>OZ024827.1:5860289-7060289 GCA_964016985.1 Anodontia alba | reverse complement strand
TATGAGTACTCGCTGGCGCACATGGAATCTAGAAATGTGTAGGCTAATCTGAGTATTCGCTTGTGCACATGGAATCTAGGAAATGTGCAGGCTGATGTGAGTATTCGCTGGCGCACATGGAATCTAGAATTTTGTGCAGGCTGAGCTGAGTATTCGCTGGTGCACACGGAATCTAGGAAATGTGCAGGCTGATCTGAGTATTCGCTGGCGTACATGGAATCTAGGAAATGTCGCTGGGCGCATAGGCAATCTAGGAAATGTACAGGCTGATCTGAGTATTCGCTGGGCGCACATGGATTCTAGGAAATGTGCAGGCTGATCTGAGTATTCGCTGGGCGCAAATGGAATCTAGCAAATGTGTAGTCTGATATGAGTATTCGCTGGGCGCACATGGAATCTAGGAAATATGTAGGCTGATCGGAGTATTCGCTGGGCACACATGGAATCTTGGAAATGTGCAGGCTGAGATGAGGATTCGCTAGGCGCACATGCGATAATGCTGATCGGAGTATTTTCTGGGCGCACATGGAATCTAGGAAGTTTGTAGGCTGATCTGAGTATTCGCTGGGCGCACATGGAATCTTGGAAATGTGCAGGCAGATGTGAGTATTCACTGGGCGTTCATTGAATCTAGGAAATGCTGTGTCCCTGCTGTGCCCCTGCTCACCTATTATTCATAGACTAATACCATATAAGTTTAGGTTTTGTCAGAGGCAAAGTATTATCTGGAAAAGCAGTCCCAGCTGGTAACGTGCATCCTGTTGTTGTGACAGGATAATCCTCAAATATGAATCAAACACTCGTGTTCCTTTTCAGTTATACATATTAACCCTTGTTATGCTGAATAAATTAAGATGCCACGCCTACTACTCAGATTACTTGATCCGGGTTTTTGATAGAAATTCACATATCTAATGTTAAACAGTGCAGATCCAGATCAGTTGGCTTCTTCAGAAGCCAACTGATCTGGATCTGCATTGTTTGCTAAGACAGGGCATGTCGTATTCAGCAAGAGAAGGGTTAAAACAATACTTACTTTGTTATTGTTTAAAAAAAAACATTCATAAATATTGTAGTAGTTTTTCTACTGACCGTTCCAAGGCGGCTTCTCTGTTTGAGTTCTCCATCTCTCCTTGGTTCGTCGGTGATTTCATATTTGATGTTCTTTTTGTCATTGCTTGTTCAACACCTCTCCTAGTTGTGATGTCTCGGGACGACTGAGCTTCGTGATTCATGGGTATCAATACGAAAACACGCCTATTCAAATATATGGAAAATTTCACCTCCATAAACTGAAAAATTTCAGATAAAAACTGATATTTTTCATATTTCTGCTCAAACCATTGATTATGTGTTCTCGTTAGAACCACCTTGGCGAGGCGGCTCTAACGAGTACCCACAATCTATGTTTGCGAGCAAAATAAGAAAAACCAGAGGACCAATGGTCCTAAAAAGCTCACCTAAGTGCTGAGTGTTTTTTTTTTTTGTTTTGTTTTAATGAATTTTAAGGTCAATATAGAAGACTGTCCCATGGACTGTTAATGTGCTTATTTGAAGCTGTTATGGGGTTATATGCCCATCCATAAGGTCATGAACCCAGGGTCTGTACCATCAGTTTATTTGCTGATTAAGTTAAATTCTGTGCTAAGGCCGAAGGTCAAGAAGTGACCTTGACCTTTGATACTCACGTAGCTTCATTTACTCATTTAGTTGATTGCAAATGCAAAATCAAAGGTCACAGGCAACAATAGTTTCCAAAAAATTAACAATTTCCACTTTTTCTAAAAAAAAAAAAACATATCCGACAAAATTTGACCTTGATGTAAACTAAGTCAAGGTCAAGCCAGTCATCATCTGAATAAACTACAGTTGGACCTGAGACCCCAATACTACATACCAAGTTTCAAGGCAATCAGTTCATTGGTTCCGGAGAAGAAGGCCTTTTAAATGATTTTACCATATACGCGCATGGAAGCCATACTTGTCAAGTGACCAAACTCATATAAATTTTCACTTCCTTGTTCCTGAAAGCTTTCCTATGAAATTTGGTAGCAAATGGACAAGGGGTTTCTGAGAAAAACAAGTTTTAATTTTCATATCTGAATGACCTTAGGCCCAGGTCAAGGAATGACTTTGACCTTGAATACTCATGTAGTTCCATATACTTATTTAGCTACCTGTATCTACAAATTTTCTGATCACAGGCTGGAATAGTTTCTGAAAAATACACAGTTAAGACTTTTTCCCATACAAAAGCCTATGGGACCAAAATAAACCTTGGCCTAAAATAGGTCAAAGCCATCCATGAGTCATCGTTTGAATAAACTATGAGTAACTTGAGTCCTTAATACTACATACCAAGTTTCATGACAATCGGCCCACTGGTTCCTGAGAAGAAGATTTTTAAAGGGTGTTTACCTTATATGGGCATGGCGGCCATATTAGTACTGTGATCAAACTAATATGAATTAATTTTCATTTTTTTTGTTTCTAAAAATTTTCATATATGATATTTGTTTACAAATGGCCCAGTAGTTTCTGAGAAAAACAAGTTTTAATTTTGATACGAGGGTCCTGCAAAAATTTTTGTCACTGGGTTCGGATTACTACGATTTATCAAAAATATTTTTATTACAAACCTTCAAAGTATTCCCCCTTTACTGAAACTCATTTTTTTTTAATCTTTTTACCCAGTCGCGAAAAGCAGATAAATAGTCTTCTTTTGGTATTTGTTGGACACATTGATAAATAGCGCTGCCAAGAGAACTTCTAGACGTATACTTATTTCCAGAAAGCATTTTTGTTAAGCCTTGGAAATAAAAAAGAAGTCACAGGGACAGGTCAGGTGAATAAGTTGGATGGTTTAAAACTTTCGCCTTTTCTCCTTTTCAGAAGCCAAAAAACACTTAACAACCTCACACTTATGAGCAGAGGCGTTATCATGTAAAAGGTGGACTCCTGACCATCCTTTCCTTGGGCGTTTCTTATTGTAAAACTCTTTCACTTTCTTCTGTACAGAATTCTTATAGAATCGGCCAGTGACTGTATGACCAGATGGACAAGGCACTTGACCGACTGGCCCACTTGAATTGAAGAAAATTCCGTACAACATCTTTTTCGAACTTATGGTTCTCTTGGCAATACATGGGTGTTTTTGACCTTTTCGCTTCCATTGCTTATTATCAGCCCTTCTTTGTGGCTAAAAATGTGCACCGAGGTTTCATCACCTGTTAGCAAGTTAGACGTAACCCGACTATTATAGCCTTTGTATGTTTCCAAAAGTTCCCGGGCACATTTAAGGCATTATGTCTTTTGCTCCTCAGTGAGCAAATGAGGTACCTACCTAACGTGCCCTTTCTCAGGTTCAAACAATTTTTCAGAAATGTTTGCACACTGCCTTCTGGTATGCCAGTACAACTAGCTATATCTTTGACAGACAATCGCGCATCCTGTTCGACCACGATCTTTAAAGCAGCGATGTTAGCCATGGTAACAGAGGTTTTAGGCCTTCCAGGACGGGTATCATCTTCAACAGGACATTTCCCAGCTTTGAAAGCTTTAACCCACCTAAAAACTGTGCGCATTGAAATGGTCTGAGGTCCATATATACCACACAATTCATTAAATATCTGCTTTGAATCTATATTAAGCCTAATGCGGCATTTAGTATAGCTACGAATTTCAGTCTTCTGCTCCATGTTTGCATGTAACAAGTAAATTGGTCAGTGTATATGACTGCATCTATTTCAATTTGAAATAACTCGGCCAGTTGGAAAGCAATTTGCACGAAATAAACGGGTATCGTTAGCTATTCAACACACCATTCAAGTGCAGTGAAGCATTTTACAATATACCTGAGATAAAACTTCGGAAGCCTATTAGTGACAGAATTTTTTTGCACGACCCAGGTATCTGACTAAACTTGGGTCAAGGTCAAGGAATAATCTTGATCTTGAATACTCATGTAGTTTCATTTACTCATTTAGCTCACTGCATCTACCAATTTTCAGACCATAGGCTGCAATAGTTTCTGAAAACTACATGGTTTTGTCTTTTCCCATACAAAAGTCTATGCGAACAAATTTGACCTTGGCCTATAATAGGTCGATGTCTACCAAGTGTCATCATTTGAACAAACTATGATTGGCTGAAGTCCACAATACGACATACCAAGTTTCATGACAATCGGCCTACTGGTTCGGGAGAAGAAGATTTTTAAACAGTTTTTACCTTATATGGCATGGCGGGCATATTGGTCATGTGACCAAACCCATTAATTCATTTTCATTTTCTTGTTCTAAAAATTTTTCAAGTGAAATTTGGTTACAAATGGTCCAGTAGTTCCTGAGAAAAACAAGTTTTAATTTTCATATCTGAATGACCTTAGGCCGAGGTCAAGGAATGACCTTGACCTTGAATACTCATATAATTTTATTTACTCATTTAGTTCACTGCATCTATCAATTTTCAGACCACAGACTGCAATAGTTTCTGAAAATTACAAGGTTTTGACTTTTTCCCATACAAAAGTCTATGCAAACAAATTTGACCTTGGAATTTAATAGGTCAAGGTCATCCAAGTGTCATCATCTGATCAAACTATGATTGGCTTGAGTCCCCAATGCTACATGCTAAGTTTCACGACAATCGGCGTACTGGATTATAAAAGGTCAAGGTCATCCAAGTGTCATCATCTGAACAAACTATGATTGGCTTGAGTCCCCAATGCTACATGCCAAGTTTCACGACAATCGGCGTACTGGTTCGGGAGAAGAAAATTTTTGACGGGTTTTTATTTTATATGGGCATGGTGGCCATCGTGGTCATGTCACCTGGATCCAGCGAATAAACTTTCGTGTTTGACTTCCCTTTTGCTTCTCTGCAGATTCTGTCCCTTCTGACAGGGGATCTACTTTAAAAGTAAGGTTTCGAAACTTTTGAAAAGATTTGAAATACAGTGAACCCTTTTTACAACGATAGCATTTGTTCCGAAAGACTTTGCCATTAAAATGAATTTGCTGTTGTACAGAATACTAAATGAGCAGATTGATATGTAATAAGTCTTTTGTTTTTATTTCCTCATAGGACATATGTTTTGGATATTTGTTAGAATCGCCTCATATGTCCTACGAGTAAATAAAAACAAAACAAGACTTTATTACATATGAATCTGCTCATTTAGTATACTGTACGACAACAAATTCATTTTATTGGAAAAGTCTTTCGGAACAAATCATGTCGTTGTAACGAGGGTTCATTGTACCGCTTTTGAACGGTCAGTAATGGATGACCGGCGGCTTAATTTAGCTTTACGGGATCCAACCCTAGCTTTCATATTTAACAGTGGTAACAAATACATTTATTCGGCCCGTGTGGATGTCCTTAAACTCAGGCACGAACCATTACGGGCCAGTTTTCAACTCTTGTTTCACTTAAAAGAAATAGATATACTTTCAGGGGAGAATTTTGTCAAAATTGGTTTTACGTTCCATCTAAAAGAAAAGAAGGAGCAAACTGTTTCATTTTAGTGTAGACCCGTATTCAGATGGTATTGGCGTGAAGATAAGTGAACAGAAAAATGTAAGTGGAAATACCCAGGAAATAACAAAAAAAAAGGTACCCAGTACGTCACAAAAATTGTCTCCCTTGTACAAAATTGTAAGACATCAATCCAGCAAGTGTATCCAGACCCCTTTACCCTTGCCTTGCTGAATAAATTTAGATGCCACGCCCACTTCTAATTTCCAGCCAATCAGATTACTCGATTCGGGTTTTGATAGAAATTCACATACAATTGTATTTTATGACAATCAGTGCAGATCCAGATTCAGAAGCCAACTGATCTGGATCTACACTGTTTGCTAAGACAGGACATGTCATGTTCAGCAAGAGAAGGGTTAAACAAGTGGTTTTCCCAAGTAAAATCCATAGCAGTTTATTGTTAGTTCCCAAAGTCCCATAATACACAAATGTTAACTCATTTTTGCCCAGCGTCCCATAAAATGGACATTGGCAAACAGTGTAGACACAGATCAGACGCCGCGTTCTCTGGGTCTACACTGTTTGTATTAAAGACAGAAATTTCTATAAAACATGGTATGAATATCAACTACCAAAACACCCTTTATATTGGAAACGGACTGTTCTAAGAGTTATGGTACGTGAAGAAGAGGCCCCTCGGCACAAATGGTTTAAGTGCGGTACCTGTGCCCTGTGTAGGTAAGGATTCAATGCTGTAGGTATGTCCGGAGACGTTCCTAATCGGCTCTGTTACTGGAAATTTGTATTCCTTTAGAAACAGCATCACCTTGTGTTGCTTTTCTGAAACAAATGTATTCACTGTATAAAAGTACTAAAGAACTATACAGTCAAAGTCATGTTATTATAAACCATTCTCTGTCTCTGTCTCTCTGTCTCTCTGTCTGTCTGTCTGTCTATCTCTCTGTCTGTCTGTCTGTCTGTCTGTCTCTCTCTCTCTCTCTCTCTCTCTCTCTCTCTCTCTCTCTCTCTCTCTCAATGTGCTGAGGGCGATGTAGCGTAACGCTGTCCCAGAAAGAGATGATGGTTTCACATTTTTCTACATTATGTTTAAAAACTAATGACACAATAAACATACAATGTCGTTTTGACATGAGACAAACCAATTTAATCAAACTGAAAAATAAGACCATTGTTAAACAGCAAATTATATTATAATTATTATTATTATTATTATTATTATTATTATTATTGCATGTATTATTAAAGCTACATTAACATTTAACGCCATCTACATTGATAAAATAGTCCTTTTGAATTATTTATCTTTGGCATTCAACCTTATCATATTTCGAGTCAAAACTATATGCCAATGTTTACACGCATTTTGACAAATCTATTTTATGCCCCTGACTTCGAAGACATTGGAGGGGCATATTACGTTTGTGTCGTTCGTTCGTCCGTTCGTCCGCATGATCGAGACGCGTTTCTTTTGAGCGAGATATCTTATTCACTATTTAAGCTAGGGCCTTGAAATTTGGTGACCTTATTGGATCTGAAGAGTAGATCACCTGGTTAACTTTTGAAAAAAAAAAAAATGGATTTTGTCAGAGTTATGCCCCTTTCCAACGTCGACATTTTGCATAAACATATAAATGGAGACATAGTGTTTCACGAACACTTTTCTAGTTTTTAATCATTCTATGGACCGAAGTTTTTTTTTACATATTTTTATTTTCATTTCCTCTGCCAAATAATGGTCAAATCCCGAAACCAATTTACTGAAACAGCTGGTCTGATATGTCCATTTTCTAGACAGGCCGAAAAAAATACTTACCCACAGACTCTGTATTCTTGCTGTTTAGCTGATTGAGAATTTTTAAAACATATTCCCGCTTCGAAGCCTCCGAGGTGTCGTGGTTAGCTCCCTTGACTATTTCACTTGTCTTAATTTTAAAGTTCAGATCGTCGTACCCTTCATATTTGTTGACTTCTTCAACACAGAGATTGTAATTTCGCTTCACAACATCACTTATAACTTTAAAATCTGCATTTGCTTTCATACCTATTTATCGTCTCCACGATATAATACACGTAGCAGATACACATATGTGTACAATATTTTCTTCAGAACGTTAACGCGTGTCTCAGACGCGTGTATACAGATATATATTTATACAGTATAGTACGAGTGTTATCTATCGATTGATGAATCAACTGTAATATTGTATTGTGATGTGTCGTAATAGAAGTGTAATCGCATGCGTTTTTATATGGGCTGCGTCAAGTGAAAAAGGTGCCTTCGAACATGCGAAAAATGTGCGCATTCCAAGCAAATACATAACGTCGCATGAACGTCGTTACAACGTCGCTGCAACGTCACGACGTTGCATCGACGTTGTTGGGACATTGTGTGTTTGCTGGGTTTATATCATCCTGCACATGTATCATGCGGGCATTAAATGTTCTTTAATATCCAATGATTCTTTTGCGGTCAGCGAAGCTCTAATCAGACTGCGCAGATGCGCAGTCTGATCTGGGCTTTCGCTGTCCGCATACGCCCAAAGACACGTTTTCCCATGGCACGGCCAATATGTTTCACTGCAGTAGGTAGCCAGTGATTCAAGTGAAAAGGTCTTTGTTTTACTTTCACTTTTATACATGTTTATCATGTATACGATGTTCCTTACTGTTTTGCAGGTCATGATGTAACTGTATAGAGTCGTCGTTTCCATCAATAATTCATCATGTGTCATCTACCGTTGTACAGTTCTTTATGTTCGTCATCATGGTCTAGTTGAATTTTATTTAGAAACAACGAGGAATTTGGGCCATTTAGGTCCTTAAATAAGTACTTTCCTTGAGGTCTGCTGCAGTTGTGAAAACCACACAAAAACAAACTTTAAACTTTGTTTGTTTTGGCATGAATTCGCAGTTCTCCTGTGGCATGCAAAACAAAACAAATATATAAGTAAAGATACCCAGGAAATGTCACAATCACGAAGCACAACCCTCTCGCGCATTACGAAAACACGCCTATTCAAATATATTGTAAATTTTACCACCAAAAAGTGAAAGTTTTCAGATAAAAATTCTGATATTTTTTTCATATTTCTGCACAAAACATAGATTGTGGGTACTCGTTAGAACCGCCTCGTCGAGGCGGTTCTAACGAGTACCCACAATATATGTTTTTGAGCAGAAATAAGAAAAATAATGTATACCCCTGTAAACCCCAGTTTTACTATATAAAAGTGGGGTTGAAGGGGGTCAAAATTATATAGGTATGTTTTCGTGATGGGCGCCAAACAAAGGAGAGATGAGGAAGAAATAAAGACAGAACAGACGCCACAAATTAAACCACAGAACCAAGAATAACCACAACAGAGGCACCACCTTGGAACGGTCAGTAGGAATATTATTGAGAGGCTTAAACCAGTTTCAATCGCGAGAAACCTCACCCTTAATTACAAATACACTATTACGAAAACATGCCTATTCAAATATACTGAAAATTTTACCACCAAAAAAAATGAAAATTTGCACATAAAAAGTTCTGATATTTTTCATATTCTGCTCAAAACATAGATTGTGGATACTCGTTAGAACCGCCTCGATCAGGCGGTTCTAACGAGTACCCACAATCTATGTTTTTGAGCTGAAATAAGAAACATAATGTAAACCACAGTTTTACTATATAAAAGGAAGACCAGCGGGGGGGGGGGGGGGGGGGGGGGGGCGGGGGGGCGGGGGCGGGGGTTGTTAAGGGGTAAGCATGTTTTCGTGATATGTTCGGTCCGCATAGGGTCATCTACCTCATCTGTGAAACATCACGGTGAAATGCATATAATCAAAATCATTGTACGTTTAAGAGGTCAAAATTAGAGTAAAGTTTGCTATAGTGAGCACACGTTTAAAATTGTATGGTTGTCTTTTGCTCTTATAAGTTTATACTTTGTCAAAACCCCTTTCAATTTTTCGTCTTCCTGCAAAACTGGTAAATTGTTGGTAATAACATTTTTGGGTCCTTACGATTGTACGTTGATACGTAAAGGGTGATTCATTCGTCTTGTCTTTTCTTTACCGTTCTAGTTTCTTAGTTCTTTATGTAGCATTCCTTATTTAAGCTAAAATTACCGGGATATCTTTTGTTTAATAAGAAAAACTTTTAATTCTTGCATACGGATCTGTAAAGTTTGTTCTTCTGATATACTTATTCTGAGGCGGCGTGCTAGATTGAATGGTTAACTTTAGTATGCCTGGAGTGACAAGAATAAAATAGTAGCGGTTTCTTTACAGAAAGTGTCTGTCTCGACGTTCACTTATACAGCTGAAAAGGGTTCTAGAAGATTGCTAAGCGATTATGTAAAATTCAAATCTTTGTGCAAGTTACTAAAAGTGCGTGTAAAGTTTCTAAATTGTTGCCGGATTTTGTCACTGGAACAAAATAATCGTCTAGGATCGTTTCCTGTTTTTGACAGAATACTTCGTGACGTTTTCATCGTAAAATGCTTTGACTTCTCCATATATATATATATATATATATATATATATATATATATATATATATATATATATATATATATATATATATATATATATATATATATATATATATATGGGGGTGGTCGGGTGGTGCGAAGGTGCTGTGTATCTTACATCACTGGGGCGTCCAACTGATATTGGCTTACAGTTGGGCAAGGCCTGCTATCCTTGTAGTGGGTAAGGGTAGAGGGGGAATGTTTTTAGTTCTTCTGTTTCTTCACTTTCATTCCTGTTCCTCTTTCTTCTCTGTCCCTCTCTTTCATCTCCTCTACTCTCTCTTCTATCTCTTTTCTCCCTTTCTCTGGGAGACGACACTAAATGACCCTCAAGGGTTGACGTGTCGTTAAACCCCAACACAATCAATCAATATATATATATATATATATATATATATATATATATATATATATATATATATATATATATATATATATATATATATATATTTATTTTTATTAAGGTAACCTATCGTTAAGGTTGCTTAAACCTGGGCGAATTTTGTGTTCATGGCCAAGCCTTTGTTTTGTTAATAAAAGTTATCGTCAAAGCAGAATGTGTTATTCTCGAGAATTAATTTAATCCCATCTAGGAAAAAAAAACAAACAACATATTTGAAAATCTATGTTTAGTTCCTCTGGATAATTGTAAATGTTATGTCTTTAAGGCAAGATTACTCAAAATTTAGTCTGAAGACGTCATCTGCTTGTCAGATTATCTCAAATTATTTTCATACAAACAGGTTCGTAAAAAAAAAAAAAAAAAAAAAAAAAAAAAAATACAAGTCACCGGGCTTCCTTTTTTTTTAAAAAAAATAGTAATTTTGCAACTGTACCCCGAGTTGTACAACGTCCTGTCGTACGTAGCGTATTGTTAAGGCTACCATATTTTACGTTAACGTCACCCGTGAAACCGACGTAAAATGAACGTTAGCTTGTCTGGTGGTAGTGTTATTAAATCTCTTTTTCTGAAAAATGATATTGTTTTTGAGCTAGATTTCGCGCAATTTAGCTTTAAATGTCAAAAAAGGTAGGAATTCGTAATATTACCAGAATTTACTTTTCTGGCGATAACTTATTTTCTGAACATATATACAAAATACAACTTAGATAAAATCGCAGGTCATGTTATTACAAACAGTTTGGTGTAAAAATAAATTCGGAATGTCAATTTCTTGTAAAGTTATTGCAAAAAATATAAAAATATGTATTTTTTGCGGATAAATAATAACGCCAAAAAACGCGAAAGCCATGTCGATTTCGTGACGTTATAAAAACGACGGATTAATTATGAAACACAAACTGAAAGCAGAAACGTTTTTTAGAAAGATTGACTTTTTTACTGATGTGCAGTTTTTGTCTCTAACCCTAAAAATGAGTTTTGTTGTTGTCTTCCCACCTTAAGTCTTGTATAACGTTTCGGTTTGAAATAGATGACGTTTTCGATATATTAATACTTTGATGGCAAATATCCTGAATAATTAGTCCTATTGAATTTAGGTTTTAAGATATTTATGAAGATGTTTCCCATCGCCCTACGTAGTCGTGCTCTCCGTGTACATCTTGTAAAATGACTATTATTTTAGAGCGACCATTTGATTATTACGAGGGTGGGGGAGCGGGATGGGGGTGGGGGGCAGGGAATGGGCGTGTTGGGGGCGGAAGGGTAGAGTGTTGGGCTGGAAGATAATGATGGTCCTGGATCTTTTTTCTTTAAGAAATAGATCCTGCTTTTTTTTTTTTTTCATTTCTTGAGAAACTCGTCCTGTTTTTTTCCCCAGTATAACTTCGTACAAAATGGAATGGTACAGAAACAGCCATAAGTTATGTATCTCTGTTTGGAAATGTTAGAAATAGTGAAAGATGACAAGCGACAAAAAAAAAAAAAAAAAAAAAAAAAAAAGGCATTAATTATTTGGCCCTGAACTTTAAAGATTTTGTTTGAACAATACATCTTTTAACCAAGCATTGTAGACACTTTAATACTTGAACTCTTATATATTCCGGAGAACTCAGCTGTATCTGTGTCACTTTCATTTGCAACCTTTCATCATCCTACAATAAAGTTCATAAGGTTAACAAAGTTTTGCTTTTAAAACTAAGCAATCACAATTCTGGGGTCTTTTGGTCGATCTGATCCTAGGTTTTTGTTTTAGATGCATAGCTGTCCTACCGAATTTCGCTTGCTTAACCGGGATCCTGGCTTTTTTTATATATAAAATCTTCCCGTCCAAACTCCATAAAAATCAAATGGTCGTTCCCTTATTATCATTTTATACCAGAAAATAACCTCTGACAATTCATGTGAATTGTTTCCTTTTTGTTTTGGCCACTGAAATAGACGTAGCCTTACTTTGCGCAGCCACATTAAAGAGGTTTCCAGGTTTGAAAGTTCAGATTTTAACCTGCTGATTACAAGCAAAAGGAGATAAGGTGTAAAATATTCTTGTCTATCACAGAAAATGCGACTAGACATTTTGTTCAAATATAGAGATAATTTTAATAAAATGTCAACTTATTTTATGTAAAATAAGAAAAAAAAAATACAACCAATTTTCATCGGATGATTTAATATACATCATGAAAACATGCCTATATAATTTTGACCTCTTAAACCCCACTTTTATACAGTATAACTGGGGCTTACAGGGGTATACATTATTTTTCTTATTTCTGCTCAAAAACATGTGGGTACTCGTTTGAACCGCCTCGTCGAGGCGGTTCTAACGGGTACCCACAATCTATGTTCTTGAGCAGAAATATGAAAAATATTTTTTATCTGAAAATTTTCATTTTTTTTGGTGGTAAATTTTTCAGTTTATTTGAATAGGCTTGTTTTCGTAATGGAAAGTACCATTACGAAAACACGCCTATTCAACTATATAGAAAATTTTACCGACAATTTCTGCAAATTTTCAGATGAAAAACTCTGATATTTTTTCATATTTCTGATAAACACATAGATTGTGAGTACTCGTTAGAACCGCCTCAACGAGGCGGTTCTAATGAGTACCTACAATCTATGTTTTTAAGAAGCAATAAAAAACAAATAATGTATACCCCTGTAAACCCCAGTTTTACTATATAAAATTTGGGTTTAAGGGGATCAAAATTATAAAGGCATATTTCCGTGGTGAATTTTCCATTTCAAAATACTTCACATTTGTATACTTCGGTATTATTTTGAATTGCTATTTAACACTTAGCACTTTAAGGGCAAATGCAGCAGACAACAAACTGATGACATTTTAGTCTTATTTGTCGCCAGAAAATAGTGTTTGACATTTCATGCAAATTTTCTCCTAAGGAGACGTACACATTTTTAAGTTTTAGCGCACTATAGGCTAAATCATTAGATGAAAGTGATATTTTTTTTCTTATTCTGCACAGAAAATAAGACTTGAGGTTTCCTATTGTTTTGTCTGCTTTAGAGACGTTTCATTCAACCGTGAAAATGTTTAACCCATTGAAGACTCTAAGCCTCTAAATGGATAACTGGCAAACAGTACAGACCCATATCTGACACCGCAGAATGCGGCGTCTCACCAGGGTCTCCACTATTCGCAAATTGTTCAACCAATTTTCTTTAGGAGTATCTACATCATATGGCTGACATACCTTAAATCGACAATTGACTCTTCCAAAATATAGTGTGGGAGAGTTTATTCAGTCTTTACTGGGCTAAACGTCGTCTATATTATCTGTATCAAACATGTTAAACTTTAAGCGTTCCTCTTTGGAATATCCACTTTTCTGTAGCAATGTTAGCCTCAATCCCTCCTCGTTGGACGGTTTCATAAGAAAGTTTCACAATTATTATTATTCCTGAGTTTTTAAACACAACCATGAAAAGAAATCTTCAAATTATTCAGAATTCAGGCTTACCCCGAATTTACCACTTAACCCATTTAGGCCAAGTGGACTCTCCTACCTTTATTATTTGGATTGATCCATTTCCAATAGAAAGGGTGTCTGGTTAATTTTCGATTTTTTCCATGATTTACAGAAGGTCCTGTATTTACTGCAAACAGTTTAGAACCTGATCAGACGCCGCATTCTGCGGCGTCTGATCTGTTTCTACACTGTTTGCAAGTGTTCCTGTAATGGGACGCTAGGCTTAATTAGGTGAATATAGTAAACGGTGTGTGTGTGTGTGTGTGTGTGTGTGTGCGTGTGCGTGTGCGTGTGCGTGTGCGTGTGTGTGTGTGTGTGTGTTGATGGGGGTAGTGGATGTTGTTATGTGCAGAAGAGCAAACAGGGGTAGGGGTGGTGGGGGTGGGGTGGGGATCGGAGTGGAATCGTGGAATTGGGCGATTTCAGAAAATCAGAATCTCTAAGGTTATTATCCAATAATAATTCTGTTTAGCGACCTTACTAACAAGTGTTTTCATTTTAATAGAAAGTTGTTTTCAATGATGAATTCGGTCAAACCGAATGATTTCACAAAATATAAGTCGCGACGTCATGAAACGTACCTTCGCACATGTGCGTACTGCGAAGATTCAGATCAGCTTATGGTTTCTTCATGTAGATAACAAGGACACTGATTAGACTGCGCGGATGCAGGCTGATTTGAGTTTTCGTTGCGCGCACATGTCCGAAATTCCGTTGTCTGACCTTGTGACTCATTTCTACGTCACTTCCGGAAGTCGTCTAGAAAGAGTCATCACGAAAACACGCCTATATAATTTTGACCCCCTCAAACCCCAATTTTATATAGTAAAACTTTGGTTTACAAGGGTATACATTATTTTTCTTACTTCTGTTCAAAAACATAGATTGTGGGTACTCGTTAGAACCGCCTCGCCGAGGAGGTTCTAACGAGTACCCACTATCTATGATCAGAGCAGGAATATGAAAAAATATCAGAATTTTTTATCTGAAAATTTTCCTTTTTGCTGTAAAGTTTTCAATATATTTGAATAAGCGTATTTTCGTAATGTATGATACTGGGTGTACCGCACCTTGAGTTTGGAATATCAAAAATAAGAACTGAAGGAATCCCGGCATGACATTTCTCTGGAAATATTAATGACGGTAAAAGATGTCGTGTCAAGGCACTATCAATGTTGCAAGATGGCAATTTCACAGATCAATTTGTGCAATATTCAGAGTGGTGCAATGCGTAGAATTAATACGCACCGTGTGAAGATTGTTCTTATGCCATATGCGAACTGAGAAGCCTCAGATCAGACTGGTCTTCCATGCAAATATGCATTCTTCGCCAAAAATATTTTCTAAGTTAATAACATAGAGCATAAGCATACTGCGCAGTGTGATCTGCGCCTTAATTGCCCACATATGCAGTAAGGAGATTTTTCTCACGTTGAATATTAAGGGAAATGAATGCTCTTTTAAGGCAAATAACTCTTTCCAGATGGATTTTGCTAAAGGGGTCAACTCTGAAAGGAAAGAATTTGCTCCCCTTGGGAGCAAATTCTTTCCTTTACGAGTAGACCCAAGAAAGCAAATTCTTTCCTTTCAGAGTAGACCCCTTTTCATAATGTTGTTCAGTGCAGAATAGCAAACAGGAAGTCACAGAACTTATCTCCCTTGTACAGATTGGCGGAATATCTATCAAGTACATCAGGCCCCCTTAATTGTGTCTCCATTGTTTTTAATTATTCATTGGTCGCATCTGCTGCTGCGATACATTTTAGTAACAGCTTTCCCGCGAAATAATAGATTGTAAAACTATATTTAACCTAAATATTCATACAGACTGGTCGGAGAATACCTGAATCAAAAGGTGCAAAACATGGTCTCTGTTGATATTCTATACTGTTGAACACTTATCTAGAAGCTTTAGACACAAAAATAGGTAGTAAATTAAATTGAAGGTTAACTTCTTTGCTGTCCTGTTTTTATAATTGCATTATGTGGAGTCGAGCCTAAAGATTAATGATGACTCAGTCTGAAATCTTTTCTAATTGTTGACACCATATCTTATTCGACTGTCTTCTACTACTCATCGTGGCTTACTTGTATTTTTATATTGCTCTGACGTCCAGCCCTCAGCTTTCTTTTATTTCAGTGGCATAAAACTCGTTTTTGCGTCAGTTGTTTTCAATCGAGCAAAAGTATACACATACACTAAAAAGTCCTTAGGCTGTTGTCCACATGACCAGTGACCAAAGAAATGAAATCAAACCGCGGGTTTGTAGCCGCGCTATTATTGTCCTAGTCTGTCTCAAGACTCTACCTATTCTATCATTTTCTCTTTTCTTTACAAAGGTATACAATCTAGTAAAGTTCATATTATTTAATAGTTATGTCCCTTAATGGAAAAGTGAGACAAAATTTTCTACAGCTACAAGAAGTGATAAGAATAACAAAAAAAAAAAAGTGCCGAAACGATTGGAGCCAGTCAATTCTTGTCGCGTGGACATTAGAGTACTGTGTTAAGAGGTTATATGTAAAACCTGAACTGGGAAATTTGCAAACAGTGTAGACTCAGATCAGACGCCGCAGAACGCGGTGTCTGATCAGGATCTGCACTGCTTGCCAAAATTACAGGAAGTTGCGGGTTAAATGGAACAGTCTTAAGTCCCGGTTCAGGACATTTTCCCAGCCTACACTCAGAGACAATTAATCTACCCACCAATACTGTCAGTGCTTTGATTTTTACATCTTCCGACGAGTAAGGTAATTCTAAATCATACCCCACAAATATGCATAACTGAAACTGTACCAAGAGTAAGGGTGTATATTTGTATACAATAAGTGCAGTTCATTTTCATTTAATTATTTATGAGTTAACTGCATGCAGGATTGTTAACTCAGTTGTGGTTGCTAAAGTACTTTCCTTTGACAGTGATTCGGGCATCACACTGAACAACGGCTCCTGTCTCAATCAGTTTCAGAAGGCGACTGACTACTGATCTCTGTGCTCGGGCCAATTGTGGTTCAACTTTTGATTTTTGTTTTGCTGTGGATTCAGATCGCCATTTAACCTTTTACTTTATTTCATCGCAGCTTGGCCTTTGCTGGGTACCTTCGTTTGTATTATTATGTCTAAATTGGTTCCCTAGCAGGAGAAATATAGAAAGTTTGGAGTTTTAACCCATTTATGCCAACCATAGAAAGGACATTGGCAAACAATGTAGACCTAGATCAGACACAGCAAAACGCAGTCTCAATCAAATGCGTGAAGTGCCTCTGTTTGTGTGTTCTAAGATGGCTTCCCAGTCAGCATTCTACGTAAATCTATATCGGGCCGTCATCGGCCCGTCAGGGTAGCTGACGGGCCGATGACGGCCCGATGTAGATTTACGTAGAATGCTAGCTGGGTTACGAGACCAATCTTAGCTTAAAACTGTCTGTTACAGATAGAACAAAGCTGGGCTGAGGAAGAAAGCTCTGTTGGTGATGAAAGCTCTGGCTTTCCGAAAAGCACGCTTCTGCTCGGCTTCGCCGATTCGTGTTGCTTCGTATTCACTAGCACTCCTTCTTAATAGGCCTCGCCACTTTGCTCTATCCTGTGCACTCTGTTCCCACGCATTACGAAAACACGCCTATTCAAATATATAGAACATTTCACCTCCAAAAGCTGAAAATTTTCAGATAAAAAACTCTGATATTTTTCATATTTCTGCTCAAAACATAGATTGTGGATTCTCGTTAGAACCGCCTCGGCGAGGCGGTTCTAACGAGTACCCACAATCTATGTTTTCGAGCAAAAATAAGAAAAATAATGTATACCCCTGTAAACCCCAGTTTTACTATACAAAAGTGGGGTTTAAGGGGGTCAAATTTATATAGGCATGTTTTTGTGATGGACTGTGTTGGTATATTGGTCCGTAAGGGAGGCTTTGAAGGTGTCCCTGTATCGCTTCTTCTGACCACCGTGGGAGCATTTTTCCACTTGTAGTCCTCCATAAAGGATTTTCTTTGGCAAACGTTCATCAGGCATTTTGCTAACATAACCTGTCCATCTAAACTGTGCCAATTGCAGCAAAGTATACATACTCTGCATTCCTGTCCTTTTCAGGACTTCTGTGTCTGAAATCATGTCTTCACACTTAATCTCTAGACGTTTTCTAGGACAGCTTGTGTGCAAGTGGTTCATTCGTTTGGCATGCCGTTGGTAAACTGTCCAAATTTCACATGCATTTAATAGTGTTGGCAGCACCACAGATCTAAAGGCCAGGAGCTACATGTACTCTTAAAGGGAATCAGACTTCACACAAAGCTGAAAATCTACGGAAAGTGTACAAAAGATTTTAATAAAAAAAAAAATAATAATAATAAATAAAAATAAATGATAATAGTAAAAACCAGACACTTCTTGTATTAGAAATGGACCTATTATTATTATTATTATTATTATTATTATTATTATTTATTATTATACCAAATGTATATAGCACCTTTATCATATGTACATACGTTCAAAAGTGCTTAACATAAAATTCATGTTAAAAGTACACAAACACATAAGAATAATAAATCATTTAAAAGATATACTGCTTTTTGGTTTAATAATAAAAACTTAATTTTTGTGTTAAGTGTGCAAGTAAAACCGTTTTTTTTTTTTTTTCAATTAAAACTAAGTACCATAAAACATCAAGGCATAAAACCACTCTATTTTTAAAGTTCAGCTATACCCTGAAAACTACATGTAACACGAATTCATTAATGTCATTACTGTCCATACATTTGCATAAATAAGTGTGTCTTAAGTGACTTTTTGAAAGCAAAGAGTGTACTACATTCCCGAACCCCGGGTGGGAGAACGTTCCACAGTTTTGGAGCAATTATCGCAAAACTGCGATCACCATATGACACAGTGCGGTTTCTTGGCAGTTTAAGAATAAGAGAGCTATTTTGTGACCTCAATTCTCTACATGGCTTGTACACATGTAGCAACTCTTTAATATATACTGGGGATTGGTCATGCAGTGCTTTATATGTGTGAGTAAGAATTTTATACTGGACTCTGTATTGTACAGGTAGCCAATGAAATTCTTTCAGCATAGGGGTTATATACACGTAACAGTAGCGAGATGTCCTGGTAACAACACGTGCAGCTGTGTTTTGAACATTCTGTAATTTGTTTAAGATGGTCTTTGGTACAAAGGGTTCAGGTAGAAGAGTCCATTCGGAGTATATGGTTTAATGCGATTTGTAGCACAAAATTCTTCTTTTATTAAGTATTTGTACACTGTAAAAGCCACAATGACTTAATAATATACTTCAATATCATCTACCTTGGCATAGGAGTAGCGCTCATTACGCATGCGCGTAACATGCGTAAGAAAACTATTTGCAACAACGAGAAACTAGGTAGTATAAAGTATTTCTTTACTATAGGCATTGCTCTTTAAGGGATGATTTTATCGCTTCCAAAATAAGGGCTACTCTTAAAAGAAAGAATTTTCTCCCAGAGGAAGCAAATTCTTTCCTTTAACAGTTTTCCTGGTTGTGCGTAAAAAGAATTTCGTTCGGGTTACGCCACTGCTTGGAGTCATAATTCGCTCAAGACGGATATGATTATATTAAAAAAAAACTCATGACCTCAGGAAAACATGCCTATATAAGTTTGACCCCCGTAAACCCCATTTTTATATAGTAAAACTTAGGTTTATTGGGGTATACATTATTTTTTTTTATTTCTGCTCAAAAACAAAGATTGAGGGTACACGTTAGAATCGCCTCTACGAGGCGGTTCCAACGAGTAGCAGCAATCTATGTTTTGAGAAGCATCACGAAAACATGCCTATATAATTTTGACCCCTGTAAACCCCACCTTTATATAATAAAACTGGGGTTTACAGGGGTATACATTATATTTCTTGTTTCTGCTCAAAAACATAGATTGTGGGTATTCGTTAGAACCGCCTCTAACCGCGGTTCTAACGAGTACCCACAATCTATGTTTTGAGCAGAAATATGAAAAATATCTGAGTTTTTTAGCTGAAATTTTTCAGTTTTTGGTGGTGAAATTTTCTATACATTTGAATAGGCGTGTTTTCATAATGAATTGACTCCTCCGTCAAGTCACTTGACCATTTAACTGACAACCGCAACTGACCATTCAAAATAGCTAATAAGGTAATTGTCGATGTTTTGAGTTAGACAAACAAATCAACACGTGCTTTTTACAGGTAAGCACAGGTATATCAATACAAAATTTGTCTAAGGAAATTCACGTGGGCGTGGTTATAACTGCCTGACGGAGTCAATTATGAAAAATATCAGAATTTTTTATCTGAAAATTTTACTTTTTTGGTTGTAAAGTTTTCATATATTTGAATAGGCGTGTTTTCGTAATGATGGCTTTGGGCTTATATTGTAACTGCAATTTTGCAAACTATTACACTTTCACAGAATTATAGCGGTGCATCAAGGATAGTGTGTACTGGCATGACCTAAAAACGTCATTCAACCCAGATATTAGATATGGCGCCATCATCATGCGGACAACGAAAGCCCGGATCAGCCTGCTTGTTCACCCAATCTGACAAGATTCGCACAATTTGTAATTGATATATTTTAATCTGACGAATGTTTTTGTACGCGGACAACGAGTCCTAATAGGAATGCATGGATGCACAGATGCACAGATTATCTCGGCAGGGGAGATCTGAATCATTTTCTAATCGCATTACGCATATGCAAAGTGCAACCAACTGCCCCCTCACTCTGTAGATCCAGATCATAACGAGCAGTCTTATTATGCTCTACACTGTTTGCCATTCCATTTGCATTAGTGGACATGTCCAAATTCAGTGATGGAGGAGTCCACCTCAGAAACTCAGTAATGAAAGGGTTAAATCCGCATGCTCAATGAATAAAGGAAAAAAAAATGTCAAAGACATGCCAGAGCGAGAAACCGTTTCTACCTAGCGGGAGCAAATTCTTTCAGACGTGGTTTGCTATGCAGGAGAGCAAGCAGAAAGTCACAAAACATCACGAAAACATACATAATTATATAACTATGACCCCCTTAAATCTCACTTTTGTATAGTAAAATTGGGTTTACAGGGGTATATATTATTTTTCTTATCTCTTCTCAAAAACATAGATTGTGGGTACTCGTTAGAACCACCTCTGCGAGGCGGTTCTAACGAGTACCCACAATCTATGTTTTGAGCAGTAATATGAAAAATAATACTAGAATTTTTATCTAAAACTTTCAGTTTTTGGTGGTGATCTTTCAATATATTCGAATAGGCGTGTTTTCGTAATGGTTTCTTTCCTTGTCAAAAATGCAAATATGCCAAGTGTACCTAGTCCCCTTTTAAAAATTTTCAAAAAAAAAAAAAAAAAAAAAAAAAAAAAAAAAAAAAAAAAAATTAACAGATAATTGTGCAGGCTTGGAACAAATGACATGATAAGTCCACGTACTTTCTCTATGCACACCGGGGAAAACCAAAGTACAAACGATAACTGAATACCGAGAAATTATTTTCCAAATGCAGCTTGGTGGTAATTTTACAGACTGTATTGGGCAATTTCCATAAAAGTGCAAACACACGTCATCACATTTTCTATTTATTTCACGGATTCATCGCGAAAACATACCTACACAATTTTGACCCCCTGTAATAAAACTGGGGTTTACAGGGGATATACATTATTTTTCTTATTTCTGTTCAAAAACCGCCGAGCCGGTTCTAAGGAGTACCCACAATTTATGTTTTAAGCAGAAATATGAATAATATCAGAATTTTTATCTAAAAACTTTCATTTCTGGTGGTGAAATTTTCAATATATTTGAAAAGGCGTGTTTTCGTACTGCATTTTACGGCTTCTAGTCCGTCCTTTTTCTAGAAGTAAAATAAAATGAACCGCAACGTCAGAAAACGTACCTTCGGACATGTGCGTCCGGCGAAGATTCAGATCAGGCTGCGTATTTGCACAGTCTGGTAGCTGAGGATGCAGCATTTCTTCATGTGGACTCTGATAAGACTCATTACGAAAACACGCCTATCCAAACATATTGAAAATTTCACCACCAAAAACTGGACGTTTTCAGACAAAAATACTGGTATTTTTTCATATTTCTGCTCAAAACATAGATTGTGGGTACTCGTTCGAACCGCCTCACCGAGGCGGTTCGAACGAGTACCCACAATCTATGTTTTTGAGCAGAAATATGAAAAGTAATGTATACCCCTGTAAACCCCAGTTTTACTATATAAAAGTGGGGTTTAAGGGAGTCAGAATTATATAGGTATGCTTTCGTTATGTGCACGGATGCTGATTTTAGCCGTTGTTAGGCATACATGTCCGAAGGTACGTTTTCTGACGTTTCGGCTCATGTAAACAAGGGACCATAGAGGCCGCGGATTATGGTCACAATCGATCGAGCCAACTCAGTCAGAAATAGGGTTTCAACCACATGGCTGTATGATTAGCGAAAACTCAGATCAGTCTACACATCTGAGAATATCATCTACAGATATCAAAACTTAGATAGTCCGACACCGATTCCGAAAATTTCTCCTTCACCATAGTTGTTTTTAAATTTGAACAAATCAATATTACTGCCTGTTGATATGTCAGCTAAATGTCTAATAAATGTCGGATGAGTGGCAATTAAAAGTAAATATGTGTACTCAGGAAGTATACCCTGATTGTTATCTATGCCTCTTTTAAAAGAACCAAAATTATAAAAGTTATCTACCATGTAAAATAATAATAATAATAATAATAATAATAATAATAATGTAAGAGTAATGTATACGGGCCCCTTTATTTCAACTCACGATTTGCGGACAGAATACATAAAATTGAAAATCTACAAGGTTTACATACAACTTGTACTAATTACTACGTCTTTGGACATATACAAAATGGTTACTTGACCATTCGCACAGTCCAGCCAGGACAATTTGCTTTGTGGAAAGTTTTTGCAGTATGCTATGATTCCGAACGCCAGCAGCAAAGGCAAATGTGGGCCTTTGGTGTCCTCATAGGACTAAAACAATTATATTACGTCTGGCGCTATATGTAAAGTCAACCCTCTTTATACCGATACTCGATACAACGACAAATCATTACGAAAACATACCTATTCAAATATACTGAAAAAATTTTACCACCAAAAAAGGAAAAATTTCAGATAAAAAATGCTGATATTTTTCATACTTCTGCTCAAAACATAGATTGTGGGTACTCGTTAGAACCGCCTGGTCGAGGCGGTTCTAACGAGTACCCACAATTTATGTTTTGAGCAGAAATAAGAGAAATAATGCATACCCCTGTAAACCCCAGTTTTAGTATATAAAAGTGGGGTTTAAGGGGGTCAAAATTTTATAGGCATGTTTTCGTGATGTTCAGTATAATGCTAATTTGAATGTCACGAAACCTTCGCTCAGGAGGTGACAGTTAATGAGAAACTATGCAAGAATATTGCATTAAAACTTAAAGCAACCTGTTATTCGGATATTTGTTAGAATCGCCTCAGTAATTCTAACAAAACATAATTTTCTATGAGGAAATAATCATAAAACAAGGCCTTTCTTACATATCATTCTGTCCATTAAGGATTCTTTACAACAGCAAATCCATTTTAATGGTAATATCCTTGGGAACAAATGCTATCGTTGTAACGAGGTTTACTTATAATAACGTTAGCAATACCTGACGTTAACAAATTATAACAAGTATAACCTTTGCTCAGATCGGATTGGACGAACGGGCGAACTCTTTCAATCGATTTGAACATAGGTCTATACGCTATTCAGGAAACTGGCACGTGCTGCTGTTATAATATTAATGAAATTCAGGAAGTGTCAATCACGAATCGCATTCTACTTTCAATACCAAGAAGATGAGCAATAACGAACAGGAACAACCATTGCCAGAACAAGAAAAACAAACCAAAACAAAACAAGAAAGAAAGAAAGAAAGAAAGAAAGAAAAAGAAAGAAAGAACATGTACGACTAAACAAGGAGTAAAGCGACCAGCCCTTTCTTCCCTAAGTCATTTGAACAATTGCATAAACGAGGCAGGATGGAACCAAAACCTCCGCAGACAGAGGCCACAAATTAATACAATGTAACAACAAAATTGGGATCATCGCTTTACAACGGTAAGACAAAAATATCAGAGGAGAAACGCGCCCATGCGTAGACTGATCTGAATCTTTGCTGGACGCATATGTCCGAGGGTACGTTTTTTGACGTTACTGCTCAAATACTTATTAAACAAATGTGTCTACCACACAGATTTAACAGAAGAGAGCAACAGTGACTTTTTTGACTGATTAATGCTCTAATCTTCCGTTCCTTGTCGTTTCCTTGAAATATTTGCGATATTGCACTTGCTGGTACTTTCTGTCTGGTGCGCCGGAGTGAGAAAACAAAAACTGTCTAGAAAATGAGATTATCCAAAGCGTGTTATCACTAGCATAAATACATAATATCTGCTTTCCTGTTAAGCACAGTTGTAATTTTGTAACAAGCTGCAAAAAATAGTACAGACAATAAACAGAAAGAGCCACAAGCACAGAACAACGCCTACCAATGATACCTATACGAAGCGCAAACAAATCAAGACAAAAAGTGCACAAATCACAAACAAAAGTTAAGAGAAAAGTCCAGGGAGTGCCACAGTTACGAACCGCAGTCCTTCCCAGACACCAAGAGGAAGAGGAAATCGACTAATCCAAACAAGCACAAATCGAACAAACGTACGAAAATCACTTAGATTAGCTCTCTCTTCCCCAAGCGAGGTAATCGTAATGCTAAAAGGACTGAAAAACACAAGAACAAAATGATACAAGGTAAGACATAAAACAAATCGCCTCGTTGAATTAGCCACAAAGCAACAAAGAGTAAGACCAACGCCGGGACCACCGCCTAAGAACGGTCAGTAGAGTAAACCGCCAGGGGGGTTAAAGCACTTTTACAGTAGCCAACTTCACCCTGGGTCCCGATGCTACTCTCAATACAGAAATACATAAAAATACATAAATATTCGTATAAAGGCTCCCAACTCAGTCAATGCATCAAAGCGAAAACATAAAAATCAAATTAATCACTATAATAAACAAAGACGAGTACTCATGGCTAATTCCACTGTATACCAGAGTAAATGAAAACCAATAGTTGAACCACGGCGGGCCAAGCCAAAGACATATCGTCAAGCCCTAACCCACTGGTTAAAGTTTTACGAAGAGGCCGTCAATGAGTCTGAGGCCCGAACCGCCGTCGTGCAACTAAAGAGTGAAGCATAGCCATCAACAATGATTGGGTTGACAACTAGGTATGCAGTCTGCCGCATAATATCCAGGCTGTAGCCACTTCTTTTATAACGGTTAATAAGTTTTCTGAATTGCTCCGAAAAGTTAGATTTTCCTACGATCTTTTAAATCTGTACACTAAGTCACCGTAAAATTCTGGTTCCAATATGCCTTGTTGCAGAAGTGTTTTCAGACTGATGCTATATTTTTCTACCAAGGCACTGTGTCTGCGATAAAATTTCAAAACGCTTTACGAAGTTTAAAATAATGATAGCCCTGCCTAAGAAGTTTGGCAGTAAGGGCTTTATTACGATAGTTAAAGTCACTTAGATTAGAAGAAGCTCTGGCGAATCTAATAAGTTGAGATATGTATATCCCATATGAGGTACGCCGGGGGACATCACCATCCAGAAAAGGGAAATTGACTATATCAAAACCAAAATCGTCCCGTTTGTCATAAATTTTGGTGGAAACTGTACCATTAGATATACGTAGGGTACAAAGTAAATATTATCAATATTGAATAAATCATCAAGGTATCTTGAAGTTGAATTGAAGGCCTCAATAATGTCAGCCTGATGTTCACGTGAGAGAGACTTCATGAAATCTCTCTCATAACAAAAAAGAAACAAATCTGCAACAAGAGGAGCACAAATAGTTCCCATCGGAATACCAAAAACAAAGAAAAACAAAGCAACCAGCTCCATCACCCCCAACAAGATGATCAAAATGCTCGACAGGATCCACAAAATACAGCAATAAAACAACGAACAGGACCATATATAGCAAGCCCCACATCGTGCAGTCACGAGGTGACACAAAGAACAAACAACCCTGGGCCCAGCCAAAACTAACGAAGTCATTAGTTAACGTATCGTTAAAACTTTGACCATTAAATATGGCATTTGCGTTAGTTTTTTGCTGAACAAGTGTGAGTAGTGACATTTTTTATTCCAGCAAAAATACCTGTGAATTAGATATTGTACTTACTAGAACAGTTTACATTTAGACCACTTCGAACTCGTTAAACTAACAATGCTTTGAACAACTCGGCTCAGAAATACTATCAACCGAGTAATTCGTTAACAATCTATTATTAAGCTATGTAGTCAAATAATATAGAGTTGGTACTGGAGATAAATAGCATCCCAAAAACAAATAACAGTAAACATACAGGAGGAAACCATTCAGTCCAAGAGGCCTGCCTCTGCACATACGGGTAAGGATTAACTAAGTACAACTAAAGGAAATCACAATATGAAAAGTTGACGGCGAATGAAACGCTTAGAACCACAAAAGACATTAAATCTATCTGTATGTCTGTCTGCCCGTACATGCGTCCTTTAGTTCGTCTATGCATCTACGGGTATCTATCTTGGTATCTAAAATGTTAATTTTTCCCCTGATATGATCACTATCAGCAATATGCATACGACAAGTAGAACGTTACTAGAGTGTTCTACATAATTACTTTCTTCCTTATTTACTTGAAACAACATTTCTAATAAAAAGCAGCGACATATTTGTAACACTATTATGTACACCTTCCCATTAAAATCTGAAAATGTCACATTAACCTTGATTTTATGTTTAGTTTTATAGATCACTCATGTACCATGCGACCGAATGTTACATTTCGTAATATGGTAAAGGGAAACTCATCAAAATTTAGCGTTTTAAAAATATTGCCTAGAAGATTAATATTATCATTAAATCCCATTGGAAATGGCGTTTGCAAGGCTTTAATACATTTTAGTTCTTGCTAATTTCTTTGGATGATTTCAAATCCAGAGACGATAAATAGATTATAAAAGGAACAAAAGAAGAATTAAGACGTGGAGGTGGAGTGTATACAATCATTTCTAATTGCAATGCCAAGAGGTGTAGTTGTTGTGAGCAATATTATCATTACTTCAATTGTGACAGCAGACGGTTCTCTGTAAATAAAAATCCCGATTTGGATTGACGTTTATCTGAAATCATTTACCATTTTATCTGAAATTGTAGTTGCTGATAAAGAAAACAGTGAAATAATATTTTTTTTATTACAAAAGTACTGATGTTTCAATTCAAATGCTAGAGAAAATAACGGTAAACATACTGCTTCAAGCTTTTACATCAATTAAAATGTACGAATGCATTGTGAACATGATGTCAAAAGTTCCAGCCTGTCCGATTTTGAATTGATTTTCCCTTTTTGAAATTCCTAGGCGTAAAACATAGTCCTGTGGTGCATGGTTGAACGGTAAATGTAACCGTAAAACTAGTATAGAAGATGTCCAGGAATAGCCACAATCAATCCAAACTAAGGAAAGTAAGGCTAATGCTCCAGAGTGAAGTGACTGTAAAGAAACAAATTATTATCATCCCGGCCCCAAGGTTAAAATATTTTTTTCATTTTCAGCTGAGCTGAGCATAAAATTAGGGTGGAGGATCCATAAGGCCCTTTCTCTGCCCCAAAATAAAAGTCATCATTTTTTCGCAGATGCATTACCAATAGTATTCCATTTACTAAAACAGAATTGATCATCAAAACAAACAGTCTTATGATTTTTGAAATTAGCCCAAGGGTGTAGGAGGAGTTGCAATTTAGATACTTTTTCCAATATTTAGTTCTTTTGGTCATCTTGTTCATTGGAGCAGAACCATGTTAAATATTTTGCTAGATAGCCAGCTAGGCAACAGTTTTGTGAGGTTTGATTGTAATTGAAAAAAAGGTTAGGAGGAGTTATCATTTCAAGATTTTTTTCTAGTTTTATCTCTGGTTGCCATCTTGTTCATTGGAGGGAAACCGTTTGGGCTATTTTGGTAGAGAGTTACATAAGCAACATTCCTGTGATATTTAGCTCTGACATCTGTCTTGATTATGGAATAATACCTAGGTAACATTCCTGTCAAGTTTGATTAAACTTTGTCCAGGAGTGTAGGATTTGTCATTTAAAGCACATTGTTGACGCCGCACGACGAACGACGCACAACTAGCATTAATCGATCAGAATAGCTCACTATAAACAGGTTGTGCTAAAGTGAGCTTAAGAAATATTATAGGCAAAAGAGAAAACGAAGATTTTTGTGAAAAAGCAAAAAAAAGCCTAATAAGCACCTGCCCTTTTAACAATGCCACAGTATGCTTCTTGAAAATAAGGTCAAGGTCACCAAAATTAGTCAGCTCTCTGCACTGTCTATACGTTGTATTTAGGTAAGTTTCAAAATAATTCACCATACATTTCCGGAGAAAGGCTAGGTAATATTGAATTCCAAAATGCAAACGTAACAAAAATAAAGATTTATATAAAAGAGTATATAAAAGGGTTGTTCTGGATGATTTGTTTTTCTTTAAAGGGTGTAAGTGAGATAACATATTACCTAAGGCACTAGTCTAACAAACAGAACAAGATAATAACCGGGTTGAGATATTTTAAAAGAGAAACACTATTTAAAACATAGTACCTCATGTTCATACTGAATTACACTGCCCATTTTCATTATCATGTTACTCCAAAACTAGGACTAGGGCTAACCTTGCAAAATGAATACTGGTTTAGTAACTAGGTCTTTGTAGATAATATATCAGCAAAACGAAACAAGAAAACTTTTGTTACGGGGCAGAAAAAGTTAAAAATCCCAAATTACTAACACTTCCAAATTCTTTCCTTGAGCATGAAAATTTGTGTGCTAAAAGATATGCAAATGCCAACTATTATTGGCATTTTTTATGTATTAGCAGGTCCCGGTATTAGTCTTACTCTTTGTTGCTTTGTGGTTTATTCTACAAGGCGATTTGTTTTAAGTCTTGCCAGGCACTTCCGGACTTTTTTCTTACCGTTTTTTTTTGTGTGTTTTCAGTCCTTTTAGCATTTGCGATTACCTCGCTTGTGGTAGAGAATGCTAATCTTAATGTTTTTCGTACGTTTGTTCGATTTGCGCTTGTTTGTTTTTGTCTGTTTCCTCTTCCTCTTGATGTCTAGGAAGGGCTGCTACACTGACAATCACTACAATTCCCAATCCGGTGCGGTGTACTTTGTCGTACTGATGTGAAGAGAATGCCTTTTCACGACACTAACAACAGCGCATCACTTCTTGGTCTTTGCTCACAGTTTATTAGGCTAGTCTTGTTTCACTTTGTTTTTCCTTTTGCTTAATATTTTATTTAGCTCATTATATAACTTGAGTCATTAAGGCTTTACTATGTTTCTATGTAACGCGTTTGTCATATAATGGCCACAGTTATTAAAGAATACTCTTCCTTATATTTGAATTCTAACACACAGGTTCCTTTCGTCATTTTCTTCCTGGCGACGCCTTGATACTGTCTAGACAGATCATAAGGAGTGATCAGTCGACCATGTCGGGTTCTTCCCTGAGGCTAATACATTCGAACCCCGACCAGGGAAAGAACATAAGTGAGAGGGCCTAAATCTATATCAACAAGATGAAGCCTGTTAATATGTGACCTACTATTATTCTACGACAATGACTACGTATGTCACCAAGTAGTGACGTCATAAATACTACTGACGTCGCGGCGGATTCACCGACATCATGGTTAATCTAACATTGACGTCGACGTGACTCATTCGTGTCCGACTTTTCGGTTGCCGACATCGGCGCTACCAACAGCGAGCAATCCACTTACATTCGACACTGTCGCCCGACCTCAAAATTACACGCAATCTTTATGTCCCAAAATAAGACAATCATATTTTTCCCTAATGCCTAGATAACAACAGGGATGTGACGTTCCAGATGCCGCAAAAAAAGTAAGAGAAAAGTCCAGGGAGTGCCACAATCACAAACCGCAACCCTTCCCCGACCCCAAGAGGAAGAGAAAACCGACAAATCTAAACAAGCACAAACCGAACAAACGTACGAAAAGCACAAAGATTAGCTCTCTCTTCCCCAAGCGAGGTAATCGCAATACTAAAAGGACTGAAAAACACAAGAACAAAATGACACACGGAAAGACAACCAGCAAATCGCCTCGTAGAATAAAGCATAAAGCAGCAAAGAGTTAGACTAACAGCGGGACCACCGGGACCACCAACTCTCATGCTATGAAGACACTACACTTTGTTTCATGTACCGGCAAGCTTAGAGATGTAATCCATTTAATAAATTACAAATGATTTGATAGAATTTGGTTTCAAATCTAAGGAAGATTACTCTAGGATCAACTTCAACACTGACAAAACTGAGTGTCCTGATCATTGACTCGAGCACACGACATATTATGTGGTTTACATGAGCACGTGCGTCTGAGATTGCATTAATTATTTACAGAAATTGCTAACACTCGAATGTCCTTAATTATCTATAAACACGTCTGTGGGTGTGTGCGTGCATGTATGTTCGTGCGTATACATGTCCGCACTTCCTTAAATCTATATCAAGCCTGCGCAATCCCCTATGGTACTGCCATTTCCACGTTTTAAATAAGCAAGTTTGATCCTGTACTGTTCTTATTTCCAAAACAAAACTACATCTTGTGCCTACGGCAGACCAGACTGCACATTACCTGCTCAGCATTCTTGACCGTAACTACAACCTCCGCCACCTGTAGGGAAATCCCGACCAGACTGCACAAAGCCAGCACAGCCTGTTAGATGCTTCCGACAATACTTTGGTAACGTATGCAGAATCGAATCAAACTGCAAAACAATCCTTTGCAAGTAAGTATTTGAAGGGTTTCATTTACCAGTCTTGATATGCAATCTGCCATTTCAGAATTTGCTCTGAAATCTGACGAATAAAGTATTATAAAATAAAAAACCACTCTCCTAAAAAAATCCCAACAAAGGTCATTTGTAAGAATTAGCGTCATAAACTGGTTTGCCCTCTGTCGATATAATGTCTGTGGGGTGTATTTACAGTCATTTATGACCTCGGGAAAATAAATATCTCATATCCATGACAATCGAGTTTCACGTGGTTTAAATATAAATCGTGATGGAAATGTTTGTACTTTAACGCTTGCATGTCGAAAATGGCCTTAGGCAGTGTAAAGAGACCTCGAGCCTAAATCAACTGTACAATATATTCAGACTGCTTTGTATCGTCATATCCTCCTTTCAAACTATTTTCTAAACGGAAACAAACAAATAATCCATTAGGAGCAAACTCTTTCCTTTCAGGCTTTTTATGCAGGAAAGCAAGCATGCAATAGCAAAGATGTTTGCAGTGTAAATGGTGGACAATCTTTGACGTGTATCAAGTCCCCTGCACATGCATTATTTATGTACCCTTTACACATGCAGTGTTGTAGCTGGTAGTAAAACGTGGTTAATTTCGCTGTGAACCGAATTCATTTGACAATGGTGTCTGTCTCCTGTTCTGAAATATATTATTTTGTTAGATGATAGGCCAAGCACCATAGTGCAGTCAGCAGCGCATCAAACTGCAAATTCAGGGGTCGTAAATTTGAACTGCAGCTCGTCTACATAACTTTAGTGGAGAATGGTCATGAATTAATTTATACGTCCACATTGTCCCTGACGCTGATTCAAGAAGGGCAGTAATCAGTTACTGACAGATGTATATACAAAAATGCAGCTTAACCAAATAGAGGAATAAGCATGCCAAGAAAAAGTATGGGTGTGTTTATTTTCTGGCTAGACATGGTACTACCATTGTTGACTAGGGCGTAAAATTCCTAATTAATAAATAATATGCGGATGATCATCAAGAAATAGCCACATGCTCGAATTGAAAATTAACTACTAAATAGTCAAAGCATATGGTGCGTGTTAATTATTTCTTCATTTCATTATAGTTGTCGCTGTGTTTGATATGATTCTGGCCCTTTGGGGTCTTTGGGCTGGTTTGGATTTATTTAACTATGAGTTCGGCGACTCAAGCTGTGCTGTGCGTTACACTACTGTTCATGATCAGATTCATTAAAACCACGTCTGCTATTTCTGTTTATTTGATGTAACTCCTATTTCCTAAGGGTCAATCCTTTGATCATTTATTTATCTTCACAACAGCTCATGTTAAACTTTGCACCATCTGAACAGATTTCCGTTCTTCACTTTAGTGTATTTAATAGTTACTGATCCATTGGGACCCTTGCGCTCCCGATTTATTCGAAAACAGAATATTCCTCAAAATTGGGCTAGGTGGCGTGAGCAGTGTTGCTCATTACTTTACTGTTCAAGAACAGAGTTTGATTCTTTATAACACTAATCATTCCATGTCACAGGTATAAACTTTCTTTTACTGGACTTTCCTTTTAGCGTTCATGTTACCATATAAAAATCACAAATTGCCACCTGAAAGAAATTCCCCACAGCACCATGGCCGTCTGGTAAAGACCATTTTAGATTTCTCAGTAGCTGGGTTTAATTTTTAGCCGACCCCAACCCCCCGCCCCTCCCACCCCTTCCCGCCCCCCCCCCCCCCCCACACACACACACCTCTGTGCAAATCGAGCAGACAACAAATATTTTTTTTTATTTTTGCAGAAAATAGTATTTTACATAATATGAAATATCACGAAACACTTAACATGAAATTGGCAAACATCAGTTTACGAAAAAGATCACAAATATCTCATCTGCTGAACTTCCTCCCTAGCAGGCTAATCAGTCATTGCAAATTATTTAAATGTTTTGCATCTGTTATATGTTATAATGTCACCAAAGAGATTCAAGTTGGACTCAGTTTTGGAAAATCTGTCTCATCATTCTGTAGGGAACACGGGATATAAGAACTCTCATAATTGTTCGAGCGTGATACCAAGATTTTAACAAACTTGGTAGACCTTGAGTCCCCGATATCAGACTCCAAGCTTCAGACTCAAAATAGAGAGGAAGGCAATGATCAGGAACCGATACAATTATCCAACACCTCCCATCACAGACATCAAAGGGAAAGAAACACAAAATAACGAGGCCCTAATGGAAACAACACTAGCAGAAAGCCAAACGGACAGTTACTTTCCCACAAAGTGACCAAATGGCTATCCAAAACAAAAATATGTAAGCGACACACACATTCAAAGACAAACTATAACAAAATAAACCATGACAGAAGAACCGCCTTGGAACGGTCAGTGGAAAGTATTTCATTGGGGGGCTTAAATCGACTTTACGTGGCCACAATCCTCGCCCTTACTTCTGCCGCGGTTTAGACACATAATTTGTTCAGTCCGCATGAAGGCTTCCTACGGTTTGTGATTGTGGCACTCCCTGGACTTTTTTCTTACCTTCTTTTTCCTAACTCATCAGTGCTACATCTCCGAGAACACAAAAAATCAACAAATTACAGAGATGAAACAACGATGAGGACTCGACAGCACGAAACAATTGAAATGCTAGAGCAAAAGAAAACCATTGCAGTCTGTCGTATAACATTTATATTGTACCCAATCTTTTTATATCGAAAAATGATTTCAAAGTTTTCTTAGTACGGAGAAGATTCTAAAGTGTTTTACCATATATGGGCATGGCAGTCATCTTGTTTAATCGGTGCAGAACCATTTGAACAAGTTATCAACATCCCGTCGACAAAAGACCCCATGTGAAAACTGGTGAAAAATGGTCAAGCGGTTTCAGAGAAGAAGACATATAAAGATTTCATGATTTTATACCTGTATACATGTTTAGCCAAAGGGCAAGGGCAGGTAACCCCTGGAGTATTTTTATTCTAACTAAAAAGGTTAGTCCAACGCTTGATTTTCTTTTGCTTCAGCATTTCAGTTATTTTTTGCTTTCGAGTCTTCATCGTTGTTTCAGCTCTGTTTTCGTTTGAATTTATATGTTATCGGAGATGTTGCACCCTTAACCTTTCCCAGTAGTGCTTTTTTGTTTGTTTGTTTGTGTTGACCGTTCTGTTAGATTCATCCATTGCCGTTCCTTTTTTGAATTGCGATTCTTACAATAATTATGTTGCTTAGTCTTATGCGGAGTTATCAGTCCAATCATTGTTGATGGCTAGGCTTCACTATTTAACCACACAACAGCGTTTCGGACTCAGACTCAATGACGGCTTCTTCGTAAAACTTTAACCAGTGGGCTGGGGCTTGACGATATGTCTTTGGCTTGGCCCGCCAAGGTTCAACTATTAGTTTTCATTTACTCTGGCACACAATAGAATTAGCCATGAGTACTCGTCTTTGTTTATCAAAGTGACTAATTTGATTTTGATGTTTTGCTTTGATGCATTGACTGAGTTGGGAGCCTTTATGCGAACCCATTTTTATGTGCTTTTGTATTAAGAGTAGCATCGGGACCCAGGGTAATGTTGGCCGGCTGTCAAAGTGCTTTAACCGCCCCCCGACCCCCACTCCCCACGGGTAGTTTATTCTACTGACCGTTCTAAGGCGGTGGTCCGGGTATTGTTCTTACTCTTTGTAGCTCTTTGTGGCTTTCTGTTTTTTTTTGTTGTTTTTTTTTTTCTATATGTGTTGTGATGCTAGCATTGTGGTCACCGTATTCAATAACTGCCCACTTTGTTTCTGCTTTACTAGTTATTTTGTGATGCTAGCATTTTGGTCACCTTCCACAGCTTCCAAGTTTGCTTATGATTTACTAGTTGTGATTAACAGTGGCATTGGGACCCAGGGTGAAGTTGGCTGGCCGTAAAAGTGTTTTAAACCTCTCCCCCCCCCGCCCCCTGGTGGTTTATTCTACTGACCGTTCGAAGGCGGTGGTGACGATGTTGGCCTTAATTCTTTGATGCTTTGTAGTTTATTCTACTAGGCGATTTGTTTTATGTCTTACCTTGTGTTATTTTGTTCTTGTGTTTTTAAGTCCTTTTAGTATTGCGATTACCTCGCTTGGGGAAGAGAGAGCTAATCTTAGTGCTTTTCGTACGTTTGTTCGATTTGCGATTATTTGGTTTTGTCTGTTTCCTCTTCCTCTTGGTGTCTGGGAAAGGCTCCTGTTTGCGGTTTGTATTAAGGGTAGCATCGGGACCCAGGGTGAAGTTGGCTAGCTGTAAATGTGCTTTAAACCCGCCCCGTCCCCCTCTCCCCCCACCCCCCCGGTGGTTTACTCTACTGATCGTTCTAAGGCGGTGGTGACGATGTTGGCCTTAATTCTTTGATGCTTTGTAGTTTATTCTGCTAGGCGATTTGTTTTATGTCTTACTTGTGTTATTTTGTTCTTGTGTTTTTCAATCCTTTTAGCGTTGCGATATTCCTCGCTTGGGGAAGAGAGAGCTAATTTTAGTGCGTTTCGTACGTTTGTTCTATTTGTGCTTGTTTGGATTTGTCGGTTTCTTCATCCTTTTGGTGTCTGGGAAGGGCTGTGGTTTGTGATTGTGGCACTTCCTGGATTTTTCTTTTACCCTTTTTTTTGTGATTGTGGCACTTCCTGGACTTTTCTATTACATATGGTTTTGTAATTGTTGCACTCCCTTGACTTTTCTTTTACCATTTTTTGTATTCTGCTGACCGTTTAAGACGGTGGTCCCGGTGTTAGTCTTACTCTTTTTGTTGCTTTTTTGTGGTTTATAGTACGAGGCGATTTGTTTTAAGTCTTGTCTTGTATTATTTTGTTCTTGTATTTTTCAGTCCTTTTAGCATAGCGATTACCTTGCTTGGGGAAGAGAGTGCAAATCTTAGTGCTTTTCGTACATTTGTTCGATTTGCGCTTGTTTGGTTTTGCCTGTTTTCTCTTCCTCTTTGTGTCTGGGATAGGCTGCGGCTTGTGATTGTGGCACTCCCTTGACTTTTCTCTTACCTTCTTTGGTTTTCTTTGAGTTGTGGCTTGTTTACTGTCTGTCATGTTTTGTTTGTCCTTCCTGTTGTTGTCATTGGTAGTATATAATCCGTAATTGTGACCTTTTTGGACATATTCATACCTTTATCAACCATTTTGGATTAACAATCATGCATGCAGCTTGTCGTAAAACCATCCGTGATTCTTGGCGATTCACAGAGAGCGCCCAGACAACGGTAGTCAAACTATACAGGTGCACATGCTCATCTGTGACTTTCCTGGGCACATACGCCATGAGGTACATGATCTTATTTTGTTTCAATACATGTAAAGTTGGAAATAGTAATTTTATTCAATATTCTAGGAATGTATATAAAGCAAGTAACACTTTTTTCCAAATTACTTCTGTACGAAACAGTAAGATAATATCACAAACGCTAAATCCAGTAGCGTGTATGCGTTTTGTGAAAGTTTTATTTTCTGTCTTTGTAGATTTTAAATCATATATAGGCAAATTAAGATTACTTCTAGCAGAGGTCCTGTTAACATGTTTGGTTTTAGTATTTTACCTGTACTGACGCCTAAGCAAGTGAGCTGTACAACTTTACTATACATCATTTATTTAAACAAATTACATGAACTAAGATTCAACTTCAAGTATCATTCGTACGTAAAACAGAACTTTGCACCTTCAGATACATTTTAAGTCTGAAAGGCGTATAACTGGGCTGCATTCAGAAGTAAAAGGTACATGCGAGTGTTTTGCCCTGGACACTTGCTCCTGTTTGCATTTCTCATTAGGTATAAGGATCCAGGACTAAACGTTCGCTATCATTTTCCACTTCTGTACGCAGCCAAGGACATGTTAGACAGCGAAAGGACGATGCGAAAATAAACGTTGACTTCTCTTCTCATGTTTTCGACTTCTGTCAAATGTACAGCTGCTAAGGCCCTGAGTTCTGACAGTGTTGATAAGGGTCTTTACGGACAAAAGGTATCAGGTCTTCTTTGAACATTTGGCTGCCAGCCTACAACAGAATAATAAAAAATGAATGAATCACATGTAGGAGCTTTAGACAAAAGGGTAAGAGAAAATCCAGGGAGTGCCACAATCACAAACCGCAGCCCTTCCCAGACATTAAGAGGAAGAGGAAATAGACAAAACCAAACAAGCGCAAAGCGAACGAACGTACTAAAAGCACTAAGAATAGCTCTCTCTTCCCCAAGTGAGGTAATCGCAATGCTAAAAAGACTAATATTAACTGTTCTAAGACTAACATCACATAAGACAGACTCGTCAAAACCGTTTTCGAATCAGTACTTTCTAGGCAAAGACTATGAAAGTGTGCGTAAAAGTCATGCAAATCTAAACAAAAACTGGTAATAGATTATAAATGTACTATGTGAGTACAGTAGAACCTCGATAATTCAAACTCCAATAATTCAAAATTCTCAGTAATTCAAAATCATTTTGAAGTCCCGAATTAAATATATGTAGGCATTTTAACCCTCAATTATTCAAAGTCTCAATAATTCAAACAAAATTGATTGGTCCCTTGGACTTTGAATTATCGGTTCCACTGTATTTAATATTGTTCTGGTTTCTTTAAACATTTTAAAGCATGTTTCATTTGATTCTTCTGTAAAATTGCCTCCTTAGACAGAAAGGAGGCACATTAGTTTTCAGAAAAAATAGGTAAGAGAAAAGTGCCAAAATCACAAGCCGCAGCCCTTCCCAGACACCAAGAGGAAGAGGAAACAGACAAAACCAGGCAAGCGCAAATCGAACAAACGTACGCAAACACTAAGATTAGCTCTCTCTTCCCCAAGCGAGGTTATCGCAGTGCTAAAAGGACTGAAAACCACAAAGCTACAAAGAGCTACAAAGAGTAAGAACAATACCAGGATTACCGCCTTAGAACGGTCAGTAGGATAATATCGGGGCTGTGGTTGGGGGTGGGGTTAAAGCACTTTTACAGCCGGCCAACTTCACCCTGGGTCCCGATGCTACCCTTAATACAGAAATACATAAAAATTCGGTTCGCATAAAGGCTCCCAACTCAGTCAATGCATCAAAGCGAAAACAATACAATCAATCACTATAATAGACGAGTACTCATGGCTAATTCTACTGTATGCCAGAGTAAATGAAAACCAATAATTGAACCACGGCGTATTTTCTGTTTCTGTGTTTTATTCTCTAATATTTACCCTAAAATTAAATGTATGGCCAAAAATTTGTCTAACCTACGCAAGTTCTATAGTAAAGTGATTTTTGGGAATTTTTATTAAATAGAAAATATTTTTTTTTTACTTTTCTTTGCTGAATTTAAATTACTGATGTTTCACAACAATATTGTATAAAAATCATAAAAAAACTGAATATGAAACTTGTTGAAAATCAGCCTCAAAGTTACCTACCTTACAGATTTCTGCATAATTTACATTCATTTTACAAGGGAAAAAAGTTAAGATATCGATTTGTAAAAAAAACAAATGACTAGAATAAATCTTTTTGTGCATAGGTAGTCCAGGGAGTGCCACAATCACAAACCGCAGCCCTTCCCAGACAACAAGAGGAAGAGGAAACCGACAAATCCAAACAAGCACAAATCGAACAAACGTACGAAAAACACTAAGATTAGCTCTCTCTTCCCCAAGCGAGGTAATCGCAATTCTAAAAGGACTGAAAAACACAAGAAAAAACGACATAAGTTAAGACATAAAACAAATCACCTCGCAGAATAAACCACAAAGCAACAAAGAGTAAGACTAACACCGGGACCACCGCCTTAGAACGGTCAGTAGAGTAAACCACCGGGGGGTTTAAAGCACTTTTACAGATAGCCGACCACCCTGGGTCCCGATGCTACCCTTAAAACAGAAATACATAAAAATTCGGTTTGCATAAAGTTTCCCAACTCAGTCAATGCATCAAAGCAAAGAACATAAAAATGAAATTAATTATTATAATAAACAAAGACGAGTACTCATGGCTAATTATACTGTATGTCAGAGTAAATGAAAACCAATAGCTGACCCACGGCGGGCCAAGCCAAAGACATATAAAAAACGACTTTCTGAAAGATGTCGAAAGCACAGCTAAAAATATTTTCTGACACGTCCCTGCAATGAGGACATTGTGTTAACTGGACTCGTATTTTCCCTAATAATCAATAGTGAAAACAGGTGTGTACATAAATATATACAAGCACAAGGTGCATTTTTACGATATTCCTGTTTGACAGGTTATCTTTTCGTTCAGTCCAGTCTATTCACTTAGGATGTGGCGTCTCAATGTCAAACATTAGGCACAAAGTCAGTTCATGCTGCACATCTGCCGGACCTCATCAGCCTCTTGGCTATCTGTTTATACATTCAATAAAACCCCATAATTAAATATGTGGGTGGCTGAGAGTCCAGTCCTGCTGCGTGCATGCGCACTCTGATCTTGGCCATGGTTGTCCGCATATACCCAGAAAACACGTTTTCGCCTGGTGCGGTTATTTAGAAAATAAGGCCAACAAACTACAATGTATGTTTTAAATATCAGTATCTTGGTGTCATTGTGAGCAAAATATGTTGGGAAATAAGAAAGATATGGATCACTATTAGCCTATTTAATAACTAGTTTTTGTAAAGCACAAATAAAAGCTGTCTGATTATAACAATATGCTGCTTCTGTACTTTAGATGGTAATATATATGCAAATAAACACATCGGTAGCGATATAGAAATAAATCAGATGTGATCAATTATTTACGGCCCCTTCACAAGTAGTCTTTAGCTGACCATTCCAAGGCGGATAAAGTTATTCTTTGTTCGTGCATCAGTGGCCGAAGCTAGCGCGTATGGTCTAGATGACTAAGCCCTTCAGTTGTATTTAGTTGTGTGAATTATCCGATGCTCTCAAGGGTCATTCCTTTCATAATTTATTCATACGTTCGATGCCTTTGAAAGGTTGTGCTTCGTGATTGTGTCATTTTTGTGTATCTTTATTTATATCCCTGTTAGGTGATTATGACGTCGCGTTACTCCAAAAATATGGTGACTTCCTTATTAGCATGTTTAGATATTCAAAGTTCCATAACTCTTATTTATTTCTCAGTCTATTTGCATAACTTTACTAAATGGCGGAGCTTAACCTGAACGTTTTTTGTCTGTTTCTCGGCTAACCGGGCTTCAACTGGTGGTTTTCTTTTGTTCCAGTATTTCAGTGGTGTTGTTTGACAAGCAAGTGATCTCCAAGTGTTTCAACACGTTGTTTTTGTTGAGTCCTCATCTTTGCTTCATTAAAGGCTTTATCTTTGAGTTATTGTTGCCTGTAATGATTCATGGATGAGTTATTCAACACGTACTGAACAAACATATGTTTACCACTAGAGAAACTGCCCAGCTAGCATTCTACGTAAATCTACATCGGGCCGTCATCGGCCCGTCAGCTACCCTGACGGGCCGATGACGGCCTGATATAGATTTACGTAGAATGCTGACTGGGTGAGGGCGAGGTGTGCGATCCCGTAAAGCTAGCTTAAGCCCCTAGTACTTCATTGCTGATCGTTCCAAGGCGGTACTTTCATTGTGGTACTTTTTGTTTATTGTTATGTAGTGTTTAACTTTCTATTGTTCTTGTTCAAACAATTTTGTAAGTTTAAGATATTTTCAGTTAAGTTCGGGTAACAAAGTTACCATCTTTTTGGGAAAAAGTTGCCAACTCTGCTTGCCATCTGTTCATTTATGTCTGCCTAATTCTATTTGTCTGTCTTTCCCTTTGGTGTTGGGGGCTTAATGTGGATCTGATTGTATCAGCTCCTTAGTGCACTTACTTACTGATAAAAGGCTCTTTATTTGCCAGTATATTAATTATTTGATACAATTTGAGACACACTTTGATGCAAGGATGCAAAACTTCATCTATCATAACGAAACTCTTTTTCTTATTTATTCTTATTTCATTAATTAAGAGAAATGGTTTTCTACTCACCTCCACTTTTCCCTTGACCCGTTTTATACAGCGGTGTAAAACAGTAGAGTTGTCTAGTCGTTGGTAGAAATCATCTCTTACGTGCTGGTCATCCCAATTCATCTGTACAAAGTGCTGGTGCAGAGCATCACCTGTGATAATAAAGTCTATCTGCCTATGCCGAGACGAGACTATGCGTGTACACTACTGGTCAAGGCATTTACAGTTCAAAGAAACGTACCGTGGGCCTTTAGTATAAGTATGTTTTTAAAGTACGCACTGCTCACATCGAGAGAGTCTGCGAATGTATAAAATCTGTTTGGGAATGTGCACTTCGCATATGGCAGAAAACAGGTTCCTCTTCCTCTTGGGGTCTGGGAAGGGCTGCGGTTTGTAATTGTGGCACTCCCTGGACTTTTCTCTTACTTTTTTTTTTCAAAATGATGTGGATCAATGCTAGTTAGCGGCACTGTGTATACATGTAGGTAGTACTGTTTTTATTCAAATTATTCAAACACCTAAGCGTTTTACTATACTTGTCCTAACAATTTCATCGGATTACCTTCTGTGCTTTATTGATTTAATTCACGAACATTCGAGTAAGCTTTAATAACATCTACCCAAAACGGATTACTGATTTGTTTAATTATGGAGTCTGCATATGCTTTCCCAAAATCAAATAGTTTTTTAAAGTTAACATTACTATTAAGATCTTTCCATTTACTGTCAGTTTGAATCCATCTTCTTAACCATGTTGCTTTCATGCTGCTGATGAAAGCTTGAAGATTAATCATCTTTAGACCGCCAACAGAATACAGTTTGGTAACAACTGTTTGCTTTATTTTGGCTGGGCCCTCCCACAAAAACTCATAAAATAATGTATTTAATTCTTAAACAACATGATTACTTGGGTTTGGTAAAGAAGTGAAGAGATGGTTTAAAAGTGGCAAAAGAAGAGATTTAATTTTTCCAAGTGGTGTCAGGTATCTTCGCTTCCAGATTTTTATGAGTGACTTTATCTTTTGTATTTTTTCCTTAAAATTCATATCAGTGATTTTTTCTAAATCTACATGGAATTTAATACCAAGGAGCTTAAACTCAGTTTTATCCCATGATAATTTCCATCTAGTTTATATAGTTGCAGAACTGAATTTTTCCTTTCCTATCCAAACAACTTGCATTTTGTCAAAATTTACTTTTAAACCTGAAATTATAGAGAAATCATGCAACACATTTAATGTTTCCCTTAGTGAATTCTCTGATCTATCTAAAATGACAGATGTATCATCTGCGTAATGGGATAGTTTGTATTCTTTATTGTTTATGAAAATGCCTTTAATGGATTTGTTACTCCTTATCATTAATGCTAAAGTTTCAGCACATAAAACAAATACATTTGTTGAAACAGGATCCCCTCGTCGACATCCTCTACCAATGTAAAAAAAAATGGAGACAAATTTTCTCCTTGATTAACTGCTAATTTGGCATTATTATTAAGAACTTTGATCCAAGGAATCAAAGAGTCACCAAAGCCAAAGAGTTCCAAAACTTTATGTTTAAATGACTAAGAGACCGAGTCAAATTCTTTCTCAAAATCTACAAACAAACGCACAAAAAAGTAAGAGAAAAGTCCAGGGAGTGCCACAATCACAAACCGCAGCCCCTCCCAGACCCCAAAAGGAAGAGGAAACCGACAAATCCAAACAAGCATAAATCGAACAAACGTACGAAAAGCACTAAGATTAGCTCTCTCTTCCCCAAGCGAGGTAATCGCAATACTAAAAGGACTGAAAAACACAAGAACAAAATGACACACGGAAAGACATACAACAAATCGCCTCGTAGAATAAACCACAAAGCAACAAAGAGTAAGACTAACACCGGGACCACCGCCTTAGAACGGTCGGTAGAGCAAACCACCGGGGGGTTTAAAGCACTTTTACAGCTAGCCAACTTCACCCTGGGTTCCGATGCTACTCTTAATACAGAAACACATAAAAATTCGGTTCGCATAAAGGCTCCCAACTCAGTCAATGCATCAAAGCGAAAACATAAAAATCAAATTAATCACTATAATAAACAAAGACGAGTACTCATGGCTAATTCTACTGTATGCCAGAGTAAATGAAAACCAATAGTTGAACCACGGCGGGCCAAGACATATCGTCAAGCCCCAACCCACTGGTGAAACCTGTAACATTGCTTCATGCGGGCAACGAAGACTCTAAATAGACTGCGCAAATTGCAGGCTGATTTGAATTAGGTGCGTATGTTAGACAATACCTAGTCTCACGTTGCAGTTCATTTTTGAGCATGATGAAACTCGCAGCTGCAGCTATCAGACGATGTATAATGTATAATCTTCGCTATAAGGATAATCGTGTGTGGAGCCTGACGATGCGCTTATCATAGGATTTTCTGTCTTAGTTCGGACAATAATATCAACAAGAATTCAGTTTGTGCTGTCAAACTGATATCTCAACCGTTGCTTCCTCGTGACTCGCACCTGTACAAACAAAACAACGCATGCACACATGCGTTTACGGACAAGTCAAAATAACAGAGATGTTGTCATAAATTAATAGAGTTAAAGCCTACCGTCCCTTGTTCCCTCAATTCAGCGCGGATCCGCCTCAACACACACACACACACACACACACACACACACACACACACACAAACACACACACACACACAAATTGTCTTCACCCCGTTCTATTTGATAAATATGTCATTTGGTAAGGTGTATACGACTACAAATCGGTTATATGAGGGTCATTGATAAGGCCTAATTGACCAAAGCTAGCATGTGTAGCTCAGAAAGCTTGACTCTTTAACTGTTTACGGTTGTTTACAGTTTTGTGAGTGTGTTCATTGCTCTAAAGAGTCATTTCGTTTAGAATATAATTGTAGCGACGAGCTAAAGTTCGCCTTTGTCACGCAAGCGGCCCGGATTCTATCCCCGGCACATTTGACGCCCTGTCATTCTATGTCCTTTGAAGTAACTGTCGAAATCTCATTACATATAAATCTGTTTTGCCTGGCCCATAGGGGTTGAAGTCCAATATGATGGGAAGAATATTTTTGAGTAAGCTATTTATTGATACACTCATAATGCTGCGTTTGCCGTACACGCCGATGACGTGGTTGAGTAAGCGGATGTCACTCACGTATTAACGGCGGAACCGGGTGTCAAAATTTTGTTTGGTCAGAAATACTTTATCTCGTCACTGGGCCGCGACAATCAAAAATATGTCTTCGAGTATGCGCAAAATGCACGCATTCAAATTCAACCCATGCATGCGCAGTCTCATCCGAGCATTTTCTCTTCACTGAATACATTCTATATTGTCCATTAATTATGTCAGCTGACAACGAAGGCCCTGATAAGACTGCGCGGATGTGCTGGTTGATCTGATCCTTCGCTGTCCGCATATGCCCGAAAACATGACTCGAACCAACAGATATCTGAATAGTTTTGGTCTCGTTATGGATAAGTTAAAGACAAACGGATACACACATATTCAGGTATTACAATATTAAACCTAAATATTTTGAAACCTTCAGTCCCTCACCATACTTGTCCCACACTTTAAACAAGTCAATTTCACTACTATTTAATTTGCCTGACAAACCGCCCGATTCTGCAGTTTCTTATCTCTGTCTACACTGTTTGTTCATCACGCTTTTCAATACATACATGCATATGTATACGACGGTTTTTTGTGATTTGCCGTATTTATTATCTGACTTCCGGTTCGAATTTGGTTCTATTATGTACGTATGTGACTGATGATGATCCCCTGATGAATTATATGTAAGTAAATACACTGTATAAAGGTTGATGTTTGGAAACATCGAACATATAAAATTACAAATATAGAGTTTCAATTTCCTTGAAACTCTGCAGCTGCAGCAGTGTAGTTTGTAGATCTCCAATATATCAGGATGGCTGACCGATCCAAAGGCAAATAGAAATATAAACTGCACTGTGGTGAAGTACGGGAAAACCTTTTACGGCCGCCACTTAACAAAACCTTAAATCCTACGCGGACAAGCAATTTATATGTAACTGATACTGTGTCTGGAAAAGAGACAATGGTTTTGATGTCTTAACATATTTTTTTTTTCATAAAACCAGTCCCCAAGGGTATGAATTTTGTTTCATGCTTAACTCAGCTGAGCATGAAATTTTCTCTGCTATTAACTATGAGTATGCCAATAATAGTTGGCATTTGATTAGCAGAAAACTTTTTTATGTTCAGCAAGAATGTGCAATTATAAGTATTTAATGTATAGTCGTATTAGCATGACAATGTAGAGCTGTCAGAGGATCTGGCTAAAGCCCCACTGCAGCGCTATCAGAGGAGAAATGTCCATAGCGTTGACATATTTTGAATTCATGCTTACCAGATAACATCTCTGTAAGAAATGTTAACATAACAACGTAAAACCTGTCAAGAAATTTAAATCCAAGAGTTATGGGCCCTTGGCTATGATTCCGGTATACACGAAACATCTAACCATTGTCCATGTGTGTGCCAGGTTTCAACTTTGTTACCCTTACAGTTCTTGAAAAAGTACGACAAAAATTTCGTTACTAGCACATTTAAAACCCATCAAAGGATACAAGACCAATAGGCCCTAGGCACTAATTCTGGAAAATACGATACAACAGTCATGTGTGTTCCAAGTTACAATTTTCTATCTTTCATAGTGCCTGAGGAATCTGTAATGATGAATTTTCATTTATGGCAAATTGTAAAACTTATCATGGAATTTAAATCAAAGAGTTATGTACCCTTGGCCCTGATTCTGGTATACACAATACATCAGCCCACTGTCAATGTATGTACCAGGTTTCAATTTTGTGACCCTTACAGTTCTTGAGAAAAGTGTGACAAAAAATTTTCATTAATGCCAAATTGTAAAACCAATCAAGGAATGAAACTCTAAGAGTTACAGGCCCTTGGCATAGGTTCTATTATAATCGATAAATCAGTCAACCGCCTATGTGTGTACCAAGTTTCAACTTAATAGCTTCCATACTTCCTGAGAAATTTATAACGAAAATTTTATATTGATGATGAATTGTCAACCTATCAAGGAATGTGACTCCAAGAGTTATATGTCCTTGTCCCTGATTCCGGTTTACACAACACATTAACCTACTGGGTATATGCGTACCAGGTTTCAATTTTGTAACCCTTACAGTTTTTGACGAAACGACGCTAATTTAATTGGTGAGGATGGACAGAATGACGGACGGAGGGAGGGCATGACGCAAGGAAGGAATGACAGAAGGAGAAGGTAAATCAAGTATAACCCCACTTTTTCAAAGCGGGGCAATAATTTTATGCTCAACTCAAAATTTTTTATAAAGATTAAATAAGCCCATGCTTTTTACTGCTGACACTTCGAAAATGGTATTTTTTTGTAGTTCTGTTTCGTTCCTTCGTCTTCTCGCCTCATGTTCATTCTGTTTTCGACGAAGTGCTTTTGTGCGTGTGACTTCATAGAAAAAAAAAACTTTTTTGTTGCCTCGGATATGCTGCGTTCTCTGATTATGGTTTTCCTGGACATCTCCTTATAAACAGTTGACTCTCGATATATCGAACTCGCTTATCTCGAATAACCGCTTATCTCGAAGTGAAAATCTGGTCCCTGCCTAAACATGAAAATCTAACAACATGTAAAAAAATATTGTGGAAAAGAGGAGAAATTGCTCCTAAGGAGCAATTTCTCCTCTTTTCCACAATATTTTCAATATATCTCTAACCTCAAGAGTCCAGTTATACATGTATTTGTTAAATGTGGTTAATCGAATTAGTTTTTCCTCTATTCTGCAAATCTGATATGTCGAAGTATGGATATCTCGAAGTATTTTAGAAAGTCCCTTGGAATTCGAGATAACGAGAGTCGACTGTCTTTGCACCGTTCTGTTGCGTCTGCTCGACGTATACGGTGTTCTTTGGGCGTTCAGTATACTTTTGCAAGAACATTATTATCGAAGGACACTATTAGAGAGAGAGAGAGAGAGAGAGAGAGACAGAGAGAGACAGAGAGATGCAAGTGGGTGAGGTACATAGGTAACTGTTATTGTACCTTTAAGGCTATACGTATCAAAGATAGGCAAACTGTCACATGACATCAGTGATATCTTAGGGTAGACATACATGAATGAATTACACATTTCTTCGCCAGTAGAAAATCCTCCCTAAAAGCATAAAATGTAGATACATGTATATCATTTTGGTAACGGGGTAGTCGGGGTTCATGCGAGCAGCAAAGATCCACTTGCTTATCAAGTAATGCTTACTATCCGTGGACGCCTTATAACACACTTTATTCTGGGGTCCATGTCTGTTGGTCTGAACATTCTGGTTCGTCATTCGTTTACAGATTTATGAGTTTGGATTATGGCTTAGGTACCATGACCGCAACTACTTAGCCAACGGAGTTATATGATCCGGGGCAAAGGACATTTCCTACAATATTGCATGTACCATGTGCGCCAAGAGAAGACTAAGATTAGCTTGTACATCCGCCCAGTTTGATCTGTCTTTGTAGTGCACTCTGTGGCCAGTCCAGGATCAAATGCGTCTTGACAGCGTAAACATTGATCAGAATGGGTCGCTGGGCGCACATGCAATCTTGAAGGAAATACTTACCCCGGCTTATATAGGTTATCAGGGATTTTCCTGTACGTCGTTTCATTCTGCGGTATTCCATAAGTCTGTAAACTGATAGGAAAGACCCTTATAAGACTGCGTGTATGCAAGGGGTGATATGGGCCTCCGGTATCCGCCGATTGCGCACATTTTATGTTTGCGCGACTCATCTGTTTATAAATATTATGTTCTAAAACTTCAACAATATCGAACATGCTTGTTTTTTGTGTTAACTTATATGTTTGTAAGATATCTTACAACCTGAGCTCAGCCATTGTTTGATCTGTGTTAAATTTTACTGGTTTTAGCTATAGTACTTTTTCTACTTAACGTTCCAGTTGGGTTCCTCTGTTGTAGTTCATCTTTGTTCCTGCTTCAGTGGTTTCATATGTTGCGCTTATTCAGTCATTTTATATTCCTCATGCCTCCTTATTTTCATCACGAAAACATACCTATATAAATCTGACCCCGTAAAATCCCATTGTTATGTAGTAAAACTGGGGTTTACAGGGGTGTACATTATTTTTCCTATTCCTGCTCAAAAACATAGAATGTGGGTACTCGTTAGAACCGCCTCATTGAGGCGAATCTAACGAGTACCTACAATCTATGTATGGAGCAAAATATGCAAAATATCAGATTTTTTCATCTGAAAATTTTCATTCTTTGGTGCTGAAATTTTCAATATATTTGAATAGGCCTGTTTTCGTAATGTGGTGCCTCGGGAAGACTGTACATCGTGATTCAGGCCTTTCCCGTGTATCTTCACTTAAAGGTTTGCAACAACTAATGAACAACTTTCAGAATCCTAAGATAGCAACGTAAAATCATCTGATAAATAGCAGAGTGCCAAAATGAGTCGGAATATATGGTAGATACTTGAATATTCTTTGTCGTGGTGTTTGTTATGCATCTGTATTTAGGCACCGAAATTAGTGTTTTGATACACGCTTGAAAACAACTGTATGATAGTTGCGCTTTAAATTCGAAACCAGTGTTGCTAACACTAAGATGATATGAGCCAAAAACTTGGTCGTTGTATGATTTGATCATTAAACAGTAAACAGATGTCCAAGAAGAACCAAAAACATAACCAACCGATGACACCATGAGGTAGAGCGAACAAACTATGCCTATATAATTTTGACCCCCTTAAACCCCACTTTTATATAGTAAAACTGGGGTTTACAGGGGTATACATTATTCTCTTATTTCTGCTCAAAAACATAGATCGTGGGTACTCGTTAGAACTGCCTCGTCGAGGCGGTTCTAACGAGTACCCACAATCTATGTTTTGAGCAGAAATATGAAAAAAAAAATCAGATTTTTTTATCTGAAAATTTTCATTTTTTAGTGGTAAAATTTTCAGTTTATTTGAATAGGCGTGTTTTCTTAATGTATGACAGACAGTATACATACCACAAACCAACGTAAAATAAAGCAGCTGGCTCCCTCATCTCCAACATGATAATTACAATGCTAGACATCATCCGCCAAACACAACATTAATCCCATTCCGATCAAATAAAAAAAATACAACAGCAGTTGCGAGTCAATTAATGGTTGATCTCAGGTTGCGTGATAGCTTACCAATAAATCAATAAATATTACGGTCGAGTAAAATTAATTTAAATCCCTAGTAGTTGTTTCTGCTGACATTTACAATGCAGTGTCTCTAATGCATTTTGTATGTAGTTTTTGCAACTGTGTCGTTGGGCATTGTCCTTGTATGTTGATCATGCATTCTTCCTTCAGTGCCTCGGGAATGCTGTGCCTCGTGTTTGTGGCATTTCCTGGGTTAACTCAACTTACAATTTCACTGATGAGGTCAATGTGGTCCATAAAATCTCGCAACTGCACCTATTGTTGCTTTGTTTATTGCTCTTAGGGGCCTATCCTTTATAATATATTTCCATCTTTCCTATCATTTTAGTCTAAATCAAATAAAAAAAATGAAATAAAAAACAACAAACAAAAAGCCTTAGGGGTTTAGCGATGCGGATGAAATTAAAATGTAGTGTCAAGCACATTGAACGTGGCATGGTTATATTCCTTTCACAACCGTGTGGTCGACACCGGAGGAGACTCAGTTCCTAAGGGTATCGTCAGTCAAAAAACAAAGATGATTTTCTTTTCTTTGTAGGCTCTATTTTTCTTTTTTCTATTCTGGTATCTGCCATAATCGCTTTGAAAATGTAAGTAACGTATTGAAGTACTTTATAAACGATTTATCCTAATTTTATATATAAAAAAAAAAAACAGTGTGAATAGGACAGGCGTTTGCAATGGCAGTGCATGGGCAGTATATTCGATATTAACTGTGTACCTTATTTATCCTAATATAAGCTCACCTTGAATCCTTCCCATAATTGTTCAAAAACTGAACAAATCGAATATATTGTTAATACATACAATATATTGTTATTGTGTCGTTCTGCAGCGCTGAAGCGGGGGCTACACAATTTGCCCAGGCCATTATGTCCGAATACTTTGGGTTTATACGGTACTGAAGGGAAGAGCAAAGTCATTAATAATATGACCTTAACTATACCTAATTTAGTAGCCACAGAGGCCTTTCTGTTATTTAAACTTCATCAGTGTGGCTAAACCCCAAAAGTTTGGCAAGCAGCAAGACATACGGAAAGCAAAATAAGCCTAAAAGGTGGATTCCGAACCCGCTAACATACATGTCATTTTGATAAGTCAGTCTTGGTTTTAGACATTTTTTGAATGTGTACTATAACAATGATTTAGGTATGAAAATAATTACTTAATTCAGTACTTAAGTACTGACGTTAACATTTCAGTATCAACCCCAGCCCTGAGGAACTGATACTGAGCTGATGATATCCTCGGAGACGAACGAATCATCCACCAGCAGAGATATTTACAATAATATACTCTCTTGAAGGCTAGTGTCTGTTCTTGCTTGTAAAGTATAAAATACTGTATATGAAAAAGGACATCTTGTCATATGCATCCCGATTCGGAATATGGATGCTCGTCAAAGTTCGAGGATAGCGTCAGCGACATAATCCATAACTTACAAACGTTGGCTCCGTGCGTCCCATTGAATTGTACGTACATTCGACAACAAGCCGATCTCCCTGGAATAGAATGACAAATCAGACACAATATGATATGCGGAAATGCGTGATATTGGTTTGTAAATTTACTTGTGCTAAACTATCTAATTACTGGTTAGTTCGTCACTGTGGGGGACGTGTGTGTGTGTGTGTGTGTGTGTGTGTGTGTGTGTGTGTGTGTGTGAGAGAGAGAAGTGGGAGTTTTGTACTGTTATGAAGTACGAGGAGACATTGTGAGGCTGTCAAACGGTTGCAGTGAAATATAAATAAAATTCATAAAGATTGCCCTTAGAATGAGTCTGAGGTTATCATACCAAATTCGCAGTCCGGAAAAAACTAGAACTATCAGAGGATCTGACAATAGCCCTGCTGCAGCTCTATCTGAGGAGAAATACATATATTGTTGAAATATTTTGAATTCATCCTTTCGAGATAGCACCAATGTAGGACATGGTAACGCGATATCGTAAAACCTATCAAGGGATTTTAATCCATGAGTTATGGCCCTGATTCCTGAATACAAGATACATCAACACACTGTCCATGCCCGTACTACTTTTTCAAAGCCCCCAAGTGTGGTATAAGTTCCATCGAAGTAGGACCACAAACATGACAGCAATTAAGCAAAATGCATTTTATTTTTTTTTTTGAAACCTACCAAGGGACATAACTCCAAGAATTATGGACCCTGGGCCCGTATTCGGGTACACACGATACATGCAGTCATTGTTTATGTTTTTTACGAACCTTCAGCTGTCTAGCGTTCATAGTTCCTGAGAAATCTGTTACGCCAGCACACCTTTCTTACCTTAGAGATCAAGTGTGATACGGCTCGTATATAAGTTTCATCGAAGCAGGACCACAAACATAAAAGTTATTGAGCAAAATGCATTTTAATTTTTTGTTAACATACCAAGGGACATAACTCCAAGAAGAATGGACCCTTGGCCCCTATTCCGGTATACACAAGACATCCAGTCATTCTCCATGTTTATGCGCGTTTTTCAGCTTTTTAGCTTTCAGAGTTACTGAGAAAACTGTTACGAAAATTTTCAAGAATGGCAAAATTTGAAAACCTATCAACAGACATACGAGCGTAATTCCAAGAGTTATTGGCCCTTGGCCACAATTCTGCCACTACATACTCCTTACCTTAGAAACCAAGGGTAGTTTAAGGTTAATTGAAGAAGGAAGGCAGAATGCAATTAAATCTGGAAAACTTACTAAGGGACAACTCCAAGATTTATGGGCCCTTTGCCACTATTCTGCGATTACACCTTACTTACCTTTGAGACCAAGTGTAGTATAAGTTTCATTGAAGTAGGACCACAAACTTAAAAGCTATTAAGCAAAATGCATTTTAATTTTGCAGTCATGGAATCACGTAATGACGGAATCACGGAGTCACGGAATCACGGAAGGACATGACAAATCCTGTATAGCCCCACTTTATTCAAAGCGGGGCTATAATCATAAAGTCGATAGAGACAAAGGCAAAATAAGGAAAGTTCGGACAGACAGACATGGACCCAAAATAAATGGAGTGTCATCAGGCATTTATTGGAAGTAAGCATTACTTGGTAAGCACGTTTACCCACCATGCCTAAAAGACTGAAAATAATTTTACTAAAAAATACGGGAATTAATGTCCAAGGCTCAATGACGGCCTCTTTGTAAAACTTTAACCAGTGGGTTGGAGCTTGACGATATGTCTTTTGCTTGGCCCGCCGTGGTTCAACTATTGGTTTTCATTTACTCTGGCATACAGTAGAATTAGCCATGAGTACTCGTCTTTGTTTATTATAGTGATTAATTTGATTTTTATGTTTTTGCTTTGACGCATTGACTGAGTTAGGAGCCTTTATGCGAACCAAATTTTTATGTATTTCTGTATTAAGAGTAGCATCGGGACCCAGGGTGGTTTACTCTACCGACCGTTCTAAGGCGGTGGTCCCGGTGTTAGTCTTATTCTTTGTTGCTTTGTGGTTTATTCTACGAGGCGATTAGTTGTATGGCTTTCCGTGTGTCATTTTGTTCTTGTGTTTTTCAGTCCTTTTAGTATTGCGGTTTCCTCCCTTGGGGAAGAGAGCGCTAATCTTAGTGCTTTTTGTACGTTTGTTCGGTTTGTGCTTGTTTAGATTTGTCGGTTTCCTCTTCCTCTTGGGGTCTGGGAAGGGCTGCGGTTTGTGATTGTGGCACTCCCTGGACTTTTTTGTTACCTTTTTTGCTCTACCCACCGTTCTAAGGCGGTGGTCCCGGTTTTAGTCTTACTTTGGTGCTTTGTGGTTTATTCTACGAGGCAATTTGTTGTATGTCTTTCCATGTGTCATTTTGTTCTTGTGTTTTTCAGTTCTTTTAATATTGCGATTACCTCGCTTGGGGAAGAGAGAGCTAATCTTAGTGCTTTTCGTACGTTTGTTCGATTTGTGCTTGTTTGGATTTGTCGGTTTCCTCTTCCTCTTGGGGTCTGGGAAGGGCTGCGGTTTGTGCTTGTGGCACTCCCTGGACTTTTCTCTTACCTTTTTTTAGAAAAAATACGGGAGCAGTAATCTCCGGGGCTTAGAAAGTCTGTTTATGGCATTGTAGACAACAATTATGACTTCCCTGTTCTTCTTGTTCGTGCGTTGGTGGTTTCTTGTGGACCTGATTGTATAAATTCCCGTGTTTACTTATTAGCTTTTCATATGTGGCGTTTATTTTAAAGTTGTTTGTTCATCATCTCTTCTTCTTTTGGTGCCTACACACCAAGTTCGTTCTGAATATGGACTTGATGTACATTAAGTAGTGTAAAGCAAACAGCGGATGAATCGTTTTCCTTTTAGAGAACAAGGAAGACAAAAACATTATGACAGTTGTTTCCCCTGAAAGTGTATCTATTTCCCTGAAGCAGTGAGCTCATTAGTTTTACAAGAGGACCATGAAGTCCTTATCGCTCCCCTGAGTCCTGAGCATAAACAATCTGGTCAATCTATTTTCCATTTAAGTAAGCTTAATCTAGCTTAAGATCAACCTAGGGTCATTACTTGAACAAGCTTGGTTGTATTCCATAACCTAGTGCTACATACCAAGTTTCAAGATGATTGACTCAGCAGTTCTGGAGAAGAAGAATTTTTAAGGTTTTTTCATCATATGGCCTTGATGACCATCTTGGATATGAGGCTTAGAGCATTTGAACAAATTTACATTCATCTATTGCAAGGGGGGATTCTATATGCAACTTAATTAAAATTGGCCTAACAGTATCAGAGAAAATGCATAGGGATTCATATAGTACCTACTCTCTTGCCATAGACCACAACAGTGTTTTAATGCTTTGTTTTACCATCTTTCCCAATTCAAAGCCTTAGGGGCCAAACCTGACTCTGTTGTAAAATTGGTCGTCAACCTATTATTATTTGATCAAAATTGGTAGACCTCAGTCACTTTATGCTACATTCCAAGTTTCAAGGCAACTGGCCCAGTGGTTCTGGAGAAGAAGATTTTTTAAGAGTTTTGCCATATTTGGACATGGTGGCCGTCTTGGTCATGTGACCTGAACCTTTCAAACAAACTTTTATTACTGAAATTTTATTAAAAATGACCCAGCGGTTTCAGAGAAGAAATTCATAGGAAATGTTGACGGACGACGGACTACGAAAGCCTTCCATCCCATAAGCTCCCCTGGAGCCTCTTGCGCAAGGGAGTTAAAAATGCATTATTTCAGCTTTTTTATTCAAAGGCCAAAGGGATAAAATTTGACCTTGCCATAAAATAGGTCAAGGTAAACGGAAGGTCATCATTTATATAAACTTTGTTGTACCAGGGTCTAGATACTATATAAGTTCCAAGGCAATCTGCCTAGTGGTTCTGGAGAAGAAGATTTTTAAGGTTTTAGCCATGTATGGGCATGACAACCATTTTGATTATGTGACCTAGAACATTGGGATAGCATTTCCTTCTCCTGACCCATGTAAGCGTTTTATGGAATATAATTAAAATTAGCCTAGTAGTTTCTAAGAAAAAATACTTTAAAAATATTCAATCCAAGTGACCTTTGACCTAGGTCATTGAATGATCTTCACTTTTAACATTCAACGGGCTCAAGTGGGCTGCATTCCCATATCGAAGACTACAATAGCAACTGAAAAATGCACTTTTTTCATCTTTTCCCTTTCGAAAGCCTAAAGGGCCTAGTCTGACCTTGATGTAAAATAGGTCAAGGTCTACCAAAAGTAATCATTTACATAAATTTATTGTACTAAAGATCCAGAAACTGCATACCAATTTTCGAGGCAATCAGCCTAGAGGTTTTAGAGAAGAAGCTTTCTTTTAATGTCTTTGACATATTTGGGCATGGCGGCCACTTTGGTCATGTGACCTGGACTATTTGAATATTATTTGTTTCTACCATCCCACATAGGTCATCTTTTTTTCATCTCTGTATTCGTTATTTTTATGTTCTCGGAAATGTTACACTGATCAGTTAGGAACCATTCACGCGGACTGAACAAATGTCTTGTGTATACCACGACAGAACTAAAGGCTAGGATTGTGGCCACGTAAGATCGATTTAACCCTCTAGTGCCCAACCCTAGAAAGCATTGTCCAAAAACTTCCATTCTACCCACAGTGACTTATTTTGGGAAGTATATTACAAAACTACACATGAAATTTTTGGGAAGTCAAAGGTCACGGAGATACGTATGTATCATATATGATACACTGGGCATTAAGTGTTCCCAAGCAAGGGTGAATAACTCCAGAATGTAAAATCTTTTAGGATTTATTTGTGCCTTCAATATTTGCATTTATTAAAAAGATTCTTTTGGAAAATATATATCAAGTTTTTCTCTAAAAAGGTGGTTGGCAGGGGAATTTTTCATTTTTAGCAAAAATTTTGCCCAGTGTATCATATATGATACATCCAACTTTTTTCTCTTTGATGGCTGAAAAAAAAATTTTTATGTTAAACCATAGAATAATCAACTGTATTTTCTAATGACCTCACATCTTGACATACTTTATAGCATTAAGTATCAACAATATATTGAAATATCCTGGTCACGGTACCAAATATATGTCATGTATCATATATGATATGCGGGGCACTAGAGGGTTAAGCCCCCGAAATTATTTTTTACTGACCGTTCCAAGGCGGTGCTTCTGCTATGGTTTACTATGTCTGTCATTGTGTGTCTTTGCATGAGTGTCTTGGTGATTTTTTTTATTTTGGATAGCCATTTGGCCATCTTTAGGAAGAAACTATCCTTTTGGCTTTCTGCTTGTAGTATTTTGATTGTGGCGCCTTTACTTTAAGGGCGTCCTTCTTTCTCGTTGGTGTCTTCGACTTGAGGGTGTTAGGTAATTGTATCGATTCCTGATCATTGCCTGCCTTTCTATTTTCAGATTAAATATTATTTCAATCTGCTTAGTAGTTTTCTAAGGAAAAGGACTTTTTGCCAAGGTCACAAAATGACCTTGACCATTAGCATTCATAGGGTTTGAAGTTGACTGCATTTCTATATCACTGTTGATAATAGTAACAGAAAAATGCACAGTTTCAGCATTTTCCATTCAATAGCCTAAGGGACCGAATTTCACATTGACATAAAACAGGTCAAGCTAGGATCATAATTTGAAAAAAAAAACAAAAAAACTTTGTAGCACTTAGTCACTTAATGCTACATTCCAAATTTCGAAGCAATTGGCCAAGTGGTTCTGGAAAAGAAGAGTTTTTAAGGTTTTTACCATATTTGGGCATGACGGCCATCTTGGTCCTGTGACCTGGATTTTTTGTGTAAAATTTGCTTCTCCCATACCACATAGGTTTCAAATTAAATTTTATTTCAATTTGCCAAGTAGTTTCTAAGGAAAGGACTTTAAAGATGTTCAACCCAAGTGATATTTCACCAAGGTTACTAAATGATCTTTACCTTTAGCATTCATAGGAGTTGACGTTGACTGAATTTCCATAGCAGAGAATCTAATAAACAGAAAAAATGCAGTTACAGCAGTTTCCATTCAAAAGCCTAAGGTACCAAATTTGACATTGCCGTAAAACTTGTCAAGGTCAATCTAAGGACATCATTTGAGCACACCTATTAGTACTCAGTCACCTGATGCTACATTCCAAGTTTCAAGGCAAATGATCCAGTGGTTCTGAAGAAGAATATTTAAGGTTTTAGCATATTTGGGCATGACGGCCATCTTAATCATGTGACCTGAACCATTCGAACAAGTCTGGAATAATTGCCATAAATTTGAATGATCGGTTTAGTACTGATTGTCGTGATTAAGAAAATAAACGTAAAGAGCTGGAGTAATAGTATAAAAGAACTTCATGGTTTCCTAGTATGTTGACTTTATATAAGCGGCATTTTGAGATATGGTACACAACCGTTTCGTTTCAACGCCTCAAAGGCCTCCGCACTGAAAATTTCGAAAACCTATTTATGCCTTTGGATTGCCATCTTGATACACACAAACAGCATAATTAACACACTGTGTATGTTCTAAATATTTGAACCATCTTCGCTTTACTTTGCATTTACAGAAATATATGACAAGAGAACCAGTGGACAATATACAGAAATATAATTTAGAAGATGTCCAGGAAGGGCTGCAGTCACAGAATATAGCCTACTCATATTAAAGATAGTACTGAAAAAAAAAGTTAAGAGAAAAGTCCAGGGAGTGCCACAATCACAAACCGCAGCCCTTCCCAAACACCAAGAGGAAGAGGAAACCGACAAATCCAAACAAGCACAAATCGAACAAACGTACGAAAAGCACTAAGATTAGCGGTCTCTTCCCTAAGCGAGGTAATCGCAATGCTAAAAGGACTGAAAAACACGAGAACAAAATGACACAAGGTAAGATATAAAACGAAATAAACTTGAAACAGAAAATATTTGGCTTACATAATGTAAATTGGTAGTACCTTTCTGGATATAAACATAATTAATAAGACGTCCATAAAGAACCATACTCACAAAACAAACCTTACCAATAAACCAAGAGAAAAACCAAACGTACTATGACATGCAGTTCACATGGCGACTAGTTCAGACTATTGTTTCAGGGAATTTAAACGTGATGTAGGCCACTTCAGAAGCGAATTCCTGATTATCTAATTGGTTCAAAATGTTTGAGGTGCGCATCAAAAACAAAAGCAGAACAAAATCTGTCAATCAACTTAAATAATTTTGATGGCGAGAGCTAACGGTAAAGAACGAATATTGGTGACCGTTTGTAGATTCACGCATATGAATAGACTTTCACCAAATCTGGCGCAGAAATGTCAAAAAATGAATGTATCTACATTGTCGTCCCTATGCAGTGATGTATCCTGATTTGAAGAAAACCCCATCATTTGTATGTAAAACCAAAAGATGAATGTGTATCTTACAGTTGTTTTTTATATAAGGCTGTAACCACATTTACAAATTATAGAATTATGAACATTTTAGAAATTTGGATACATCTCTATATAGAGATGAAAGAAAAGGTAAGAGAAAAGTCCAGGGAGTGCCACAATCACAAGCCGCAGCCCTTCCTAGACACCAAGAGGAAGAGGAAACCGAAACCACATTTTTATGAAAAAATAGTTTTAACGAATTAAAAAATAGTGCTCCTACGCGAAATAAAGTGAATGCTAGAATTATTATTTCAAATATCTTATTACATTAAAGCCAATTTCTTGCGAAATAAATGGACATATAATGAGCCTTTTAAACGTTCACTTTTTTACCTATACTGAGTCTCAGTGGGATATGAGTACACAGAACAGAGTAATCTAATCACGAAAACATACCTATATAATTATGACTTCTTAAACCCCACATTTCTAAAGTAACTCTGGGCTTTACAGCGATATACATTAGTTTTCGTATGTTTTACGCAAAAAACATAGATTATGGGTAGTCGTTAGAACCGCCTCGGCAACAATTGCCCACAATCTTTGTTTTGAGCAGAAGTTTTACCTGAAAATTGTCATTTTTTTGTGGTAAAAAATTCAATATAGGCTAGCTGTAAAAGTGCACTAAACCCCCCGGTGGTTTACTCTACTGACCGTTCTAAGGCGGTGGTCCCGGTGTTAGTTTTACTCTTTGTTGCTTTGTGGTTTATTCTACGAGATGATTTGTTTTATGTCTTACCTTGTGTTATTTTCTTCTTGGGTTTTTCAGTCCTTTTAGCATTGCAATTTTCTCGCTTGGGGAAGAGAGAGCTAATCTTAGTGCTTTTCGTACGTGTGTTCGATTTGCACTTGTTTGGTTTAGTCTGTTTTCTCCTCTTGATGCCTGGGAAGGGCTACGTTTTGGAATTGTGGCACTCCCTGGACTTTTCTCTTACCTTTTTTGTTTTAGAAATGTGAATTGCCAGCACGATTACCAAGTTTCCGATGCTTAAACAGAAACAATAACAATGTGGGATGAAAATACTTTGGCCCGTGTAACGCTCTAGATTTAACGTCATAAGATCTAAGAAGTTCAAAATAACAAACCCGACTGAAATATACAAAGATAAGTGGTTTTAGTTTATTTTGAGGCAAAACATGGCAAAATCAACCCATTTATGAATCCACATACGGTCCCATATATTCGTTTCTGCCAAGAAAAACCATTAGATGAACCACGCCGGACCCAAACAAAGAAATAACATCAGGCATCAACCTGTTTATGAAAGGTTTAGGTCAGTCCTGCGTACAGTCTGAGACCAGACCCACCGTCTTCAAAGTAGAGAGGAAAGCGCAGCTATATACCATGATTGGGTTAAAAAATAAGCAAGCGGTTTGTCGCAGAATTTCCAAGATATATCCCATAATCTTAGGACGAGTAATATTGTTTTTAGTTCCCTTAAGATTTGGATTCCCCGGCAATTTTCCAAAATTTATAGATTACTTTACCGTATAATTCTGGTCCGGCAATTCCTTGCTGCAGAATTGTTTCCAAACTATATTTCTCAAACATTTCGGAGTGCCGGTTGTAACATTTTAAAAAAAGCTTTACGCATACCTAAACTACTTAGTGGCTTAAACTAGGCTTGCTTGATCCATACCTCGCCTTCATGTCTGTTCGCAGCTCGCGACATTCACAAAAAAATTAGCATGCAACCAGCAACGAAACAAAATGCAGGGTGGCGAGCCGTCGAAGAAGTTTGAAAACCAAGTTTTATTTAAATTGATTACTTACCGGTTTAATAATACGTGCTGGATTTACTGGCCGAACTTGCTGGAGATTGAAATCATAGTACTGATCATCGACTATAGGCTCCAATTCAACATCGTTTCTGAAGTGCCTGGTTGTCACACCTACACCTAGAAGATGGGCATGTTGAATAGCTGCAATTACTTTGATTTCTCCATTGACAGTTTCATTCAGAGCCTGAAATGAGGACATATGAGGTAGGCCTGATCATTTTCTACAAGATTGCATGTGCGCCCAGCGAAATCTCATATTAGCCTGCGCATTCGTATCTGATCAGACTTGATGGAGACCAGGCTGATCTAAATCTTCTTTGAGTGCACGCGCAATCGTGTAGGAAATGCTGTTTCCCGGTTCATAATTAAATATTTAACAAGTAATATATATGCGGCTGAAGCAAAGTATTTTCATATTTTATCAAAACACTATATCGTACTGTGTGCGATTACTTCAAGCCTAATATAAGCATTGTTGGCAAATCGATAGTTGGGTTTTTGCTGTGAAACGTTTATCACAAATACCAGGAAATGTCTCAAAAAAAGAAGCACAGTATTCTCTAAAGGCACCGAAAGAAGAGGACAATCAATGACAAGACAAAATGGTACATTTACGTTAAACAATGTACGAACAAAGGATCACTGCAACGCAGGAAACAACATGAACAGGGAAATAGACAAAAATGAATATGTGACTTTTGGGTTACGCATTTCATATTAAACTAGAAATGTGTCCAAAGGACACGGATGCCGCCGCCTGAAAAAAACTCTAACGCAAATTGCTAACACATAAAATCTCAGACGCGGGCGGAGACGGACAGGCGGATGGAGGGACAGAGGTAACACTATGTCCTTTCCACCAGTCTTTGAATAGCGGGGGAGAAAATGAAATGTATAAAATTTTGCCCTTGGAAGAAGACAAAATTGGGGTCTCGGTGTCAGTGAATGTATTCATATGACAGAAATTTAGTTTGCAAGGTTGCATACACCCTCACCGCCAGAATCGGTTTCGTTAATTATGGTAGCAGATACGCTCCTTTTAGGATACTCCTTTGAAGTGCCCGGCCTGAAAGTGTATCCATTCCCCATAAAACACATCTCCGGTTGATTAAAATTACTAACCTGACTTGAGTCCCCTATGCGAACGATCATTTGTTTAAAACTTTATGCTGCATAAAAGACAAGAGATGATTCGTCTGTATAAAACTGGTTTGAGCCCTGGCCCGACCCAACCCCTACGCCCACCACTATCAAGTAATTTTCTAACTTACCGTTCCAAGGCGGTTCCTATCTTGCAGTTCTTCTTTGCGTCCCTTGTTTGTTTTGCCATCGTTTGTTCCTCATCCCTCCTTCATATGGTGCCTCGGGAAGGCTGTGCTTTGTAAATGCGTACTTCATTATATTTTGTTATTCTTTGAATCGTCATTTCACCTTGATTTGATGACTTTGGAAAGCTGTGCTTCCCGCTTGTGGTAATTTCTGGGGATCTGCACTTACAGTTTAGTATGCAATGATATTGATATTGATTTTAAATACCAAAATAGGGCTTCTATATCGGAGGAATAAAAGAGCATACCAAGCATGTACAGTTGACTCTCGCTATCTCGACCTCGCTTATCTCGAATAACCTCTTATCTCGAAGTGAAAATCTGGCCTCTGCCTAAACATGAAACTCTAACAACAGGTAAAAAGGAACAATTTCTCCTCTTTTCCACAATATTTTCAATATATCTGTAACTCCAAGAGTCCAATTACATATATATTTGTTAAATGTGGTTGTTCGAATTATGTTTTCCTCAATTCTGCAAATCTGATATATCGAGGTACGTATATCACGAAGTATTTCAGAGAGTCCCTTGGAATTCGAGATAACGAGAGTCGACTGTACAAAATTTAGAAAGTTATGTAAATACGTATAGCAAAGGAAATGGGGAGGCTCAAGAAAGGCCATAGTCACGCAACACAGATGACACAAGGCCCTAGATAAGGATTGCGGTTGCCTCGCTTGGGGAAGAGAGAGGTCTTCTTGGTGCTTTTCGTGTGTATGTTCGATTTGTGCTTGTTTGGTTACGTCTGTTTCCTCTTTCTCTTCGTGTTTGGGATCGGCTGCGGCTTGTGATTGTGGCACACCCTGGACTTTTCTCTTACCTTTTAAGCTCACCTGAGCACGAAGCTATTGTGGTCAGTCAATGTCCGTCGTCCGTCATGTGTCGTGCGTCGTTCGTCGTCCGTCGTGCGGCGTCAACAATTGCTTTAAAAGCCTACTCCTCCTACATCCCTGGGCCAATTGACTCAATACTTGGTAAGAAGCATCAGGGTGACTTGTAGATAAAAAATAGCTAAAATCGTTCCAATCAGAAATCTAAGATGGCCGCTATGGCCGCCATCTTAAAAATCTATTTGTCGCTTCTTCGCCTGAACTGAAAGGCCAATTGACCAAACTTGGTCAAAAAATAACGGGGTTACTTGTAGATCAAAAATAGCTAAAATCGTGCCGGTCGAAAATTAAAATTTTAGAAAATTTACCCCCCCCCCCACCCACACACACACGGTAGTTTAACTACTGACCGTTCCAAGGCGGTGGTTCAGGTGTTGTTAGTTTTTGTGTGACCTTGATGCGTGGCTACCCACTGCGATGTTTTTTTCGTGTTTTGTCCTGTTAGTTGGTTGTCTTATTGTAGAAAAGATTATGTCTAGCATTGTTATCACTTTTGTGGAGAAGAGGGAGCTGGATTTTTTTTTTTTTTTTTTTGGTTTGTGGCGTGTGTACTGTCTGTCTCTTTTTGTTTGCTCTTCTGTCTGCCATTGGTACCCAGTCTTCTGTGATTGTGGCTCTTCCTGTGCATTGTTTTAATGTTATATTTTATATCCTTTTGGAATCATTTAGCCCATCCTGGTTATTTTGAAAATCGAATACCGCTTAAGCCGGCGCTAGGGTTCGTATGCAGCCTCACAAATTAAAGTGTTGCATATGAAGAGACTCAATCAAATTGAGTCTCCGATTTTCGTGATTTTGTGTGTTCTTTGTTTCCAAAGGCAATCCTTTTTGACTTTTATTAAACCAAATTATGGTTGATGACCTTACTTTCCTCCTTCCTCGTTCTGTTTCAGAAGGTTGGCGCCTGACAACTGCAACTGTGATTTGGCCCATCATGGCCCAGCTCATTATCTTCTTTTGCTTAGGTTTGAGGATACCAATGAATCATTACAGTTTGGTGAGTGTTTGTGTATACTGTGAATGTTTCATTAATGAGGTATAGAACCTACGAGTACCGAACACAAATTTGTTATTTTGACCTGCATCAGAATAAACGGCGAATTTGCAATCGTGTAAAGATAAATTTAAGCATACCCCTCCCCTCACATATCACTTTTGTAGTTATTTGTCTAATGATCGATTATTGCAAACGTGTCGTCGTTTTTTGCACTGTTTACTTCTTATCTCTTTTCATTTCTGTGACCTGGAAGGTTGATTGCCGAGATATTGACCCTTCTGGAATAACTGCATTAAACTCAATCAAACCCGAGTCTCCAATTGGCGTATATTTTGTGTGTTCTTTATTTCCAAAGGCACTCCATTCTGACTTTTATTTTACTCTACTGTAGCTGATGCTGTGCCGTGTGGCGGCCGTAAAAAAAGTATTCCCGTACATCATCATAATGCAGGTTATATTTTATTTTGTTTGAGATCATTGAGCCCATCCTGGTTATTTTGAGAATCGAAAACCGCTTAAGCCGGCGCTAGTGGGGCGTATGCGGCCTCGCAAACTACAGCGTTGCATATGTAGAGACTCAATCAAACCGAGTCTCCGATTTTCGTGATTTTGTATGTTCTTTGTTTCCAAAGGCAATCCTTTCTGACTTTTACATAGAAGAATAATATGTTCCTGCTTGTAATTGCCAAGTTAACGCCGGCTGATCTCAGCAGATTTCTTTGCGATCGTAATTTAGAAATACCTTACAAATATTAGACATGTGACGAAGAGCGAACCTGTATAATTTAATAATGTTTGTAATAAAATGCGTGCTAAGTTTTGATTTTAGTGATTTTAGCTTTGCAATTTGCATCTACTATTTCTGTCCGGACTATATCTCAGCAAAATGGACATAACTGAACATTATAGAGAAGTGAATATGGACAGCGATGTTAACGTACACTCACCTTGAAAGATAAGACGCAGTCGCAGCTGAAAGCAGGCGAAAATAGAAGATATGAGAGACAGGCTTATCAATTCTGAATATAGAATATGTCGACTTTAAGGACATATGTCAAGGTTTGCTTAAAAATGCAAAGATAGCAGACAGATAGAAAAAAAATGACGCATCAACTTCGTTTACACCTACATCGCAGCTGCTAAAACGTACCTCCGCTATACAATCCGCAGGACAATACGATCTGCTTATGAATGCCTTTTCATGAGGTGGTATAACCTGATAATTCGTCACTGTAGCTCCGATGTTCAGCCCTACGACGTCGTGCTGACGTAGTTTCGACGTAAGCTTCATCCGCATTCCAGAACTATCTATTATATCTGTAAAACAAAGTAACGTTTATAATCAAGAAACCAAATTACAACTTCCGAAAAAGGTAAGAGAAAAGTCGAAAATGCTCATCACGAAAACATACCTATAAAATTTTAACCCCCTTAAACCCCACTTTTATATAGTAAAACTGGGGTTTACAGGGGTATACATTATTGTTCTTATTTCTGTTCAAAACATAGATTGTTGGTACTCGTTAGAACCGCCTCGCCGAGGCGGTTCTAACGAGTACCCACAATCTATGTTTTGAGAAAATATGAAAAATATCAGAATTTTTGCCTAAAAACGTTCAGTTTCTTGTGGTGAAATTTTCAATGTATTTGAATAGGCGTGTTTTCATAATGTTCAATGTAAACACTCAGCTTTTGCTTCAAGCCATTCCATTCTATTCAGAGTAGAGTCCTTTTCTAAAAGGCGGCAAAAACAAATTCGACAGCGGTTCCTTCCATAAGGTTCACTCCCTTAAGGTGCGCTTTAAAAGGAGTCTGAGGTTAACATACCAAAATGGTATTCATTACAAAAACACGCCTATTCAAATATATAGAAAATTTCACCACCAAAAACCGAAATTTTTCAGGTAAAAGACTCTGATATTTTTCTTATTTCTGCTCAAAACATAGATTGTGGGTACTCGTTAAAACCGCCTCGGCGAGGCGGTTCTATCGAGTACCCACAATCAACGTTTTTGAGCAGAAATAAGAAAAATAATTTATACCCAGTTTTACTATATAAAAGTGGGGTTTAAGGGGATCAAAATTATATAGGCGTGTTTTCGTGATGTCAGAAAATCGTAAAGTCGGAATGCACAAAGACAAAATTAGAAATGTTCACACAGACGGACATAAATCCAAAATAAATGGGATGTAATCAGGCGTCCTTTGAAAATAAGCATTACTTTGTAATGTATGGAATGTATGAAAATAAAAAGTAATTGAACAAGGAATTAATACTTTCTACATTGTGCTGCATTCATTTCAGTAATAAACGTAAGTTTGAGCAGATTCAAGCAGTCAAAACATCACGAAAACATGCCTATATAATTCTGACCCCCTTAAACCCCACTTTTATATAGTAAAACTGGGGTTTACAGGGGTAAACATTATTTTTCTTATTTCTGATCAAAACATAGATTGTGGGTAATCGTTAGAACCGCCTCGTCGAGGCGGTTCTAACGAGTACCCACAATCTGTGCTTTGAGCAGAAACATGAAAATTATCAGAATTTTTCATCTCAAAATTTTCATTTTTTTGGTGATAAAATTTGCAGTATGTTTGAATAGGCATGTTTTCGTAATGAGTAATGACAAAAATAATGCTTTTAAACAGCCACGTGAACTAAATACGGTCGCAAAAAGTCTCGACACAGAGAAATATATGAGATAGCGGGAAATCAGTGCTGTTACCTCAAGGAACGTGGTGATCTGATCACTGATCACTGATCAGCAGATTCAAACAACGGTATATATTAATTGTGGTAATGGTACCTAAGCCATAATCCAAACTCATAAATCCGTAAAAGAATGCCGAATCAGAATATGTGTAGTAAAACACGCGAAAGCAAATCACCACTGTCACCATTAAAACCGGAGTCTGAACAAAGCATTTCCAACAAGATTACATATGCGACCAGCGAATTCAAAGACTGTGCGCCTGAAGATGATTTGGATCATTGGCTAAAAGGTGCCCTGCGAAGACTCTGAACAGACTGCGCGGGTGTGCGTAATCTGAGTGCGCGCTGGGCGCACATACAATCGGAGTCTTCGCTTTTCGCCTGAAGGCGCTTTGTTTCCTTGTGTACCCACAGAGAGTCCTGCGAATATTCCAATCAGACTGCTGGGCTCATATTCAATCTTGAAGGAAACGTTAAGACGTTGTTCAGTATGAAATAGGAAATTTCGTCTTACCGGATTTGAGTGTTGGATTGTTGTAATGTACTTGCATCACGTAAAATTCAAAGTCATAAGGACCGCCCACTGAATATCCTGCATCTTCCGGGAAGTAATAGGGCTGAAACATAGTTATTGTTTTAAAACAACATGTGAGCCGCAATGTGAGAAAACGTACCTTCTCACATGTGAGCCCAACGAAAACTAAAATCATACTGTGCATCCGTGCAAGCTGATCAGGTTTCGTTGTCCGAATGACTGCGAAATTTTGTACTATTCGCTACATCCATCACGAAAACACGCCTATATAATTTTGATCCCCTTAAACCCCACTTTTATATAGTAAAACTGGGGTTTACAGGGGTATACATTAGTTTTCTTAGTTTGCTAAAAAATATAGATTGTGGGTACTCGTTAGAACCGCCTCACCGAGGCGGTTCTAATGAGTACCCACAATCTATGTTTTGAGCAGTAATATGGAAAATATCAGAATTTTTTATCTATAAATTTTTCTTTTTTGGTTGTAAAATTTTCAATATATTTGAATAGGCATGTTTTCGTAATGTATCAAAGATGTGCCCAATAGGAAGACTGTTCAGATTGCGCGAATTCGATGGCTGATAAGAATCTTCGCTGTGCGCACATATCCTGAAGTACGTTTTCTGACGTTGTGGCTCATGTTGTCAGTTTCGTAAAGATAATCAGGGCCCAGTTGTTCAAAGCATCGTTAGCTCGGCAGTAGTCAAAATGTTAACTGTTCTAATAAGTACAATATCTAATTCACAGGTATTTTTTGCTGGAAAAAATGTATATGTGAGTAGCTGCAAAACTACTCACATTTTTTCAGCAAACATATTAACGTATATGCCATATTTAATGATCAAAGTTTTAACGATAGCTTAACTAACGACATCGTTAGTTTTGAACAACTGAGCCCAGGTGATAATAGGATAACGTACCTATCAAAATAGAAACAGAGCAAATAGAAATCTAAACAAAGGCATTTCCCGCAAAGGCCATACGAACATCGCGTGCAGTAAACTGTATACATCTGCACTTTCACAGACACCGTCTGGAGACGAATGAGCCGTAGTAGGAGAAATGATACAGTTGGGGGAATAAACGAACAGACGACAGTCAAATCAAGGGAAAATATAATTCATTACGAAAACACGCCTATTCAAATATATTGAAAATTTCACCACCAAAAAATTGAAAGTTTTCAGATAAAAATTCTGATATTTTTCATATTTCTGCTCATAAAACAGATTTTGGGTACTCGTTAGAACCGCCTCACCGAGGCGGTTCTAACGAGTACCCACAATCTATGTTTTTGAGCAGAAATAAGAAACATATCGTATACCCCTGTAAAACCCAGTTTTACTATATAAAAGTGGGGTATAAAGGGGGTCAAAATTATATTGGCATGTTTTTGTGATGTGAAAGTAGCAAGAAAATGCCACAATCACGAAGCACAGTCCTCCTTGGGCGCCATGGAGGGATGAAGAACAAATAAGGACAAAAGAAACGTTAGATATGAAACAACAGGTATGCAAACAGAGAAGGATTGCCTTTGGAAACATAAAAACGCACAAAATCAAGAAAATCGGAGACTCGGTTTGATTGAGTCTCTTCATATGCAACAAAAGCCAATTTTTTTTTTTTTTTTTTTTTTTATTGTTGTAGGCCCTCATTAGAACACATAACATACGTTTCCATAGGGAAATAATTGTCTCTGTAACGACATTTATATGATGATGCAACGTCATGACGCTTACCTCATTAACGTCGACGAAACGTCATCAAATTTATATAACGTGGCAATAATGTCGATGCAACTGTGATCATGAGGGACGGATTTTCACTATCTACCTCTCACACTCATGACAGATTCTTTTCTTGCACACCTTTCATTTCTAAATGTATATTTTATATTAATGCAGACATTTCGATTGTTTACGTCCGCCATACTGTGATGACATTACTGTGGCATTTAATGGGATCATTAAGTTCAGTGAAGTAAACCTTAACGATGGCGTAAGTGACGTCCATTACAACCGGTGTATATAAAACGCGATAATTTTCGATTTTTATCTAGGTAGGTTTGTTTGTGTTGAGGTTTTACGGCCTAGTCAACCACATGAAGTCATGTCGAGCGCGGTCAGTGTACCTAACCACTCTTTTACTGGGCAGGCTTAGTCCGCTAAGCGGTTAAACAGTATTGTGCACATTCTTTCGCCAGAAACAGATAACCCCTTCTTGAATGAGCGGAAGGGAGAGATAGACCGTAAAAAATGTTTCATGCTCAAATCTCCGCGAAAGAATGTTGCCGACCCGGCGAGGGTCGAACTCCAATCTCCTGAGTACCAGTCAGACGCGCATCCAAATGAGCCACTGAGGCTGGCAACTTGGGTAGGATACCCTGAATAGGATAAGAATTTCTATCCCAGGATTGGATCCAGGATTTCTTTATCTGATGTGCAAAAATCAAGTTTATACAACGTCGCATAAACTTCCATGCAACCTGATAACGTTTATGTTTATACAGCACCGTCGATGAAAGGTCATGACGTTACATCGACATTAATCCGACTTTGTATAAACGCCATGTGTCCTATGGGATGTGCCAGAATGCGCTGATGCTTATCTTGAAATATTGTATTTTTTTTAATTTCTCTATCACTCTAGGGTTTTCGCACCTCTCAACGCTTAAGGCGCCAATCACAACTACAGCAGATGGTACTTTGAAACTTTGTTTTTCAGGGAAATAAGACTTATTTCTCTGAGAAATAACACAATTATTTTAGAATGTCGTCTGCTACAAATTTGCTTTGCGCAAAAACGGTGAACATCACAAAAACATATCTATATGATTTTGATCCCCTTAAACCCCACTTTTATATAGTAAAACTGGGGATATACATTATTGTTCTTATTTCTGCTCAAAAATATAGATTGTGGGTATTCGTTAGAACCGCCTAGTAGAGGCGGTTCTAACAAATAACCACAATCTATGTTTTGAGCAGAAATATGAAAAATATCATAATTTTTATCAGAAAACCTTCAGTTTTTGGTGGTGAAATTTTCAATATATTTGAATAGCCGTGTTTTCGTAATGTTAAATTTCTGTTTCTACCCTTGTGTTTATATTTATACATATAGGTTTTGGAAAGGAGTCATACACTAGAGTGAACTTATACTTGACTTCTCAAGTTAGTATACTTCTTCACTTGGACATATTTCAAAGGTCATTTTGCCTGACCCTGTACACAGAATAATTGAATGCAAAATTGTTTGTCGTAGCTACCTGTACACAACACTTCTATTCTATTTATTCGTTTAAGAAAACGAATATTTTCACTTTTTTCCCAGTAAAATTGGCTGCAATTTATGCAGAAATCGGTAGGGTAGATAAATTGGAGGTTAATTTTGATCAAGTTCCGTTTGTTTAAATTTTCTGAAATTTTCACTATTTTGTTGCGAAGCATTGATAATTTAAATGCAGCAAAGAAAAGAAAAAAATATTTTCTTAGATAAACAAACATCTAAAACATTATTTTAGTATAGAAACACTGTAGGTCAGACCTATTCGTTGGCTATAAATTTAGTTTTAGGACAAATCTGTGAGAATAAGACACAGGATCAGAACCGACAATTTGTTTTCGGATAAGATTTGGTTAATCAGAACAGAATATTTTCATTTGAAATAAAACGCAAAGCAAAAACGTCTATCTAAATGATGCCAAAAGGACAGTAACATGCGTGTCAGATTCAGACAGACGGCAAATTCATTCTCAGTTTAACTCTTTCACTGCCACAGACTATAATAATAGGCTTTTGCAAAAAGCATAGATCCAGATGAAACGGCTCAATGAGCCGTTTCATCTGGACCTATGCTGTCTGTTTGATATTCAGTCTTTCAACTTTACATATAAACGTCTTTCCAAATAAGAGTTTGTTTAATTAAAGCAAAGCAGACGACAAATGTCATCTGAAATTTGGCACCGAAAGAATTAATATATAAAATACGGTTAATGTTTGATGTGTAAAAAAGTAGCAAGATATAATTTGAAATATTTGCTTTTTCTTAGTTTTCCCAGAAAATAGGCTTGTCATTTCATCCACATTGTCTCCTAAGGATACCTATTTTCTAAAAAAAAAATAAGAAACATAACATCAGTTTGTCATATGCTAAATTAGCCGAGAGAGTAGTTCATCTTAATTTATGTACATTACGTTTTTTATTACCTGCTACCCATTACTGTATAGATTACAAGACTTTCGGCTATTATGTGCCACATTCCAGATAAGTCTATTTTCATCGAAAAAAACGTTTATATTTGTCATATTTCTTCACTAAAACATAAGCTGTGGAAATGCATTAGAAATGCATTGCAGAGCCATTTATTTCTCTATGAAAAAGTATGTTGTGTGTTCTAATGAGGGCCTAGAACATTACAATAAAAGTAAAAAAAGAGATTGCTTTTAAACAGAAAACACACATAAAAACAAAACTTGGAAACTCGGTTTGGTTGAGTTTTCTTCATATGCAACACTGTAGTTTGCGAGACTACAGTGTTGAATATGAAGAAACTCAATCAAACTGAGTCTCTGATTTTCGTGATTTTGTGTGTTCTTTTTTCCAAAGACAATCCTTTTTACAAGTGCCTCACAAAGACACTTCTTATCAGCACCTTCGTGGAGAAATAGGGAAAAGTTGATACGATCTCGTATCTATAGCTGTGCAAGAAAATGTCTAGCATACCCCTCCTCCAGTTGCCCATACTATAAACACTTCACCGCAGGATGGCCATCCTTTTGGGAATGGTCCTTCACATTCCCCTGTTTCCATATCGAGTTCAGGATAAGAGCCGTTACATCGAAATATGTCAATGTGATGGACATGGTGTTCATTTCCTGGTGTGTAAATGGGTTCAAACTGTAAAATGAAAGAAATCTTAATAATGAACATTGCATGGTGATAGCTGTAATTAGGAAACATGTATAGAAGAGAAACATTTTGGCGCTATTATGTCAAGTAAACAACGTTTGCTCATAGGAAGTTGCGTGCCCAGTACATTTATTTATTTATTTTTTAAATTGTGCGCGACTGTGCAAAATAGTATCAAACTGTACAAAATTCTTCAAGGAAGAGGATTGACAAGATACACGTTATAGATTTTCAGCAATTTTACAAGGGAACTGTTGCGACTTCCTGTTTGCACACCAAGTCCCATTTGAAAAAAAGTCTACTCACAAAGAAGAATTTTAGAGTAGACCCCTTTTCATAAGGGAGGCAAAACGATTTTCGTCAGAGTTCCCTTCCCTTCCCTTCAATATGCCGATTCCCCTTAAATGTGTCAGCACATGAGAAAAGGGTACTTATACATAAGCGACAGCAAAGGCTCAGGCGAGCCTGCGCATAAGCGCAGTCTCGCCAGAGCCTTTGCTGTTCGCAGACATGTAGTAGATATATTGAGGAAGCTTCAAACAAGAACGCATCATTTCTGTTGCTCGATACTGCTCATACTTACTTAAAGAACCAAACGCCGGGAAACCAAAAGGTCCTTTTTTCGTGCGCCTGCTTAAATGTTGTAGAAGAGCCGCTTCTCTGGTCTTCAATGTGTTTTTGGACAGCGAAAACTGGGATCAGAGTGCGCAAACACACAGTCTGGATACTGTCATCAATGCACAGTCACAAAGTCATGAGATGAAGCCAAGAAAACTAGTAAATCCTGATCATGTTGCAGCTAAATATCGGCCTTTGATGTCCGGTTAAACCCAAATCCAAACTTTGTCTATATGAGATAAGATTTTTTCCCATATGAGAAAGTTCTATCTCACATGATCACGCTGGTCAATCAACTTTAAGGCAGGAGCAATCAACTTTAAGGTAGGAGAAAAAAACCATCATGAGCCAGTCCATGCAGAAGAGGGAAATTTTATCCGCGGGATAGGAATTTCAACCAGGGACTTGGCAAGCCTCGTCCCTGGTTGAAATTCCTACCTCTCGGGTATCCTACAAGGACACTCATGGTTGATTCTTATAATCTCACTATGCAACCGGAGCATGCATAACGAAAACACGCCTGTTCAAATATATTGAAAATTTCACCACCAAAAAATGAAAATTTTCAGATAAAAAATTCTGATATTTTTCATATTTCTGCTCAAAACATAGATTGTGGGTACTCGTTAGAACCGCCTCGGCGAGGCGGTTCTAACGAGTACCCACAATCTATGTTTTCGAGCAGAAATAAGAAAATAATGTATACTCCTGTAAACCCTAGTTTTACTATATAAAAGTGGGGTTTGAGGGGTCAAAGTTATATAGGCATATTTGGTGATGGCAAAACAGCCATGCCACATGTCTATGTAATAGAAGACTACCTAGAGCAATCTGCATATCTACTGCATCGAGGTAGGACATTCACTTTTCGCATAAAGGGAAATTCAATATTGTAGATGTATTTAATATGCAAAAGCTTGACAAACCGTGCATTTTGAAGCTGTGATCAAAATCAAATGATAAATTAGAACGTTATTAAGGTTTAAGATATGAACATTTCTTGGATGAGTGCCCCCATTTTAGATATTTAATATGGCTTTATGACGTCATAAAGCCTGGATTGAATATGCAAAACCTAAATAAAATGTGCTACAACTGGATATATAGCTTCTTTCCTTGGCATGTATACAGTTTGAATAACATTTATCAGAAAGAAGATATTCTATAATATTTTCAAATATTAACCCATTAATGCCGTATGGATTCTTCTACCTTAACACTTTACCCCGGTCCATTTCCAGTAAAAGGGGTGTCTGGTTAGTTTTTGTTATTAACATGTTTTGTTTGTTGTATTTTTTTCAGACATTATTGTACTTTATGCAAATAGTGTCGATTCTGATCAGACGCCGCGTTCTGCGGCGTCTGATCTGGGTCTACTCTGTTTGCCAACATCCCTTTTATTGGATGATTGGCTTAAATGGGTTAAGAACCTCATTAAATATTCAAAATGGCGGTGCATTTGATAATAATCCTAAAAGTTTTAAACTTGTTTTACTTCCTTAGTTTTTATCCGATTTTAATCAAATTTACATCAAAATGCAGGATTTGTCAAGATCTTTTATCTAGTTTGTCATCAACGTTGCGTTTTCCTTTTTATAAAATGTGGCAACTCCAAATATTCAGTTAGCAAAGGCATAAGTCTATAACAAAAAGAGTGTTGTTCACAGTGCAAGATTTAAGTTTTTAAAATCCATTTACCCTAAATTTTCGTTCACCTTAACTCCATTTATTAACCGCTCATTTGTAAAAAATATTGGATGAATGTCATAAAGAGTACATCCTGATCAAACACCTAATTTTGCGGCGTCTGATCAGAGTTTACACTGCTTGCTCTGGGAGGTTTGTCCCAATATTTAGAGTAAATGTGGTATACATGTATTTACCTCGATCATGTGATGTTTGCCACCTAGGTCTGGCAACTGGAAGCCTGTACAAAGATATGTAGTATCCTTCTGGGGAACAATATACTGCAAAATAGAAAACCGTGCATTGAACAATCCTCATTTTAGAAATACATGTAAAAATTTATTATCAGGGAAGGCAACTCTGTCAAAATTATTTTGCATACCTTTTAAAAATGAAGTCTACTCAAAAACGAAAGCGTTTTGCTCCCCTTGTGAGCCATTACGAAAACATGCCTATGCAAATTTACTGAACATTTTACCATCAAAAAATGAAAATTTTCAGATAAGAAACGTTGATATTTTTCGTATTTCTGCTCAAAACATTTATTGTGGGCACTCGTTAGAACTGCCTCTGTGAAGCGGTTCTAACGAGTACACACAATCTATGTTTTTGAGCAGAAATAAGAAAAATAATGTATACCTCTGTAAACCCCAGGTTCACTTTATAAAAGTGGGGTTAAGGGTATTAACATTATATAGGCCTGTTTTCGTGGTGAATGCCTTGCCTTTTTTCAGAAAGCATTTGGTGTGCAAAAGCAAACAGGTACTCACAAAAGACAAAAAGTACAAAATGTTTTGCCGTCTTCGTGCTATCTTGTGGTATTGTAACATGTAGGGGAAAGGCCGTAACTAACAATGAGGGAACTTGTGACCGGACTCTATTGCTTTAAATCTAGCAATTAAATATATTTATGCATTGAAAAAAAAAGTATATACCGTATTTACCCCAGGAAGTGGGATACCTTACCTACTTACCATACTTGTCCTAAAATTTGAAATAGTCCATTCTACTACCTGTTGACGTGTATAGAAATTGCTGCATGTATGATAAACAATGTACATCCTGAGCTGACGCCGGTCTCTTCGGTGTGTGATCTTGGTATACAGTGTTGCAAAGGCCTATCTGTCCCAATACTTCGGTTTATTACAATTCTTCATTAACGTTACAACTATTGTGATGATGATAGTAATGAAATGCTCCATACAATGAAGCACCGTACAACCACCAAAGTGGTTCGAATTCGGGTCCTCGTGATCAAGGGTTGGAAGCCATAATTGCTACATATGTATGAACTGTCGCCTTAGTTACACACGAATAGCTCAGTCCGTGTGGTCCGATAAGACATTTTATGTATTTTATTTTACAAAATCTGGCGAATGATAACTACATAGATCTGATCTGAGTCTTTGTTGTTATTTTATGAGGTAACCTCCTCTCATTTGAGATACATGACTCATACGTTCAACGTTCTATATATTTGCTAATTATTCGTACATCACAGTTCTTTGCCATGCTGGTCCTAAAACTTGAACAAAGCGATTGTATTACTCAATACCTATTGATCTGTCTTTTATATTTTAAACTAGAGCAAGTCGATGGCGCGCCATCGCATATCCCCGCGCCAACGCCATCGCATATTTCCCTGCACATCAAAATTCCAAATGCGTTCTTCCAGTCCTCATTAATAGGGCTATTACCTGTGACAGTTTCAAAGTTCTAGGTAAAAACAGCCTAAAAGGAAATGGGTGACAATAAAAAAAGGGCCTAAAAGCCTACTTTTTGACCTCTAGTGACCTCCAGACATGCCCCCGGGGAAAAAGTTTGCACCACTATATTCTACTCTTTATGACCTTCGATTTGATATGCAACATGGCTATGTTTGTATGAAATGAATTTTAGACACTTCGGGGCCACAACCTCCTGGCCTTGCCCCAAGGGGTCACATCAAAATTCCAAATGTGTTCCTCCAGTCCTCATCCATAGGACTATCGCCTGTGCAAGTTTCGAGAACCTAGCTAAATGGTCTAGGAACAATGGCGGGGCATTACAGACGGACGGCCGGACGGACGGGGTGTATAACAATATCCCTGCTTTTTCTTCGAAAAGCGCGGGGATAATGAGTGTCAAACTGTGAAGACTGAGATCAGACGCTGCATTCTACGGCGTCTGATCTGGGTCTACACTGTTTGCCCATGCAAGTATATCTATCCTAATTCTTAGCTCGTATATTGAAGTCATTGTGGTTTCTTTCTAATAGTTTTGTTTATCAAGTCTGTAAATATAAAGATTAACTATTGTCTTTAGTATGACCTGTTCAAGTTTGAACAGTATAATAAATAAATAAATAAATAAATAAATAAATAAATAAACTTTATAGTCAAATATTTTCTACGGTCATTCTCTCCCTTCCGCTGATTCAAGAAGGGCAGTTGTCAGTTTCTGGCGAAAGAATGTGCACAATACTGGTTAACCGCTTAGAGGACTAAGCCTGCCCAGTTAACGTGTGGTTAGGTAAACTGACCGCGCTCGACATGACCCCATTGGGTTGACTGGGCCGTAAAACCTCAACACAAACAAACCTATCTCAAAGGGCTTATATTTAACAATCGCCACGAGATTATATTTTTGGTTACCTTAGACGTCAAATAAGTGTAAATTGACCTGCCTTAAGTTAGCACATGTCTTTTGCAACCACTTTTGCCTTGGTGCTTGTTTTAACACAGGTTTGACTACATACGGGTAACTTGTGCTACAAAGCCCGAAAATAATCTTACGTTTCTGTTTCTGAACTCGAAAATTCTGACGTCATCATTCTCAAATGAGGGAGGTGGTAGACTGGCACTCAAAAGAGTTACGCTCTTTGTTCCTCGATGCTCAACACCATGATAGACTAGACTGGTTTCAGACTGCGGATCTTCTGAATGGTATGAATAGATCAAATGTATAGTCTGATCCTGCAAATAAAGAGCCAACAAAATAAGCAAATAAATAGATCACGTAATCGATAGATCGAATACCACAATTACATCAAGTACTTTTCTCCGTGATTCTGGGCCATCCTTTCCCCTCTTGATTGTCTACGCCCATGAGCGTAGACAATTTTAGATCTCAGCCATTGCTCCGAAAGCACTTTATAAAAGGTCATGGACTAGTGCAATGCTGTTTTCCATAGGCATGCTTAACATTATATTATAGACATGTATTAGCTTTTATAAAAACATTCCCAGCATATATATAACCAAGTAAAAGCTTTAAAAAAGCTCAGTTTTCTCTTAGCGTAGACCAAGCTTTTTGTGAATGCTAATACTTGTTATATATACATGTATATAGCGGTGCTCAATAGGATTATCCTTAATTCTGAATAAATGTAGCGCAGCATTTCAACTTTTAGTTGGAAATAAATCTGAACATTTTATCTAACTACCCAGTGGAAAGGAGAGAGTATATCTTAGAGTATCCGAACCACCAGTCTGGTAAGTTTAACATGCTACATGAGTATAAATGAAAGAAAACATTTACAAATACAGTCGACTTTCGTTATCTCAAATTCGCATATCTCGAAAAATCGCTTATCTCGAAGTGAAAATCTGGTCCCTGTTTTAACATGGAAATCTAACATCAGGTAACGAAATATAATGGAAATAAGGAGAAATTGCTCCAAAGCAATGTCTCCTCTTTTGCACAATATTTTGAATACATCTGTAACTTCAGGAGTAAAAATTGCATCTTCAGCTGTTAAATGTGTTTGTTCGATTTATTTTTTTTTTCAATTCCGCATTTGATATGCCGATGTATGGATATCTCGAAGAGTTTAAGAGAGTCCCTTGGAATTCGAAATACCGAAAGTCGACTGTACCATATTCAGCCTAATTACCACACATAACCCTATAAGCACACATTCAAGCATTACAGTCCATTACTTTATCTACTTCTTTGTGTATATATATATATATATATATATATATATATATATATATATATATATATATATATATATATATATATATATATATATATATATATATATATATATATATACAACACATATGTTATAGGCAATTTACCTTACACGTCGAGGTAGTTCGAATAAATACATGAACCTACGACATTTTTTTTAAATAAAGAAAATCTTACTTTAAAGTGTGCCCTTATAAGATGAATATTTTACTGCAAGTTTTCCTCCAGTAATTTAAAACATCTAAACGCATGGTATGGTAATTAGGTCGAATACGGTAGTTTTTTTAGTGTCATTTAAAAAAGGATTGACACACCATTTACAGACACTTTGAATGAATTTTAAGCAGTTTTCCTTACATAGATAAGAACGAAAACGACACTCATTTATGTCCACTGAGTTAAACTACAGGATCCTAAAGCTCAATCATTACCACTCTCTGAGCTAATTCAGCAAACCACAAACTGATGTTATTTGTCTTATTTTCCAAGAAAACAGGAATTTACATTAAATGCAAATTGTCTCCATTGTAGGAGACAGTTTGTATGAAATATTAGATCCTGATTTCTGAATAAAAGAAAAAGAAAACTATCTCAGTATGTTGTCTGCTGAATAAGCCGAGAGAGTGGTAAAGGTTGATATTTAGCATCCTGTACATGTAGTTTAAGAGTAGTATAGGGTGGCACTATTATGGTGTCCCCATAGTGCCACCCTATACTACTTTTAAGTCAGTGGACATAAATTAATGTAACTAACTAAATAAATAAATAAAAAAATTAAAAATGAACAAATAAAGAAACAAAGTCTTATTGGTTTCTCATTTCTGCACAAAACATATGTTATGGATACTCAGTAGAGGCGCATAGTTCATTTTTGTGGAGAAACAGGAAATATTTATCTTGAAACCTCTTTATCTTGAAATTTTTATCCAGAGCTATATAGGTCACCATACTTGTACTTCATAATGTGGAAAGATTTTCGTTGTTAAGCTCATAAAGACAGATGTGTTCAGTAAAACGGATTGACAGAAAAAGAAATACAAATGTAAAAACTCGTAAAAACTGATTTTAATACAATACTGGTGGGTCGACTGTCTCCGAGTATAGGCTGAAAAAATGTCCGGAACGGAGACCTACGATTATTTCATTTAATCCTTAACTTTATGTAATTTAAGCAAACAGAGCAGACCCCTGAACAGACGCAGCGTTATACGACGTCTGATCAGGGTCTGCACTCTTTGCCAATATCCCAAATGTCCCAGCCCAGTTTTTACAGATAACCTTCGATCGTCAGCACTCTGAAATCACAGCGACAAGAATAGCGCAGCTATAAATAACTGTTAATTGGATTTCGTCTAACGCGCGGTTTGATTACATCGGTCAGTGATGATGATCGCATGGACACATTTTCGCGTTTGTATGCTTTGGCTCGATTGTAAACAATCGATCAAAAAAACGGCAAAATTCTGGAAATCCGCCTAGATATGAATGCAGACCCATGCATATTATTGTTTTCACTGTATATAATTGGGGTATACATTATGGACTTACATGGAATCTTCAGATAATGCTAAGAATAAATGTAAAAGAACAAAACATCCAGGAGTGTGACGGATCCTCTGCCCTAACAAATGGTGTTCATATTTTGCTAGTATATACACTTCAACCTTTTTATAACACGGTTCGTTATAACACGATTTTGGATATAACACGGTACAAAGATGGATCCGAAAAAAATGTATAGATTATATTGAAAAATGACCATAAATTGTCATTTTTCAATATAATCTATACATTTTTGTTTGGACATAACACGGTTGTTTAATAACACGGTTTATGCTATGGACCCCAACAATAGTGTTATAAAGAGGTTGTGGTGTATGAATAAAATATCCGTTACTCGTCGGTGGTTTTATCGATTACCAAAGTAGCCCGCCTCATAAACCCTAAACTGTGCTAAAAGGACATTAACCCCAAATCCCCCTCCCCCCCCCCCTCCCCCTCCCTGTATTTTACGATGTTTACGTACGAACAAAATACATACATCAACAATTCTGTCCTCACGATCACAAGTATCCAATTTTCTCACAAACTTTAGAATGGTTCCGTAGTCATTTTCTTCTCCATGTAGCAAAATCCAATCTTGAGATTTGTCTACTTCAGGTTGAACATGCGCAGTTGTATGACAGTCCTAAATCGAAAATGAATGTAAATGCTATACTCTAATACACACAAATAAACAAGCATGTATATAAAGATGCACAGAAAAGCCCCACACTCACAGAGCATAGCCTACCAATGAACCAAGAGGGAGAGTAAACCAACTACAACGAACACATTACGAAAACACGCCTATTCAAATATATTGAAAATTCTACAACCAAAAAACGGAAAAAAAATCGGATAAAAAATACTGATATATTTAATATTCCTGCTCAAAACATAGATTGTGGGTACTCGTTAGAAGGCGAGGCGGTTCTAACGAGTACCAAAAATCTATTTTTTAAGCAAAATAAAGCTAATAAAGTATATCCCTGTAGACCCTAGTTTTACTATATAAAAGTGGGGTTTAAGGGGGGTCAAAATTATATAGGCGTGTTTTCGTGATGACACGCACGTTATAAATTAACGAAAAACAAAGCAGTCAGCTCCATCTTTCCCAGCGAGGAAGATTCTGTTTGATAAAACTGGTTTAACTATTTTTAAACTAGGTTTTCTCTTTAAAAGCTAGTTTTTCTCTCTCGATCTCCCAGTTTCGATACAGTTCTTCTCGTTATAGAGAAGAACTTTATCTCATTGTAAACAAAGCAGAGTGTTCTCAATAAAAGGTTTTAAAAAGAAAAAAAAATATTTGTTTCATTTCTCAGATAAACTTAGGATTTCTCTTGTATATGGAAAACCTACGTAGTTAGTCAGAAGAAACCCCTGGTTTAACAGAGAGAGAGAGAGAGAGAGAGAGAGAGAGAGAGAGAGAGAGAGAGAGAGAGAGAGAGAGAGAAACAGGTTTATTGAACATCGATTAATCGATCGAGAAATTACACAAAAATAATTATCGTCACTGATTTGCAAATAATCGATTATTCGATTTCTGTGGCTGTTACATTTCCATATTTACCCTAAGGATTCGAACACCTCAACTATTTACCACAGTTGTTCTAAAATTAGAACAAGTACAATTTACTACCAAATATTGTGTCATAAAGTAGGTGGATGAGTGGCAAACAGTGTAGACCCTGATAAGACGCCGCGTTCTGCGGCGTCTTATCTGGGTCTTCAAAGTTTGCTCAGGCCTCTCGGTCCGAATATATACGGGTAAAATATAACATGTAGTACGTCATGACCAGACAGTAAGCCAGAAAGTTAAGATTATTACCAAATCAACGATTACTAATCGATTATCGACCAAAATGGCAGGACTGATAATCGATTATCTTTTTTAGCCCTGATTAGCCAGCCCGAATAATTATTATAGAAAACCAATATAAAACGGTCTGATATATAAATTATAACTGAGAGATAACTCCTAGGCATCGCTTTTTTTTTAATTATATTCTGTAATATGCTTAAAATTGTTAAAGAATGTCATGGAGAAAATTATGTAATGATTTGCATGAAAACAACAATGGAATTACCTTTTAAAGAACCAATCACGGTTGCATGAGACGACATTGTGAATTACTTTTTTTATCAATTTACCGCGAAAATGACATTTCATGTGCCTCTCCTGTCTAACGCTTAATTCACAACATGATTTCTCTGAAAACAAAATATATTATAAAAGACAGACTTTCGTCTGCTTCAGTTTAAACGTTAAGAGCAGTGTAAAAATATGAAATAAGGTACCGAAAAAAAGCCAAAAAAACACGAAGCACAACCTTTCCGAGACATCGAAAAACAAACGAGAGATGGGAAGCAAACAATGACAAGACACAACCTTACGAAATCATGCCTTTTCAAATATATTCAAAACTTCACAACGAAAAACTAAAAGTTTACAGATAAATATTCTGATATTTTTCATATTTCTGCTCAAAACAAAGATTGTGGGTACTCGTTAAAGCCGCCTCGTCGAGGCGGTTCTAACGAGTACCCACAACCTATGTTTTTGAGCAAAAATCAGAAAGATAATGTATACCCTGTAAACCTCAGTTTTACTATATAAAAGTTGAGTTTAAGGGGGTCAAAATTATATAGGTATGTTTTCGTGTTAGACAGAGTTTCAATAACCGCCAGATAAACGAAGTAAAGAACTGTCTTGAAACTCACAGAACGTACAGTATTTATTGTTACATGTACAGAATTAGTTCTCCCGCAAGCCCATACTTACGTAGAATGAAGCGTTTCCATCTTTTACCCAGCCAATTACTACATCAGCTGGACTCATATCACCATTTGGCGATATTCCAAAACCCACATATCCTCTAGTCTGTACGTGGACCTCAAATATTATATGTGTTTGATTAAAGGCCCAGAAAACAAAATATTTCCCGTCCTTGTCTAACTGCATCGATTGTTTGAAGTCTTGTGTCGGAATAGGTAGGCCCTGCACGGCGACCAGTAACACGAAAGAGGCTAGTATATCTTAAAAAAGAATGAACAATGGAAATATAAATTTGAAATAAAAAAAAAAAAAAAAATTACGAAAACACGCCTATTCAAATATAAAGAAAATTTCACCTCCAAAAACTGAAAATTTTGAGATAAAAAACTCTGATATTTTTCATATTTCTGCTCACAACATAGATTGTGGGGTACTTGTTAGAACCGCCTCGGCGAGGCGGTTCTAACGATAACCAACAATCTATGTTTTTAGCAGAAATAAGAAAAATAATATATACCCCTGTAAACCCCAATTTTACTATATAAAAGTGGGGTTTAAGGGGGTGAATATTATATAGGCGTATTTTCGTGATGATATTCAGCCGGGCTTCAGCATTTCCTACAAGATTGCCTGTGTGCCCAGCGGAGATTCAGAACAACCTGCGTATCGGCAATCTTGTAGGAAGTGCTATGTCCCGGATCAGTTGTAAAATGGCATGTATTTTCTTTTCATGTTTTGTGGTAAGGTATATTCGTGCCTGTAGAACTCATCGTGTGGGTGGATTGGGGTGGGTGCGGCAAACGAAGGGAGACGCATACTACTTCGATTACTTAAGGGGAATGACTACTCCTTCAAAGGATATCTCTGTCTACACTGATTTTGTTTTTACTAAAAAGAAAGGACCCAGCTAGCATTCTTTATAAATCTAAAGCGGGCCGTTGTCGGTCCGTCTGTCATACTGACATGCCGATAACGGCCCGCTTTAGATTTATAAAAAATGCTTACTTGGAATTTCGTTCGACTTATGCTCTCATTTCTCCCTAATCACATATGCTTTGGGTAGCCATTAGAAGTGGCTTGCAGAGACACTTCAAATGAGTACCCACTGTATATTCGTCTTGCTAAGCATGTCCCAAGGTTATGTTTTTCATGTGTTTAGGGAGAAATGAGAAAATATCAGTACTTAAAGGTTAAAAAGTGGCTTATCTAGAGATATGACTAAGTATTATACATTTTACATCTTTTCTTATCATAAAGGTTATAAACATGATAGAAGACACTTCTCCCTAAATAATATACTACGATTACAAAACGACACTTATTAGGCTCAGTTATACACAAAAACATTTTGGAAATTCTTACTTCGGAATCCATAAATCTGCGCCATCCTCTAATATCTCTTTCTTCGTCTGTACAATAAAGCGGTTAATCTTGATGATATGTTATATATATTATTATTAAAACAGAAGTTATCTTTAGGAACATATGAGGCATGACATAGGAAAAGGGTCATTATAGCCTATACAAACAGCAAAGATCAAGGTGAGACTGTGCAACCTATGCTGTTTGCTTACGTAAGCGATAGGCCAACGGTAAACTTCAGCCGAAGAATCCGATATGTAGCCTCGCTAAGGGGCCGAGCATGCGCACTGAAAAATTCATTTGACGCAAAGTCCAAAGAGCTTTTTTTTTCTCGTGGCTCAGCTCATGCCAAGATAAATATATACATAGTTGATTTATTTAGCAATATCACCCAGATACTGGAATGTATATACTAAGACAATAAAAACGTTTTTGGGAGACTGTGTTTGTTGCACCGGCTAAAACGGAACTCCCATTTTCGATAATACCTTGTCCGAGGTTATAAACCTTTTTCATGCTAAACTCAACTGAACATGAAAATTCACTTGGTCATATATATATATATATATATATATATATATATATATATATATATATATATATATATATATATATATATATATATATATATATATATATATATATATATATATATATATATATATATATATATATATATATATATATATATATACCAACAAGTAAATCTTTTTTTCATGCTCTACTTAGCTGAGCATGCTGTCGGTATTTCAATTAAACATTTGTCAATATACATGTATTAAGATTTATAAGGACAACAAAATTCATGCTAAGCTGAATTGAGCATGAAACAGTTTAATAATCTCAAAAAAGTGATGAAGCATTACCAGCTGTCCTGAGGTAAAAACAAAGTCTATTAAGCATCACGAAAACATGCCTATATAATGTTGACGCACTTAAACCCCACTTTCATATAGTAAAACTGGGGTTTACAGGGGTATACATTATTTTTTTTGTTTCTGCTCAAAATCATAGATTGTGGGTACTCGTTAGAACCGCCTCGCCGAGGCGGTTCTAACGAGTACCCACAATCTATGTTTTGAGCAGAAATATGAAAAATATCAGAATTTTTATCTGAAAATGTTCATTTTTGGGTGGTAAAATTTTCAGTATATTTGAATAATGGTTGCCATTGTAAAAAACGACACATAAAAGAAGGTAATTGAAGTCTTTGTTTCATATGAAAGCATTGTTGTCTGTAAAGCGACATACGTCCATCACTCCACCAACCTTAACCCTAGCAGTAGTTTAACAGTGCAATGAGATAATGCTTGATAATTAGCCCTACTCAAAAATAACAAAATTCTATTTATCTAAATAATTGTACAGTTTTGATAAAAGCACTCGATTTTGAACGGTCAGTATTGCTTTAGAATGGCATGGTGTCATATTCTAGATATAGAGAGAAAATCCGAAAAATAATGCACACGGTACCAATAATATGTCTTAGCAAATAGTAATGAATTGTTACCCATCCCCTGATTTCGAGGATCATACGCTCAGCATAATAAACTATTATAAAAAATTGTTCAAATAGCCACACAAATATAATTCTTATTTGTAATAAGTACATCCTTTATCAGGTCTAATAAATATTTTTTTTTTTACTAAATCATATGCATGCGTTGCACAGTTGGAAGACTGGATGAGTTTAATGGGCGTATTTTGATAATTTTACCACCTAAATTTGCTAAATGAAAGGCAATCATGTCATACACACTGTTTTATGTCATACACACTGTTTTATGTAAACTTATGTACTAGTTGTGAGGATTTTCAAATGAATACGATCACAAAAATTTTATTATAACCTGATCTCCAGTATGAAAATTATTAAAAGATGAATTTTACCCATTTTCCACATAAATGCTTTAATTCAGGGGCAATAACTACTGCAAGAATAAACACAATATATATGTTCGAAACATCTATGATGTGAAGCCTGTCATTATGAGGTCTCATTATAAGTTTCGTTTTATCTTAGAAATAGATTGTTATGATCGGAAACGGTTGCATTATTACTAAGGTAAGGACATACAGCATAATACTGAAATTATAGTGATCAGAGCTGTTAGAGAGAAAAACATTATTTTCTTATCATAATTGCGTTTCAAGTGTCAGGTCATTACGAAAACACGCCTATTCAAATATATAGAAAATTTCACCTCCAAAAATTGAAAATTTTCAGATACTAACTTTTTTCATATTTCTGCTCAAAACATAGATTGCTGGTATTCGTTAGAATCGCCTCACCGAGGCGGTTCTAACGAGTACTCACAATCTATGTTTTAAGTAGAAATAAGAAAAATAATGTATACCCCTGTAAACCCCAGTTTTACTATATAAAAGAGGGGTTTAAGTGGGTCAAATTTTATAGACATGTTTTTGTGACGAATTTATATGTGTAAGTTGCAGATAAAGGGTACTCAAGTTATAAGGCAAAATGTGATTTTGTCTTGCAAGAGTTATCGTTAGTGGTACCATGGGTGACCTCAAGAGCAGCCCCAAAGGCAATCAAGCAAACATGTTGGTTAATGTCTTTTTATAGCAAATATTTGTTTTTCTTACACATGGTACGCAGAAGCGTTATGTGTGTATTAGCACTACGCCTATGTACGTTTCGTCATAGTGTTTCTGTGTTGATCCACTTATGAGTTCGGGGTTAACTAAGCGGACTGAACAATTATGTGTAGTTGGAACTGTATCGAGTATAGGGCGAGGGCTGAACGCAAGTAAAACCAGGTTTAAACTCTTCACCACTTCAGCAGTGTTGCTGTTGACTGTTCGAAGTCACCAATTTTATTGCATTTCTTCATCCGCGCAGTCTGAACAGGATCTACGCTGTCCGCAAATAAAAAAAAACTGGATACTATAGATTATTTCAGTGGAGAGCCAGTGCCTCGATGAAACTTTGTGCGCATGTGCACGATGAAAAAAGCATTATGAAGAGCACGATGTAGGGTCGGTCTTCAGATTTAATGTCGGCTGCCTCCTCAATCTGTTTCAGACGGTTAACACCTGAGTTTCAGTGTCTGTAGTCTGGCGCATTCCGATTCTGTTTGTGATTTTCTTGTTTTCTTGTCTCAGATCGCCATTGAGCCCTTTGCTTTGTTTCATCACAGTGTTTATGTTTCTATATTTTTAACTGTGATGTTCACAGATAAGAAGAAAGCCTCTATGCGGACCGAACATATGTTTACAGTTGGGAGTCAGAGTTAATGATGAGGTTTCGCGCGAATAAAACTGATTTAAGAAGATTCAGATCAGTATGTGAACTCGCACAGTCTGATCATATTCTTCTCTGGGCACACTTTGGATAGCCAATAATACAAAGCAAAATCCCAGCTAGCATTCTACGTAAATCTACATCGGCCCGTCATCGGCCCGTCAGCTACCCTGACGGGCCGATGACGGCCCGATATAGATTTACGTAGAATGCTGACTGAGATAATCCTGTGGACAACGAAGCCTCTGATCAGACTGCGTGGCTGCGCAAGCTAATTTGAGTCTTCGTTTGGTGCGCGTCCGAAGGTATGCTTACTCACATTGAGGCTTATAATTCTTGCACGCTGCACTTCCTTACGATACAATCTAAAATCATTCAATGTATGGGTTTAAAAGCTTCAATAACATCGGATACATGTTTTGGCAAAACTTAGACCATTAGGCACTAAGCATTCGTATAGCAGACGACTTTCTAAACAGTTTATTTTTATTCATTTCCTTTTCAGAGAAAATGTCTTGTCATTTCATGTGAATCGTCTGCTTGGCAAACGATAAGCATGAAGTGTCAAGATTTATTTTCTCTGAAAAATAGTTAATCGAGTAGCTCAAGGGCAACGATCGCTCATCTGAGTTCTTATACCAACGTCGATATTTAAAACTACAATTCGTCTTGAAAAATGCATTATTTTACCTTTTCTCCCATTCAAAAGTCCAAGGGACCATATTTGCCGTAAAATAGGTCAAGGTCAACCTCAGGTCATCTTTTGAACAAATTTGGTAGTTTTTGTCAGATCATACTACACGCCAGATGTCATGGGAATCATCCCAGCAGTACTGAAGAAAAAAAAAAAAAAAAAAAAAAAAGATATCGATCTCTTCAGGTTACTACTATTTAGTAAGAGAAAAGTCCAAGGAGTGCCACAATCACAAACCGCAGCCCCTCCCAGACACCAAGAGGAAGAGGAAACCGACAAACCCAAACAAGCACAAATCGATCAAACATACGAAAAGCACTAAGATTAGCTCTCTCTTCCCCAAGCGAGGTAATCGCAATGCTAAAAGGACTGAAAAACACAACAAAATGGAACAAGGTAAGACATACAACAAATCGCCTCGCAGAACAAACCACAAAGCACCAAAGAGTAAGACTATTACCGGGACCACTGCCTTAGAACGGTCAGTAGAGTAAACCACCGGGAGGAGGGCGGGGGGTGTTTAAAGCACTTTTACAGCTAGCAAACTTCACCCTGTGTCCCGATGCTACTCTTAATACAGAAATACATAAAACTTCGGTTCGCATAAAGGCTACCAACTCAGTCCATGCATCAAAGCGAAAACATAAAAATCAAATTAATCACTATAATAAACAAAGACGAGTACTCATGGCTAATTCTACTGTATGCCAGAGTAAATGAAAACTAATAATTGAACCACGCCGGGCAAAGCCAAAGACATATCGTCAAGCCCCAACCCACTAATTAAAGTTTTACGAAGAGGTGGTCATTGAGTCTGAGGCCCGAACAGCCGTCGTGCAATTAAAATGTGAAGCATAGCCACCAACAATAATTACCAACAATAATTGGGTTGACAAGTAGGCATGCAGTCTGCCGCATGCTATCCAGGCTATAGCCAATTCTTTTGTAACGGTTAATAAGTTTTCTGAATTGCTCCGAAAATTTAGAAAACTGCCAAGCATTTTCAGAGATAAAGTCCTTTAAAATGTTGACGGACATACAATCCTAGTGCCCTTGGACCAGGATCATTGATAACAACCTTTGGCATTGAGTGAGGTACATGTAAGACCTATTTCATTTCATAAACATCAATTGGTTTGGATGAATGTGCTGTTTTACATTTTTCCCATTCAAAAGCCTAAGGAAACACATTTGACCTTGCCATAAAATAGGTCAAGGTTAACCCAGGATCATCATTCATATAACTTATGTAGGGCTTAAGTTCTTTTTGCTGTCTTTTAAGTTTTAAGGCCATCTGACTTACGAGGGATGTTCGAAATGTATTGCTTATTGTCCTCTAGCTCGATATCCACATAGGGCACGATAAAAACCAATACATACGTGTTTTGGGCTATTCAATATCTACACAATGGTGTATAAATGTACATGTTAGACTAAGTGTAAGACATAAAATTTGCCATTTGAATACACGCAGTCATTGACCACTGCAGTAAAAATGGTTGGTGGAAGCGTCGACAAAAAAGATGAAATACGGGCTTACATCAAAGCTCGCTCAAAACTTGGTTGTTCTTTGAAGAAGCTGATGACTGGAATTTCTACTGCTTTTGGACCTTCTTGTGTGTGTTATGACACAGTTCGGCGGTGGAAAAAGAAATTTGAGTCTGGTGTAGAGTCCATCAAAAATGCACCGAAATCAGGTAGGCCAAAATCTGCATCTCGTAAAGAAATCGTTTCCAAAATAAAGGAAATCATTGAAGGAGATGCCAGATTTACAGTTCGTGATATTGCACGAAAGGTAGGCATATCACTATCAACGGTTCACCTTATTTTGAAGAAGCATTTGAAAGTCAGAAAGATTTCTGCTAGATGGGTGCCACATCTGTTGACTGACGAGCAAAAGAGGCAACGGGTTAAAGTGGCCAAAAAGCTGCTTCAAATGTTTCCAAAATATGACAAAAAGCAGTTTGCCAATGTCGTCACAGGTGATGAAACCTGGGTCCATTATTTTGAGCCCGTCAGAAAGGTTAGCAATAAGATCTGGGCCACTAAACACAGCAAACGCCCAATAATTGCCAAACGTTCTTTGAGTACAAAGAAGATTTTGTATGCTATCTTCTTCTCTGGTGAAGGAGTCGCAATAAAAGTGCCAGTGAAAAAGGGCAAAAGCATCACCGGAGAGTACTACAAAGACGTAGTACTGAAGAAACTGAAAAAAGTATTATCAGAAATGACGCCCTGCCACTGGTTTTAAACATGTCCGTCTTCTACATGACAATGCCCCAGCTCATACCTCCGCAATAGTTACGGCGGTTTTGAAGAAAGAAAAAGTAACTGTTTTGCCTCACCCCCCGCATTCCCCAGACCTTGCCCCATGTGATTTCTTTTTGTTTCCGAAATTGAAAGCATTCCTTGCTGGGCGGAAATACCAGTCCCGACAGGCACTTGGATCTGCCATTCATCAGTACCTTATTACTGTGCCCAAATCAGCGTACCGTGACGCCTTCAAGAAGTGGATACATCGGCTGAAACTTTGCATTTCTAGCCACGGGGAGTATTCGAGGGCATGAAATGAGTACTTTTGGGCTTACTTGAAATTTGAAGTCTCCAGATAGAAATAAGCAATTCATTTCGAACATCCCTCGTATGGTTCAGCAGAAGGAGATTTTTAATGATTTTACCGTATATAGTCATGACTGCCATCTTTGTCATATGACCAGGACCAATTATATAAACATATGTTCCCATGAGGCATAAATGTTCTATATAAAATCTGACTCATATTGACCATTTGGTTTCTGAGGAGAAGATAATTGAAACTAGAGCTGGTGTTTGTAAAAAACTATGCCCCCAACTGCCTGACTCTAACACTGTTTGACTCCAACACTGCTTAGCCATGACGGTAACAACAGTACAAATATATGATTTCAATGTTATTTTATCAAAGGGAAATAACTCTAAAATAGGAGATGATTGGGATAAGAAAAAAATACGGATCACCTATTTTTTCATGAGGAATCAAAACATGAAATTTCAAAACATTAGCATACATGGTTCTAAACTTATGCTATACACAATAAAGCAACGACATTAAATGGCCCGAAATTGCGAAGGGCCATAACTCCAACATTTCATTTAATTGGTTCAAAATTTATTCAGGTGATCTCCTCCTCAATCCCAATCAGTATACCAAATATCATGGCTCTAGCTTAAATATTTTTTGAGATATCTTGCTGAAAAAGTCAAAATGCCTAGAACTACAAAGGGCCATAACTACATCAATTTTTCATGGAATTCCCTAAAAAACAAACCAGGTAATTTCCACATCATCCCTAATCACCATATAATATTTCAAGACCCTAGCTTAAGTGCTTTTCGAGAAATCTTGCTGACAAGGTCAAAATGAGCAGAACTGCAAAGGGTCGTAACTTTATCAATATTTTCATGGAATTCTCTCAAAATATAATCGGGTAATGTACACATCATTCCCACTCACTGTATCGAATTTCAAGAACCCAGCTTTAATACTTTTCAAGATATCTTGCTCACAAGATTTAATTCTGATTTTTTTCAAAGGAGTATAACTTTAAATAAACATGCTAGACAAGAAACAAAATACGGGTCGGCTATTTTTTCATTGGGAACCCAAATATAAAATTTCAAAACCCTAGCGTGCAGGGTTCTTAAGATATGGCATGCACAAAAAAAGCTTGATGAACGGACAAACAGTCGGATGGACAAATGAAGGCAAAATAATATGCCCCATCAATTTCATTTGAAACTGGGGGCATAATCAGGTCATCTACTCATCGCTACCAATCTATTCATCAAGTTTCAAGGCTCCAGCTTCAATAGTTTTTGAGATATTTTGTTCACAAGGGAAACATGCCCAAATTTACAAAGGGCCATTACTTATGAAATATTTTTCAGAATTTACAAAAATATTAATCAGGTCATCTACTCATCATTACCAATCAATTCACCAAGTTTCAAGTCTCTAGCTCTAATAGTTTTTGAGATATTTTGCTGACAAGATAAAAATGCCCAAAATAACAAAGGGGCATAACTCAAGAAGTATATTTCAAAATTTCTTCAAAAGTTAATCAGGTTGTCTACTCATCACTACCAGTCTATTCATCAAGTGTCAAGGCTCTAGTTCCAACAGGTTTTGAGATATTTTGCTGACAAGGTAAAATTGCCCAAAATTACAAAGGGCCATAACTCATGAAGTATTTTTCAGAATTTCTTCAAAAATTAATCAGGTCATCTACTCATCACTACAAATCCATTTACTAAGTTTCAAGGCTCTAGCTCTAATAGTTTTTGAGATATTTTGCTGACAAGATAAAAATGCCTAAAATTACAAAGGGCCATAACTCAAGAAGTATATTTCAAAATTTCTTCAAAAGTTTATCAGGTTGTCTACTCATCACTACCAGTCTATTCATCAAGTTTCAAGGCTCTAGCTTCAATAGTTTTTGAGATATTTTGCTGACAAGTTAAAAATGCCCTAAATTACAAAGGGCCATAACTCATGAAGTGTTTTTCAGAATTTCTTCAAAAGTTAATCAGGTCATCTACACATCACTACAAATCCATTTACTAAGTTTCAAGGCTCAAGCTCTAATAGTTTTTGAGATATTTTGCTGACAAGGTAAAAATGCCCAAAATTACAAAGGGCCATAACTCAAAAGGCATTTTTCAAAATTTCTTTAAAAGTTAATCAGATTGTCTACTCATCACTACCAGTCTATTCATCAAGTTTCAAGGCTCTAGCTCCAACGGTTTTTGAGATATTTTGCTGACAAGATAAAAATGCCCAAAATTACAAAGGGCCATAACGCATGAAGTATTTTTCAGAATTTCTTCAAAAGTTAATCAGGTTGTCTACTCATCACTACCAGTCTATTCATCAAGTTTCAAGGCTCTAGCTTAAATAGTTTTTTAGATATTTTGCTGACAAGATTGCATCCATATTTTTTCAAAGGGCCATAACTCAGAAAAGGGGCATAATCCTGTCAAGAAAAAAAATACGTGTCAGCTATTTCTTCATGAGGAATCCATATATGAAATTTCAAAACAGTAGCATTCACGGTTTTAAAGTTATGCTATGCATCAAAAAGCGTGACGAACGGACGGACGGACGGACGGAAGGAAGGACGGACGGACGGACGGACGAACAACCCAGAAGCAATATGCCCCTCCAACTTCTTTGAAGTTGGGGGCATAATTATGATGTGCATTCAATCCTAGTGACCTTGAGCAAAGGTCACTGAATGGCGTTGACCTTTGAAATTCATAGGATTCATATAAGACCTATTTTCATTTCAGAAACTACAACTGTTTTGGATAAATGCACTGTTTATTCATTTTTCCCATTCGAACATCTTAAGGACCAAATTTGACCTTGTAAAATAGGTCACGATCAAGCCAGGGTCATCATTTATATAACTTTAGTAGGACGTCAGTCCCATTTTCTGTCTGCCAAGTTTAAAGGTCATATGACTTACGGTTCTGGAGAAGTAGCTTTTTAAAGGGTTTTTACCATATAAGGGCATCGCGGCCATCTTGGTCATTTGACCAGGACAAATTATATAAACTTTTATTCTCGTGAGGCATAAATGTTCTATATAAAATCTGACTCGAATTGGCCCTTTTATTTCTGAGAAGATGGAAATTTCGATGGACAAGTGACCTTGAACCAAGGTCACTGAATGCCCTTGACCTTAAAAGTTCATAAGGGCTCATATAAGACCTACTTTCATTTCATGAAATACAACTGTTTTGGCTAAATGTACTGTTTTACCTTTTTTCCAGTTCAAATCCTTAGGGACCATGACATACGGTTCTGGAGAAGAAAACCTTAAATGGGTTTTACCATATATGGGCATAGCGGCCATCTTGGTCATGTGACTAGACCAACTACATAATTTTTGTTCCGGTGAGGCATAGCTGTTCTATATAAAATCTGACAGAATTGGCCCTGTGGTTTTTGAGGAGAAGATGTTTGAAGTTTTGATGGACATTCAATCCAAGTGACCTTAAGCCAAGGTCACTGACTGACCTTGACCTTCGACATTAAGGGGGTTCATATAAGACCTACTTTCATTTCACAAACTACAATTGTTTTGGCTAAATGCACTATTTTACCTTTTTCCTATTCAAATGCCTTAGGGACCAAATTTGACCGTGCCGTAAAATAGGCTAAGGTCAACCTAGGGCCATTATTTATATAGCTTTTATAGTGCTTTTCCTTTTACTCTTTTCTAAGTTTCAAGGTCATCTGACTTACTGTTCTGGAGAAGATTTTAAAAGGGCTTTTACCATAATTGGCTTGATGGCCATTTTTGTCAGGTGACCAGGACCAATAATATTTACTTTCGTTCCCATGAGGAATAAATGTTCTATATAAAATTTGATTTGAATTGGCCATGTGGTTTCTGAGGAGAAAATGTTTGAAACTTTGATGGACATCCAATCCAAGTGACTTTGAGCCAAGGTCACTGAATGACCTTGACCTTTGACATTCATAGGGGTTCATATAAGACCTTCTTTCATGTCATAAATTACAATTGTTTTGGCTAAATGCACTGTTTTACCTTTTTCTATTCAAACGCCTTAAGGACTAAATTCGACCTTGCCGTAAAATAGGACAAGGTCAACCCAGGGTCATCATTTATATACCTTTTATAGGGCTCCAGTCCATTTTACTGTCTGCCCTGCTTCAAAGTCCTATAACTTAAAAATCTGGAAAAGAAGATTTTAAAGGGTTTACCATATATAAGCCTGGCGGCCATCTTCGTCATGTGACCAGGATTAATTTTATAAAATTTTCTTCCCGTGAGGTATAAGATTTTCCACATAAAATCTGATTTTCATTGGTCCAGGGATTTCTGAGAAGAAGATGTTTAAAAGTGTGGACGGACGATGGACGAAGGACGAGGGAAGACGGACGACGGATGACGGACAACGGATCATTGGTATACTATAAGCTCAGATGAGCTAAAAAGAAAATAAGGACAAATATCGTATATCGCAGATGTGATTGGCGCCCTAAGAGTTAAAGTTAAATGGATGGACAGAATATGGGATAAGCGATAACAGACAAAAAAAAAAATAAAAATAAAAATAAAAAAATAAAAAATAAAAAAGTAATAACATATTGCACAAAAGCGTTGCTTAAACAAAGGAGAGATCATGTCTTATCATTGATAAGAGAGTGGACACAAGAAAACCTCCACATAAACGATGGACAAGGGGAATTTAATACAAGCTTATCATCTGTTCCGCAGGTAATATCATAGCAGTAGTACTATTAAATATAGTACACTTTAGTCTTTACAATCTCATGCTGGAATCTTATAATCAGAATTAGGACATACCTTTCATCTCTCTTACATAGCACTCTGATCGAGACAATAAAATCATTAGTGAGTGGTACAATGTACCACTTTTGGTCTCATTTTAGCTGTGCCTTTAAAGACCCAATACAGTAACACAGCGGTCAGTAATCATTTATCAGATTTCTTAGCAGATACGAGTATGATTTTGTAATGGAGAATAGTTTAAGAATTGCCTTTCAATTTACATAGCATTGTAAGATATGGAAAATTTACATGGATCAAAAAAGGTAGAAATTAAGTTATTGTTTAACCTTTTCACCCCTTAGTTTCCGAAGTAGACTCTTCCAATTTGGACACATCTATTATTCTAAATAGGGAAATCAGCCAAAATTATAAAACAGGTAAAAAACGGTAAACAGTTTTGATCCTGATGAGACGGCTCTTAACGAGCCGTCTCATCTGGATCTACACTGTTTGCATAAGTATCTGTTTGGTTTGTAGGGCTGCAAAGATTAAATATTTACGATAGCAGTCTGTAATTCTGACGTAAATAGCAACAGAACATAAAATTAAAAGTATAGAGGCATGGCTCTCCATGAAGGTAATTATTGCAGTTGGGCACCAGACTCCAAGCAATCACATTTCGCTGTAAAAGATGTCAGGTAATATGAACGAATAATTCGACGAAGTCGGTTAAAATCATTCGCTGACGCATGAATGTAAATATATGTTTGGAAAAATGTACGTGGCTTGAAGTGATGATAATTCTTATAAAACGGTTATTTTTATCACATTCTTTATTCGACTTTCATTGTAAGCATTTTAAAACATCTTTACAACATGATATTCAAGTTCACGCTATTGTTCTTGCGAGGCCTCATAAGAAGGGGAGCTGGTGAATACGAAGCAAAAAGAATCAGCGAAGCCAAGCAGAAACGTGCACAACGGAAAGCCAGGGCTAAGGCATCACCAACAGAGCTTTCTTCCTCAGACCTCTCTTGTTCTATCTGCAAAAGGCAGTTTACAGCTAAGATTGGTCTCATCAGCCATCTTAGAACACACAAATCATTACGAAAACACGCCTATTCAAATATACTGAAAATTTTATCACCAAAAAATGAAAATTTTCAGATAAAAAATTCTGATTTTTTTCATGTTTCAGCTCAAAACATAGATTGTGGGTACTCGTTAGAACCGCCTCGGCGTGGCGGTTCTAACGAGTACCCACTCGCCGAGGTGGTTCTAACGAGTACCCACAATCTTTGTTTTTGAGCAGAAATAAGAAAAATGATGTATACCCATGTAAACCCCAGTTTCATTATATAAAAGTGGGGTTTAAGGGGGTCAAAATTATATAGGCATGTTTTCGTGATGACATTTTATTTGGTATATTTGCCACAGCCAAGCCATAAACAAACTTTCTAAACCTCAGACATAAGTTCTCGTATTTTCCTAAACCTCTTTTTAGGCTTATAGGCATAGTGGGTGAAGCGAGCTTACAAAGTAAATCTTACTCTCCATGGACGCCTGATCAAACCCAATTTATTTTGAGTCCGTCTCTGTCTGTCTGAACATTCCTAGTTTTGCCGTTATGTCTATCGACTCATGATTTTTCAAAATTTGATTTTGATATGTTGATCTCAGACTCATTATTCTCTCTGCGAAATTTACACAGACAAACACAAGAACTGACGCATGAATTGCGGTCATATTTATTATATTCAATTCGACTTTTGAGTTGATATAATAATGAAAACGAACATTTTTCTTCCTCGCCTTTAAATATTGAATAATAAACAACATCAACAATAACAACGAATATTTTTGTAATGTGCTGTAGACTTGGAACTATATGTTCGTTTGGCGTTTTATTCTAAATTTAATGATATGTGATTTATATCAGAAACTTTGATCTTTTCTGTTTCTTAGAATATGAACACTAAATTAAATTTGCAGCCAAAATCTGGTCTGACCTATATGATTTCTATAGATAATTGATATTTTCGTATATTTCACAAGCAAGCTTTTTCTGATATTTGATACTGATATTTTATAATCACACAGTAAAAATTTCAGAAACTTAAAAAAAAAAAAAAAAAAAAAAAAAAAAAAAAATGGAACGTGTTGAAAACCTGCCGCCAGTCTACCTAACGCATAGCACTCTGGGTAAAATTTTCAGCAGACAACATAATGAAATAATTTTCTTATTTTCCCCTGAAAACAGAATCTGATATTTCATGCAAATTTTCTCTACTGGAGACACTTTGCATGAAATGTCACATCCTGTTTCCAGGGAAAACTAAGAAAACTATCATCAATTTGTCGTCTTCTGTTTAAGCCCAGAGAGTGGTAATTTGCATAATTCACATCCATATGGAAAAAACAACAACAAACAAACAAACAAAAAAAAAAAAAAAAACAAAAAAAAAAAAAAAACAGAAACATAAAAAAAAAAAAAAAAAATGTACAGAATAAAACTGTTCGTGCATAGGTCGTTACCACAAAAGGTTTTGCATATAATATTGACTAAGTTTGCAAATAAAACACTTCTGTGTAAAGCGCAATGCGAAAAACGATCCCAAACAAACACACAACGTCGCAACAACGTCGTTTCAACGTCGCTGCAACGTCACGACGTTGCAGTGACGTTGAGATGACGTTGTTAGGACGTTGTGTGTTTGCTGGGGACTTTCTGAAAGATGTCGAACGCATGGCAGCTGCTCGCACACAGTTTTGCTTGTGCTCCGCCATTTCCGCAATGAAGCTTATAAATTGCTTAATTGTATAATATGCATCACGTAAACAAGCCTATATAATTTTGAACCCGTCAAACCCCACTTTTATATAGTAAAACTGTGGTTTACAGGGGTATACATTATTTTTCTTATTTCTGCTCAAAACATAAATTGTGGGTACTCGTTAGAACCGCCTCGGCGATGCGGTTCTAACGAGTACCCACAATCTATGTTATGAATAGAAATATGAAAAATATCAGAATTTTCTATCTGAAACTTTTCGTTTTTTGGAGGTAAAATTTTCACTATATTTGAATAGGCGTGTTTTCGTAATGGCATGTGACAATCTCGTGTAATTCGACAGTACTGCGTTAACCTTTGCTGTGCGTACATGTATATGGTCTTCATGAATATTATCTATCTTTATGTAACCCACATATTTTTAGACACAAAGGTTTAGAATATTATGTAGTTCTTATCTGTGCGGTGCCAAAAGACAGCTCACGTCATAAAATTGGCTAGCAAATTTTTACAAAGATCGGATATTTTATTGTAATGCCTTACCTGAATAAAGGTAACAATTGCAAACATTTGAAAGATGGATGAGTTCTACATAAGGGAATTTTTCTTTCTTTCTTTCTTCAGGTCTCTTTTGTTATGCCTTCTTTTACTCTTTCTGACACCTTTTCTTCAATATATTGCAGCATTTCCTTTCTTTTCTCATTCATTTATACATTGTTGCATGTATACGTTGTATTACTATAATTATTATTATTACTGTTAGTAGTAATAGTAGTAGTAGCAGCAATAGCAGTATTATTATTTTTATTTTTATTAAAATTATTGGAAATTGTATTTTTTTAGATCATATGAGCCAAATATTATCAAATCTCATATGGAACTTACTCGGGCCGGGGTAAACAATTGCTACACTGCTAAAATATAGAAAACAACAGCAGCAACAACAACAACAACAACAACAACAAATAAAAAAAATCTTCCTTTCCAGAACCAAGTAAGCTTCGAGGCTCAATCTTCGCATACAGCACCTTTGACCTTTTAATGATAAGGTCAAACTTGCTGATAAATAGTTGTTTCAAAATATATTAATGAGTAGTTATTGAAATCTACAATACATAGTTTAAGTAGCAAATGTTTTAGTTACAATCTTTATACATTAATCTACCGTATGTATCTGCTCTTGTATAAAATTCTGAGTCCAGGTTTACAATCGTTCCTCAAGTTAAGTTTTAAGATTTGCAAAGCACATTTTGCGTTTTCACATGAAAGCTGACTTTCAACCATGAAATTAATAAGTACAGTTCGATTTCATTTCATTCTTAAATTTTCGGACATTAAATTAAGGTAGACCATAACTCTGAGAAATGATTGTAAACCTTGTGCCTAAAATTTAAATTCTGTGCAGTTTAGATTTAGGCATGACGGGAAGAACACTTCGCGTAATACGTGACGAACAAGTATTCGCCACAGATCGAAACACGAATTTCGTCGTGCCAAAGGTTGGAGTAGTCCAACCAAAATCAGTTTTTAGGTAAACATGACTGAAAATAGCTTCTTGGGATTTTCGGACTGAACGGGGACAAGACTGTTTTAAACTATAGATTTATGTAGAATGATAGCTGGGTATCATTAGTTTTGCATATTACATTGGCTCCTCCAACAGCATGAATTTTAGTTTTACGACGACTGATACGCTTTAAAAGCAAAAAAGAAAAAAAAATATTTTCATAAATAGGATCCACAGAGTAAAACAGTAATAACAATCAAAAGGAGAACGCATAAAATTAGATGAAAACTGTGTTTGTTTGTTTTGCGCGTTTGTGTCTCTTTCCTCTTGGTGTCATGGATTGGCTGCGACTTGTGATTGTGGCACTCCTTGGACTTTTCTTTTTACCGTTTTGTCACTGCGACAAGAATCTTCCGGATTCGGTTCCACATTTTAGGCTTATTTTATCTTTTTTAAGATCTCGCTATGTTTGATATCTCTTTCCTGATGCCCGGGACTGCCTTGTTGCGTTGCGAGGGGTCATAAAATAGCTGAGGTGGCTCGGTGGGGGACGCCTATAAGTCCATGGGTCTTTTACCTGATGTCTGTGGTCGCTCGGTCTCATGGGATGTGTGTGTTGAGGAGTGTGCTTCGCTTTTCCGAGTCGTGCCCATTGCCGGTTTAATTTTCTAACGTTTCGGGTTTAGCGACATTGACGAAGATAAGAATAGAAATGTGCATCTGTTGCACTAAATTTAATATCTGGGAAAAATCGAGTTTCGTTTAAGCCGGAGCAAGCGTGTGTGTATGTTGTGCTGATGCCCAGGCTGATCTGAGTCTTCGCTGGGCATACATGCCATTTTTTTTTTTTTTTTTTTTTTTTTTTTGTTTTTGTCATGCGCCTGCTCAAATGTAGTAAAGGTCAAAGCGATATGTCAGTTTGGTCTCACTATTATTGCCTATGCAGAAAATATATACTTCTAAATATAATCAAAAGACTCAAGCGAGCTGTCAGTTTGGTCGACCTATATATACTGTGTACGTAGGTTTTACCTGTAACGGTGACCTAAGGTCCCAGTCAGCATTCCACGTAAATCTATATCGGGCCGTCATCGGCCCGTCGGGGTAGCTGACGGGCCGATGACGGTCCGATGTAGATTTACGTAGAATGCTAGCTGGGTGTTTTTGGTAGGAAGCATGGCAGTTTGGCTGTCATTCGTACATTGCACAGAGGTGTTATCCTTATGTATACTTAATTGGCCGCGCCATGTGCAAACGTGGATTCGAGGATCTGCAAACAATGAAGGCCCAGGTAAGCCTGTGTATCCCCGCAGTCTGATCACAGCCTTCACTTTCCGCAAACATAATCATTGGATACTACAAAATGTATAAATGGAGAACAAAGGCCCGTATTAAACTTCGCGCAGGCGCAGGATAATCTCACTCTGCGCATTTAGCGCATGTTTTTAGGCACATTTTCGCTTGGCGCGGTCCATTAATATAAAAGTCGAACCGACAGGTCAGTTTTGTCGGTATGAACTACACTTGTACCCTCACTGTTTACCCAATAAACAAAAAGGTTTCATGTTTGTTTTCATAGGAGCGTTACTTGCGTTCTTCTACCTGACTGCTATCCAGGTTCTGCATACATGTAATAGTACGTCACAAAAGTACAACCAATCACTGCAGCTAGATGCAGATGGAAAATATATTGTTTACTGGGCCCACAATGCCACACATATAACCTTTGAAGTCCACGTGAAAACAAGGGGCTATGTAGGATTTGGAATCTCGTCTAATGGAAGTATGTACCCAGCGGATATGGTGGTCGGCTGGGTGAAAGAAGGGAAAGCATATTTCTCCGTAAGTATTGTTTTGTCGCACTCTATTCATTAAAATTTATTTTAATCATAATTTTATTTAATCATTTCAGTCCTGTTGACAAAACAAAAACACTTACAAAAACAACAACAACAACAACAACAACAAAAATAACATACCAGTTCAACTTGTGTAGATCTATTTGAGACGGTTCTCAAGGAGATTATGCAATAAGAATATACAAACGTATCGACTTGAGAAACACAGTACAGGAGTCTTAACTTTTGGGTAGTCAGTTCTGTCAAAACTTTTTTTCTATTTTCCATTCTAGGTATTAATCTATTCGAATACGAAAGGAACGCATGTGCACTTTAACCTCGGGTGAGGAGATAGGGGGTTGTGGGTGGGGGTGGGGGGACAGGGCCAATGCTCTCTTGTTAAAGTAGACGCCTTTTAAAAGGGATATGGTGAGATACAAAGCAAATAAAGTCACAAAAGCTGTCGCCCTTGTAAAGTAGAGTAAAAGCTGCCAGGTATGTAAAGTCCTCTGAAAATATATATAAAAAAAATATCATTTCGTTTAACGTAAACTACAGTTTGATACTGAATAAAACATAATCTGACGCTTTCTGATTTTAATCTGTTCCGTATTTGCAAAGGATGCCTACTTCGGAATATTTTGTGATCGCATCAGCTGTCGTTATGCACTATTGTGACGGGCGTACAGTTTTATTAAATTTTCTGGCCCTTTGGGGGTTATTGAGCTCATAAAATATGTGTAAAAATAGATGTCCGACCCATTACTAAAACACGCCTTTTCGAATATATTGAAAATTTCACCACCAAAAACTGAAAGTATTCAGATAAAAACTCTGGGACGTTTTCAAAGTTCTGCTCAAAGCATAAATTTCGTGTACTCGTTAGAACCGCCTCGCCGAGGCGGTTCTAACGAGTACCCACAATCTATGTTTTTGAGCAGAAATAAGAAAAATAATGTATACCCGTGTAAACCCCATTTTACTATATAAAAGAAGGGCTTAAGGGGGTCAAAATTATATCGGCATTTTTCGTGATGAAAGCTGCTAGGGGACGTGAGGAATGATGAATTTCCTATTATTCCTCTTGAACTTGCTCAATAAAAACCGAGTGTGCTTTTTTTCTGATTTTGATTTGTTCTGTTTCCAAAGGATCCTTCTTCGGGATATTGTGTAAGATCGATTCTTTCAACACTTAGCGTACTAGGTAAACAACAGATGATAGTTTGATTTGTCTTTCCAAGAGAACTGGGTTTGAAAAATCACGAAAATGGCTTTTGACGTTGTTGGGAATAGTGAGATCATCATGAAAACACGCCTATATAATTTTGACCCGCTTAAACCCCACTTTTATATAGTATCTGTCAGTCAAGCATCCTGAAAGGATGTTTAGGAAAACACGCTCTCTGACCTTGGTTTTTGTATAAAAGTACCGCTGTCTGACCTCGTCTGACACATACTAGTTTGCTCTGACATAATCAAAATCGTCGCGCTATATCTAGATATCGTGTACATGAAATGAGATAACTGCCATGTCTTTGTCCGTCGGTGGTTTCCTATGTGGCGTGACATGGTTTTGTCACTATTTTTCCTCATCTCCCCTTCAGCTGGTGCCTCGCATCACGAGAAAACGCCTATATAATTTTGACTTCTTCAAACCCCACTTTTATATAGTAAAACTGTGGTTTACATGAATATGCATAATTAGTCTTATTTTGATTAAAACATAGATTGTGGTACTCGTTAGAACCGCTTCTCCGAGGCGGTTCTGATGAGTATCCACAATCTATGTTTTGAGCAGGAATATGAAAAATATCAGATCTTTTTTATCAGAAAATTTTCCTTTCTTGGTTGTAAAAGATTCAATATATTTGAATAGGCGTGGTTTCGTAAATGTAAAGGCTGTGTTTCGAGATTGTGACATTTCCTTGGTATCTTCACTGATATGTTTGTACATTTTTGTAATTAGCCTTTTCATACTCTCGGGGCGAATTTCTTAATTTTCGTAGAAACTATGATTTTATGTATTTCATATTCCCAGAAAATAAGCAGAAAATAGGATTTGAGATTTTATGCGAATTTGCCCCTGAAATGTCAGATCCTATTTTCTGAGAAAATAGGTAAAATATTTCAGAATGACATCAGTTCTAAACTTTACCAAGCATGTCATGCTAAGCGTTACTATTTTGCACCGGAAACATACAGTAAGTGGCATTCATTTGCTTGTACGAATGGGACATAACTACGAAACACAGCCATACGAAGGAACCGCATCGTGTTAAAGTGACACGAAACGAAATTTCAGAACACCAACGAAAACAGACCAAATAAAATAAATGGAAGCTGCAACAGAAATTTCACCTTGGAACGCTACATGTAGTCAGTAAGACGTTTAGGTGAGGGTGTATTGAACCTGGTTTCCGGAGCGCCATTACGAAAACACGCCTATTCAAATACATTGAAAATTTTACAACCAAAAAAAAAAAAAAAAAAAAAAAAAAAAACGGAAACTTTTCAGGTAAAAAAAATCTAATATTTTTCATATTCCTGCTCTAAACGTAGATTGTGGGTACTCTTAGATCCCGAGGCGGTTCTAACGAGTACCCACAATCTATGGTTTTTAGCAAAATAAGAAAAATGATTTATACCCCTGTAAACCTCAGTTTTACTATATATAAGTTGGGTTTAGGTCACAAATATATAGGCGTGTTTTCGTGATGTCGATTCTTAAGTCTCAAGTCAAAATAATATCACTTCAGAAAAGTCCGTTTCATACATTTTCGGAAAAGAAGCAGAAAACTTTAAATTGAACGCTTAAATGTCCAGTTGATTTGAAGGGGTCCATTCTCAATTTAAGGTCATTCGAAACGTCTTCGCATTTCTGGTAACTTTGAAATGGTTTCTTTTAATTTGATTTGACTTCAGTTGCCCTTTGCGAGTCGGTGGAGAGATTACTCTTTGATGTTGTCTTCCCATCTGCCTTGTACCGTTTCCTTCAGCACTTCAAAGTTCACATCACTTCCATGCAGTATACTTGATAATATGGGATAACCGGTACCATATTTACCCTAAGTTTTCGGACCGATAATCCTGAGCTGTGTAAACCTAGATGAAACGCTCCTAAAGGAGTAGCTGAACAGGATCTACACTGTTTCCAACATTTGTATTGGCAGATATATTTTACACGCATCGTGAAACAATCAAATTGACTCGTTCAAACCATCACGAAAACATACATGTACCTATATAATTATGACCCCCTTAAACCCCACTTTTATATAGTAAAACTGGGGTTTACAGGGGGTATACATTATTTTCCTTATTTCTGCTCTAAAACATAAATTGTGAGTTCTCGTTAGAACCGCCTCGCCGAGGCGGTTCTAACGAGTACGCACAATCTATGTTTTGAGCAGAAATATGAAAAATATCAGAATTTTTATCTGAAAATTTTCATTTTTTTGGTGGTGAAATTTTCTATATATTTGAATAGGCGTGTTTTCGTAATGCTGACCAGACCAGTTCATTTTGGTCAATTGGACTTCTTTACTGACCCTCATATATATCAACTGGTTAGGCCAAACATGAATCCTCTGAGCATATATGTTTTAAATAGCTCTTAACTTTATAATGTTTGCATGACTAGAGTCTGTTGTCTTGTTATTTTATTTTGTTTTATTTCATATTATTCAATGTGTTCATTTTTCAAGTATTCATTTTTTTCTGCCTTTGTATGTAAGGATCGCCATGCCACAGCTTATACGCCACCGAAAGTAGACACATCTCAAGACTGGTTACTTCTTAAAGGAGAAGAGAATGATTATGGGACTATTCTAGAATTTGTAAGAGAACTGGATACATGCGACCAGGAGGACATGGTGATAAATGTAAGTCTCAAAATGTTATAGTTGCAACCCTTTTATCTTCGTAACGAGCCGTCTCATCGGGAGCTACACTGTTTGCCACCGTGTCATTGAAATTTGACTGCAATCCCTATTCGCAACAATGGATGTGTACTGATTCAGAGATGGAAGAGTCCATATCAGCACTCGGGGTTGAAAGGGTTAAACGAAACCTTTGAAGCATAAAATGAGTAATGAAATCTTAATTTTGTTTCAAGGGCATCAAGAAAACACGCCTATATAATTTTGACCCCCTTAAACCCCACTTTTATATTGTAAAACTGGGGTTTAGAGGGGTATACATTATTTTTCTTATTTCTGCTCAAAAACATAGATTGTTGGTACTCGTTAGAACCGCCTCTCCGAGGCGGTTCTAACGAGTACCCACAATCTATATTTTGAGCAGAAATATTTAACATAGCAGAGTTTTTTATCTGAAAATTTTCTATTTTTGGAGGTGAAATTTTCTATATATTTGAACAGGTGTGTTTTTGTAATGGTAATATGTGTACACCAACCTTTACCATTCTGTGGGCAAATTTAGGAGACGACAAATTGATAATATTTTGTTTTTGCCAGAAAAAAAGGCTTTGACAAGCTGAAATTTTTACCCAGCATACAAACCTCGGCGAGGCGGTTCTAACGTGGCTCACAATTTATGTTTTGAAACAGAATTAAGAAAAATAATGTATACCCCTTTAAACCACAGTTTTTTATTTTATAAAAGTGGGGTTTAAAGGGGGTCAAAATTATATAGGTATTTTTTTCGTGATTAGTTTCATACGCAAATGATGTCAAACACGCATGCTTGACTGTCTTTTGACTAGCCTTGGTGTAGGAGTAAAACCCTCACAGACGTTTGGATTTGTTTTGAAGAAAATCAGCTGTCAACTTAATACGATTCTTGAGAAATCCGACAAAGCCTTGTGGTCTTCCAATGCCAATTTATTGCAAACGACATTTAGATTGGCATGCATACGTAATAGAATTATCCAATGCACTATAATGTAAAAAAAAAAAAAAAAAAAAAAAAGAAAAAAAAACCCTTTCAATTAAGTAAAGACATCACGAAAACACGTCTATATAATTTTGACCCCCTTAAACCACACTCTTATATATAAAGTAAAACTGGGGTTTACAGGGGTATACATTATTTTTCTATTTCGCATTATTACATTATTTTTCTTATCTCTGCTAAAAAACATAGATTATATGTACTCGTTAGAACACCTCGCTGAGGCGAATCTGATGTGTACCTACAAACTATGTTTTGAACGGGAATATGAGAAATATCAGATTTTTTTTTTATCTGAACATTTTCATTTTTTAGTGGTGAATTTGTCAATATATTTGAATAAGCGTGTTTTCTTAAAGATATGATCTTTTTTTCTTATTTCTGCTCATAAACATAGATTGTAGGTACTCGTTAGAACCGCCTCTATGTTTTGAGCAGAAATATAAAATAATTTCAGACTTTTTTATCTAAGATTTTTCATTTTTCGGTTGTGAAATTTTCAATTTACGTAAATAGGCATGTTTTCGTAATGAACAACCAATAATTTGACCCCCTTAAACTTAACATTTATATAGTAAAACTGGGGTTTACAGGGATATACATAATTTTCTGATTTTGCTACAAAACTCGTTAGAACCACCTCGCTGACGGTTGTGTTGAATATTTGCAATCTATGTTTTGAACAGGTATATGAGAAATATCAGATTTCTTATCTGAACATTTTCATTTTTAGTGGTGAATTTTTCAATATATTTGAATAGGCGTGTTTTCGTAATGATATGAAGAATTGTCCTTTAAGATTGTCTTGTTCTGCTTTTTATACCATTTTCTCCCAGTATTTAACCCTTGTCCTGCTGAACCCGGATATACCCTGGTTTGCAAACAGTGTAGCTCCAGATCTGAAAAAGCCAACTGATCTGGATCTGCACTGTTTGTCATCAAGTATGCAAATTTATAACAACAATCTGGATCAAGTAACCTGATTGGCTGAAAATTAGAAGTGGGTGTGGCATCTTATTTTTTTCAGCAGGACAAGGGATAAACACCATTTTAGCCACAAAGTCAAAAAACATACCTTCGGACACATGCGCCCAGCGAAGACTCAGATCAGCCTGTGCATCCGCGCTGTCTGATCAGTTATCTGCTCGAATAGACTTTGCAGCCTTTGGCTACCCAAAATGCGCCCAGTGAAAATTTTGATCAGACTTCGCGAATGAGCAGGATTATTTGAATCGTAGCTGGGCGCACACGTCTGAAAATACGTTTACTGGCGTTGTATTCATGTAACACGAACCCTATAAATGTTCCACTACAGAAAATACAGTCCAATTTTAATGGCCCGAACACCTTTGGGACCATGGATATTTGTTTGAGATATGGGTAGTTCGAGCCACTGAGGAATAAACATTCCGCAAGGTTAGGTCGCAAATGACGATAATTGAGGAATATCATTTAGATCTTCTACTTAAAAATGGTATGTTGAGTGTATTCATTTAAATCGCGTCGACGAGGCGATTCTAATGAGCACACACAACATATAGTCATGATAAAATAAAAAAAAAAAAAAAAAAAAAAAAAAAAAAAACGCCCTAAATAGTTGCTTCCATGAGCTTTCGGAAGATTTTCCTAGGGACTCAAAAACTAGTTCGAATTAGACACGATAAATGAACAACCAGTGCTCAAGCTATTGAGGTTGGACTGTTGTAAATTAGTGAAGGATGCCCAGGAAAAGGAACAGTACGGTCGCAGATTATAACCTGCCAATGACACATAGAACATCACGAAACGTACCTATATTATTTTGACCCCCTTAAACCCCACTTTTATATGGCAAAAATGGGGTTTACAAGGGTATACATTATTGTTCTTATTTCTGCTCAAAACACAGATTGTGGGTACTCGTTAGAACCGCCTCACCGAGGCGGTTCTAACGAGTACCCACAATCTATGTTTTGAGCAGAAATCTGAAAAATATCTTAGTTTTTTTTATCCGAAAATTTTCAGTTTTTGGAGGTGAAATTTTCTATATATTTAAATAGGCCTGTTTTCGTAATGACAAGAGCAAACAAACCAAACACATCACGAAAACATGTCTTTATAATTTTGACCCCCTTAAACCCCACTTTTATATCGTAAAACTAGGGTTTACAGGGGTATATATTATTTTTCTTATTTCTGCTCAAAAAAACATACATTGTAGGTACTCGTTAGAACCTTCTCGTCGAGGCGGTTCTAACGAGTACCTACAATCCATGCTTTTTATCAGAAATACTCAAAATATCAGATGTTTTTACTGAAAAAAAATTTTTTTTTGGTGGTAAAATTCTCAATATATTTAAATATGCGTGTTTTCGAAATGATACGTATAACACAAACCTCAAACAAAGCAAAGAAATAAAGCAAACATTTCCTCTTCCGCAACATGATGAAGACAGACAGAATCCACCAAACCATCACCAAAACACAGTCATACATACAGTTGACTCTCCCTATCTCGACCTCGTTTATCTCGAATAACCGCTTATCTCGAAGTGAAAATCTGGTCCTTTTCTAAACATGAAAATCTAACAACAGGTAAAAATTATTCCGGAAAAGAGGAGAAATTGCTCCTATAGGTTTCTCTTTTCCACAATATTTTCAATATAACTTCAAGAATCTAACTATATATATATTTGATAAATGTGGTTAATCGAATCATTTTTTCCTCACTGAGGAAAAAATAATTCGATTAACCACATTTATCAAATGATTCTGCGAACTTGATATGTCAAGGTACGGATATCGCAAAGTATTTCAGAGAGTCCCTTGGAATTCGAGATAACGAGAGTCGACTGTATATTATTGATCCCCTTACACCACACTTTTATATAGTAAAATTGGGGTTTACAGGGTATACATTATTTCGCCGAGGCGGTTCTACCGAGTACCCACAATCAATGTTTTAAGCAGAAATATGAAAAATAACAAAGTTTTTTTTTATCTGAAAATGTTCAGTTGTTTTTGGAGGTGACATTTTCTATATAATTGAATAGGCGTGTTTTCGTTATGTAGACCAATAAACAACAAACAGGACAAACATTTTTGTCCACAATATTTTCAATATATCCATAATTTCAAGAATCTAACTACATTATATTTGATAAATGTGGTTAATCGAATTATGTTTTCCTCAGTTCTGCAAACTTGATATGTCAAGGTACGGCTATCTCAAATTATTTCAGAGAGTCCCTTGGAATTCGAGATAACGAGAGTCGACTATATCTTACTGATCCCCTTTCACCACACTTTATATAGTAAAACTGGGGTTTACAGGGGTATACATTATTTCGGGGAGTAAATTCTTTCGGTTTCAAGTAGACTTTTTTTCATAAGGAAGATAAACAGTTTTGAAAGAAGTACCTCTCCTGAAGGGGTGTCGAGTCTTCTTAAAGTCCAAATAAAAGTGTGGCAGACGACATTCTATTTTCATCTGTATACTTTTCGATGAGGCGATTCTATTCAGTACACTCAACATTCATTTTCATATTAACAAAAAAAATCTCCAAAATATCTACATATATATATATTTACTTATTTTTGAGCCATCACGAAAACACGCCTATATAATTTTGACCCCCTTAAACCCCACTTTTATAGAGTAAAACCGGGGTTTAGGGGGGTATACACTATTTTCCTTATTTCTGCTCAAAACATAGATTGTAGGTACACGTTAGAACCGCTTCGGGGAGGCGGTTCTAACGAGTACCCACAGTCTATGTTTTTGAGCAGAAATATGAAAAACTATCAGAGTTTTTATCTGAAATTTTTCAGTTTTTGGAGGTGAAATTTTCTATATATTTGAATAGGCGTGTTTTTATAATGCCTAGAAATTCTTCCCATATATATATATGGAGCAGTCTGATCAGGGCCCACACTGTTTGCCTGTATGCAAGAAAAAAAATATAAAAAGGTTTAAAAAGTTTGCAAAAATATTCAGCAGACGAAATAAACAGACGAAATTTTCAGATGCAGGCGTTTTAAGGGTTAAGGTGTACAAAATATAATAGAACAGTAAAGTCTATAAACTTGTGACTAGATTTAAATGCTAGCAAACTCATCACATGTAAGCATTCATGATTTGGCAACATTCGTTATTTTTTCATTTTTGTCGTTTGCAACTCCGGGAGATTTGCAATGCTATTGTAATAAGATGAAGCTTCAATTATTTATTTTACAGGACCAGACCGTCCGTTTGATTTATTCCTACCACCCAGATGATCCTGATTCTGAAACAAGTCTACCTTATCACGAGTTCGAGCGCCGAGGAACGAAGAGCGTTTCTCTTCTTAGCATTAGTCAACCACCAGCCTCATTGAACGATTTGAAAATAATTGAGTTCAGGAACCGAAATGTAAGAAAGTAGCTATTATTATTTTGGACAGACATCCCAGCGGGCAAATGACGTTTATAAACCGTCGCATGACGTTGCATCGACGTTGATACGACGTGTCTGGACATTTCTTGCCCGCTGTGTCCGACTTCAATTATAACAATAACGTTTCGTAGTTTTAAGCTTACCTGAACGAGTTCAGGATGAGCTATGATGATCATTAATTTTGCCGTCCGTCGCCCATCTCCCGCTAATCTATTAATATCGGTCTTCATTTTTCAACGAATTCTAATTTCACGATTAACACTCTGAGTAAAAACTTTGGCTGACGACATACTGAGGTTTTTTTTATTTTTCTGAGAAAACACGTAAATCCAGTTTTCTGGGGAAAATAAGAAAAAAATAAGCAATATGGGATCTGCCAAATTAGCCAAGACAGTAGATGCAAGGTTATTATGTCATTACTGTCCGCAATAGGGTACATTTACTGTTGTTTGCCATGCATCACATAGTGATGGCAAAGATTTAGTGATGGCAAAGATTATGCAATATTTTATTCTATTCTGTGAAAATGATACGGCGAGTATATATATGTATCGATATTTATCACATGAAAGTCGTTGTTCAATGAAATAACTCGTGTCATAAAAATTATATGACCACACGTGTAATAACACCTACAAGGCTTCCCATTGGTTACCCTCATTAATATTCATATTACTCCGCTTATTGATTGCAACCAAGATGCCATCTACCGATTCAACTCCCCCGATACAACTTTTACTTTTAAAACAGATCCTGTCATCATTTTTGTAGATGAACGATCATTTCAAACATTTGACTAATAGACTTGTTTCACATTGATGTGCGCATGAGCCAAGCTGTCCAGGTAAGTCTCGAATCGGCGTTATCTCAGCGAGGTTATAGTCGAGGGGCCAATCTTCAATACGCTGCATATTATAACAGAGGTCCTCGAAGATAATATATAGGAACTTATCAATTAAATACAACAAAATAAAAAGGGAATATAATCTTCTTCTTCCTTTAAGGTGTCAAACTGGATTTTATTGCTTCATTAAAGTAGTATTAATAGTCAAAATACTGGTAAGAGACTTAAAATAAAAGAATGATTTCGCTTACCGCAAGCTGAACTTCCGTCTTCATGCCTGTCATTTTCATTTATTTCCACGTAAGAACAAGGTTCCTTTTAAACAACATCCAAATAATCATAGGTGAGTGTCATAATGTTCCAACAATGGATATACCTCCTCCTGGCACACGCTTGCGATTATTGAGGTCATTACGAAAACATGCCTATATAATTTTGACCCCCCTTAAACCCCACTTTTATATAGTAAAACTGGGGTTTACGGGGGTATACATTATTTTGTCTCATTTCTGCTGAAAACATAGATTGTGGTACTCGTTAGAACCGCCTCGCCGAGGCGGTTCTAACGAGTACCTACAATCTATGTTTTCAGCAGAAATATGAAAAATATCAGAGTTTTTTATCTGAAAATTTTCAGTTTTTGGAGATGAAATTTTCTATATATTTGAATAGGCGTGTTGTCGTAATGTTAAGTAATGTTTTGTTTATCGTCAAAACATTTGAGAAAGTGACACACAGAATCCTTATTAATATCTATGACAAATATATTTATTTAAGTTTAGTCTGCTTGTCTTTACGATAAATTGGATAATTCGCAAATTGATGTCCAAGACAATAGAATGGCCGGGTATAGATGTTTTATAATTCTAACTGCCATAGGAAACTTGATGAAAACCAGTTACAAGGTGTAAAACTTATGTATCGGAATAATACACTTTTTCAAATTGACATTCAGTAAATAAATAAAATGCTTGAAAAAGGCCAATTAAACGACTTTAAATCATGGTAAGCTATTGTATCAGTGTATCAGGTCAGCTGCTTGCCCCTTCGTTTGAATACATTATACTTTATCGATTTTTCAATTAAAGAGCGCTCGGTAAGGGAGACAACAATGTGAAAAGGATCTATTTACAACTTTGCGATTGCTTAACGTTTTTTAAGTAAATAAATGTCACAGGTGAGCCGACAAGAATAACCCCCAATGCAGCAATAATAATAGATCCCGTTTTAGTAAGTGACTCTTGGAAAGTTTTATATTCTGGAACTCTTAACGTTGATAAATTTGCCATAAAGCCACATACGTTTCTATCAGAATTAATGTAAGTCTATCAACATCTTATTACAGAGAAATATGGAACTATAAAAATGCTGATTACATAACTCTTAATAATCTAATAGAAGAATTTAACTGGGCGAACATTAAATTATTCTTCTGTTGTCGAAGCTTGTGAAAAAATATCTGTTATCTTTATGGAATTCTGTAAAGCATGCATACCGTCCAGAAATGGTTTAATCCGTGAAAATGACAAATCCTGGTTTACTTTAGAAATACGGTATAATATTCGTTTGCGTGACAGACTAAGGAAACACTTTTTTTTAAATCAGGAAGAATTGCTATCGTTTGACACAGAGAATAATATGAAAAAAATATATAAAGGAAAATTATATAAATAATATCGTTAATATTATTTCAAACCATGACACTGGCAGTTCAAGTAAGGCGCATCCTTCATACAAGGTGATTCTTGTTTGGCAGACAGCATTATATTCAGGCATTCTTGTAAACGCATAATAAAAGGACTGGTGTTTATAGCCAATGAGTTGTTTACGTACAAAGTAACATTTTACATATTTATAATAGTTACAAAAACTTGGCTTTCTGTCCTGTTATTACTGGCTAGGGACATACATCCTAATCCAGGTTCTCCCTAGACCTCATCAACTAGCAGCATCCCAGACACTTCCTGGACTCAGTCTTCAGTTTTTAATTTTTCAAACATTTCGAATCATCTTCCTTTTGGTCATTATAATGTACAGAGTCTAGTACCGAAACTTGAAATCCTAGGTACGGAGGTTTTTGAGTTTGATATTCTGGCTTTCAGCGAAACTTGGCTAAATCCTTCTGTCCTTTCGCAATATTTGCAAATTCAGACATTAAGACAACCGGAACGAAAGGACAGAGTCGGTGACAGCCATTATGGAGTAACTGTATATGTTAAGGAAAACATTCACTATCGGAGAAGGTTTGATCTAGAGCCGAGAGGTGTAGAATGTATTTGGATAGATTTAACGCTCAAACACAAACATATCTTTTCGGGTTATTTTACAGAGCACCAAACTCAGATATGACATGTGTTTTTTTCTACGAGGCAATTTGTTGTATGTCTTACTTTGTGCCATTTTGTTCTTGTGTTTTTCAGTCCTTTTTGCATTGCGATTACCTCGCTGGGGGAAGAGAGAGCTAATCTTAGTGCTTTTCGTACGTTTGATCGATTTGTGCTTGTTTGGATTTGTCGGTTTCCTCTTCCTCTTGGTGTCTGGGAAGGGCTGCGGTTTGTGATTGTGGCACTCCCTGGACCTTTCTCTTATCATTTTTTTACTATTCAACGCTTGAAGATTCTATCCACCTTGCAGACGATACAGGCACAGTTTATATTATCATAACCGGTGACTTTAACTTCAATATGTTAAATTCACAATTTGGTGTAAAATTAACTCATTGTGTCAACACTGTTCTTTATTCCAATCTATCAGTTAGCTTACCCACTTTACGGAAAATTCGTCCTCTCACATTGACTTATTGCTAGTAAGCAACAAAGATCGAATAATATTTTGTGGAGTTGGCGACCCCTTCCTAAACCAATAACTTCGCTATCATTGTCCTATATTCAATTTCTCTAAACCTATTATCAAATGTATTAAGCGTCATGTATGGCAATACGACCGGGGCGCTTTTAATCTGTTACGGCAGAAATCATCTTCTTCTGATTGGAATTCTCTTCAAAACCCTGATATAAGTATTTATGCTAAGAACTTCTATAATATTTTAACTAATTACCGATTCTTGTATTCCTAACAAGCAAGTCTCAGTACGACCGACTGAGCCACCGTGGATAACCACTTCAATTAAGAAACATATACGTATACGTAAAAGAGCATATAAAAAACAAAACGGTCAAATAAATAAGCTAACTGGGAAAGGTTTAGACGTCTTCGTAATGTAATCACTAGAATGATTCGCAACTCAAAAATAAAATTGTACATAGACTCCCTTTCAAATAAGCTAAAATCTGAAATCATATCTTCAAAACTATGGTAGACTGTTTTAAAAACATTTATTCCTCTCAATTCTGCTATTCCCTACTGGAAAGAAATAGAGTTGGGAGCCTTTATGCGAACCGAATTTTTATATTTTTCTGTAGTAATGGTTACATTGGGACCCAGGGTGAAGTTGGCTGGCCCTACGCTCGTATTACTTGTTTCCGATCTCTTTGTTTAACATTTAATAAAAAACAATTTAATCTAACGATAAAGTTTAGATCGGTGAAACGATAGAGCGATCTATCTGAAAAGACATAGAACCACAACTGGAGTTCTGTATGAAGTAATGGTTGATGGGGCCGAGTTTGCTATTACTACCAGGAGGCATTGTCGACATATGTGTTGTCAATGACAAAAACAAAAAAAAAAAAAAAAAAAAAAAACTCGTCTCCTTAAAAAAAGCATCGGAGTATTATTTAACATTCTGACGGTCAATAAATGTGTTATTAAAATCCAGACTACAGTTAAAATATGTTATTATATTCTTAAAAAACTGTCATTTATTTGTGTATGTCAACGACCGTGTAAACTTTCATTTTTTTTTTTTTTTTTTTTTTTTTTTTTTTGTGTGTGTGTATTGATTAATGTCAGTGACCTTTAAATACCACAGCTGACTGCAGGGAATTTCCCTACTGATTCAGTGACGTATTATTTATTTTTGATTTGATTAATTTATATGGAATATAAATTAGTTAACTATACACTCATCATTATTTCCTACAGTTTAATGAAGTAAGATGTCACATATATATTTGGTGCATTTTTTGTCGTCGGAAGGGTCATGTGATGAACAGAATCTTACATTCGTGGCCTTTTAATATTAAATTTCTGTTGTTGTTTTTTTTTTTTTTTTTTTTTTTTTTTTTTTTGTTTTTTTTTTTGGCTCAACAGTTGCTCGCAAAATACCGGTATTACCCAACCCTCGTTTTACCAATTTCATACTAAATGACCACTCATGTAAGACCTCTATTTATCATATAAGTCTGCTATTATTCAGTGGATAACAAAGTCTTTCATAAAATTTTCCGACCACGCTTGGCTACTGGCTTGCAACATCATCACGCCGTCCATGCTATGTGACATTGTTATGTTTTCTGTTGAAATAACGGTTCAACTACTACGGCCACAGAATACAGTTTTAAAGTCATTTGATAAACATAATATAGCATATACATTTTTGTTTAGATCTCTTTATATTTTTTTTTTTTTTTTTTTTAATTTCATATATGTATTTTCAGTATCTACTGCCAGCAAAGCCTACTACGTACCTTTGTACAGGATTCCAGATGCCTGATATCGGTGGAAAGCATCATATGATCGGGGTATGGTTACCATTAGATTAATCTATGACACGCGTTTTTAACTAGTACTCATTCGTCATCAGAAGATAAAAGCATTTTCAAATCCTTTATACTTGGCATAATATAGTTTCGGAAGTTTATACTAGTGGGTAATTCTACCGTACGAAAGTCCGTTTTAAAATTAAGGGATGTCTGGTATGTTTCTCCAAACATTACTTTTAAGGCAAATAGTGCAGTCTCTGATCAGATAGTACTATTGAAAACCTCATGCAAAACTTCATATCCATATCCACATAAGAAATAATAATATATATGGTTTAGGAGTGGGGTTCTGAACTGTTTCCGAAATATAAAGCCTTATGTGAACTGGGGGAGGTGGGCATACCCTGGTGTCAGTGCGTCAATGCATAAGAAACAACTATACAATATATATGGTTTAGGAGTGGGGATCTGAACGTTTTCTGTCATGGGGTTGGGAATACCCCCTGGGATTCCATGGTCAGTGTCAATGAATGTCTCTTATTATAAGAAACAATAAATTGCCATAAAGAACAATAATATATATCGTTGAGGGGCGAGGATCTTAAGTGTTTTGAGATGTTAGGATTTTAATGAAGTGAAAGGGTGTGACACCCCCAGCGGAGCCACGGTTAATGTCACTGAATATGTCTTATCATAATGAACAGCATGTAGTTAAGGAGTGGGTTTCTGAACAGTTCCTTATATTATCTGGAAGTGGTGTGGTATACACCAGGGAGGGGCCAACGGTTCGTGTAACTGAATGCAACTTATCATAAGAAACAACAATATATAAAGTTTAGGGGAGAAGTTCTGAACACATATCTGAGATATTAAGCCTATATGAACTGGAGGGTGTTCGGTATACCACCGGTATGTGTCACTGATTGCGTTTTATCATAAGGAAAACAATATCTATGGTTTAGGGAAGGGGTTCTGAACGGTTTCTGAGATATTAGGCCTAATATGAAATCAATAGGATGAGGCATACTTCCGGGGGACCCCGGGTCGGTGTCATTGGACGCGTCATATCCTAAGGAACAAGATATACTTAATAATATTTTTTGTTTAGGGGTTGGGATCTGAACCGTTCCTGAGATATTAAGCCTTACATGAACTGAAGGGAATGAGGCATACCTCAGGGAACCCATAGTTGGTGTCACTGAATGCGTCTTATCATACGGAATAACAATAAATATGGTTTAGGTTTTGGATTCTGAATGGTTTCTGAGATATTTAGTCTAATATGAACTGGAGGGGGTGGGGGAATACCCACGGAGGACTCCAGGTCAGTGTCATTAAATGCATCTAATCATAAGGAACAAAAGTATATATGGTTTAGAGGTGAGGTTCTGAACGGCGAGATATGAAGCAATATGGACTTGAAGGGGTGAGGTATATCCCCGGGGACCCCCGGTCAGTGTCACTGAATGCTTTTTACCATAAGGAATAAGAACTTATATGGTTTAGGAATGGGGCTCCGAGCGATTTCTGAGATACTAGGCATTTTTATGAAGTGAAGGGGTGATATCATATCCACAACTTATTGATCAATCCATTCAATGGTTACCGAGAGTTCGTCCGGATAAAGTTTGGGTGGATTTCAGCTTGCACCCGGGGGACCCTTTGAATTCCCACTTTGATTTTGAAACTCTCATGCAAAACTTTATATAGAGTTTATTTGATTGTTTTGAGCGATCACGGCGAAATAGTGCACTAGTGTTCTAAGGCTTGCGCATAAAAAAAAAAAAAAAAACGAGTGAGCAAAGCGAAGGATTTTTTTTATAAGCAAACCTTAGAACACGAGTGACTTGTTACTCCGTAATCGATCAAAACAACCAAACAAACTGTTTATTACATATTCATTTATATTTTACTTTTGAATTGTTTACATTCAGTCGTTATGATTTCCTACCAAAGTAGTTCCAGCCAGTGCATGAACTTCGGGAGGCGTGGTTTAAGTTGAAAATCAGTCGACATTTTGTTTTCACTTTAATGCAAAAATTATCATGTGCTTGAAATACAGACACAACCACGCATACCAAACGAAAGAATGCGTAACCATCGGTTAAGAACGGGAAACAATTAGAGCGACATCGGTTAGGCATTCAATGACTCAAAAATGGTAAACAAACTTTCCTGTCATATATTCTGTCTGTTTCACATTCTTAACCGACGGTTAGGCATTCTTTCATCTGATAGGCGTGTTAATAATGTCAGGAAAGTTAAACTGGATTATCAATAAAATCATACTTTATATTTGTGTTGCAGATATTTTCTCAAAATAAATAAATAAATAAATAAATAAATAAAAAAATAAAATAAAACCGCCCACTGGACGTGAAAATTGCTGTCTGATTTCCATAATTTTATCAAATTTTCCGCGTAAACGTGAACTATTGTTATTGTTCTTAACAAAGTCAGCAGCGTTGCCTTTTCTCTTACTTTTTTTCTAGCAATTAAGACGTCAAATCGTTTGAAATGAAATAATTCACTCGGTGTATTATAGACAAATCTCAGTAAATCACTGCTGAAAATGTAATAAATCAATAACTATCATATCCTCAAAGCCGTCCAGTGTTCACCGAGAACTCGTTTTGGACAAAATTTGGGCGGAAAAAAGGAAGAAGAAGAAGTAGCATAAATAATAATAATAATAATAATAATAATAATAATAATAATAATTATAGGAAGAAGAAGAAGAAGAAGAGGAAGGAGAAGAAGAAGAAGAATTGAAAAAGGAAATAAAACAATTAGTCTTCCAACTTTGTTTGAGAGACAATTAATATGAGCACCAAGCACATGTCCATTTAAGTACTTATCTTACCGAAATATGCGACCTCAACACCTATTCTTTTTAATGTAGATACGTAGACTTAGTGTCACTGAATATCAACATGGACGGCCGAAGTGGCTATCAATATTCATTTCAGAAATACGAAAAACAGACAGGAAATTTGATGCACTAAGTGGATATTATGAATTTTATAAATCGTAATATTTACAACACTATTCCATGAAACTAGTTACTGACGTCATCTAAAAGTGTAAGCGGTGATCAGTGAAGTATGAAAGTGATCATGGTGTGTACACAAAGATACCTATTGTATCTATGGCTATCCTAAATAAGGCATCTGACAGACTAATACACGGACTGACTAGAACCTCGATTGTCGCAAGGTATATTTGAGCCGCAATATCGAAAATAGTACCTTCGGACATGTGCGCCCAGCGAAGATGCAGATCAGCCTGCACATTTGCGAAGTCTGATAAGAATCATCACTGGTCGGAGTATTCGAATGACCAAGGATGACAGGTTTCTTCATGCGAACAACAGACTCTGATCAGGCTGATTTGAGTCTTCGTTGAGCGCATGTGTCCGAAGGTACGTTTTCTCAGATTATCTTACATTTCGTCATGTTATGTCTGATCGTTTTTATTTAGTTTGAAGCCGTTATAACACCAGAAAATGCGCCCTACGTCCATCATATAGCGATAGAAAGATGTGAAGGCAGTCATCCGGATTTCGACATGAAAACAGAGGAATGTGAAGGCCCGTTTCCGAAAGACTGGCCGAAATGCTCCGAGATATTTGCCGGCTGGGTAGTAGGTGGTGGGGTTTGTACTTACATATTTATTACCCATATATCTTTTCTTGTCTATACGCTTCGCTCATGTACTGAATCAATGACGATGCAATGTCGTGGTGTTTGCGAGTAGGTCTACGGAAAAGAAAGTATACAGATATAAATTGAAAACCGAAATTAGCCTAGAGGAAACCGTAGATTGACATCAAGGTGTTCCAGATTTCGACTATACGCAGGCGAGTTCTCGACTGTGAGTTAACATAGTTGAGAAGGCTGTGAAAAAAATAATTCCTAATGAGTGGTTGGATGGTAGTAGTCTCTTTTAGGTAGTGGTAGAGTATGAAATAAACAATGATAAGATGGTGTTGGGTGAAACATTCAGTTCACTAATAGTACACTATATTCTTTGAAAGCATCTTCTTAACTTTCTGTCGGTGAAAACTACTACAATCTTTTTGACGTTTATTTTATCAGGGGTGAAATAAATTTCGGACCCCGAGGTTATAAAATTTTCATGCTGAACTCAGCTGAGCACGAAATTTTCTCAGCTAATAGATATGTTAATGCCAACAATATTTGGCAGTTTCATATTCGTTAGCAGAGAAAAAAGACATGGTGAGCTATGATTAGCAAGAAAGAATTTGCAATTGTTATTAATTTGGGATTTATTAGCAGGACAAATTTCATCCTCAGCTGAATTGAGCACGAAAACGGTTTTATAACCTCGGACCCAGAGCCAAACTTATGTGACTTCAATCTGCATTCATTAAGAATCATTTTCTTTCTAAGCAATTTATTTATTTGTTTTGTTTTGTTTTTGTTTTCTAACAAAAAATGTTGCTCAAGCCCCGAGGGAAGAGGCGCTTGCTGTTAAGTTAGTGAACAAAAAAAAAAAAAAAAAAAAAGAAAGGGTAGTTGTTTTCAAGCTGGGCAGTGCGCAGCGCTGTGATCGTTTGGGATAGGAAAATGGTATTTTAATAGGAAAGGATTGTGTTTTTTTACGGGTCTGCCAAAACGCTGTGATAAAGAGTTGAAATAAAGTCTGGTAAACAATGTATACAGGGAGAATCATTTACCCGAAACGACTTTGATAAGTAGTTTTACCTTTCAATTCTTGTTTAACCAAGTCTGGGGGTTGATTCCAAATAACAAGACATTTTTTTATGATTTTATCATGTTTTTTTTTATCCATGATGCTTTCACTGACGCGGGCAATGTTTTACTAAAAACACATAGAGGCTATTCAAATATTTGATATGTTTCAACAAAAGGAATAATTTAAATGTCTGCCGTGGAGAGGGGTGTTTTTTTTCTTTTTACACAGTAAAAAGGGTTATTTGTTTTAAAAGAACAATGAAAATGGTTACGTTTAAATGAGAACACGATGAAAAGGGTATCAATTTCAATTTTTATTTTTATTTTGAGCACACAGATAAGGCTATTTTTCGCAATGTTTTGTTTAAGCATCGGTATCAACCTTAGTCAGGTTGATACCGGACTAAGGTTGATACCGATGCTAGTCGCAAGCGTACCAAGCGGGTTTCAAGCGTCTGCTTGATTTTATTTGCTATTATCTTTGTTGGCCGTTTACTTGCAGCCATTCTACTTTCCTGAAGAGGTGGGCTATTCTGTAGGAGGACCGACAGATTCCGCATTCTACGTTATGCAAATGCATTACAACAATCCAAGAAACAAATCTGGTAAGAGTTCAGTGAATGTTCGTTTCGTGTATCTAGAAATTAGCTTATATGGTCCAGAACACTTGACACTTCCGCTTTTTGTAGTTTTGATTAGAATTTATTCCTCAGAGGCAACTCTTGAGCAGCTTATACTTCTCACTGCGAACATTTTCATTTACTTGATACAGTGGAAAAAATCAAGTTACTCCACTGAAAATTATCGGACAGGTACCGCGCTATATATAGCGCGGTACTTGTCCGATAATTTTCATTGGAGTAACATTTGTGACGTAAATATTAATGTGCGTCTTATGTGCGTCTTTGTTCATAATTTACACTGTGTTGCAAATTATGGTACAGATGATGGATGATCGAAAAAAATGATTCTCCTTCGCCATGCGAACTATTTAGACAATGTGTATAGAATTCAACACAAGCTAAATTTACCTGATGTATTTATATCATCAAAATACATAGTAGTGATTTCTGAGTAGCGTTTTCATATATACTCTGTTGCGAACAACAGGAAACAAATCACAGTGTTAGTAAAATTATAACATATGTTACACGGGATTCCACACAAGTTAACTAGTTAAATTAAATGTTTTATAAGATCCCAAGTATTTCTTCTGCTGACCACTGCAAGGTGGTTTGTTTTTCATGCCTCGTCTATATATGTATGATAGGTATAGCATATGTACTATGCCCGTATGCCTTTCTTTTGACCTCCTTTTGTTTTGCTTTTTGTTTCGATGCCTCGGGAATGTTGTGCTTATAAAATGTGACCACTTAGAAAATGACCTTTCCCGGCACTTTGTATTAATTGTTATGGTGTCCTGTTTCATGAAAACCGCTTGAGTACTGTTGACAATTACGCGATTCCGGAAGAATTTAGACTCAATAGTTTTAATCCAAACAAAACCACAGGATATAATGTAGTAATAGGTAGGACAAATATAAAAAGGAAGAGAAACGTCCAGTGAGTGCCACAATCACAAACCGCAGCCCTTCCCAGACAGCAAGAGGTCTGGATGTCTGCAACAACTTGCCCTCTGAATAACCCTATTAAAGTGTACAAGTGTTCAGTTATATGTTCTGGACCTGTATCAGATTAACCCTTGTCCTGCTGAACCCAGATATACCCTGCATTTGCAAACAGTGCAGATCCAGATCAGTTGGCTTCTGAAGAAGCCAACTGATCTGAATCTGCACTGTTTGCCAATTTGTATGTGAATTTATAGCAACAATCCTGATCAAGTAATCTGATTGGCTGAAATTTAGAAGTAGGCGTAGCATCTTAATTTATTCAGCAGGACAAGGGTTAAAGGGATGCCATACAAGCAAGTAAATATCACCTCTGCCTCAAAAGGTTTTCTTTCTTTTATTTTGGTAAAAAGGCCCCGAGGAAATTTTTCATGCTCAAATCAGCTATGAAATTTTCTCTGCTAATAAATATGACAAGATGGTCAAGATGGCCCTAAAACGCTCAGCTGATTACCAGATAAGTTTCGAGTCTATTGGCCTATCGGTTCAAGAGAAGCCATTTAATATAGATTTTCAAGATGGTGGCTATCTGCGATTTCTTATCGGAACGGTTTTAGCTAATGTTGATCTACAAGTCGATTCGATACGTACTTCCAATGAAGTTTCGAGTCAATTAACTTTTATCTTAAGGAAAAGAAAGAGATTGTCAGCATCTTTAATGTGGCGGTCATCTTGGATGTCTAATTGGAATGATTGTAGCTTTTTTTATCTACAAGTGGCCCTAATATTTCCTATCAAGTTTCGAGTCAATTGGCCTTTTGGGTTACGGAAAAGAATTTCAAAATAAGTTTTTAAGATGGCAGCCTTGGCATCCATCTTGGACCTCCTATCGGACGATTTTTACCTATGTTTGATCTACAAGTCACCCTGATGCTTCCTACCAAGTTTTCAGTTAACTGGCCTTTCGTTTCAGAAGAAAAAATACAAAATGAATTATTTAGATGGCCGCAATAGGGGACATCTTGGATCGGAACGATTCTAGCTGTTTTGATTTACAAGTCGTCCCAATACTTCCTACCAATTGTTTAAGTTAAGTGGCCTTTCATTTTAGGAGAAGGTCAAAACTGATTTATTTTTCTACCCAAGTTAAGGTTGTTAAGACAATTATGTGCTATGTTTCTTAGCAAAGATATATGTCGTATGCATTACAAAATCGCCTTGGTCAGGCATTTCTAAGAAGTACCTGCAACATGTGATTCATATCGAAAGAAAACATATCAACATTTTTGTTGAAAGCTGTCTTTTCTAGAGAAATGATTAAGCAGTAATCATTTGGCATATATGTTTATGTAATGTATTAAGGCAATGCTGATTGAATATTTGTGCCGGGATACAGCATTGTCTACCTACCACGAGAACATGCCAATATGATTTTGACTTCCTTAAACCCTACTTTTATATAGAGGTTTAGAGAGGTATACATTACTTTTCTTATACTTTTTTTTATATTGGGTTTAGAGGGGTATACATTACTTTTCTTATCTTTGCTTAAAAAACATAGATTGTAGATACTCGTTAGAACCGCCTCGCCGAGGCGGTTGTAACGAGTACCCACAATCTATGTTTTGAGCAGAAAAATGAGAAATATCATTTTTTTTATCTGAAAATTTTCAGTTTTTGGAGGTGAAATTTTCTGTATGTTTGAATAAGTGGGTTTTAGTAATGCAAGTTGCATATGGGCCTAGTGAAGACTCAGATCAGCGCACGCTGATCAGAGACGTCGCTTTCCACCTGAAGACGCTATGGATCCTTGAATATTCACAGCCTGGATCCTTGACTATTCACAGATTGCCCTGTGAAGACTTTGGTCAGTCGGTGCGAATGCGTAGACTAATCTGAGTCCTCGCTTGGCGCACATGCCATCTTCCTAGAAATGCTGTAACCTGACTCAGTTAAGATAATGTCGGTATAATCTAGATTCTAACTATTGTAGGTATATTTGACAATTCTGGAATGCGTATGAAACTAACATCAAAACTTCGGAGGTATGATGCAGGAGCGATGGAAATCGGTTATTTAGTGTCAAATTATCAAGTTATACCACCGCAAGAGAGCGCTTTTATAAGTAGGGGATATTGTGCACCACAGTGTTTTAAAGATGTAAGAATGTGCAGAATATACATTTGTATTAAGTATCTTACATTCGTACGCCTAAATAAAATATTCCCGTCTTATAATTATTCTTTCATTCTATATAAAAGCAAAAGGTGCAAAAATTATGAAAAAAAATGCAAATAAATTGCATTAACCCGTCCATGCCAAGCATCCCCGAAAAGGAACATTGACAGAATTCAGCGTATGATCAGTGTCTACACTGTTTGCTACAAATGCAGACATTTTTACAAAATGGTAACAATATAAACTAACTACAAACTGTTTATATAGGAAATGGAGGTGTCCAATAAGATGAGGTAAAATGGTCCGCTCGGCATAAATAGTTTAACTAGATGTAGTTTTATACCCCCGCTGGCAGAAGTAATACAGTCTACTCTCGTTATCTCGAAGTCCAAGGGACTCTCTGAAATACTTCGAGATATCCGTACCTCGACATATCAGATTTGCAGAATTGAAGAAATATAAATCGAACAACCACATTTCACAAATGAATGTGTAAATTGACTTTTGGTTAGAGATATATTAAAAATATTGTGGAAAAGAGGAGAAATTGCTCGTCTTTTCCACAATATTATATTACATTTTGTAAGATTTTCAGGAACCAGATTTTCACTTCGAGATAACCGGTTATTCGAGAAGCGAGTTCGAGATAACGAGAGTCGATTTTAAACGAGTTTAGATTGGTGTAAATACTGAGCATGCGCAAAGTATAATCCGGGCATTTGCTCTCAAATCATACATTCTTTAGTATCCAATGATTCTGTTAGCGAACTGCGCAGGCTGATCTCGGCCTTCGCTGTCCGCATATGCCCCAAAACACGTTTCTGCATTACACGGCCCTGATAAAATCAAGCTACTGAGACTATAAAAACTACAGTCGACTCTCGTTATCTCGAAGTCCAAGGGACTCACTGAAATACTTCCAGATATCCGTATCTCGACATATCAGATTTGCAGAATTGAAGAAAAATAAATCGAACAACCACATTTCACGATATGTGAATTGACTCCTGGTTAGAGGTATATTAAAAATATTGTGGAAAAGAGAAGAAATTGAACAATTACTCGTCTTTTCCACAATATTTTATTACCTTTTGTAAGATTTCCATGTTAATTCAGGGACCAGATTTGAACTTCGAGATAACCGGTTAATCGAGGGAGGCAAGTTCGAGATAACGATTGTAAAAGTGAAAAACCATGATCAAGAAGCATACCGAAAACTGCAACGCTACGTATTGGAACAAACAATGTTAACCAAGATCAGACACTACTTATCTGTCATTGTTTTAGACACGTGACCATGCATAAAAATGGTTTCTTTGGACCAGTTATTTTCTACACTTTAGCTATTTTCAGGTATGTGTGTTGTTGATTGGTCTCAACAATCATTCCTTGTAAAGTCTAATGCTCCAGTTTAAGACAAAAATTGTAAATAGTTAAGATTGGAAATATGTTATGTCAATTTGAAAGTCTAGTGCTCCGTCTAAGGAAAATGGTGAACACTAGAGTATCTCTGACCGCTGTTTTAACATCTTCTAGAGTTGGAAACCGGCCAAAATTTCATTGTCGATTATCGCTTTAGAAACCAATTAATCAACTTGTGTAAAATATATATTTATTCCTATTTTAGCTCTCTTCCAGGTACGCTTGAACTAATTCATAGATCCAGAACGATAATAGGAATATCTACATAATAGCTTTGTTATTTCTCCATAAAAACATATGATGTCAGTATTCATTAGAAGCGCCTCGGCGAGCACTTCTAATATTTACCCAAAATAACCGTTTTCATGGAGAAATAAGAAATAATTAGTAATTTTCTGTTGAATTACAAGTTTTTTGGTTAAATCCTTTTACCCTTATTTATCACAAATCTAAAAAGGCCCAAAAGGACAGTTTAGTGTTTCATTTTTCGATTACTCGTCTTTAAATTTGTTCCGAACAAGACAAAAGAGGCCAGTGATAGGTTATCGATTATAATCGATCTTCGGTGGCACCACTTGCTGATATACCATCTCTACTGTTTTTTTTAGGAATGTGTATACAAATAGTATACGGTTAGGACAATAACTATACATAAACTGCTATATATATGTATGGGGTGTTTGATTATTTTAAATATCATTAGTTTCATGTTTACTACAAGTTTCTATAAATAACTTTCTGGAAAAACATGTTTACAATAACATGCTGTTTATGTCCTTGATTCTAGACTGAGTTATTTTTGGCATGTCATAGAATATTTAGAATGTTCTTGACTGAAACTGGGAAATAAGTGATGCCTCTAGTAAATTCTTTTTCTAGAATGTTCTATAATATTATATAAGGAGAAAAGATTTTCGTATTGGCATCTTTGTTTACTTTCATCGGAAATTATTCTATACTGGTTTACTTTAATATTTTATTCATCCTGGACTTAAATTCTGAATTCAGGAACTTTAAATTGTGGAATCAGAAACTGTTATTCAAAGGATTTGTTTTATAAATTCTTGAGGATTATTTCTGAGGTACTTTGTAACATAAACTTGAACGGTACTATTTACTTACATTCTTTTGTTTTGAATCTTGTCTTTTTTTTCTGTGAATAAATATTGTTAATAATTTAAAGCTTGTTACTAGTTTCACTTTCATTTCTTTCTCGTTACGCCTGGCTCGTAAAAATACTGATGTCTTTGTTTAATAGCAAACATTCATATATCTCTTATTACACCATGAAAAAAATATGTTGTCCTGCTCATTTGTACCTAACAAAGGCGCTTCTACCGAAATACCTAGAACATTGGATTTCAAGAAGAAATGAAAGAAAACATATCTGAAACGCCATATGATCTGTAGCTTAGCATTAATGTAGGTCAAATTTCTTTTACAAACGCAGGTATTGAATGAAACCAATATTCCAGAGATCAAGGTCTTTGCCACCATTCAGCATGCCCATACTCTGTCGACTGCCATTACTACTAGACATTTCAGAAATGGTATAGAATTAGAGCCTTTGGTGGACGACCCAAACTATGATTTCTTCCTCCAAGAAGCCAGACCAATTACACCTTTACGCACTATACTACCGGTAAACAAGCTTTACATGTAAAATACTACCGGGACACTCACGGAACACAGCCTTCCCGAGGCACCAAAAGAAGTTTGGCTAAAGAAACAACAATGCAAAAAACTCTACATACGAGACGCACGAACAAAGTAAATTTGCAAAGTAAGAACCGCCTTGGAACGGTCAGTAGAAAAAAAAAACTATTGTGGGGTTTAATCGGTATTATATGCGCGAAATCTCACCCTTAGTTCTGATGAATCTCTAAATAAAATATATGTTTAAACAGCATAGGGGTCCTCTACCTCGTACAACGAAGTATCACAGCAAAGCATATGTAATGAAAAACACTCATGAAAAAAGTGGTTTAATGCTGATCTAAAAACAAAAACACAATAAAACAAGGACCACGATTGTAACGACCACCATCACGTAAACACGCCTATTTAAATATGTCGAAAATTTCACCTCCAAAACTGATATTTTTTCAGATAAAATTTTCTGACATTTTTCATATTTCTGCTCAAAACATAGATTGTGGGTACTCGTTAGAACCGCCTCTACTAACGAGTACCCACAATCTATGTTTTCGAGCAGAAATAAAAAAAATAGTGTATACCCCTGTAAACCCCAGTTTTACTATATAAAAGTGGGGTTTAAGGGGGTCAAAATTATATAGGCATGTTTTCGTGATGACAGACATTGATAGTCAGGGGCCAACCTTCTGTAAAGCCTCAAACGGAACAGTCCCTCGTCTGAAGTCATTTCTGATCTAAGAACCCGTATATTTTTCGTTCGCCGTCAGGTAACATGTGATGTCCGGTCGGGCATCTAGTTTTTATTTTGCACACTTACTGCATATATTCTGTATAGTTTGACACCATAGCCCTTTACCATACTTGACCAAATTACCGTTTTATTGACTTTTGATGTGTTAATAGTTCCTCTGTTGCAGTTCATTACGAAAACACGCCTATTCAAATATACTCAAAAGTTTACCTAAAAAAATCCCGAAACCTTTCCAGATAAAAAAAAAAAAAAAAAAAAAAACTCTGATATTTTTCATATTTCTGCTAAAAACATAGATTGTTGGTACTTGTTAGAACCGCCTTGGCGAGGCGGTTCTAACGAATACCCACAATCGATATTTTTAGCAGAAATACGAAAAAATAATGTATACCCATGTAAATCCAGGTTTTACTATATAAAAGTGGGGTTTAAAGGGGGTCAAAATTTTATTAAGATGTTTTCGTGATGTACTTTTTGTTCGTCGGGGGTTTCATGCATGGCGTTTGATTTAGGTATCTTCACTTGTGTTTTAGTGAATGTATTCATTGCCCTCAAAATATACGTAAAGACACAAATCATCACGAAAACATAACTATGTAATTTTGACCCCCTTAAACCCCACTTTTATACAGTAAAACTGGGGTTTACAGGAGTATACATTATTTTTCTTATTTTTGCTCAAGGCGGTTCTAACGAGTACCAACCAACAATATATGTTTGGAGCAGAAATTTGAAAGATTTATTCCTGTAAAAATCGATTTATAAAAGGGGTGACTCTTTAATTTGTATAAAGTAACCCCAGCAGATACGAATATGTGGAAGATGTTATCTGTGGTCAAAACAATTAATTTATTCTCAACATAAGATACGAGTGTTTTATGGATTATAGATAAATGTATGCAATGAATTTGCGGGCATTAGAGACACATTAACCCTTGCAATACTGAATAAATTAATATGCCATGCTCACTGCTAATTTTCAGCCAAACAGATTACTTGATCCAGGTTGTTGAACATGCTGAACAGTGAAGATCCAGCCCAATGAAGAAGCCAACTGATCTGGACCTACACCTTTTGCAAAAGCAGGGCATACCCGGACCGATTGGCTGAAAATTAAAACTGGGCGTGGTATCGTAATTTATTCACCATGATAAGGGTCAATATGCATGTAACGGGGAAGTTTCCAGGATGATTGACAGTCTGTTTATCACGAAATGACTACTAACTGCATCTGTAATGAAATCAACCTTCATAGAAAAAGAGCTAGAATATCAAATTATACACATAATAAAATTAATTGCATGACGGCGGTTCGGGCCTCAGACTCAATGACGGCCTCTTCGTAAAACTTTAACCAGTGGGTTGGGGCTTGACGATATGTCTTTGGCTTGGCCCGCCGTGGTTCAACTATTGGTTTTCATTTACTCTGGCATACAGTAGAATTAGCCATGAGTACTCGTCTTTGTTTATTATAGTGATTAATTTGATTTTTATGTTTTCGCTTTGATGCATTGACTGAGTTGGGAGCCTTTATGCGAACCGAATTTTTATGTATTTCTGTATTAAGAGTAGCATCGGGACCCAGGGTGAAGTTGGCTAGCTGTAAAAGTGCTTTAAACCCCACGGTGGTTTACTCTACTGACCGTTCTAAGGCGTAGGTCCCGGTGTTAGTCTTACTCTTTGTTGCTTTGTGGTTTATTCTACGAGGCGATTTGTTGTATGTCTTACCGTGTGTCATTTTGTTCTTGTGTTTTTCAGTCCTTTTAGCATTGCGATTACCTCGCTTGGGGAAGAGAGAGCTAATCTTAGTGCTTTTCGTACGTTTGTTCGATTTGTGCTTGTTTGTCGGTTTCCTCTTCCTCTTGGTGTATGGGAAGGGCTGCGGTTTGTGATTGTGGCACTCCCTGGACTTTTCTCTTACCTTTTTTTTTTTTTTTTTAATAAAATGTTGATCTAATCAACAATGACTAAACACATAAAGACAGACGCACGTTTAATAGTTTAATAACGCATGCAATTTTGATTTTTGTAATATATTTCAGGGAGACAGCTTTGTTGTAGAATGTACGTACAATTCCATGGGACGTAACCAGGCAGCTTTTGTAAGTCATTGAAATTTATCTAGATTTGAGAAGCTGCGATAGCGAAGTCGATAAAGGGGAATTTTCGTTGAAGGCAACTCTTTCAAAATAGTTCTGCCTCCCTTCTGAAAACGACATCTACTTTAAAAAGGAGACAATTGGCAAATTCGTTCCTTTTAGAGTCGGAAGAAGCTTGTTTTGCCGAAAAGCAAACAGGAAGTAACAAAAGTATCTGCCTTGCAAAAAGAGCCAAATATACTACAAAAGTTTCAGTTCGCCTTAATTGTTGGCCTTCCCGTCTGTAGGGGCCAGTCTGGCATCCCATCGCTCGTGGTCTTGGGTTTTTTTTAAGAGTCCGTGGCACTCTCTTTCATTATATTCATATTATCTTCTGCTAACGACTCGAAGTGCTTAAACATCAAATAAGTCTATTCATAGTGTGTGTTTGTGTGTGTGTGTACGTTTTATGTGTGTGTGTGTTTTGTGTGTTTTTGTTGTTGTTTTTTTTTTCGTTTTTTTTTTTTTGTTTTTTGTTTTGTGTGTGTGTGTGTGTGTGTGTCTGATATAAAACACTGAAAAATAAACAGCTTTCCCGCAAAGAGGTCGTTTCGTAGTCATGGGTACTGCAAGCGGAATGACTCATAATTTTTTGGAGCCAACAAAAACTAGAAAAAGGACTCGAAGTTGCATTTTTGACAACTACCAAACATAAAGTAACATCAGCAGACACCTTTTTCCTGAAATATCAGCGGAATAAATTTATTCAGTTTAGAATCTAACCAATTTAGAATTTGAGAGTAAATTTATATGGCCCGGGGCAAGCGAAAACGTGTCTTCTGGCATATGCAGACAGCAAAAGCCCAAATCAGCCTATGCATCCGCGCAGTCTGTTCTAGGCCTTCACTGTCCACTACCATAATCATTTGACACTATTGAATGTATCAAATTCAGAGTAAATGTCCGAATGAGACTTGCGCATGCGAGGTATGAATCAGAGTTTTTTTGCATGTTGCATAATATTTTGCACTCCTTTTCGCCTGACGAGACCCATATTGACAATAAATCTACTGCACCTTCATGATCAGCCAATAGAAGCCGCTGCATTTTTTTTTTTTTTTTTTTTTTTTTTTCCATTTTAATTAGGTGCTAAACGCCTAATGGTGTGTAACACACTCGCAATATCCGTATTCTGCCTACTCCATATCTCTTTTCCAACGCTTTCTGTTTCCAGGGAGGCTACTCAACGGGAGACGAAATGTGTAAAACACTGTTGTTTTTCTATCCAGCTATACCCCTGCAATCATGTTCAAGTTTTCCGATCTTCGATACTTATAATGTTACAGGTACAACAAATTTATGAACTTCAAGACTCTCTCTCTCTCTCTCTCTCTCTCTCTCAGAGTAGGAAAAGTTAAAACGGATCTCTAACACACACACACGCACGCACGCACGCGCGCGAGCGCGCGCACACACACACACACACACACACACACACACGCATACACACACACTAATGAAATATGCCAAAAACGGCTTGATATACTTGGTAGGTTTACCGCTATGTTTTCAAGAGACAACTTTTATGATTTCTTATTCACTCTCCTACACACCCATACCCCTCTAAAAAGGCATCTACTCTGAAAGGAAGGTATTTGGTTTAAGGGAAAGAGAGTACATTCTTTCCTTTGAACATAGACCGCTTTTCAAAAACTTTGATAGAGCTGCCCATGGAAGCGCATACCAGCGGGCACATGACGTTTATACATCGTCACATAAAGTCGATGCAACTTCATGACGTTGCGGCGACGTTAATGCGACGTTGTATAAATGTCAAGTTACCGACGTATATACGACGTCGTATTAACTTCGATGTAACGTCATGACCTTACATCAACTTTAATGCGACGTTGTATAAATGGCATGTTCCCGCTGGGATCGATTCCCCTTAACCGTAGTTCGCAGCCAAAACAGATGCAGTTTTTTGTAATTGGATAATAATTCCTGCAATTATTTACGAAATAGCAGGAAGAGTGACATGTGGTTAGATATCACGAACTTTGAGCACCCATCTTCCGTTGTGTATTGTGATTCTTCATTACTTCTTTTTTCGGTTTTCGGTGCCTAGGGACTTATGTGCTTCGTGCATATGGTCTTACTAGTGTTGTTAAACTTCATTTATATTCTAACGCTAATTTTTTAAAGCAATGCTATCGATGTTACAAAACCGACTGTACGGTTTCCTTGTTTGTTGTGTTCTTGTTGTGTTTGGTGAGTCCTGTCTGGTATTGTAATCACCTCACTGTGAGAGCGAAGCTGGGGGTCTTCGTTGATTTGTGAAGCGTTTGCTGTCCGTCTTGGTTTGTTGGTCTTTTTTGTGTGTCCCTGTTAGGCTTTGATGTATGATTTTGACTCTTCCGAAGCAGCTTCTATAGTATTTCTCATAACATATATTTTCTAAATGTTATCACAAAAAATCTGAAAAAAAAATATCTGCGTAAAACACTGGCTTGAAAAACGTCTTCTGATACCTTGGGAATCGAGATTCTCTTCACCCTTGTCCTGCTGAACCAGGATATGCCCTGCTTTTGCAAACAGTGTATATCCGGATCAGCTGGCTTCTGAAGAAGTCAACTGATACGGATCTGCACTGTTTGTCATTAAATATGTGAATTTCTATCGACAACCTGGATCAAGTAATCTGATTGGCTGAAAAAAAGAAGTGGGAGTGGCATCTTAATTTATTCAGCATGACAAGGGTTTTTAACCGGCACTGGAGGGTTTGTTGTCTGCAGCTCTACAAACTACAAAACTGTCACATGAAAAAATCAATGAAACCGAGACTACGATAATGCTAAGGATAGGAAAACAAATAAGCTGCATTCTGAATAAATACAGTGAGTCATTTTACGGCCGTCTCACGGCACTTACAGTGAAAAAAAAATCTAAAAAGTTGCCCTTGGAAGCAAATAACACAAAAAAGAATTATACATCACAGAAACATGCCTATATAATTTTTAGCCCCTTAAACCCCAGTTTTATATAGAAAAACTAGGGTTTACAGGGGTATACATTATTTTTCTTAGTTAGCTAAAAACATAGATTTTAGGTACCCATTAAAACCGCCCCGCCGAGGCGGTTCTAACGAGTACCCACAATTCATGTTTAAGCAGAAAATGAAAACTATCAGAATTTTTATCTGAAAAATTTTCCTTTTTGGGTTGTAAACATTTCAGTATATTTGAATAGGCGTGTTTTCGTAATGAATCGGATACTCGGTTGTTCTTTTCCTATGCAGTAATACAGTTTGCGGCTGCATACGTCCCCTTGCCTATAGTACAGCGATATTCGATTTCCTGTGTAACCGGAATGAGCTAAATCCTAAAAGAAACAAACATATGAAGTGACGTGAAATAAGAAGATACAGGGGCATAGTTGCAATAACCAACCTACATACAAAGAAGAACGGGCTTGAAACTGTCCATTATGAAATCATGCCTATTAAAATATACTGAAAATTTTACCACCAAAAAATGAAAAGTTTCAGATAAAAAATTCCAATATTTTACATATTTTTTATCAAAACATAGATTGTGGGTACTCGTTAGAACCGCCTCGACGAGGCGGTTCTAACGATTGGCCACAATCTATGTTTTTGAGTAGAAATAAGAAAAATAATGTATACCCCTGTAAACCTCAGTTTTACTATATAAAAGTGGGGTTTAAGGGGGTCAAAATTATATAGGCATGTTTTCGTGATGTCAGCATAAACAACTAGAGCTTGAAGCCGGAACTAGTTCTACTTGATCGAAACCTTTTCTTTTCTTGAAGAAGCTCTAGACATTAACACATGAATACAAACCAAATCGTCTATAGTTCATAAAAACAACAGATTAAAGCATTAACATAAAGAGCATTTGGTCATCTAAATGTCGAATATTCGCTTTAACAACATCGGCTTTACTGGCGTGAGAAAGTGGTAATATTTCAAAAATTAAATCTCCTTTGTACACAAATCTGACACAATTCTTCTTTGTTCGTTTGCCGGTTATAGCCAATGCGTTGTTCTGTAGTGTCATTGTATTTTTTCTCGTATCATTTCCTAGGGAAGGAAGCATTGTACATCGTGACTAATGCCTTTTCTCGGTAACTTCCTTCATATTACAAAAAGTTCAGCGTCTTCAAATTTTTAAACATCGCGAAAACATGCCTATATTATATTGACCCCCTTAAACCCCACGTTTATATAGTAAAACTGTGGTTAACGGGGGTAGACATTAGTTTTCTTATTTCTGCTCAAAACCATAGATTGTGGGTACTCGTTAGAACAGCCTCACCAAGGCGGTTCTAACGAGTACCCACAATCCATGTTTTTAGCAGAAATATGAAAAATATCAGAGTTTTTTTGTTTTGTTTTTTAATTTTTTTTTATTTGAAAATTTTCAGTTTTTGGAGGTAAACTTTTCTATATATTAATATAGGCATGTTTTTGTAATGCAAATCATAATTTATCATATAAACTAATTAAATGTAAGTGGACAAAAGCACAAATATAAATAAAGATACTCAAGAAACGCTACAATCATGAAGCACAGCCTTTCTAAGCACCAAAGAAAGGAGAGATAAGAAACAAATAAGGATGCCACATATCAAACCGCAGACGCACAAAGATTAACCGCAACAGAGGAACTGCCTTGAAACGGTCAGTAGGAAAACTGTTAGGGGTATTTGATAAAGAATTTTCCGAAATCCATATCCCAGCGGACACATGACGTTCATACAACGTCGCCTTAACGTCGATGCAACGTTGTATAAACGTCATGTGCCCGCTTGGATTTATTGTAGCAAGAGCACAACTAAGACAAGTTTTGTTCCAGAGACGAATTCATTTAAGTCGACTTTTTTATTCACATTTGTATGGTAGCGTTCACCGGGTCTTCCACAAAGTCAAATATCGCGGTAACCCATCAAGGTTCTGACCGCAACGTGTGTTGCTTAGCTACGTGAAAACGCCAGTCACTCTGCCAACGTCGCCATAAAAGCCGGCTTCCACAGCTAAGCTGTAGAAGTGTTCTATATACCTATTCAGTTACATTTCTCCCACCCATCTCCGCCCACCACCCCCTTGCATCTTTTCTTCGCCCTGAATTCATAAACACGGACCTACGTGCAGACCTGAGGAAAGAGCTTATGCAACGCTGCCAAACATCGCTGAGGAAAAGAAAACCTTACAACGCTGCCAAGGACACCTAATCCTGCGTCCCTAGCTCCCGAGATCCGAAGATGAAGGTGGTGTCATCTCTCATCCCACCGCTGCCACCAAATGTAGTGTTCGTCGGGTCTCCCACGATGTCAAATATTGCAGTCATTCATCCAGCAATATGCATTACATAACTTCGTAAAAAAGCCAATCACTCTACAAACATCGCAATATAGCCCAGCTTCAACGGCAAGGCTATAGAAGTGATATAATATAATATTCCGTTACGGTATTTTGACATGATGTTTGCTATTATACTTTATTATTCGTATATGAAGTTGTTCAGATAAAATCATGTTTAGACTAAGAGCAACATTTACAGATTTTTCTTTGTTTTCGCTTTGTTTACTTGGTGTTTCATTTAAACTAAAATATCTACTTGTTACTGACTACATTTTTTCAGAAACCATTTTTCTTTCTTCGTTCTATGTTTGTGTTTAAATGTAAAGCGTTAAATTAAATCCATCACGAAATACGCCAATATAATTTTGCCCTCTTGAAACCCATTTTTTATAAAGTAAAACTGGGGTTTACAGAGGTATACATTATTTTTCTTAATTTACTAAAGCAGCATAAATTGTGGGTACTCATTAAAACGGCTTCGCCAAGGCGATTCTAACCACAATCTATGTTTTATGCAGAAATATAAAAAACAAAATAGATTTTTTTATCTGAAAGTTTTCCTTTTTTGGTTGTCCAAATGTGGTCGACCATGTGCTCTTGGAAGCATAGAATACAAAAAAAGCATCACAAAAACACGCCTATATTATTTTGACCCCCTTAAACCCCACTTTTATATAGTAAAACTGGGGTTTACAGGGGTATACATTATTTGTCTTAATTTTGCTTAAAAACATAGATTGTGGGTACTCGTTAGAACCGCCTCGTCGAGGCGGTTCTAACGAGTACCACAATCTATGTTTTTAGCAGACATATGAAAAATATCAGAATTTTTTATCCGAAAAATTGCCATTTTTTGGTGGTAAAATTTTCAGTGTATTTGAATAGGCGTGTTTTCGTAATGCAAAAAATGAAAATTTTCAGATAAAAATTCGGATATTTTTCATATTTCTGCCTAAAACATAGGTTGTGGGTACTCGTTAGAACCGCCTCGCCGAGGCGGCTCTAACGAGTACCACAATCTAATTTCTGAGCAGAAATAAGAAATATATCAGAGTTTTTTTTTATCTGAAAATTTTCAATTTTTGTAGGTCGAAATTCTCCATATATTTGAATAGGCGTGTTTTCGTAATGAAAATCAGAGTCTCGGATTCACTGAAACATTTTCTATGCAAGTAAAGTATTTTTGAATTGCAGCATAAGATCTCTAGCACCGGCTGAAATGGATTTCAATTGCCCAAGTTACTATCATCGCGAAAACATGCCTATATAATATTGACCCGATGTAAACCCCACTTTTATATAGTAAAACTGAGGTTTACAGGGGTATACATAAGTTTTCTTATTTCTCAAAAACATAGATAGATTGTGTTCATGAATGGGCTCAATGACCCAAGGAAAATAAAACTAAAAGATGCACTAATATGAAGCTTTTTTTTTTTTTTTTGGTGGGTGGAAGGGGGGGGGGGGGAGTGGGGATGGGGGTGGCTAGACACTTGACAGCTGCAGTGAAGTCAAATCATTACAAAAACACGCCTATTTAAATATGTTGAACAATTCACCACTAAAAACTGGAAGTTTTCAGATAAAAATTCTGATATTTTTCATATTTCTGTCCACACATAGATTGTGTTTTTCTAACGGCCGAGGCGATTCTAACGAGTACCCACAATCTATGTTTTTCAGCAGAAACAAGAAAAAATTATGTATACCCTAAAAACCCTAGTTTTACTTTATAAAAGTGGGGTTTAAGAGGGTCAAAATTATATGAGATATGTTTTCGTGATGTAAAATCTGTAAAGTATGCTGAACATCACGAAAACATGCCTATACAATTCTGACCCCCTTAAACCCCACTTTTATATAGTAAAACTGGAGTTTACAAAGGTATACATTATTTTTCTTATTTCTGCTCAAAAACATAGATTGTGGGTATTCATTAGAACCGCCTCTGCGAGGCGGTTCTAACGGGTACCCACAATCTATGTTTTGAGCAGAAATATGAAAAATATTTGAATTTTTTGTCTGAAAATTTTCAATTTTTCGGTGATTAACTTTTCAGTATATTTGAATAGGCATGTTTTCGTAATGATTCTTTCAGATCTGCACCAGGACTTTTTACAGATGAACTGGGAGGATCCGCATGTGAAAGATGAGTTCAAACAGAAGCTAGCAGATTCCAGTATCATGCATTACTGTATAAGCAAGACCAATGACAGCAAAACAGTAAGTTTTAATCTTGGGGCTTCGGAATTGACAAACATTACGAAAACACGCCTATTCAAATATATAGAAAATTTCATCTCCAAAAAACTGAAACTTTTCAGATAAAAACTCCGATTTTTTTCATATTTCTGCTCAAAACATAGATTGTGGGTACTCGTTAGAACCGCCTCGCGAGTACCCACAATCTATGATTTGAGCAGAAATAAGAAAAATAATGTATACCCCTGTAAACCCCAGTTTTACTATATAAATTATATCAAAATTATATAGGTATGTTTTCGTGATGGGAGTAACTCGGCGCCTTCACGCGCTTTAAGCTAGTTAAATACAGTCAAAACTCAATGGCTCGAATATCTTTGGGACCATGGAAATTTGTTCGAGACATGGGTAGTTCGAGCCACTGCGGGTAATCATGGCACAAGTTCAGGAAGCAAATAGCGGTAATTTAGGGAAATCTTTTCAATTTTCTACACGATGATTGTATGTTGAATGTTCTCATTAGAATCGCCTCGATGAGGCGATTCTAATGAGTACACACAACATACAATCCCATAATAAAATAAGAAAAAATCCCTAAATGTTTGTTTTCTTGAGCTATTGGAAGGATTTTGTAGGGACTGAAAAAAGAGTTCGAATCATCCAAGGTAAACGAGCCATTCGGGTTCGAGCCATTGAGGTTATACTGTAGTAGGTATTTAAGAGGGTAAGTACATTTAGCTAGGTCCTTTTATGACTAGTCTACCCTCTCGTTTCGCGGAAAAAAATAAAAAAGATAAATAAAAATAAAGAAAATTTTTTGCTTATGGTCAGGTTAGCATTTTAAAGGATGTAAACACGAGATAGAATGAACATTGATGATCATTGCTTTAATACTGTAGCAAACTGGTCTAGGCTTCTGCCTGATGTAAATTTCTTGATATATTTAGCGTTTCGATGACGATCGCTTTCCGATTCTAGTTTCTTTTCTTTTTTTTTTTTTTTTAATATGCACCTCTTTAACTAATTAAGTGGAATATAGTCTTGAGTTTGCATATCGAAGGCTGACAGCACAAAAAGCACATTTTTTTTTAAATGAAAGACGAAAGTTGTGATGATTGCTTAACACAAAAGCACGGATATGCTATGGCAGATGGAATAGGAATATCTTTTTGTTATGAATCACGCCAATAAAAAGGTCGCCATGTGTCGATCTGTGTCTCGGTAATTCTCTGATGTTCTAACCAAGTGCGCGTAAATTACGTCATTGAATAAACGCGTTTTTCTCGAGTGATGTAACGCCTTATTTGGACCCCATTACGAAAACACGCCTATTCAAATATATTGAAATTGTCACCATCAAAAAACTGAAAGTTTTCAGATAAAAAATTCCGATATTTTTCATATTTCTGCTCAAAACATAGATTGTGGGTACTCGTTAGAACCGCCTCGGCGAGGCGGTTCTAACGAGTACCCACAATCTATGTTTTAAGCAGAAATAAGAAAAATAATGTATACCCCTGTAAACCCCAGTTTTACTATATAAAAGTGGGGTTTAAGGGGGTCAGAAATATATAGGTATGTTTTCGTGATGCAGAATGTCATGACGCGTCACATATAATATCTAAATAGTCCCAAAGAACCAGAATATTAAATGATATAATATCGCGGTATGGGGCGACGGTTTACGACTTCAACACACGCATTTAACGACAGCTTCTTTGATAATTAAATATCCCAGTCAACGTCCCTACAATATGACAAACTCTCATCAGATTGTATAGATGGTCAGGCTGATCTGGTATTACGTTAATTGCATAATTATTTACTGTTAGCAATGCTCCAAAATGCTTGTACATTAAAAGTTCAAGGGATTGTGATTAGCATATGCAATAAGGTCATATTCTGCATGTAGTTGTAGCAGTAGTAAATCACGTTATAATTACTTTTTGACATTACGAAAACACGCCTATTCAAATATATAGAAAGTTTCACCTCCAAAAACAGAAAATTTTCAGATAAAAAAAAACTCTGATATTTTTCATATTTCTGCTAAAAACATATATTGTGGGTAATCGTTAGAACCGCCTCGCCGAGGCGGTTCTAACGAATACCCCGATCTATGTTTTTGAGTAGAAATAAGAAAAATAATGTAACCCCCCCCCCCCCAAGTTTTACCATATAAAAGTGGGGTTTAAGGGGGTCAATAGTATATAGACATGTTTTCGTGATGGATATTTATTTATAAATTGTGTGAGGTAATCTTGGCAAAACATTTACAAAAGCATAAACCTAAAACCGAGGAACGTAATTACTGTAATTGTGACATTATGGTACTTTTAGTCGACAATCACTTCTTTTTATGCCCCCGCATCGGATGATGCCGGGGGCATATAGTTTTTAGGTTTTCCATACGTGCATACGTGGGTACGTGCGTACGAATGTACGTCCGTCTGTACGAATGTGTGTACGTACGTACGTGATCCTGTTAGACTCTGGTTAAGGCATTTGTACCAGGTAGAACTTGAACTTTTAACAGCTCATATTTCCAAACCATCTGATAAATTTAGTTTGATGATAGATATAGGTCCAAAGTTTTATTCGGCAATACCCCCACCCATGCCCATGACCTATAGGAATTTTTTAATGTTAAAGACTCGGGTTAAGGTATTTGTACCAGGTAGAACCTGAACGTTTATGATGTATTTGGTTCATATTTGTTATGATGATAGATACGGGCTCCAAAGTGATATTCAGCAATACACTCGTCCATGCCTATGACCTCAAGGTCAAGGTCATAGACTTGGAAATATTAAAGTTTTTAGAGCTCATATTTTCCGAACCATATGATGGATTTGCTTTATATTTGCTATGATGATAGATACAGGTCCAAAGGTTTATTCGACAATACCCCTACCCATGCTTATGACTTCAAGGTCAAGGTCACAGACTTAGAAATTTTTAACGCTAATGATTTTTTAGAGTTCATATTTTCCAAACCATACGATGGATTGGGTTATATTTGATACGACGATAGATAGAGGTTCAGAGTGATATTTGTAATACCCCACCCATGCCTCAAGGTCAAGGTCATACACATAGAAATTTTAAATTTAAAGTATGTTTAGAGCTCATATTTTCCAAACCTTATAATGGATTTGCTTCATATTTGGTAGGATGATAGTTACAGGTCCAAAGTTTTATTCAAGCATACCCCCGACCCTGACCTCAAGGCCCAGGTCACAGACTTAGATGTTAAAGTTTTCAAGAGCTCATATTTTCCAAACCATACAATGAATTTGCTTCATATTTTGTTTGATGATAGATACAGGTCAAAGGTTTTATTCAGCGATACCCGCGCCAATGCCTATGACCTCAAGGTCAAGGTCATAGATTTACAAATTTTGATTGTAAACATTTTAAAAGCTCATAATTTCCGAACTATATTATGGATTTGGTTCATAATTGGTATGATGATAGATACAGGTTCAGAGTTCTATTCAATGATACCCCGGGCCATGCCCATGACCTAAGGGTCAAGGTCATAGGCTTATTTTAAAAAAATTTGATGTATTGGATTCATATTTTATACATAGGTATATAATCATAAAATATAGGTCAAGTTCAATTTAGGGTAAAACCTGCCAATTATTATGAGAGTTATGGCCCTTTTATCAACTTTTTTCTTTTCTTTTTTTTGCAAAATGTCAGCGTGTGGATGAGGATAGCCCTGGGCGGGGGCATCCGTGTCACATGACACATTTCTAATTAATTTTTCTTATTTGCAACCGTTCTGACTTTGAGCTTCGATCTTTTAAATGCATATTTAGAAGGGTGTTTTTTGGAAAAATTATTAGATAACACAACATAAATAAACGTAAAAAAACATAAAATGTGACGATAAAGATGCGTTTCCTTTACTTTAAGAATTCTTTGTAATCTAAACCACAATGTTCCTATATCATATATTGTGAAAAGGCCGTGCCATGTGAGAACGCGTCTTTGGGTATATACAGAGAACGAGGGTCCAGATCAGCCTGGGCATCCACACAGTTTTATTAGGACCTTCGCTGTCCGCAAACAGAATCATAGGACTATATAGAAGGTATAAATTGACAGCAAATGTTCTGATGAGACTTTGCGCATGCGCGGGATGAATCTGAATCTGTGAATTTTGCTCGTGTTCGAAGGCACTTTTTCGCTTATATAGGTCTACATTATTAGGGTGATTGTCAATATATATCTATATATACGTTTAGCAACCCTGGTACTGCATAAAGCTGTCGACAACCAAAATGCTTCTCATTTCCTAGAATTAATGATAAAATATCATGGCGTACATAGCTCTTTATCAGAGGGTCATCAAGCTAAATAGTTCACTAAATTTCACCATAATAACATAATTTGTTTTAAAATTGCCTCGATTTGAGGTATTACTAAAAAGTATGTCAGCTGGTACAAGCGAAACTGTGCATCCGAGCAGTCTTGCCAGAACCTATGCTATTCGCTCACCTAACGGCTTCCAAGGAGAAAAATTACGTAAACATGCCTATTGAAATATACTGAAAAATTTACAACCAAAAAATGAAAAATTTTCAGATAACAATTCGGATATTTTTCATATTTCTGCCTAAAACATAGGTTGTGGGTACTCGTTAGAACCGCCTCGGCAAGGCGGTTCTAACGAGTATCCACAATCTATGTTTTTGAGTAGAAATAAGTAAAATAATGTATACCCCTGTAAACCCCCGTTTTACTATATAAAAGTGGGGTTTAGGGGGGTCAAAATTATATAGGCATGTTTTCGTTATGTTTCTCAGTCAAAAACTAGATATGTGGCCTTGCTAAGAGGCCGAGCATGCGCACTGAAAGATTGATTCCATGAAAAGTCCGTAGAGCCTTTTTCTTGCAAAGCGGCTCATCGGCTTATCTCGAATAACCGCTTATCTCGAAGTGAAAATCTGGTCCATGGTTTAACATGCAAATCTAACAATAGGTAACAAAATATAGTGGAAAAGAGGAGAAATTACTCCTAAGAAGCAATTTCTCCTCTTTTCCACAATAATTTTAACATATCTCTAACTTCAGGAGTCAATTTACACATTTTTGGTGAAATTTAGTCATTCAATTATTTTTTCTCAGTTCTGCAAATCCGATATGTCGAGGTAGGGATATCTCGAAGTACTACAGAGTGTCCCTTGGAGTTCGAGATATAGAGAGTCTATTATACATGTATAACAGAAGATCGAGAGGCACAGCCTTCACGACGCATGTTACAATCACGTTCCAGACGCATGTTACAACCACCTTCTCGCCGCATGTTACAATCACCTTCCCGACGCATGTTACAATCACCTTCTCGACGCATGTTGCAGTCACGTTCCAGACGCATGTTACTACCACCTTCTCGACGCATGTTGCAATCACCTTTCAAACATATGTTACAATAACCTTTTCGACGCATGTTGCACTCACCTTACCGACGCATATTACTATCACCTTCTCGACGCATGTTGCAATCACCTTTCTGACGCATGTTATAGTCACCTTCTCGACGAATGTTGCAATCACCTTCCCTACGCATGTTACATCACCTTTTCGACGCATGTTGCAATCACCTTCCCGGCGCATGTTACATCCACCTTCTCGACGCATGTTGCAATCACCTTTCCAACATATATTACTATCACCTTCTCGACGCATGTTGCAATCAACTTACCGACGCATGTTACAATCACATTCTCGACGCATGTTGCAATCCCCTTCCTGACGCATGTAACAGTCACCTTCTCGACGAATGTTGCAATCACCTTCCCTACGCATGTTACATTTATCTTCCGGACGCATGTTACAATCACCTTCCAAACACATGTTACAATCACCTTCCCGACGCATGTTACAGTCACCATCCCGACGCATGTTACAATCACCCTCCCGAAGTTTACTACAATCACCTTCCAGACGCATGTTACAATCATTTTTCCGACGCACTTAAGGAACGAGAGATGTCCAGAAAGACCCACCGTCATAGAACATTACGAAAACATGCCTATTCAAATATATAGAAAACTTCACCTCCAAAAACTGAAAATTTCTGATAAAAAAATCTGATATTTTCATATTTATGCTCAAAACGTAGATTGTGGGCAGTCGTAAGAGCTCTATTATTATGGACCTGTTGTAGACGCAAATCACTACTTCTTCGAATGTCGCATGTAATCACATTAATGAATCTTACTGTTCGACGACATATCCAATAAAAAGGAAGGCAATGATCAGGAATCGATACAAAATATCTAACACCTTCCGTCCAAGACACCAAAGAAAAGAAGGACGCATATAAAGCAACGGCACCACAAGCAAAACACTACAAGCAGAAAGCCAAAAGGACAGTTCATTTTCCAAAACTGGCCAAACGGCTATCCAAAATAAAAAATTTCACCAGGACATACATGGAAAGACAAACAATAACAGAAATAGTAAACCACAGCAGAAGCACCGCTTTTTGGAACGGTCAGCAAAACTTTTACTGCGGGGTGGAGGTCGGGAAGGGGGGCGGGGGAGGCTTATATCGATTTTACATTTTTGGGAAAGAAACTATCGTTTTAGCCGCCATCTTGAAAGCCTATTTTTGTTGCTTCTCTTGAACCGAAAGGCCAATTTATTTGAAACTTTGTAGGAAGTATTGGGGCAACTGGTTGATGAAAAATAGCTCAAAGCGTTTCGATCTGAAATCCAAGATGGTCACAATGGCGGCCTCCCTGAAAAGCTATTTTGCGCACCGAAAGGCCAACTGAGTCGAAACTTAACAGGAAGTATTGAGAAAATGTGTATATCAAAAATAGCTAAAATCGGTTATATCGGAAATCGCAGATGGCCGCCATGGCTTGAAAATCTATAGCTCTTCTGCTAAACAGAAAGGCCAACTGACTCGAAACTTGGTAGGAAGTATCGGGACAAATTGTAGATCAAAAATAGCTAAAATTGTTTCGAGTATAAATCCAAAAATGCCGCCATGTTCACCATCTTGAATATCTATTTTGCGCTTCTAATCCTGAACCGAAAGATCAATTGACTCAAAGCTTGGTAGGATGTATACGGACAATTTGTATATGAAAAATAATTCTTTCTGATCGGAAATCCAAGATGACCGGAATCTAGTTTGCTCTTCTTGTCATGAACCAAAAGGTCAATTGATTCCAAACTTGGTAGGAACTGTTGGGGGAACTTGTAGATCAAAAAAGCTAAAGTCGTTCAGATTGGAAATCCGAAATGGCCGCCATCTTGAAAATATAGTTTGCGTTTGTTATTTTAAACCGAAAGGCCAAATGACCAGAAACTTGGTAGGTAACAGGGTGATTTGCAGATTAAAAGAAGCTAAAATCGTTCCGTTCGGAAATCCAAAATAACCGGACTGGCTGCATTGTTGAAAATATATTTTGAACTTCTTCTCCTGAACCAAAAGGCCAATTGACTTGAAATTTGGTAGGCTGTATCGGAGTAACTTGTAGATAAAATATCTAAAATCATTCTGATGGAAAATCCAAGATGGCATCCAACTATTTTGCGCTTGTTCTCCCGAACTGAAAAGTCAGTTGACTCGAAACTTGGTAGGGAGTATAGGGGTGACTAGTAGAGCATGGCTGCCATCTTGAAAACCGGATTTGAAGTTATTCTCCTCCACGGAAAGGCCAATTGACTTGGAACTTGATAAGAAGTATCGGGACGACTTGTTGATCAAAAACTGCTAAAATAATTCCGATTAAAAATCTAGGATGGCCGCCACGGTTGTCGTATTGAAACTATTTCCAACCACTTCTCCCGAACAGAAAGACCACTTGACTCGAAACTTTATTGAAATTATTAAGTTGATTTGTTCAAATTACAGCCCTGAGGTAAACAATGGCCCCATATAGGGTCACTTGTCTGGTACTTAGGTGAGCGATAAAGGTCCATCTTGGTCCCCTTGTTAAATATTCACTTTATGAAAAACAGCCAAGCGGACACAATACTTTCATACAAGGCCATAATTACGTCTATGCAACGTCATGACGTTGCATAGACGTAATTATGGCCTTGTATGAAAGTATTGTGCTCGTATAAACATCATATACTCTTGATACAAGTTTTTCAAGAGCACAAACGGCGACTTATAAAAATTTCAGCCGCCTGTTGTGTCTGTGTAAAGCACTAATCATATACGAATTTCAGCGAATTCCAGTTTGCATGAAAATATTATTTATCGTAAGTTCCACCTTGACTGACTTTAACGATAGTTTAATGTATGCTGAAGGCATGCTCAAAAGTGCACAATGTAGGTCATCTCTAACCGGTTTATTCTTAAAGGCTCCATATTCCTCAAAAAACATTTTATTATCCAAGAAAGGTTTAATAAATTGACATATGGTATTAATACAATCATAAAATATATCCCTTGAGATCCTATAAAATTTCAGTTAGTCTCTCGTTCTTGAAATGAAATGACATCACGAAAACATGCCTACATAATTTTGACCCCCTTAAACCCCACTTTTATATAGTAAAACTGGGGTTTACAGGGGTATACATTATTTTTCTTATATCTGCTCAAAAACATAGCGAGGCGGTTCTAACGAGTACCCACAATCTATTTTTTGAGCAGAAATATGAAAAATATCAGAATTTTTATCTAAAAATTTTCATTTTTTTGGTGGTAAAGTTTTCAATATATTTGAATGGGCGTGTGTTTTTTTGTATCTTCGAATAAATGTTGCCAACATAATTCAGAGATTTGATATAAATCATTTATTTATTTTTTTATTCAGTTGAAAGACGAGAGACTAACTGAAATTTTACAGGCTGTCAGATGCCACAGTTTATGATCATATTAATACTATATATCAATTTATTAAATCTTTCTTGGAAAAAAATGTTTATTTTTGAGGAATACGGAGCCTTAATAGCATTCCCTAGCAGCAGACTGAAATAAATGTGTATAAACTGTTTATTCTTATACCTTTCAGGCCTGCAGACCAAACTATATATATATATATTTATATATTTTGCAAACAGTGTAGATCTTCATGAGATGGACTCATAATGAGCCGACTCGCCCGGATCTACACTGTTTGCCATTCTGTTGTCATTACGAAAACACGCCTTATCAAATATATAGAAAATTAATCCTCCAAAAATTTAAAATTTTCAGATAAAAAAACTGTGATATTTTTCATATTTCTGCTCAAAACATAGATTGTGGGTACTCGTTAGAACCGCCTCGGCGAGGCGGTTCTAAGGAGTACCCACAATCCATGTTTTGAACAGAAATAAGAAAAATAACTTGTACCCCTGCAAACCCCAGTTTTACTATATAAAAATGGGGTTTAAGGGGGTCAAAATTATATAGGTATGTTTTCGTGATGTGATTTTTTTTTTCTGAGACCTCTTTTTAGATCAAAGGTTCTGACCAGATTTAAAGATTGAACAGTCCACTTCAGAAACTCAGGGGCGAAAGGGTTAAAGGTTATTCACAAGAATGTGTAAGAGAAATATCGTGTAACGACTGTCTGGATGCCTGCTTCTTTGCACATATAGTGCTATTCCATATATGGACAATATTTGACATTTCAATGGCGTGGTTGACAGAACCAAACGCTTGCTCCAAACATGAAAATTTGTGAAATTTTCATCTTATTGACATAAAATCTATAGACATATGAACAGGCCGTGCCAAGGCAAAATGTGCTTTCTAGCATGCGCAAAATGCGCATTCAGGTCATTCTGCGCATGCGCAAAGTAGCATCCTGGCCTTTGCTTCCCATTCATATAACTTGTAGTATTCAATGTTTCTGTTAGCCGACAGTGAAGGCCTTCATCAGACTGCCCGGATGCACAGGCTGATCTGAGTCTTCGCTGTCCGCATATGCCCAAAGACACGTTTGCGCAAGGCGCGGCTCTTTTATTCTTCAAGAACACGTCGGCTGTTGTTCCCTTAAATGACCTTCACATAAAAATATATTTCATAATTCCAGTATTTAAAAGGGGATTTGTAAGAATGAAAATTCTTCTTCAATAAAGTATTACAATTTTGTGTGATTCAGTTTCAGGTCTACAACTTCGAGGAGAAAGTCCAACCATTCATCCGTGAAGACCATAACCAAAACTGCCGAATCAGACCATATATGTAAGAGATTCTGACTGAGAAAAGTTCAGGCGTTAAAAATACAGCCACAGTGGGAGACATTTTAGACGCAACGTCAGAAACTATACCTTCACGTTTGCCCAGTGAAGAATAAGATCAGCCTGCGCATTTGCGCAGGCTGATCAGAAACTTCACTGGGTGCATTTGAATAGCTAAGGTGTAAAATTTCTTCATGTAGACAATGAAGACTTTGATCAGACAGCTCGGAATGTCGGCTGATTTGAGTCTTTGATAGGCATACATGTCCGAAGGTACGTTTTCTGACATTGAGGCTCAAATTGTATTACCTTATTAGAACATTGCAAATACACAATGGCATTTTGTTCCGCCTTATTCTACTCCCCATAAGTAAACCGAAATACCAAATCAAAGTACTGAGAGTGCTGAAGCATTACGAAAACACGCATATTTAAATCTATAGAAAATTTCACCTCCAAAAAGTGAAAATTTTCAGATAAAAATTCTAATATTTTTCATACTTCTGCTCAAAACATAGATTGTGGGTACTCGTTAGAACCGCCTCGCTGAGGCGGTTCCAACGAGTACTCACAATCTATTTTTGAGCAGAAATAAGAAAAATAATGTATACCCCTGTAAACCCCAGTTTTACTATATAAAAGTGGGGTTTAAGGGGGTCAGAATTATATAGGCATGTTTTCATGATGAATGTGATTGTCTGAATTAAAAAATAAGTGGAAAAGGTCATTTTCAGTGTGTAGTAGGAATGCGGCTCTGATTAGACTTTTTAAACCCAACGCTGTACGAGTAGATTTGCATCGCGTAAACATGCCTATATTATTTTGACCCCCTTAAACCCCACTTTTATATAGTAAAACTTGGGTTTGCAGGGGTATATGTTATTTTTCTTTTTTCTGCTCAAAACATGGATTGTGGGTACTCGTTAGAACCGCCTCGCTGAGGCGGTTCTAATGAGTACCCACAATCTATGCTTTGAGCAGAAATATGAAAAATATCAGACTTTTTTATCTGAAAATTTTCAGTTTTTGGAGGTGAAATTTTCTACATATTTGAATAGGGGTGTTTTCGTAATGTTTTACTGGAGTACTCATACGAGTCCGCCAACAGTGTACTTGTATGTTTAAAATCTCATTTCTTCAAAAGATTGAAATTTTCTGCAAGTCTCATAATGATCTGGTTCAAAAATTGTTGTGCTCAGGACACGGTGAAAATAAGTTGTTTTTCTTTGGTTTTTTATACTTAAGGGCAAGCAACGCTGAGGTGTATAGTTCAATTCTCCTAGTCCAATATTTCATTTCCGTCCAAGTTATCTGCAAGTTTCATGCTGATCTCATTGAAGTAAAAGATATAGTCCTGGAAGAAAGCCAGTAATGAGTTTTATATATTCAAGGGCCAATAACTCCAATGTTAAAAAAATCAGTCAAGCTAGTTTTACCTATCCTAGGTTTTCTGCCTGTTTTGGTTGCTTGCACATTTTGTAAAGATCTGATAAATAATAAACAGATTTTGCCGATGGCAAGGCCAAATATAAACTTCTTCTGCTTTCAAGGGCAAGTGAACCTAATGTAAATAGTCCAATCTTACCTGTTTTCAAAATAGTTGTCCAAGATTTTAGTCCTGTTTCCTGATACCTATCAGGATTTTCCCTGGACAAGGTAAAATACAGACTTTAATTACTTAAGGGCAAGTAACTCGAAGGTGAATAGTTCGACCTGGCCAGTTCTTGAACTTGTCCAAGTCTTCATGCCTGCAATAGTGGTGTGCAAGTTTTGTTGTTATCTTACAAATAATAAATAGATTATGCCTGGGATAATATATCTGAAATACGGACTTATTCAGCATTTAAGAGAAAGTAACTCTAAGGTTAATTGTCCAATCTGACCAGTTCTGGAACTGGTCTGAATTGTCCTTGTTGTCTGCATGTTTATAAAGATCCATTAAATAAATGAACTAAATAAAAACAACAAGCTTTCCCAGGAACAAGGTCAAATAAAAAACCTTTATCAGCACTCAAGGGTCAGTAGTTATTAGGTGAATAGTCTGATCGGGCCAGTATTTGTTTGAATGCATCCTAGAACTCATGTCTGTCATGTTTAGCTGCAAGTTTTGTATAGATCAGTTGTAAGAACTATCAAATACAACTTTTTTCAGCGCTCACGGGCAAGTAACTCACAGGTGAACAGTCCAATTTAGTCAATTTTGTTTATTTTTCTGAGATTTTATGCCTCTTGTGGTTGTCTGCAAGTTTCATAAAGTTCCGATAGATAATAAAGAGACTATACCAGGGACAATTTCAAATATAGAATTTCTCAGCACTCAAGCTCAAGTAACTCAAAGGTGAATAATCCGATCTGGCCGCTTTGTTTCACTCGTTCAAGATTTTATGAGCATTATATGATGGTTTGGTTCATTATAAGATGGTTTGGTTCATTATAAGATGGTTTGGTTCATTATAAGATGGTTTGGTTCATTATAAGATGGTTTCAGATAGTTTGACCCAAAAAGTGTTGTATCCAAAACTAAAATGTATAGATTATATAGAAAAATGACCATTTATGGTCATTTTTCTGTATAATCTATACATTTTTGTAGTGTCATGGTTGCCTGCAGGTGTGTAGATATCCCATAAATAATCATTATGAAAACACGCCTATTCAAATATACAGAAAATTTCACCTCCAAAAACTGAAAATTTTCAGGTAAAAAACTCTGATATTTTTCATACATCTGCTTAAAACATAGATTGTGGGTACTCGTTAGAACCGCCTCGCCGAGGCGGTTCTAACAAGTACCCACAATCTATGTTTTGAGCAGAAATAAGAAAAATAATGTATACCCCTGTAAACCCCAGTTTTACTATATAAAAGTGGGGTTTAAGGGGGTCAACATTATATAGGCGTGTTTTCGTGATGAAACATGTTCTGCCCGGAAACAGACCAAATACGGACTTTTCAGCACTCAAGGGAAAGTAACTATAAGTTATCCAGTCGGATTTGGTCAGTTTTGGAACTTTTGAACTAATCTGAGATTTCGTGTCTACCTTGGTTATCTGTAAATGATAAATAATATATAGGTTATAACTGAACAAATAAAAAATGGAGCTTTCAAAACTCAAGGGCAAGTAACTCTTTGGTGAACAGTCTGATAGGGCCAAATTTTAAAGTAGATAATATGATCTGGCTAGTTTATTAACTTGTACGAGATTTTAAACCTGTCCTGGTAACCTCCTTGTTACGATAAAAAAACAAATGCTGTTCTTCAGGGGCCAGCTGGACTCCTAAAATGAATTAGTGACCCAGCCCAAAACTTCAATCATGAAAACATTAACTCAAGACAAGTAAAATTCGTTACAAATCACACAGAACACCGCAACATCACTACATCATTGTACCAACTTAGCGGATTTCGACGTGATGTAAATTATACTTATCAATATAGACGCTTGATTTCTGCCCTTGGGATGAAATGTATCGTTGCCAAATGGCCAACCACGCAAAATTTTCTCTGTGCCAAGCCAATTTTTGTTTGCTAGAAACCACCAGTCTGCATTCCTGCTACATACAAAATTTGATAAATAGAAAGGAAGGAAATGATCAGGAATCGACACGATTGCCTAAAACCTTCCCTCCAAGACACCAAAGGGATAAAAGGACGCAATTAAAGCACTGGCACCACGATCAAAACGCTACAAGCAGAAAGCAAAAAGGACAGTTTCTTTCTTAAAAATTGGCCAAACGGTTATTCAAATTAACCATTTCACCATGCCACACATCATGAAAATCGGAGACTCGGTTTGATTGAGTCTCCTCCTCATATGCAGCACTGTAGTTTGCGAGACTTAGCACCGGTTTAAGCGGTATTCGATTTTCAAAATAACCAGGATGGGCTCAGTGATCCCAAAGTAAAACAAAAAATATAACTTGCACTACGATAATGTACGGGGAGACTTTTTATGGCCGCCACACGGCACAACACCAGCTACAGTGGAGTAAAATAAAAGTTAAAAAGGATTGCCTTTGGAAAGAAAGAACACACAAAATCATGAAAATCGGAAAATCGGAGACTTGGTTTGATTGAACCTCTTCATATGTAACACTGTACTTTGCGAGGCTGCAAACGCCCCCTTGCGCCGGCTTAAACATATTCGATTTTCATGTTATAACAGGATGGGCTCATTGATCCAAAAGCAAATAAAATATAACCTGCACTATGATGATGTACGGGGAGACTTTTGACGGCCGCCACACAGCACAACACCAGCTACAGTAGAATAAAATAAAAGTAAAAAAGGATTGCCTTTGGAAACAAAGAACACACAAAATTACGAAAATCGGAGATTCGGTTTGATTGTGTCTCCAAATATGCAACGCTGTCAACAGAAATAGTAACCACAGCAGAAGCACAGCCTTGGAAAGGTCAGTGAAAATACTACTTGGGGGGGGGGGGGGGGGTGGTGGGGGGGGGGGGCTTAAATCGATGTTACGCGGCCACAATCCTCACCCCTAGTTCTGCCGTGGTATACTCAAGACACTTGTTCAGTCCGCGTGAAGGGTTCCTATCTCATCAATGCAACATCTTCAAGAACATAAAAAAATACATGAATACAGTGATGAAGCAACGATGAGGACTCGACAGCAAGAACTAACTGAAATCCTGAAACAACAGAAAACCAACAGTAGGACTCCGATGGCCCGACCAGAGCAAGAGCATCAGGCAACAACCGATTTACTTAAAAGTCTTTAAGCTGGAGCCGTCAAAGAGTCTAAGCCCAGACCCGCCGGCGTGCAACCAAAGAGGGAAGCAAAACAGTAGATTTTCAAGATGGCGGCCATCTTGGATTTCCGATCGGTACAATTTTAGCTATTTTTGATCTACAAGTTATCCCGATGCTTCTTACTGAGTTACAAGTCAATTGACCCTTCGGTTCAGGAGAAGAAGCAAACATTAGATTTTCTAGCTGGCCGCCACGGCGGCCATCAGATTTTCGATCTTAACGATTTTAGCTATTTTTGATCTACAAGTAACCACAATGATTCCTACCAAGTTTCAGGTCAATTGGCCTTTTGGTTTACGGCGGCCAGCTTGGATTTCTGATCAGAACAATTTTAATTATTTTGATCTATAAGTCATTCCGATGCTTCCTTCCAAGTTTCAAGTCAGTTGGCTTTTTCGGTTCAGGAGAAGAAATAAAAAATAGATTTTCAAGATGGCGGCCACGGCGGCCATCTTGGATTTCCGATCGGAACGATTTTAGCCAAGTTTGATCGACAAGACACCCCGATGTTTCCTACCAGTGTTTGGTTCAGGAGAAGAAGCGAAAAATAGATTTTGATCTACAAGTCACCCCAATGCTTCCTACCAAGTTTCAAGTCAGCTGACTTTTTTGTTCAGGAGAAGAAGCGAAAGATGGATTTCCGATCGGAACGATTTTAGCTATGTTTGATCTACAAGTCACCCAATGCTTCTTACCAAGTTTCGAGTCAAATGGCCTAGGGGTGTAAATGGAGTAGGCTTTTAAAGCAAATATTTGACGCCGCACGACGGAGGACGCACGGCACAACGGATAACGGACATCTATCCATCTAAATAGCTCACCTTGACCTTGAGCACTTCATGCTCAGGTGAGCTAATAACACAAGGTAATACTTAAAACAAATCGTCTCGTAGAATAAACCACAAAGCAACAAAGCACAAACTTCAATGCATTCTTTTTCCGACGTAGGGTACCCCTTTTTTACATAAGGTCATTTTGCCTTACCTTACGTATTATGACATTCAAACTCCAACAGATAGGGCACTATTGTATACTCACAGTTTACCCGTGCACTACACGTGTATAAGGTGATACGTGGCTACCTGGACGTATATAAATATCGCACTGAGAATGATTCCGATAAGGGAGAAGTAACAGGACATTGGCATGCGTCAGAGGACCGCGGTCCTTAGAGGAATCATTTCGGTGAGTGATATTTTATATTGTTAACTTTCTCAATTTGTAGGGTTTCTGATCGTGGTCTGAAAGGCCAGAAATGTGTCGAATCTGAATTAAAACCTACAGATTGTTGATTGCTGCGTCTATATAGTGAACGCATGGTAATCCAGTTCTGCATTTTGTTACATGGGATTTTCATGTATACTAGACCGGCTGCGCTAAATTTTTCAGTCTAGTGAGAATTTTCCCAGTTTGCGTGCATGAGGTCGATAGGAATATCGCTGAGCAGACTGCAGTATGTTCAGTCTGATCAAGAGCTCTTTCTAGTAAGCGCAAATTCGGTCTGGTAGGTATCTCCGATTTGCGTGAAAGGAATGACAGACGCTGAATGCACTATGCAGTATGTTCAGTCTAATCAGGGGATATGAGAACAGTGCAGGACTGGACTTGGCGAAGCGCACATAGGAGCAATTGCGACACTCATAATATTCGCATGACAATAACGCATATATTTTGTTGATACAAGAGCAGTCATTTTCGGCGAAAGAATGCACACAAAACACACACAATACTCGTAAATAGCCACTTAGAGGACTACGCATGTCCAGTAAACGTGTGTAGAAAAATGGACAGCGTTCAACATGACCCCATTGAATTGATTAGGCCGTAAAACCTCAATACAACATAATTTGCAAGCACTCGCATTTATACAGAAACAGACATATTTTTTTAGGTAAGATTATTGATTTTGTAAATATTTTGTCGTCTGCTGAAGTCTAGGTGCCCAGATTTTAGCAGAATTTAGATAAAAATTGTAAGTTAAGCCACATTGATATTCAGTTTATTTCAGGTGTATTGGGGGTTGGCATTTATTATGGAGTGACATTTATGGGCTGACATTTCAAATGTCAGGCCTTAATAGTCGAGGTTGTAACCTGATGGCGGAGGGGGTCGACGATTGGAAGGTCGTGGCCCTGTTTGTCGTCAGTGGACATTCGAAATGTCATAGCTCTAATGCATTAGGATAAGTGTAGGTAGGAGTGACAATCGGAAGGTCATGACCCTGTGAGTTAGCCGAAGACGTTGGAATGTCATGACTCTCATGTTGTAAGGGGAAATGTCCTGATGTAGGGTGGCTGAAATATCTTAGCCCCGGTTGCTATCTGTGTACATTTCAACTGTCATCGCCCTGTTGTTTAAGTTTACTCTAATTTTTATCAGGGCATTGAAACTTTGTTAATTTGTTTTAAGATACGGAGTTTGTGTATGACTTTTGTGTATGATGTGTGACGCAGCCGATAGCTGACGGAAGCTTGTTGTCAACCGCGCAGACGTCGACAATAGGACATAGGTCGCGGACGAATCACGTCGACGCCGGTGATAGACCAATCACGACGTCGGGGATTCAGCCGCGACGCCAATAACGTCACACCATCCAGTGACGTATGGCGTCATTGTAAATTGTATAGAATCGTAACAGCAAACCTCATCATATGATGGTGTAATCCTGTGTAGTTATGGATTGTTTACTTTCTTTGTAGCCATTCAGAGGCTGAATACGGAAGATAGCAGCAGGCATCTTTAAGCTACAAGTTATTCCAAGGCCACGGGCAAAAACCTTCAAGCTAAATGCGTAGTTCATTATAGAACAAGAAGCGCGTGATAATAATACAAAATATACAAGGCCAAACCCAGTAAGCATTCTTTATAAATCTATAGCGGGCCGTTATCGGCCGATAACGGTCCGCTATAGATTTGTAAGCATTCTTTATAAATCTATAGCGGCCGTTATCGGCCCGTCAGGGTAGCTGACGGGCCGATAACGGTCCGCTATAGATTTATAAAGAATGCTAGCTGAGAAGCCAGAGCTCAGTATAAAATGATTAATAGAAACTAATTTAAAGAAGATTATTCTAATGAATAACAAATCCAGATGGCGGTTGACTAGTCAAAAGAAAAAAATAATAATAATAATACAGCCGAACTTCAATGGCTCGAACATCTTTGGGACCACAGAAAATTGTTCTAGGCATGGGTAATCGAGCCACTGAGGGTCAATCATGGTGCCAGGTCGGGAAGCATATAGCGATTATTTAGGAATTTGTTTTCGATTCTCCACACAATAATTGTATTTGGTGTACTCATTAGAATCGCCTCATAGAGACGATTCTAATGAATACACACAACATACAAATTAATGATAAAATAAGAAAATTTCCCGAAATATTTGTTTTCTTGAGCTATCGGAAGAATTTTGTAGTCAAAAATTAGTTCGAATTTGCCATGGTAAACGAACCATCAGTGATCGAGCTATTGAGGTTCGACTGCTGTTACATTAACTAAATAAGACTCTCTTAGTGTGTCTATGTCTAAAGATACGGCAGTCGGCATTCTCTTCGCATTGGCACACTGTCCACCACACTTGGTTGGAGCTGAACCGGTGATTACATATTTTAATTAACCAACGCATGTTAATCAAGTTATAAACCGGTACAGTTGCCAGTCGTGTGTTCAACTGTAGCCAACGTGGAGAGTCTAGCGTTGTGATTTTCCATGTATTGTTAGATAGATTTGTATTTTTCGCTTCTTCTCCTGAAGATTGTGTAATTGTATATTGTATGTTGTATATATTTATGTAAACGAAAATAGTTGTTAAATCTAACATTGTTAGAGTTTCTATGTAGAGGTACAGTTAGGGAAACCCAATCCGAAGCATAGTCACACAGGAAGTCATCCTCGGTGCATCTTGGCCACCCCAGCGCGTAACAGACATTAATGTGTTACACAAGAAATATATAGTGTATTGGTCCCCCATAAGAAAATATGTGATCACTGTAAATACACTGCTGAAAGCAAGTAAAGGAGCTAACACACATTTCCTCACAGGATAACGACAATCAGAAAGACGAATACTTTTACTAGTTACATGTTTGGCAAAGTATTGGCAACCAGTTCAGAAAATGACGGCCTGTTACCTCTTAAGCAACTATTTGCATGAATGTTTGAAAAAATCTCCTTCTTTACGTCAGACGATTTTTGATGTCAGAGACATGGGCAAATCAGTCATTTTTTCCTGTCAGTATTGTTTATGACCACCTGGAGCAGCGCAACACTCCTGGTATCACCAAGCATAGTACGAGTCAGATTCTGTAAAGTTAGTGTCTCCCACTTATGCCTAGGGATTATTGTGAGTTCTTGAATAGTCATTGGTGGATAATCTCGCTGTGAGATACTTCTGTAAGAATGTTCCACACATGTTCTATTGAATTTAAATCAGGAGAACGTGCCGGTCAGTCCATTACTTCAATAGTCTCACAATTTAGGTAATTCATGCACACTCTTGCAGTATGGGGCGCTTCCTGCATCAGAATGAAATTGTCATCGATTGTCTCAGCATAAAGGATTTAAAATTTCATCTCAATACCGTAATGCAGTCAGTATGCCTCCGTTTATCATGTACAGCCCGTTCGGCCTACATACGAAATTTCAACCCATATCCTCACTGACCCGCCACCCCCTATATATATATGTGTGTGTGTGTGTCGATCTGTTTCTACAGTGTTGCGGCCTTCGCATCGTTCTCCGGCTCGTCTCCAGACTTTAACACATCGCAAATTAAAATTCATCCTTGACAGACAGTCCCTTCAAGCAATCTATTTTTCTTTCATATGACCATTATTAGAATATGCAGATGTAGTTTGGGATAACTGTACCCAGCATGAGGCAAACGAACTTGAAAAAATTGAAACGGAGGCAGCACGAATTGTAACTGGAGCAACTAGACTAGTAGCAATAGATTCTCTACGTACGGAAACAGGATGGGAAACGTTAGCCTCTAGAAGACATAAGCATAAATTATTATTATTTTTTAAGATGAAGTCTGAACTTTCTTCTTCTTATCTGTCATCATTTGTTCCTCCTTCAGTTGGTACAAACTCTGCGTATGCAGCCTCGCAATCTACAATGTTGCATATAAAGAAACTCAATCAAATCAAATGTCTTATGTTCGTGATTTTGTGTGTTCTTTGTTTCCAAACGCAATTTGTTTTGACTTTTATTTTTCTCTACTGTAGCTTGTGTTGTTCCGCGTGGCGGCCGTAAAAAGTCTTCCCGTACATCATCATAGTGCAGGTTATATTTTATTTCCTTTGGGATTATTGAGCCTATTCTGGTTATTTTGAAAATCGAATACCGCTTAAGGCGGGGCTAGAGCTGGGGCCATGGGGGGGGGGGGGGGGTGGCGGGGAGCGTATGCAGCCTCGCAACCTACAGTGTTGCGTATGAAGAGACTCAATCAAAGCGAGTCTCCGGTTTTTGTGATTGTGTGTGTTCTTTGTTTCCAAAAGCTGTCCTTTTTGACTTTTATATTACTTTACAGAAGCTGGTGTTGTGTCGTGTGGCGGCCGTAAACAATCTCCCCGTACATCCTCATAGTACAGGTTATATTTTATTTTCTTTGGGATAATTGTGCCCATCCTGGTTATTTTGGAACTCGAATACCGCTTTGGCCGCTTAGGAGGCGGGGTCGTATGCAGCCTCGCAATCTACAGTGTTGCATATCAAGAAACTCAATCGAACAAAGTCTTCAAGTTTTGTGATTTCGTGTGTTCTTTGTTTCCAAAAGCAATCTTTTTTGACTTTTATTGAAAGAGATGTCACTTAAAAATCATGTTTTTCCTTGAGTTTGAAAATTGCCAAGCGATGATTCCAGTTGAAATACAAACATGTTTTACATAATGATAGATTCACATATTACATTCTTATTTATGACAAATTAAGGAAAACTACTTAAACTTTCTTTACAACGTATTCATGAATTTCTAACCTTGTCATCTAAGTAGTAAAAATAAGCAATGAATAACGTTAATTCAGATTTATACTATTTATAAATCAGACAATCTCAAAGGAAGTAATAAGATTTCCCAAACGTTTCTACTACACTCTATAAATACATTCTCTACAATGCAAATGAACAAACATCAGTCAAAGAGACTTTCCTGTATCCATGAATTGAAGCTATTCTTGTGAATTATATAAGCTTCGCTGCAGTCAGAGTGCTACAGCTTAACTGCAGTGATTCAGTTTCAACCTAATCTGGAAAATCCCTTTTCTAAAGTCGGATAAAATAGCCTCGTAATTGTGTCTCACTAAGACTAGATGCTAAAATATTGGAAGAATAATATCATTTTGAGCTGTCGTGAATTGTATAATTTAGAATAATCACAGTTTTGCTAACAGCTTCTCGTAAACATGAAGGCTGAAAGTGGTGATTATTTGATTTTCAAGCCTGTGATGACTGAATATCTTTGATATAGTGGTAGAGTAGTGACAATTCAAACCCGTGTCAGATTCCACAGAATTCTGTAGCACATCAAATTGTATAGAACAGCTATCTTGCGACATGCTTACAGGCTTGTGATATGAATCTGAAGTAACAAGTTCGGGGTCTTCAACAATTACTTCAGTTACGTCCCAACATAGTGCTGTTCTATTCTCTAGAACACTTAACAGTGGTTCTGACTGATAAGCCTTAGAGGACCATTGATGGCACTTACTACATGTATACGTATTTTTTAACATGATTCAGGCTATGCGGCGTATATTTTGATTGTTTCTATTACAGATGGCTATTTTGTAAGTCAAGAGAATTATATCTGAGCAAATTTGAGCTAACATTATGAGTATGGTATTTATCGTGCTGGTTACATATGTCACTCACCATAAAAGTTTACGTCCTAAAACCATGACATTGCATCCTCTAATATTTGAGGCCTTTCAAGGCCTTCCACAAATTGCTGAACAATTATATATTCTAATGTCTAGTTATGTATACAACATCAAGTGAATTACCTAAATAAGCTCTAATAGCAAACACTTTTAAATCCCAGGCATATACCCGAAGAGTTTCATATCATTTCTGAATGTTATAAAAGCTGCGTGGTAAAGAGAATGCTTTTCGTGTACACTAACTTTGCGTAAGGACCTATTCCATGATCTCAAAATTTAGCACCAAGAGATTTATCTCTCTTATGTACGACGTACTGGCCCTTCTAAACATTAAATGAATCAAAAATCTGTCTCATCTTCTTGCCAGTTATTAACCTGACATGCATTTTAAAACTGGAGGAGAAAACTATCAAGATTGTCATGAGAGCCATTACATTTCTCTGGTGGAAGTTTGGTTAAAATAATGTGACGGGATTTTCACATAGTCATAAACAGAAAATGTTGCTTATTACAGTAGTAAACAGCTATTGTCAAATACAATTGGATCGAAACAATTTCAACGACATAAAATGTTAAAAATATAATATATACAACCGTTTGAATATCAAGTAAAAGGCAGACACAAAATATTCATCCCGGCAAACAATCATAAGACTTATTTAAATCCCGGTCACGGCACCAAAACTGTAATAGGCCAACCGGGTCAAGCTGGGATGAGGCGTCGATCCTCGGACCAGCGGCTAGTTTACCTAGTCAGTGCTAAGGCCAGATCGGATCGGACTAGGATGTCTCACCCATACAGCGGAATGAACCTAGCAGACAACCTGGCGGTCCACATCACTAGAGTCAACTGCGAGTCCCATGGAGCTCAGATCCACTCTGATGGATTGCACAGCAGAGCAGACTGTTCGACCCATAGGATCAATATCTATCATGCTGGTTTATAAGTTATGATCATGCAAATAGTTTCTACGTACAAACTATTTATGATTTTCCAGTTGAAATAAAAAAAAAAAAAAAAATAAAAAAATAAAGATAAAAAAAAAAAAAAAGGTTTCACATATGACATATTCATATGTTAACATGCTAAATGATGACAATGCAAATAATAAAATAACAGTACTCAAATGTTCTTTACAGAGTATTTATGTATTTCTAACATTGTCATCTACGTACGATGCATAATTAAGCAATAAGTAATTCATATTATTACTATTTACAAAATAGACAATATCTAGGGAAGTAATACAGTTCACTTGATCTTCCCTATCAGGAGACAGAAATGACAAGTATAACTCTTCACTAAGAAACGTCAGTCTAGAACAATAGATACGAAACTAAGAGCGCAACTGCGACTGATAAAGATCATAATTGTAAACAAGTAGCAAGCTGGTTTGTGAAACAAGCGGGTTACTGATAGTAGTGTATATTTTATCGTTTTATCTGTGATAAAGCAGACTTTTAAACATAATTTGGGTCGGGTAAAGCGAAGAGGGACATTCTACGGCAAGTGAAAAGCCTAAGAGTGAGTCATCACTAAGGCAAAGATAAGCCTGTTAACATGCGCTATCAGCACATTGGTCGGCTACTTTCAGAATCTTTATTAAATGTATAATTCTAGAACATTCCTTCGCCTGTAAAGTTGGATCGCAAATGCTTAATGCATTTAAAACTGCTTTCTTTTGCTGCGTTCCGATTACGCGTTAAACCTTTAATGTATTACTTACTCAGTCACGTCATTTATTTCCTTTGTGCATGTAAGATGACAATAGAGACGTAATGTGATTGTTGTTCAGAGGTATGAATACTATATTATGTTTGTAAAAAGAAGCTTCCCAGCGTGCACATGACGTTTAAAGAACGTCGCATTAACGTCAATGCAACTTCAACGTCGCTCACTCGTTTTTTACGCGCAAGCCTTAGAACACTAGTGAATTATTTCACCGTAATCCATCAAAACAACCAAACAAACTCTATTTAAACGTCGTGACGTTGCATCGACATAAATGCGACGTTGTATTCATCTTGCACCGTTCTTGGACATTTATGTAATTTGCCTGAATGTTGCCTGTCCGCTGGGCTCATACTTTATGTTGTGGTTATGTAGGTCCTCGATTATGGCCGTCACACAGTTTCTTCTGGTCGTCACATTCAAAACACGAGATGAATTATTGTGCATGTACACATTTTTATTGTTCATTTGCATTCTTGCACTATGACTTGTCGCTTTACTTCTTATTTCCCAGTTATTGGGATATTGGAAAAGACAGGCCTGAGCAAGCAGTACCAGATCAGAGACCACAAAAAATGACGTCTGATCAGGGCCTACAGTGTTTGCCATTCATTAAGCACTTTTCAGACACGCCAACAGGTTACAAAATGTCTTCTTCAATTTTTAAAAGAGTGATAAGTAGTATAGGTGCCATAATATTCAAATTAAACACGGTATTTGTTGTAATTTACGTTACAAGGATTTTGCCACTCGCCTCCATTATAGTCTTTATTTATTTTATGTTGTAATATTTTCTTCGAGGGTCGGCCTAAAAAATAGTGTCACATAATTTAATACAGCATAAGAATGAAATCATAATAATACCCAAACTCCATTTCATAGCATGGATGGGTTAAATGCATTGGTTAAGTATTTTACCATGGGTCGTTATGCAGAATGTCTGCGCCTCGACAAACTCAGTTGGCAGATACAAAGATGCAAAAAGTTAAAACGAAAATCATGAATCATCCAACTAAGATTTCGATAATAATTATTGACCCGACATGTTTTATTTATGGCTTGATTGCCTTGCAACAACAATACTGAACTAAGAGGATGCAATCCTGTCAAATGTATTTCTGTCTCCCTTCTAAATAGGTGTACTCTGATAGGAAAGTATTTTTTCTCCAATTGAGAATATAGAATTAATATAGAATATATCCCTTTTATAAAGCGGCTAACTGTGCAGTATTGCAGTCAGGGCCCAGCTGTTTAAAGCGCCGTTAGCTAAACGAGCTTGTTAGTAGTCAAAATATTAACTGTTCTAGTAAGAAAAATATCTGATTCAGATATTTTTGCTGAAAAATGTGAGTAACTTTTGCAAATACAAAAGCTACACGAATTTTTTTTTCAGCAAATTATTAGCGCGAATGCCATATCGAGGGTTGAGCGCAAGACTAGCGTAAGTCAGATGGTTGTTTTTCCCCAAACCTAATCTCCTCACCATGAAGGCGTTATGAAGATTACAACATTTTTTTCTGTAAACAATGGAAATTTAGGTGCCATTGCTCGTATGAGCAATGGCACCTAAATTTGCATTGTTTACAAAGGGGTCCAAGTTGCCCCTAAACAAGGGTTTCAAAAATATGTTTGAGTTACCATAGTCTTGCACTCAACCCTCGATATGTGAGGATCAAAATTTAAGGATACTTTAACTAACGACATCGTTAGTTATGAACAGCTTGGCCCAGGTAGTCACAAAACTTGTCTCCTCTGTGAAAAATGGCAGAAAATCTACCAAGTGTACACATTTCCTTTAAAACCTTTCGTTATATATACATTTGTTATATATATATATATATATATATATATATATATATATATATATATATATATATATATATATATATATATATATATATATATATATATATACATCTTTGCCCGGCTTAACAACACAACAGTTATTGCATTTGTTCCTTTTGTTGATTGATTTTTTTCGTTACGAAAACATGCCTATTCAAATATATTGAAAACTTTACAACCAAAAAAAGGAAAATTTTCAGACAAAAAAATGATATTTTTCATATTTCTGCTCAAAACATATATTGCTTGTACTCTTTAGAACTGCTTCGGCGATGCGGTTCTAACGAGTACGCACAATTTATGTTTTTCAGCAAAATAAGAAAAAATTATACCCCTGTAAACCCCATTTTTACACTATATAAGTGGGGTTTAAGGGGATCAAAATTATATAGGTGTGTTTTTATGTTGATTTTATATAACTATACTAAAGGGAAAAAGAATGATAGGGTAAAGTTGTGCTCCTGTCTACAACCATATTTTTGTACAGATTACTGACAAGATTTTCGTTAGAAACTAACGAAATTTTGGAAATTTGTTCACTAATGTTGCTCTAAAACCATATAAAATAATTAGATGCATTTTGAAACATTATTTTATACTTTAATTTAGCCTAAACGTTTACAACGCGTTTCTTGTTCACATGCTTATTTGAGGTCAAACTGAACATGTACGTGGACAATTACGTGATTCACAATTGGAAATCTCACAGTTTTGTGAATATCATTACGAAAACACGCCTATTCAAATATATAGAAACTTTCACCTCCAAAACATTGAAAATTTTCAGATAAAAAACTCTGATATTTTTCATACTTTTGCTCAAAACATAGATTGTGGGTACTCGTTAGAACCGCCTCGGCGAGGCGGTTCTAACGAGTACCCACAATCTTTGTTTTGAGCAAATATAAGAAAAATATTGTATACCCCTGTAAACCCCAGTTTTACTATATAAAAGTGGGGTTTAAGGGGGTTACAAATATATAGGCATGTTTTCGTGATGTTTCTGGTCGATTTCCTTTTCTTCCTTTTAGGCTAGTTTTATTGACGACAGCTAGTCCAGCGTATCCAGGCTTTAAAAATATGTATTCGGTCATGTTCGTTTTTAAACAAAATCATGGTTTGCTTATAATGTCTCTTAGAAATGTTTGTTTTGACACAATAGGAATCACACTTTTGTCAGAGCATGCCGTTTTTAATTATGCTTTTGACAAAACACACAAAACACAACGAATTGCAGCGGAAAGGCTAATAGCGTTATTATATGTATGATTGCTGAAAACTGTTATGTTTAATTTTATTGTTATTCACGGAGAAGTACGGAAACCACTTCATGATAGGGGTTACTTCGTATGATAAGAACCACATTACCTATTTGAAGGAGGATAGAAATCACACGAGTCAATTCTGCATCCAGGTGAAACTGGGCTCGTATACACTCGCCCATTTTTCGATTGTTTGTAGTTCTGAAACAAGCTTGTTTTAGTATTTGCGCTTTGATTAGTTTGTTCTTTGTCTAGGATGTGTGTTTAACATATATAAACCTTTTTGAAGTGAAAATAACCAGTTTTGCCCACTTCAACACAGATTTCAGAATACATCTGCCTTTTAAACATAGCAACTGAATATCACAGGCGGTAAATAAACAGGCTCCAGTATAGCATCATCTGAATTCTACTACTATTATTTGCCTCTGGAGCAGAGAATTCAGCCATTTTATGCCCTTATTCGCCAATTTCAGGGTCCTTTTATTCATAGAGCATATGCTCCTCTTCTGTGGTCTCTATTTGGTAGCCGTGATGCTGTATTAGTGTTTCTGAGGACTTGAATGAAATTTCAATACTTTCGAACGGTTGCTAGAGAATCACCGGCCTGGAAAACCCGAAAACACCCAATAGTCGGATAACACAGATGTTTTCTAATCTTGTGTTTTACTCATTTTAGTGTACACTATCTATAGAATGTAACCTCACCAATTATATACCAGTAATTGTTCATTCGAAGTTTTATGCTTGACTGTTGTTGTTTTTCAGAGATATTTTTTTTATTTCAGAGAATCAGTTATTTCACTGTTAATATTTTTTTCAGAGAATGACTTAATCCGGCACTGAACTCTACATTCTACATTATCTACTTTCGCTATTCGATCTTTTCATGTTTTCAGGGAACCGGAAGTCCGTTCCATAAATAATTAATGATTAAAAGTGTGATAACAATGTAATTCTACAGACTATATGTTTTTTTTCTGCTAGGTTACACACCTGGTAATCTCGTAAAGGATAGCCGCTGGTTATGCACTCAGAATCCTTACGCGAACTTCCGACTTACGAGACATCCAAATGCCAACAAATGGGTAAGTTTTCCCCATTTTGAAAAATCGGACAATGCTATTCCCAACAACTTTTATGTCTACGTCGGAAAAGATAGGTGTGGGCTTTTTTTTATTTCAGTTTCACCCGGAGATGGGTAGTCCGGTATTCCTGTTTTGACTTCTTTCAGCTATCTGGACTATGAAATACTTTAACATATCAAATAAGACGCACTGCAACCTATATCTACGTTGAAATACGTAAGATGCTAAACTTCCCACGCATTTGTTCCGGGGACTGAAATATTTGTGCCGAATATGACCTACGAGGCCGACTACCCCTTACGGGGGGCATTAACCGTTACGGGGACAAGAAAGCCAACTTTCAGGTGTCTGATTACAAACTTGATTATCACTTATGGAAACATTAGTCATTATCAGAATGCCGAGCATTTGAAAACATGCAGATTTTAGACCAAACTAGTTTGAAAATATTCCATTTACATATAAAATATTCCATTTACATATAAACAAGCAAACACCATGATAGGTTTTGCAAATGAGACAGCATGTATCAATAGGGTTTTGATATGTCTCATTTGTATATATTTGAAGCTCCCAACTGAGCAAAATCATATTAAAGTTTCTTTGTACTGCCGTAAAAATCGCTTTGTGATGTATAGGCTTCTTTGTCCCCGTAAGGTTTAATGCTCCCATAAGGGATAGTCGGTCTCGTAAGTCATAATTGGCATAACTATTTCAGTCCCCGGAACAAATGCTCGGGTAAATTAAGCATCTTATGTATTTTAAAGTGGACGCGGGTTGCAGTACGTCTTATCTGATATGTTAAATAAGTACTTCATAGCCCAGATAGCTGAAAAATACCGTCATTTTGCATTGGTAAAAAAAGTCAAAACAGAAATTTGGGATTGCCCTTCTCCAGGTGAAATTGAAATAAAAAAAATAGCCGCTTGTTTTTTAAGCCCACACCTATCTTTTCCGACGCAGAAATGAAAGTTGTTGGGAATAGCATGGCCCAATGTTTCAAAATATGTCTATGAAATTTACTAAAAATCAATAAATCTGGAGAATTTATCCGTTTAACTGACATTTGGGTGTCTCGTAAGTCATGGCCGGAAGTCCGCGTAAGGATTCTGAGTGCACAACTAGCGGCTACTCCTTACGAGATTACTAGGTGTGGATTAGTAATAGAATTTTTCGCCATTTGGTGTAATATTTCATTATTGAAACTTGCAATGTTAAAAATACAACAGTGACTCAAACTTACATTAACATTATATGGGGAAAGGTTTCACTACTAAATCCATCGGGGTATTATTTGAAATCTGGAAGGTTACTGATTTCTCTTTTGTTTTACTACTAAAGTCTTAATGGGTTACACTTCCGATTTTCTGAAAATAATGAAACTGTCGAGCGCCAGAGGCAGATGGTAGTGGCTTGAGCATATTCTGAAATTTGGTTGATATGTTTGCTTGTCTTCCTTTGTGCCAGTGCCAATGCAAGTTTGTTTCATTTATGTTAGAGTTACAGAGGTGCCTGATAATGTATATAACTTTTACATAATTCTATCACTTTCATATATATATATATATATATAACTTTTACATAAGTCTATCACTTTAATTTTGAATATATCAGTACAAGAATTACAGATTTTTAATTTCATCCCATTCACTGATTAAAAAATCCCATATGGTGTAATGCTAAATTTTCTTTGTTTATGCATTTTGAACTGCTATAAATATAGACCCAAGTTAACATTGCACCAGATGGGAAAACTTTTATAAGCTAACTTACTGAGTTAAAAAATATGCTGGGTTACATTTTTGAAAAAGCTCTTTATCACTAAAAAAATGGGTTTGACTTCCGGTTTTCGAGCAAGTCGATTTTTTTGCGTATAAATTAAGATGAAATGATGTTAAGGCAAAGATATATGACTGATCATTTCTAGGATTGGGTAACGTATCTGAATGACAAACCACCCCTTTGAATGATTTTCATGCCAATTCAAAATTCATGACGTTAACAATTCAATGCAATGAAGATCCGGTAAGCCCTATACCTTTAAATGAAGGCGTGGATTTCAGGTGTTGAGTTATACAGTACTGTTCTCTCAGTGAGGCGGCTACCACAATCTATGCTGAACCTGAAAAGAAATCGGACCTGAAATGAAATCACACGCACACACTTCTATTATCAAACATAGGTAAGGCTTAATTCTAGGTGGTATTTAAAAAGCTAAAAAATGCATTATACTTCATTTCAAACAGTTTAGAATTAACGTACAAGTTAAAATTTAGAAGTGGTGGCGTGTAAGTCATATCCATTTTTTCTGTTATAATATTCAGAGTGACAATATTGCATAGTGTGACTCCTATCATAATCTTTGTTCTTTATTTCTAAGCTAATAACCATTGTACTGCGCTGAAACAAGTACGCATTATTCTCGTTTTACAAATATTATATAGCAACACTTATAAAACTCTTGCAAAGCGTGTCAGATGGGAAATAAACATTCAAAATTGGCATTGTTTGTCAATAGTGTGTAGCCTACCAGTCGCATCACCATATTTCTATCGAAATTTGCAAGAAAAGTGGAAAAAATTTGTCCAAAGTTGGCATGGTGGAAAGAAGTGCCCCTTATTCCAGGTTCTGTGTAGTAAGTGTAGTCTCTGATAACTATAGCATAGTTTAAAACTGGTGCGATACATACTGCAAAACGGAGAAAAAAAAATAGTTTTGTGTAGTTTTGATTAAACGTGTCGGCAGTTTAACCAGGGCCCAGTTGTTCAAAGCGTCGTTAGCTTAACGAGCTCGTTAAGGGTCATTTCGTTAACTGTTTTAGCGGATTCAATACACAATATTCTGATATTTTTTGCTGAAAAAATGTGAGTAGCTTTTGCAGTGCAAAAGCTACTCACATTTTTTCAGCAAAAAATTTTGGCATATTTGCGTATCACTCGATCTAAGTTTTAACGAATCGTTAACTAACGACATCGTTAGTTTTGAACAACTGGGCCCAGTTAACGACAACATAGGACAATTATTAAGATACTTACTCAACATGCTATCGAAATGCGAAAGTCTGTATCAGTACCCATGGCAGCAGCTTAATGATTTCTGACCGGAATATTGAATAAATGTTCAGTTATGTCTACGCACTCATCATCAAAAATAAGCACGCTGGGTAAAATTTTCAGCGGACGACTTACTGATTTTTTCTAGTTTTTTCAGTAAACAGGATTTGACATTTCACTCAAATCGTCTCCAATGGAGATAATTTGCATAAAATATCAAATCGTGTTTTCTGCGAGAAAAACAAAGACATATATTACAAATTTGTCGTTTGCGAAATTAGTCCAGAGACTAGTAAAAGTTAAAACTAAAGTAATGTTTTTGCAAATGTTTGAATAAAACTTGTAATTTCTGTTTTTGTTCTTTTGGCAGTATGTATAGAATTGAAGATACAGCCTCAGATTATATTGTTACAGACACTCTGTCTGTCTCGTCGTGCGTCAGTCGAAGCGATGTTGGACGAAACACACATGCTTTTGGTTACTGTTCACCCTGTGAAGTATTTTCGTGTGAAACTTGTAGAAAAGACGGCTCTGAATTAAGTGTCACTGTGGGAGTACAAACTACGCCTAAATCACATAAGCCAGACATTTGTCCATCACAAAGCAAACATGGGGTACTTGCACAAATCGAAGAAGACAGTATTGGTACAAGAATGTCCACTTGGTATTCGAAAACACAATACAAAGTTGTTTCTAGCAGGGAAAGTGCATTGTGCCCAAATGCTAACCGTGTAACAGGTCAGAAGAACGAAAATGCATGTAAAGATAGACGAAGCTTTAAAATTAAACCGATGTTCGGGCGAGCATCACCGATAACAGCTCTTAAGCCGGTCGACCAAAATTCAGTTCACAGCAGTGTTGGTAAAACTCAGTGTGGCTTTTTGCAATCTACAGATAGAAATTATGCCCAAACTGATATTTCAGATCATGATGAAGAGCATGTACGAGATTGTCGAGCTGCAAACAAAGCAGCCCTCACGGATTATCAGACTATGGCGTGTAATAATACGTCGAAATGGAAAAGAGTTGTCGTCATGGTAAAAAATAAACGATTGGCTACTAACAAATCAGATCTCACTGTAACAAAAAAGTACCCAAGTATCAACTAGGTTGCCGTTTTTACTCCCAGTATTGGGGCTAATAGGTCTGAGCAAACAATGTAAATTCAAATCAGACGGCGCAGAATATGATATCTGATCACGGTAAAGACCAATAACTGGATTAAAATTATCCTAGGGAGCTACAGCCTAATACAGCAAATTACTTTAGTACCAGTTCAGGCTCTTTTTTTTATTTCGTATTTTAAATGAATAGAGGACCAATTTTTAATCTGACAAAGTCAATGGAGTCTGAAATATAGGTAAAGGCTACTGGGTCAAGGTGTATGTTGAGTCAGCATGTCAAGAAGAAACGTTATGTGATGTTTGGAGGTTCTAGGCACGATAGTTGCTGAGATCATAAGGGGTCATTGTATGATGATATGATAAAGTCAATGGAGTGTGAAGTATAGGTCAAGGTCACTGGGTCAAGGTGTATGTTGAGTCAGCACGTGAAGAAGAAACATTATGTAAAGTTCAACGGTTCCAGGCACTATAGTTGCTGAGATCACAAGGACCATTGTATAATCTGACAAAGTCAATAAAGCGTCGAATAAAGGTCAAGGTCACTGGGTCAGGGTGCATGTTGAGTCAGCACGTGAAGAAGAAACATTATGTTGTTCAACGGTTCTAAGCACTATAGATGCTGAGATCACAAGGGTCATTGTATAATCTGACAAAGTCAATGGAGTGTGAAATATAGGTCAAGGTCACTGGGTGCAGGTGCATGTTGAGCTAGTTTGTCAAGAAGATTCATTAAGTAAAGTTTGAAGGTTCTATCAACTGTTGTTGCTGAAATTGCAAGTATCATCACGAAAACATACCTATATAATTTTGACCCACTTAAACCCCACTTTTATATAGTAAAACTGGGGTTTACAGGGGTATGCATTATTTTCCTTATGCTAAAAAACATAGATTGTGGGCACTCGTTAGAACCGCCTCGGCAAGGCGGTTCTAACGAGTACTAACAATTTATGTTTTGAACAGTAATATGAAAAATATCAGAATTTTTATTTGAAAACTTTGTTTTTTGGTGGTGAAGTTTTCGATATATTTGAACAGGCGTGTTTTCGTAATGTAAAATGACATTTCAAGGTAGGATGCAAATTCTGTGCCTGTTACCTTGACTTTAAAGTCACGCCACCAGACAAGGATGGCGGTAATTAAAATTTGGCTCTACTGACTGTTCTAAGGCGGTGGTACCGGTGTTAGTCTTACTCTTTGTTGTTTTGTGATATATTCTTCGAGGCGATTTGTTTTATGTCTTACCTTGTGTTATTATGTTCTTGTGTTTTTCAGTCCTTTTAGCATTGCGATTACCTCGCTTGGGGAAGAAGAGCAATCTTAGTGCTTTTCATACGTTTGTTGGCTTTGTGCTTGTTTGGTTTTGTCGGTTTCCTCTTCCTCTTGGTGTCTGGGAAGGGCTGCGGTTTGTGATTGTGGCACTCCCTGTACTTTTCTCTTACCTTTTTTGAGACCTATATCTATCATTATGACTATCATTATGCCAAATATAAATGAAATGCATCGAAGGGCCTTATAGTATAAGGTCTTATAAACTTTGAGGCAAAACCTTTGACCCTAGTATCCACGAATGTGACGGAAAAACAAACTTACAAACGAATGTACGATCGAATGAACGAACGAATGGATGAACGGAAAAAGCGAAAACTATAAACCCCTCGGCATACAAGTATGCCGGGTGTATAATTACTTTATGACAAACAGGATTAATTTGATTCTGAAGAAAAAAAACTACACGGTGACATCTCCTGTGTAGCGTCATACACACACACACACACACACACACACACACACACACACACACACATATATATATATATATATATATATATATATATATATATATATATATATATATATATATATATATATATATATATATATATGCGTTTCTTGAACTCTCGTATTTATAAACTATAAGTTGAAAAAATCAGCAAATGTTATACTAATTTGTTATACTAATTTGTATATATAAATGTCAGATAGAACGTCGTTATAATATATATATGTAAGAAAATTACGATTACTACTCTATATTTTTAATAAGCTGACCGGTTTATTGTCTTGACCGTTCTAGGGCGCGGTTTCCGATGTAATCTCACTTTTTGTTATCTTGTGTCTTCGAGGAGATTTGTTAAGTCTTGCCTTGTGTTTGGTTTGTTTTTGTGCTTTTTAGGCATTTTAGTCTTGCGAAAACCTCGCTTGGGGAAGAGAGAGGGCTAATCGTAGTGCTTTTGTTTGTTTTCTTCTTGTATGCTTTTTGTCTGTCTCCTCTTCCTCTTGATATCTGAGAAGGGCTGCGACTTGTGATCGTATTACTCTCTGGACTTTTCTCTTACCTTTTTATGTGCTGGCCTGATCAAGTAAAAATATACTTATACGTGTGTGCTGATTTTCTATTTTCTGAGGAAAATTATTAGACCAGCATTGATCAGGAACTGAAACAATCATATCCCAAAACCTTTCGTCAACCTCAGAACGGAAAGTAGTAATTACATTAAATACACCAACATGTTAATTTAAAACATGTATAGTCCAAGTAAGCAGCTCTAATCAAAAAGGAACGAACATGTCGCGCATAGGACGTTTACGTTTTGGGCTGATGGGTATGTAGAGTGATGATTGCTTACCAATGGACGGTCTCATTGAAAGCACATCCTAAAAGTCGCTGCATAAATTACGCGAATATAGGATCTGACAACATCTTGTACAGGGTCATCTCAGATAGGGTGGGGGAATACGTGATCAGTGGCTACTCCGAAAACGTAGACATGGTTGCCGATTAAATTTGGTTTAACGGGAACTTAATCGCCTGAGCAAGTCAATTGATGTCTATATAGAAGTATTTCTGTGCTATTTTCTACCGAGACAACCTAACATCGCTAAGATAATAACACTTGTAAGCATTATTGCCCGTGAATTTTATGTTTTGATCTATGCAAAAGTAAATGTACAAACAACTGATTCTTAACGAAGTCATATATATAATATGTAACGACGTTTTTAGCTGACATTTAAATATAAAAATTATATATAACATACTGATTTCATATATATATATATATATATATATATATATATATATATATATATATATATATATATATATATATATATATATATATATATATATATATATATGTATGTATGTATATATATATATATACTTGAAACTCTTCGTATGACGTAATGACGTACAATATAGCAAAAAGTCAATAAAGAGAAAATGAACTGCAGTAGTCTAAATTTTGTTGTTTTATTTTTTGTATAGTCAATTTCAAACGAAAATTCCCGAGTCGCTACGTAAATGGACGACCAGATTCCGGAGCTAATTGTTTTATAAAAATATTAATCAGTCGAATTCTGGCGGTAAACAAAACAGCGGCGGTCATAAAAGGGGCTCAGAGAAGGAAATTCAAGCTTATTTGATAGTTTCTTTTGAAGCAAAATATGCAAGGATTGTGTATGTGACATATCTGCTGTTTCCTTCGCTGAAATGCGTGTCTTTTCAACAAAAACATTTTCTTTAATGAAAAATATCAGCGGTGAAATGTTTACTGTAACACCGGTTTTTACTTACATGGACGTGTCCCGCTTTAAACAATTCGAAACTTTCTTCACGGATGGCTTTGAAATCCGCTTTGGTTTGAACAAAATAGGTTAGAATAGTTGTTATGTTGAACCCCTTCCTGACTGTGGGCAAATGAGTTTTGGAATATGATTCCTTCAACGTTAACTTGCCCGCAGAATTTGTTTAACAGCCGGCTGCTGACTGAAGCGGTCGGCATTTTTTACGCCAGACATTATTGGTTGACTGAGTCATGTGACTTAGCGCTATGTGACTTGAATGACGAGCGGAAAAATACGGAAACGCTATGAAAACGACTCTTAAGCGCTTTCACAGCTAATGCTGATCTTAAGATAAACATATTCGAATAAAACAAAAAACTTGTATTTGTCGACCGCAACTGGCCTATTGTTGCAATTGTCGACCTCACCTTTTCATTTAGTTATAGCCTTATGAAAGATAATTTAATAATGTTTAAATGCGCTTTATGGGGATTCTGCTGTGGGGCTGAGAAGGATACTATATTCGTTTGAGCCCTACTCGGAGGCCGAATTCAGTATACTTGAAATCGCTTTCTCGCGTACGGACTGTAGAGACGCGAAAATCCACTACTTAACGTGCTGGAAAACGGCATGCTATTAAGCGTTAAACGTTACTTAACGTTTGTTATGTGTGGAATCTGCGTTATGTTTAAACGTCATCATTTATTGTTGTTTTAAATATATATTTGTCTAAAGATGTGCATTAATTGTGAAAGCACTTTCAAAAAATTAAACGACAAAAGTTAGACTACTTCAGTTTATTATCTCTTAATTGAGCATCACGAAAACATACCTATATAATCTTGACCCCTTTAAACCCCACTTTTATATAGTAAAACTGGGGTTTACAGGGGTATACATTATTTTTCTTATTTCTGCTCAAAAACGTAGATTGTGGGTATGGTTCTAACGAGTACCCACAATCTATGTTTTGAGCAGAAACATGAAAAATATCAGATTTTTTTATCTGAAAATTTTCATTTTTTGGTGGTAAAATTTTCAGTATATTTGAATAGACGTGTTTTCTTAATGTTTACTTTCTTCAATAATGTACATGTACATCTGAATGAGTTTTGAATTGACTGTACTTTACAAACTTAGAAGAAGTGTTGATATATTTTTTTAAACGATTAAGACAATCAATATTTATTGTCTACGTCCATATTTGTCACTACTCCTGAAACACTTTATAAAAGGTCATGGAATGATCCAGTCCAATTTTTCATGGACTGTTCAACGTTATTATAACCAAGTGTTAGCTTTCACAAACAAGCTTGGTCTACGTTTAGCGCACATTTTCTAGACGACTTCTGGCAGATCTTATTTCACTGTATTTGGACTCATCATGGTTTACTAGTGTTTTTCGTATGTTCCGACTTCACGTTTTAGTAAGATCCTATTTGTTTCACCATTGTGTTGAAAATTATAGTAAATGTGTTGTTTCTTTAATGTGTTAATTCAATGATGAGCTATAAGCTAGAGATTCCTACGCAAACAGAAATAATATGTCGCCAAAACTGAGTAAGGATTATGGGCGAGGTCCGATCACTTTCTTCACGGTTGTTTGTTTTGCCAATTTGCTTTCTTCTTATGTTGTTTCGCATGTTTCCGTACTAGCAATGTGCCAACTTTGCTTTCAGTATTGAAGTTTGTGCTCTCAGCTATCTTCCCGATGGGTGTAACGTACTGCTTCAGAAATAAGTGCAAGGTTTGGCGCCCTCAGAACCGGGTTTAAGCCCGCCCCTACCTCTGATCCCTCCCCACCCCGCCAATCCCTCAAAAAGTTTTAGGATAAGTATGGTAACTGAATAAACTTGGTAGAACCTTCGCCATTTACACGAACTAAGGCCACTTTTTTGACTTCCTGTTTGCTTTTCCGTACGCCAAGCCTCTTCTGAAAAGAAATCTTCTCTATAAAGAAAGGATTTGCTCTCTGGGAGCAAAATTTTACCTGATTTACCTTATAAAGCCCTCAGGGGACAAAGCAGTTATGGCTCTGCACCCCCCCCCTCCCCCACGCCCCCTCTTAAGGTGAATCATTTTCCTTTAACATGACGAAAAAAATGCCTATATAATTTTGACCCTCTTAAACCCCCTTTATATAGTAAAACTGGGATTTTCAGGGGTGGGGGGTATACATTATTTTTCTTAGTTTTGCTCAAAAACAAAGATTGTTAGAACCGCCTTGCCGAGTATCCACAATATGTTTTTGAGCAGAAATTTGAAAGAAAAAAAAACAGAGTTTTTTCATCTGAAAAGTTACAGTTTTAGGAGGTGAAATTTTCTTTATATTTGAATAGGCGTGTTTTCGAAATGAGTTGTAATACGTAGGGTAAAGATAATAAGCATGTTTCTCACAGAAACGCGTGGCAGTATTCACTTTTCGTATTCGGAATGACAGGCCTCAGTAAAAAGTGCAAGACCAGAACACACTGATTAATGGGGATAGGTACACTTTAAGGAGATGTAACTCTGTCAAAATTGTTTTTGTCGCCTTCTGAAAAGGGAGCTACTGTATACTGTATGAGGATAGAATTTGCTCCCTCTTGCTCCCAGAGGGAGCAAATTCTTTCCTTATAGGCTTCCTGTCAGAAGTGTATTGGAGTGTGGGAAATAAAACAGGAAGTCAAACATGCATGCAGTCTGTCACATAGAGCTATGATGATTACATATCATGTTCTCAATAGATCGTGTATAGACTATATTTACATACAGTATACCTATAGGATCCTAGAAATTGGAATTGCACGATTTGTTATGAAGCATTTGGGTTTAACTTTACGGCGATAATATAGGACTACAAAGCCTTACCGCTCAAGCAGCTAGACCAATATCTTCCATGACATGAAATCCAAGAGCCAAGGGCAATCGAAAAACGCTGTCTAAAAACCTTCGCAGTCTTTTCTTGTAAGAAGACTGATATTCTGGATCGAGATTTTCTTGCTCTGAGAAAAGGCTAGATCACGCAACATCAAACACACACATTCGAAACAATAATCAGAGGAATCTAAACAACTCATTACGAAAACATGCGTATTCAAATATATAGAAATTTTCACCAAAGACAGAAAATTTTCAGATAAAAACTGATATTTTTCATATTTCTGCTCAAAACATAGATTGTGGGTACTCGTTAGAATCGCCTCAGCCAGGCGGTTCTAACGGGTGCCACAATCTATGTTTTTGAGCAAAAATAAGAAAAATAACATATACCCTGTAAACCCCAGTTTTTTTTATATAACATTTCATTTGAAATATCTATTTCGAAAAGAGATTTTGATACCTGCCAGGTACCGACGCACGAATCCAAGAATGACTTGCATGTTTTGGGGACTGCGAAACGTGGTCCCATTACTAGTGCAGACAGGAAGCCAATATAAATTGGTAAATGCCGAACAGGTTTTGTTTTCCGCAATGTGTTTTCATCTGGAGGAAATGAGCTCATACTGCCACTTGTCACATAAGTATCAAGGAAAACTGTTCGGGCTGGCAAGGATTTGATATTAGAGCAGGCACTTTGGCGACCTTTAAATGACCTCCAGATACTTCTGTGATCTGTAAACGGCCTGTGTGTTTGGAAATAGTGTAACCATTATACGAAGTCTGGTGTAGTGTAAATGATGAGACAATGTCAGATAGTGGAATATTTTAACCAGTGACAAAATTCCATTCTGGAATATCTGGAACATGTGAAAAATCTTTAACAGTGAAACAACTACATGGAGAAACTTAACTTGAAGCTACTTCTTTCTTAAAAAGAGCACTAATTGTGTCTCGATCATATGAACGATAACCTCTCTGTATAGAGTCACCATATTTACCTTAGCTATGTTAATAAACACTTCATCGTTCACCTTTTCTGGGTCGATTTTGCATTCGACGACAACACAGTTTTGACAGTTCTGTTTGTTTTTGCACTTAACCTTTACCACTCTGTGGGCATTTTCAGTGGATGGCAAATTGATGATATTTTTCTTATTTTTCCCAGAAAACAGGGTTTGACATTTCATGCAAATTGTCTCCTAAGGAGACAATTTGCATGAAATGTCAAATCCTGTTTTCTGGGAAAAATAAGAAAAATATTTCAAAATGTCGTCTGCTGAAAATTTTACCCAGAGTGCTAAGCGTTAATAGGCATATCAAGAACAGCAAGAAAATCAAACTCAATGTATTGCATCAACTTCTCTTCCTCTGGTAACATAAAAGATGGATGCGTCTTCCAAACCGATGTTTTCTCCGCCATGCTACCACATTGCTAAATACGAGCAATATTAAATATTCCACGCTCGTTATTTTTTTTTTAATGTATCGACAAACTTGCGCGCAGCTTCCTTTCTAACCTTTAATTTTTTTTTGTTATCGTAGTCAATAGAAGCGTTATTTAGTATGTCTTCAAAGATGTTTTTAACGTCATCCGTCTGAACTTCAATTTTCTTTACCTCACAGTTGCCATTGTTGTGTTTCGTCTCAGCTTATAACATTACGAAAACACGCCCTAAAAATAATAAATTGAAAATTTCACCACCAAAAAAAATGAAAAGAAAGAAAAAAAAAAAGATATTTTTCATATTTCTGCTTAATACATATATTGTGGGTACTCGTTAGAACCGCCTCAGCGAGTACCCACAATCTATGTTTTTGAGGAGAAATAAGAAAAATAATGTATATCCATGTAAACCCAAAATTTACTCTACAAGAATGGGTTTTAAGGGGGTCAAAATTATATAGGTATGGTTTCGTGATGAGTTGCCATTTTTTGTTTTGTCTTAGCTCATAAATGTCTGGCTATCCTTGGTTTAAACATATTTATTTCTGAAATGTTTACATATACAACACATACAAAAATACAACAATAGAATCAGAACGAAAGCATACAAGCTTATTTAGTTCCTTTCCTAGGATATGATCATTGCCAGAAATATGAGTATACGAGCAAATCCAGAATGGATAATTTCCAATGGCCCTCTTCAAGTAATAACAATTTATTATTAAATAATAATTGTGAAGTTCGACATATAGAGATGAGCAAACATAAATTGAGAATAAGAAGAGAAAAGAGAAACAAATTACACAAGATGAAACGAAGAAAAATAGAGAGGGGGAAAGAAATGAAGAACTATGGGGCAGATTTTTTTGAAAAGACTATAAATATAGTAAGAAGTTACTGGGGACTGTGAGTGCTGCAGGAGAGATCCGAGTGATGTCATCGGTGTATGCTCCGAATCACTGTCACTATTTAAAGTCCATTTAGTCTGGTACAAATAATGACTGATACGAGTGTAACCGATTAACTTTCTTTAAAATCTTTTCGTTCTTTGGATATACATCTGTACTGCTTCAAAAATGGCTATATTAGCTTCATTAGGTAAATTAAGATCGCCATTGAGGATTATGTTTAGGGTGATATTGCAATGTTTTGATAGAGTGTCTATTAATATCTGTCTATGATTTCTGTATAAATGACCTCTAAAAAAGAAGTGGTCTGCATTTTCTATATCACCACATCTACAAATACAGAGAGGAGATTCTATGATGTTTTTCGAGTAAAGATCATCGTATTTGAGAGAGCTGCAACCAGTTCGAAGTCCAGTATGAAGTATCTGCATGCTTCTGTTGCCTGCATATAAGTATTTTTGAACAATTACTCTGCCCTGACGTAATTGTCTCTTAAAATCATCAACTGTATCTACAATCCTGTCAGAGCAGGGAAGATCGTTCCAATCACGAATGACTGCAGGAAGAAAAGAATTATAATATTGATTAGTACGCGAATGTATTGTTCTTATACTATTTGCGTTACGCAAACTATAATGTGAAGCGTTCTGGTCAGGCCGAGGAACCAGTGAAGAGAGATAAGAGGGGCAATGTCATTATATATTTTATAAAATAGGACTAATATATGCTTTCTTCTCCTTACATCTAGCGTTTCCCATCCGATCTCATCATATAGTTTTTGCATAGAGACTAGTCTGGTTGTTCCGGTGGCTATTCTAGCAGCCTCTAATTGATTTTTTTTCTAACTCATGTTCCTTTGGCTATCCTTGAACCTACACTGCGAATTTTGTTTCTTATTATCCGTCTTATCTGAGAGGTCTGCCGGCAAGTCAATGCAGCCTGTAACACTAATATATGGATGTTAGCAGTCGCGGTAAATACAGGAATGACTCTGAAATGCAACAAAATGTACAATGATCACTATTTTGTTTCTAGAATGTTTTAACATTAATTTTAACCAATTTATGACAAGTGGACGCTTCTGCTTTGACACTTTGGACTAGTTCATTCGAAAAGAATGGGTCACTGATTAGTTATTATTATCACAATGTTTTATAGAAATCCCTGTTTGTGTTCAGGTTTTACGGCCAAGTGAACCCAATGGGACCATGTCGACTGCGGTCAGTTTACCTAACCACACCTTTACGGGACAGGCTTAATCCTTTCAGCGGTTAACCAGTATTGTGCACAGTCTTTCGTCCGACAACTGCTCTCCTTGAATCAGCGGCGGATGGGAGAGAATGACCGCAGAAAATATTTCATGATCAATCTCCATGAAAGAATGTTGCCGACCCGGTGGGGGGTCGAACCCGCAAACTCCTTAAACGCTGCGTTCTGCGGTCTACACTATTTCTTAGTGTTCCTTTTATGGGACGCTAGGCATAAATGGGCTAAATAATCATCTGTTTACTTTTCAGGGGCAGTAATTCCTCCGATTATATCCCGATTATATCCCCGTACACTGTAAACAGATCCCGTGCATTTTACGGTAAATACTGGCAACTGACTGCTTATATACCGAGATATTAATATATATACCTATGTCAAATATTTGAAGTCATTGACCTAATGCTTGTAAATAAAGGTCGTTAAAAATTTGCTTTCGCATACGCGTATAGCGCTCTTTACGCAACAAGCGTAAGAAAAAAAAATCTCATTACGTAAACACGCCTATTCAAATATACTGAAAATTTTTCCACCAAAATATGAAAATTTTCAGATTAAAAAAACTGATATTTTTCATATTTCTTCCCAAAACATAGATTGTGGATACTCGTTAGAAGGTTCTAACAAGTATTCACAATCAATGTTTTTGAGCAGAAATAAGAAAAATAATGTATACCCCTGTAAACCCCAGTTTTTCTATATAAAAGTGGGGTTTAAGGGAGTCAAAATTATGTAGGCATTTTTTCGTGATGTTATTTGCAATAAAAAAAGACATCAACTAACATGAAATATTTTGCTTTTCTACCATAGGGGCTGCTATAAAAGGAAAGACTAAATTGCTTCCGAACATTACGAAAACATGCCTATTCAAATATACTGAAAATTTCACCATCAAAAAAAATGAAAATTTTCAGATTAAATTCTGTTATTTTTTCTTATTTTTGCTCATAACATAGATTGTGGGTACTTGTTAGAACCGCCTCGCCGAGGCGGTTCTAACGAGTACTCACAATCTATGTTTTTGAGCAGAAATAAGAAAAATAATGTATACCCCTGCAAACCCCAGTTCTACTATATAAAAGTGAGGTTTAAGGGGGTCAAAATTATATAGGCGTGTTTTCGTGATGAATAAGGGCTACTCTTCATGAAAGAATTTCTTCCCCCTCTTAGAGCAAACCCTTTCCTTAAAGAGTAGCTCCTATTTTAGAAGCGCTACTAGCGATTTATTTTCTTTTTTTTTTTTTTTTTTTTTTTTTTTTCAAGGTTTGTTTTTCTGGGTGTGCGTAAAAAATCCCGTTCTGATTACGCCATTGTTTTGTATACCTAAAAACTAAAAATGTCTGCTTCATGCCCGGGGGATTGGGCGGTAACCTGGGGATAAGTGTGGTATGGGTGTGCGAGCCAATATTCGAAACCGACCTCATTCATACTCCTGATCTTTGAAAAAACGGACCCAATCATTTACTAGATCAAGTGAAATTTTGACCCATTCATGTACAGTCCTTTGATTTTTTTTTTTTTTTTTTTTTTTTTTTTTTTTGCACCCATTTATTGATCGTAGTTAGATAAATATCGCAGTCAAAAACAAGAAGAGAACAAACAGCCTCGAAAATCTCTGAACGAAAAATATGTGCATATACCGGGATGTCAGAAAAGTGAGGCGTTTCATATACCAACCAAGAAAAATCGGGTCAGTCATATACTTTTTGTTAAAAAAGGGGGCTATTCAGATACCAAGCAGCGCTGAAAAAGGGGGGCCATTCGGCACGCACATGCCATATATAGGAAGTGACACCCCCACCCACCACCCCCCCCCCCCCCACGCACACACACACAAACACACACACAACCGAAGATTCATGTTTACGCAGTCAATCAAAATTTGGAATTACCCCGCTGACAAAAACAGATTTAAGTGTGGACAACTTTAATATTCTATCAGTATTTCTTTCATCATTACGCTAGCCGGAAAAGGTCGAATAATATTAAGACAGACATGTGCTCCAAGCAACGATTCAGACAGATCAGCCTGTACATTCGCGCAGACTGACCAGAATCTGTAATGCCTGGTACATTTTGGATAGCAAAAGAAGTTTTTCTTCATGCGAACAACGAAGACTCTGGTCAGCCTGAGCAAATGTAAGAGGGTATGTTTTCTTACGTCATGGCTCAAAAGGGTATCTTTTTATTGTAACTCGGTTTTAAGTATCTACTTCTCGTTAGGTATTTCAACAATGAGCCTAACTTCCTGATTTAACCTTTATAATCCTATGGGCAAATTCACTGAGCAGACGAGAAACTGATGTTTTTGTTTGTTTGTTGTTTTTTTTTTTGTTGTTTTTTTCTTCAGAAAAAGTTGATATTTTATAAAAATTGTCTCTATTTGCATGAATGTCAATTCCTGTTCCTAGGGAAAATAAGAAAAAAAATATTTAAAAATGTCATGCATGTGCTGAAATTTTGACCCAGAGTGCTAAACATATTATGCATATAATAAAATGTGCGTGTGAGAACTGTTAACATATATAGAAGCTAAATTACTGGTTTGTCCGATCGTTACTGTATGCATATCCACAAAAAGAAACAACTGTCACGATCTTTTCCTCGTCTTCTCTTTTTCTTCCTTGTGATGTATTATCCGCCTAAATTTAAGGCGCACCTGTTCTATAACGGGATTACTTCCCAGCCGGAACATGACGTCTATATAACGTCGTCTCTGCCTTGCATCGGCATGAAGATGATGTTGTATATACGTCATGCGCTCGCGGTTCTTTGGATCTGTTTATATGACATGTTTACTTAGAATCGGGGTCAGCTGCCATATTGTCTCCTGAGGCACCCTTTATTTTATATTGTCATAATGAAATAGTCATTTCAAGTGGTGTTTATGACAAAAATTTCTTACATACCCACGCATATGGGATTGAGCAAACCCTGTGCTTTATTGTCAGCGGCAAAATCGATCCAGCATGGGATAAGATTTGCTATGCTACACGATATAATTTCGGAAGATTCTCGCCGTTACGCCGGTCTAGCAAAAGGGAACTAATCAGTCTCGTTAACCCGTTTCGAGTGCCTCCCTCAATGAACGCTAAACAGAAGAAAATCAATTATATCGTATCCTGTACGCATGCAATTGCTTAGAAAGCTGTAACAATGTTTGAGTTTAATCTTGAGGACTCATTGAAATTAATCTCAATGGAAATTGGCTAAAAGGGCCAAAATAAGGATAATCGTTGACATTGTGAATCCTGGTTGCCCACAGTCCTACATACTGTACAAGGTCCAGCTGTACACTGACGGAAATTATTCAGACAGTTGATAAAGTCACACTTGTTAAGGATTTGTCAAATGAGCTTACAGAGCCTGCAAAACAGTTTCCAGCACCTTCCACTACTACTTCAATGATGCTTTGTCAAATGGCTGAAACTGAGGAAATGTTGGATGATACTTACTTAGATGAGAACTCAATCATTGTAGCGCCTCCTGAAGATCAGATTTCTCAGTTCCTTGCATTTGTAGGTGCACCTTCTAATCCGATCACACAAGATACGTTTGATAATGGCGTAGACCAGTTTGTAGCTGAATTCTCTCACCTGAAACAAAGTCCTACCTCCAATATCCATCCGACATGCCTGAATAGAAGTCCCGATTTGCACAGTCTGTTGAAACAAAGAATTACAGTCGACTCTCGTTATCTCGAATTCCAAGGGACTCTCTGAAATACTTCGAGATATCCGTAGTTCGACATATCAGGTTTGCAGAATTGAGGAAAAAATAATTTGATTAACCACATTTAACAAACTGAAAGGTAATTGGACTTTTGAAGTTAGAGATATATTGAAAATATTGTGGAAAAGAGGAGAAATTGCTCCTTAGGAGCAATTTCTCCTCTTTTCTACAATATTTTCCATCTGTTGTTAGGTTTTCATGTATAGGCAGGGACCAGATTTTGCACTTCGAGATAAGCGGTTATTCGAGATAAGCGAGGTCGAGATAACGAGAGTCAACTGTACATTTATGAAAGTGAAAATAAATTCACACGCCGTAAGACATTAGCGCACCAGCGATTGTTTGAGAGTTATTTGAAAGAGCAAAGGGTATATAGAGCTGTCTGTGATATTCTTCCTGCTGGTTTGAACGTCTGTTTGAGCCAGTGTTTCATCTGCGTTACGAAAGAAAATGGTGGTGAAGATGAACCAGTAACTTTCAGAAGTATGCTTGGGATTTTATAAAGGTTTCTCGAGATACCGAATTACTCTTGCAGTTTAATGTCTGGCTATGACTGCTCAAGCATTAGAAGTGCTGAAATGTAAGCAGAAAGACTTGGAAGAAAAAAAAAAAAAAAAAGAAAAAAAAAAAAAACAGGGTTGAGGCATCCATCTGCAGATGTGGTTACTGACGAACATTTACAGATTTTAGTTTGGGAACAAGATGTGTACCATGAAATGTTAAAAAATGTGGATGCTTTCAAATCTATATTTGCTAGTAAGCAACAGAAACATGCATCATTAGAAATTTGAGTTTTGCTCTGGGAAAATTGAATTCTACTGTAACTCAAAACATTCAGTAAGTAATGGATAAATAAAAAAATCACAATATTGTTATACTTGACTACGAGGGTCGTGCAAAAAGTTCTATTACTAATAGGCTTCCTTAGTTTTATCCCAGGTATATTTTAAAATGCTTCACTAGACTTGAATTGTGCGTTGAATAGCTAACGATACCTGTTTATTTCGTGCAAATTGCTTTCCAACTGACCGAGTTATTTCAAATTGAAATAGATGCAGTCATATACATTGACCAATTTACTTGTTACATTGGAACATGGACCAGAAGACTGAAATTCGTAGCTATAATAAATGCCGCATTAGGCTTAATACAGATTCAAAGCAGATATTTAATGAATTGTGTGGTATATATGGACCTCAGACCATTTCAATGCGCACAGGTTTAGGTGGGTTAATAGCTTTTAAAGCTGGAAAATTTTCTGTTGAAGATGATACCCGTCCTGGAAGGCCTAAACCTCTGTTACCAAGGCTAACATCGATGTTATAAAGAGTGTGGTTGAGCAGGATGCGCGATTGTCTGTCAAAGATATAGCTAGTTCTAGTGGCATATCAGAAGGCAGTCTGCAAATAATACTGAAAAAAAAAGCGCTTGGACCTGAGAAAGGTTTGCGCTAGGTGGGTACCTCATTTGCTCACTGAAGAGCAAAAGTTACATCGCCTTAAATGTGCCCGGGAAGTTTTGAAAACATACAAAGGTTGTTATAGTCGGGTTATTTCTAACTTGCTAACAGGTGATGATACCTGGGTGCACATGTTTGAGCCACAAAGAAGGGTGATAATAAGCAAAGGAAGCGAAAAGATAAAAAAAAAAAAAACGCCCTTGTATTGCCAAGAGAACCGTAAGTTCGAAAAAGATGTTGTACGCAATTTCCTTTAATTCAAGTGGGCCAGTCGTTCAAGTGCCTTGGTTCGGGCCTCAGACTCAATGACGGCCTCTTCGTAAAACTTTAACCAGTGGGTTGGAGCTTGACGATATGTCTTTGGCTTGGCCCGCCGTGGTTCAACTACTGGTTTTCATTTACTCTGGCATACAGTAGAATTAGCCATGAGTACTCGTCTTTGTTTAATATAGTGATTAATTTGTTTTTTATGTTTTCGCTTTGATGCATTGACTGAGTGGGGAGCCTTTATGCGAACCGAATTTTTATGTATTTCTGTATTTAGAGTAGCATCGGGACCCAGAGTGAAGCTAGCTAGCTATAAAAGTGCTTTAAACCCCCCGGTGGTTTGCTCTACCGACCGTTCTAAGGCGGTGGTCTCGGTGTTAGTCTTACTCTTTGTTGCTTTGTGATTTATTCTACGAGGCGATTTGTTGTATGTCTTTCCGTGTGTCATTTTGTTCTTGTGTTTTTCAGTCCTTTTAGTATTGCGATTACCTCGCTTGGGGAAGAGAGAGCTAATCTTAGTGCTTTTCGTACATTTGTTCGGTTTGTGCTTGTTTAGATTTGTCGGTTTCATCTTCCTCTTGGGGTCTGGGAAGTGCTGAGGTTTGTGATTGTGGCATTCCCTTGTCTTTTCTCTTACCTTTTTTGTCCATCTGTCACTGGCCGAGTCTACAAGAATACTGTACTGAAGAAAGTGAAAGTTTAACAATAAGAAACGACCAAGCAAAGGATGGTCAGTAGTTCACCTTTTACATGACAACGCCTCCTCTCATAAGTGTGAAGTTGTTAAGTCTTTTTTGGCTTCTGAAAAGATGAAAGTTTTAAACCATCCACCTTATTCACCTGACCTGAGTCCCTGTGACTTCTTTTTTATTTCCAAGGCTTAAGAAAATGCTTTCTTGAAATAAGTATACGTCTAGAAGTTCTCTTGGCAGCGCTGTTTATCAGTGTCTCAAACAGATACCAAAAGAAGACTATTTATCTGCTTTTCGCGATTGGGTAAAAAGGTTACAAAAATGTGTTTCAGTAAAGGGGGGAATACTTTGGAGGTTTGTAATGAAAATATGTTTGAAAAAACGCAGCACTGAAGTAATCCGAATTCAGTGACGTTTTGCAAGACCCTCGTATTATGTTGTTCTTCATTAAGAAAAGTAAATAAAGAAATAGTTAAAAAAAATATTTTTTTTTTATTATATTTTATTTTTATTTATTTTTGTATTTTATTTATTTATTTATTTATTTATTTTTTTTTTTTTGACATCTGAAAACTAAGAACTCATTTATCGCGCCGGTCTCTTAATATAGCTTTGGATTTTTACAAACGGTAGACTATTCGATTAGCTCACTTAGGACGTTTTATATTTGCCGGGACGTCGGTTTGTGACGATCCCGGCAAATATAAAAAAAATCTTAAAACAGTGTTTTTGTTTTCATTTCAATCAAGAAATTTTATAAAGCTTAATAAAAGCAAACATTAAAGAATCACATTGTTGTTCTTGTTTACCTGTTACATTGAAAATTTATTAAACTTTAGTATACCCTTGTTCAATATCTCTATGTAAACATAACAAAATTTCCACCGGTACTTAAGGTTTTACGTCTAAATATTTTGTTTTGTTTACTTTACTTTATAAATCAATAAGGAACATGAATGCAAAAACACACGCACATATACAAAAACGCCAAAAATCTAATGCATATTTGAATTTAGATATTTCTTATAAAATCTCATAAAATAAAAATTTATAATGAAATCAAAGTATTCAAATAGTTCAGATAAAACAATGAACGCTTTATTAGATAATATTCATCGTCCCTCTTTCTGGCTCCACATAAACAGACTTCAGACAGAAATAATCATCTTACAATCACTAAGATAAGACCAGCCTTTGGTGTGAGCCACCACTATCAGGGCTGTATATTGCATGCAGTCATGATAGACCACCCCAGCCAAGAGGCGCAGAATATGTGTCTAAGTCAACCCATTAGGGTTAATGTTATATGGGTTTTACCGGAAAAAAAACATGCCCATGGAAGCAAATTGATCAAATAGTCCATAGTTGAGCATTACAAACACTAGTGTAAGAAAACATCTGTGCAAAAAGCTACTTTACAACAACATTCCTGATACCCAAACGATACATATTACTGGCCATAAAAATCCTCAGTCATTCGACAATTACAAAAAAAAAAAAAAAAAAAAAAAAAAAACAAACTTTGCAACAAGCAAAAACAGCATGTTTGATCGCTGTTATCATTTTCCAACGCACAACATGAAACCGAAGACTTTAGTGAGCCCCAGATGTTACCAAACGCTACCGATTTAAATTCAAACGCTCCTAGTTATACACTTCTGAATCCACCCAGAATTTACAATATCCAGAAACAGTTACAACATCAAGCCAACCAAGTTCAGCCCCAAGAATACAATAGTCAAGTCACAACATACTTTGAAAACGCAATGGTTAACAATCAGTAGATGTGTCCTAAAATACTACTCTTTTCTCAGCAGTCTGTGTTTGTTACCCTAAAGTATAACCAGGCAACAGGATAAAACCTATCCATTACCAGGAAAAAGGCCGTGAAAGATGGAACTCTTCCAGTATTACAGGTATGAAAATGTATATTTGTTGTGAGTGGGTTGGTAAAAAGGAAACCGAAGGTAACTAAGGAGAGTAAGCATGAACAGTAACTGTAAATTCAGAGCATGTTGTCTGGGTAACAGGGAAACATGAGTAACAGCAGGTAACAGTGTGGAAAGGGCATTAATAGTAATCGTAAAGTTTGAATGTATTGTTAGTGTAACAGGTTAACACGGATAACATCAGGTAACATAGTACGGGCATTAATAGAAACCAAATCCTGACCATACTGTTTGGGTAATTTTGTGGTGCCGTACTTGGCAGAAAGCCAAAATTATAAATTGGATTTACTGGTCACTATCCGCGCAGAAGATCATTCGGTCAAATTGTTTTTGACAAATTTTCTGAAAAGTAGACTCAATTCTTTCCGTTAAGAGCAAAACCCGCTCCAGAAAGGGCTTGATTAGAGGGAGGTCATAAAAATGCTCTCTTTGGTGGAATATCAGCAAAGTGTACATGTATACAATAGCTTTAAATATTCGTACAGACAGATCTGAACAAATAATCATGCTCTGTTTTTCTCTTAGCGCATTTGACCCCCACCTTCCCGACTATTACTATATCAAAGTCGGGTTAGTGGGGTATTGCATTTCCATATGTTTCTGATGACCGAGACCATAAAACTCTGCCTAGTTACCAATAAAATGATGTTATGTTATGCAATTAGTTAAGTAATACTGATAAGACAGTTAACTACAAACCACGCACAAAATTCTTAAATATAAAACACAATGAAGTAGCTCAAAACCGATTCCAAAATCTACATCTGCATTACAAATTTATCAAATTTCACTTTTTAAATGGTTTCCTATGTTGAAAAAAATAAAGATTTTAAGACTATATATTACAGTGCAGGGAACCAGTATTATCAGAGAAAAGTAGTCCCCCAGGTTAATCTTGTAACCACCTGTTGTGAACAGACTAATTAGTGTATGGAGATTTGAGGGCAGTAGCCATAAAGCATCTGGTTGAATTATCAGTTGAGCATGAATTTTTTTGCCACTTTTTTTCTCAGAGAAAAACCTGTCATGTGTACACCTGGATGCATTACGAAAACACGCCTATTCAAATATCTTGAAAATTTCTCAACCAAAAACTGAAAGTTTTCAGATAAAAAAAAATCTGATATTTTTCATATTTCTGCTCAAAACATAGACTGTGGGTACTCGTTAGAACCGCCTCGCCGAGGCGGTTCTAACGAGTGCCCACAATCTATGTTTTGAGCAGAAATAAGAAGAATATTGTAAACTCCCCTGTAAACCCCAGTTTTACTACATAAAAGTGGAGTTTAAGGGGGTCAACATTATATTGGTATGTTTTCGTGATGAAGACACCAGGAAACGATATCTGACCTGTGAGGGTGTCTACACTGCCACTCAATTCATCTGATTTTATATGCATCAAGGAGTAGTAAATAAACTTCATAATTTAGGACAACTATGGTAAAGAGTTAAGGTTAAAAATACAATGTCGATCATATATCAGTTACCTGATCAGAGATTCTTCTTGTTCAATCCGATTTCCTTTTCCACATTGCGAAAATACGCCTTTTCAAATATATTGAAAATTTTACCACCAACAACTGAAGGCTGTTCTAACGAGTACCCACAATCCATGTTTTCGAGCAGAAGTAAATAAAATAATGTTTACCCCTGTAAACCCAAGCCTTACTGTATAAAAGTTGGGTTTAAGGGGGTCGAAATTATATAGGTATGTTTTCGTGGTGATCGGTTTCCTTTTCCAGGGATCACACAGGGGTTTATGGGGACAGGATAACCTGGACTGCGTTCAAAAATGCAAGTCAAACGTTCTGTCCTGGTTTCCTGCTCCTATTGGCACTCGTCATAAGATACACGGATCCAGGGATTGTGAAGACACAGGATATCATTTCAACACAGATTCGGGTGTGTTCCAGATGTTCTACACGGGATAAGCTAACCCGAGATTCTCTGGCTTTGAAAATTATTACTTTTCTAAGCGGCCAAATAAGAAAATAAAAACAAAGCTTTTTCAACATCAGAGAGGGCTGGGATTAGGGAAAAGTAAACAACTACTAAATATGTACGCAACAACCTGTGCGTTGTCGAGATCCTTCAAAAACTGCGCACAGTGCGTTGTAGTAGATAATTATAAATAAATCATTACGAAAACACGCCTATCCAAATATACTGAAAAGTTAATCACCGAAAAATTGAAAATTTTCAGACAAAAAATTCAAATATTTTTTGTATTTCTGCTCAAAACATAGATTGTGGGTACTCGTTAGAACCGCCTCGCAGAGGCGGTTCTAACGAATACCCACAATCTATGTTTTTGAGCAGAAATAAGAAAAATAATGTATACCCCTGTATACCCCAGTTTTACTTTATAAAATTGGGGTTTAAGGGGTCAAAATTATATAGGCATGTTTCCGTGATGGTATGAGAAAGCTATTTAAAAAAATGGGATATAGGAATCATGTTTCCCAGTGTTGTTTCATAGGAAAGTGACAATAATAGTGCTGAAAATATCTATTTCAGCAGCATTGCAAGAAATAACACTTGAAATCAAGACATTGCAAGGTCACGTTTTAAAGGTGCGGGAGATGTGCCGACCAAACTATGAAATAAATCACGAAAAACTTTACATGGTCTTATCGATGATCCGTGCGCCTGGGTGCATTAAATATAAAATCGAAACAAGCTCATAACAAGAAAATATTGATGCAGAGCATCAATACGCCGGGAAACTAATCTGTAATGCATTACTTAGTTCCCTACAGATCGTAGTATAGTGAAAAAATGTTAAAATTTATGAAAGGTTGTAATTATATAAATTATCACAATACTCAACGATAAAAACATTATCAGAGCTATGTAAACAAAAAGTCAACTATGATCGTCTGTTTTCTAGCCCGCATACATAATTACATGTCGCCATCCATAGCCTAGGCCGAACATACTATATCCGAAATAATCTATGTAGCAGTGTTTCGTTCTTTTCTCCACTCATAAAATTTTCTTTCGATCCAAATCTTTCCATGCTTGAATATCAAATTAAACTGTATTATTAAACAAGCTTATAATCCGTCCGATTTGAGAATGCATATTTCCAATCGTAAACAAAGAAAAATATCTTTTGTTTCTTCTCCGTAGTACGACGGAAAAAAAAAAAAAAAAAAAAAAAAAAAACGAAATGAAAAAATTCAAACGTGTACGAATATTGACAACAACAAGCTCATTTCAGGTCGAATGGTCAAACTGGGGCTGCTACGGGAAAACTGCTTATTTCTCTTTTAAATGAGCAAAATCCACATTGCTACGTTCATTCTACACAGTACTTCCCATTTTTTTTTATTTCACTAAGTTACGAATAGCACAGTTCTCTGCTGCAAAAGTGTGACTTTGAATGATAATAATAATAATAAAAAAGTCGTGTGTGTGTGTGTGTGTACGGGGGAAGGGGGAGGGGGGGTGAATAGTTATATATAACCCCACTAAGAACCCCATAAAACTGGAAGAAAACCGATGTTCACCAAATGCATACACATTTTACAAAAACAACCTTAAATAGATACGCCTGGCTCCAGCCCGTCGTAAATAACAATATGTATAGCTTTTGTTTAGTTTTTTCCGACATTTTTCGCCGACTCCGGAACGTTATAAGCCGACTCCTGAGCGTTGTGGCAACAGCCTGTGTTTTTTTCATTGACAAGTGTATATTTGAACAATGAAACGTTCGCTAAACATTTTAGAGAACATCTTAGAGAATAGCTGTAAATGTCCTCACACGCTGGAAAACCTTTTTGGAGATCAACAAAAACAAATGTTTGAAGAACAAGGACATATCAATATAAACAAACATCACGAAAACATGCCTATATAATATTAGTATAGTATAAACATATTTTATTGCATCATTTCATGGCAATGGGGTCGGGCCACAAGTTCTACCAACATTAGTTACGACCCTCCCTCTACAAAGTTTTATTACAACAATAACAGACACATGATAATGGCAAATTAAGAAACATTATCTAAATACTTGATATGGAGTGATTGTTTAACAAATTATGGATTCGAAAACAAATATACAATACATAATTTTTAAAAGATGATAGCTAATATGAGGTGATGAGAAAAGTAAAGTAAATAATTAACCAAAAAATGTAATAAGATAATGATGGAATGTCATGCTGGACTTAAGTTAGCAGCAAGCTAGTTGGTGAATCTTCTGGTATCCTTGATAAACGTGTGTACGGCTGTAAAAATAATAGTATTTTCTTCAGCTGTCAGATTTTCATCTCCAAACAGAAGAGTATATATATTTAATGGATAGAAATCCCTAGTTGCTCGCAAAAGTGCGTCTCTCTCATTATTGTAATTTGGGCAATTAAAGAAATAATGATCTGCATCTTCGACCTCTTCAGAACAACTACAAGTAGGAGTAGGTGACAAATGATTTATATATAAATCAGATAGTAAATTACTACAATTATTTCTAATTCTGGCATGTAAAACTGAGAGATATCTGCTACCAGTTCGATAGTATGTTGGAACACTTGAATTATTTTGAAGCTTTTTCAGCTGATACTTAAAACTTGCTAGGGATGGTGAATTACGTAGTTCTATATCAAGAGAATTCCATGCAGAAATAGATGATGGAATACATGATTTACGTGAAATTTCAGTCCTGCAGAGGGGAACAGTAATATTTTGTTGATTTCATAGAGTATAGCTTATTTCTCCAACCGAAGGAGGAATCAGGTCAGATACATATGTAGGAACAAGACAATTGATTGATTTGTACATGAAAATAAGTTTTTGCTGCCTGCGTCTTTCTGCAAGTGACACCCAACCGCATTCTCTATATAGATTGTCTAATGAAACCGATCTTGTTAAGCCGGTTACTATGCGGGCGGCTTCATTCTGAAGTTTTTTAAGAGAATTGATATCTTGTACTGTGCAGCCATCCCATACAACGCATGAATATTCGATAATTGGCAGTAAATATGATAAGTATATTTGGTTCAAAGCAACACGACTGAATGTAAATTTAAGTTTCCGCATTATACCAATAACTTTAGATGCACTTTTAATTATGTTTTCAATATGGCAGTGCCATTGTCCATTACTACTAAATGTAAGACCTAAATGTTTGTGTTCTGTTACGAATTTTATGGGTGTACCATCAAAATTATGTTAGGAAAAGATTCAATAAATTTTAAAGTAAAAAGCATTACTTCAGTTTTTAATGGGTTAAAATTTATTAACCACTGTGCTGCCCAACTTACTAGCATGCGTAAATCGTGATTGATAATACCTTCGATGTCTTTAATAGTAGCTGCAGAATAAAACAACGAGCTATCATCTGCAAATAACCTAGTAAGACTAAGAAGTGATTCAGCTATATCATTAATATACACTAAAAATAGTAGAGGGCCTAGGACAGACCCTTGAGGAACCCCAGCTTCTATTTTCATTAAGCTTGATGAGCTATTTCTTATGACCACCTTTTGCTTTCTACCACTCAAGTAGTCACTAATCCATTCAAGTAGGTCACCATCTATGCCATTTTGTTTTAATTTAAAAATAAGTCCCTTGTGCCATACCCTGTCAAATGCTTTGGAAACATCTAAGAAAACCATACAAGAATATTGGTTGCTATCAAAAGTTTGACAAATATGATGATATATATCTATAAGTTGGAAAGTTACAGAATGGTTGGTTAAAAACCCAGACTGATATTTGTAAAGTATATCATTTTCATGTAAAAAGTTATAGATATGTTTAAAAACTATTCTTTCTTGTAATTTACCAACATTACTTAAAAGTGAAACAGGTCAAAAATTTGAAGGGTCAGAGTTGTCACCCTTTTTGGGTAAGGGTATAACATTGGAATGTTTATAAATATCTGCAAACTTGCCTTCCCTGAAAGATCTATTAAAAAGTATACTCAGAGGTACAGCTACTTCTTTTGCTACAGTTTTAAGCATTTTGTTACTTATTCCGTCAGGCCCTGTTGCCTTGTTCGGATTTAAAAGTTCGATGAGAGATGCAACTTCATGCTCTGTACATGTAATACTGGATAATCTATTTTGATTTTTATATTCGAAGGCAGGCAGCGCCACATTTTCATCATTAACAGTGGAGATCGACGTAAAATATTTATTTAAAAATTCTGCTTTATCTTCAGATGAAAAACAAAATTCACTTTGTCCAGTAACTGGAAATGAGTTCAGGGATGGAATGGAAGACGAGGTACAATTGCTTTTAACAAAGTGGCGTATAACCTTCCAAAATTGTTTCTTATCGTTTGAGTGAAAATCAGAGATAGACAACTCCAAATTGTTATAAAACTGCTCTTTTGCGTGTCGCTTTAAATTGTTAACCTTATTTCGATAAAACTTATATCTTGCTAAAATGTTTAGATTACTCGATTTCTTGAATTTCCGTTTTAGTCTATCTCTTTTTCTTGATAAGCGTCTTATTTCTGAATCATACCATGGTTTGTCGTCAGGTCTTATAAGTACATTTTTTGATGGAACACTGGAATTAACAAAGTCAAGAAAAATATCATTAAACTTAGAACACGCTTCATCTAGAGTTCCCTGCCTTAGACAAGTCCAATCAAAATTAGATAATTTTTGTTTTAATAATGTAAAATTTGCCTTTTTATATAAATAGATTAATCTACTGAAAGCTCCTTCGATATCATATTGAAAAGGTAATGTTATATATGTTGCTTTATGATCACTGATGTTGTCTGGAACATCTAAAGTGCCAGAATCTAGAAATGGCAAGGCCTCTGTAATGATAATCGGATCAAGAATTGCTTGTTGTCGTGTTGGTTCTGTTATTACATTAGTCATCGAGTTAATTAAAAGTACATCCTTTAGGTTATGAAAATTTGGATTTAGTAGATCTTCATTAAGGTCTCCAACAATTATCAGATTTTTTGAGTGTTCGAGAGCCTTTTCAATATTTAAATTAAAACTGTTAAAAAACTGAACATCGGCTGTAGACTGACTATAAAATAAACCAATTAAAAACAACTCAGTATTCACCTTAACTTCAACCCATAAAGACTCGTCACAAAAAATCTCAAGATCTGGTCTTCTCGCATGAAGTAAGCTTGAATTTAAATATGCCAACACTCCCCCTCCATGGTTTGTTCTATCTTTTCTTTATGGTGCACTGTACAAATTCGAAAGAAAAAGCATTTCTGTAGGGACATTATTATCTAAGTGAGTCTCAGAAAAACATAAAATATTAAATTCGGAAAAATTATCGAGTATAAAGTCTAATTTATTTCTAATGCTTCTGATATTCAAGTGCAAAATTGAAAGTTCATACCCATTTTCAGGACCCGGGTTAGTTTCTATGTCACCAGCTTGAAGAAGTAATAGAAACATGACAAAAAAGCATTGTGTATTATAAAAATTCAAAACCATGAGAAAATTTATGTGGTGACAAATGCATGAAAATAGCTTGTAAAGTGTCATTATAAGTATAAACACGGAATACATATATAAGCTGATCGTAAATATTTTCTTGCTGCTTGAGATGGAGTGGTGAAACAGACCGATAGAGACCCTCCACTGATCAATGGAAATACCCATTGCACAGTGTAATAATCAAGATCTCAATTGTCCGTCTCACAACTGCATCTAACATTCGGCCAGCATGACAATGATAAATGAAAATAATTTGAGATAAATATAATAATGATGAATATACCAAGAAAAACGAAAAAAAATACGAGAAAACATGAACGTGATAGTACTCTTTGGAAGTTACAGAAACAAATTTGTGATAAGGTGTGAACTATAAATTCCACCATCTATTACACCATCTCGGACCATATCGGACAATAAAACCATCATAATCAGCTGCAGTGAAGTAATTATAATTCAGATCAGTTAAACAGCATTTTTTTTAAAATACTTTTACTTACACCAGGTTTTAAGTGACAAAAAGATGTGCAATGATTACATGGATGGCAAACCAGACGACAATCTCAGCAGACCCCAGTCAGACTGCTCCTGTAAGAGATGTATGACTGGGGTTTGCAAAGTTGGTTGAGATTGTTCAAAAATCTATCTTACGTTTGATTTATCCTAAGAAGCACAAATGACTGTAGTACTAGACAGCCAGGCAAACAATCAACATTGAATATTGAACAGTGCAGATCCCAGATACTGCTCCCACTTGAGCAGTCCGATTTGGGTCTTCAGAGCTTAAATATACTTTACAGTTTATTATACACACACACACACACACACACACACACACACACACACACAACTAGAATCAAACATGTCAAAGGTCTAAATAGGAGTGGGTATCAGGTAAGTAATTCTCTCATTACTCGACGACTATATAATATTGACCCCCTTAACCCCACTTTTATATAGTAAAACTGGGGTTTACAGGGGTACATGTATACATTATTTTTCTTATTTCTGCTCAAAAAATAGATTGTGGTACTCGTTAGAACCGCCTCGCCGAGGCGGTTCTAACGAGTACCCACAATTAATGTTTTGAGCAGAAATATGAAAAATAACAGAGTGTTTTTTTTATCTAAAAATTTTCAGTTTTTAGAAGTGAAATTTTCTATATATTTTAATAGGCGTGTTTACGTAATGAGGAATATATACCTATCCGCGCATCCTTCCCCCTCTTCCTACAGGCACAAGAAAAAGCAAAAGTGTTAGTTATGTTTTACGAACGCCTCTTATTCCTTCTATCATCTAGTTTCTTGCCTCTTCTATTTTAACCCTTCTATTGCTGAACACGACATGCCCTGTCTTAGCAAACAGTGTAGATCCAGATCAGTCGGCCAATTGATCTGGATCTACACTGTTTGTCATTAATATGTGAATTTCTATCAAAAACCCGGAACAAATAATCTGATAGGCTGGAAATCAGAAGTGGGCGTGACATCTTTATTTATTCAGCATGACAAGGGTTAAAAGCGGATCGTTTCATACGAGCCGGGAACAACATTTCCTACAATTTTGTATGTGCTCCTAGCGAAGACTCAGACCAGCCTGCGCATCTGCGCAGTCTGATCAGCCTTCGCTGTCCGATTGAAAACGTTGTGGATCCTTGACTACTCACAGTGCCACGCGGACTGATCTGACTGTGCATCCGCGCATGCGCGGTTGTGCAGGCTGGTCTGAGTCTTCGCTGGGTGCATATGCACACGTGAAGAAAATGCTGTGGCCCGGCTTATATGGGTCACATAGATCACCTATATTCAGACGTCCTTGAAATTTTACCCAATACGGGTATTTAATATGTGTTTTTACCCACTCTGCCTTTCCTATATTGACAAAATTATTTAATGTACTTTGAGCAGTTTGAGTTAAAAAATATAGGGAAATTTTATGGTTTTATTGTGAATCACTGAAGCATTCTTCGATAGCAGGTAGTTATACGGTATAAAGACGATACTGTTTACAGCTATAAAGCCCATAGATACGACATGTAAATATCAATCGTCTGTGTACATGCAGGGATATCTTTCTAAGGCAGGCACAGCTGCTTAGTAGCAACAGATCGCTATTTTCTATTTCTCGTATAGGCAGGTAAGTGTTTATTTTCTACTGTTGTACAAAAAAAAAAAAATAAAAAAAAATAAAAAAAAATAGAAGCTTTCCGAAGGAATAGCATTTCATCTTATTTATCTAACCATTTGCACTCACTGGGCAGATAACATTCACCACTCTGGGCAAATTCAGCAGACGAAAAATTGATAATATTCTTGCTATTTTTTTCCTGAAAATAAGCTTAGATTCTTCAAATGGAGACAATTTGCATGACATGTCAAAACCTGTTTTCTGGGGAAGATATTTGAACGAGTCTTCTGGTTCGTTTACCCAGAGTGATAAGCGATAAACCGAGCCAAACTATTGATATTTTTCCCAGAAATATGTTTTGACATTTCATGCAAATTGTCTCCTGAGGAGACAACTTGCATGAAAATTGTCTCTTGAGGAGACAATTTATATGAAATGTCAAAATCTCTTTTCTGAAAACACTAAGAAAAACATTTCAAAATATCGTCTGCTGAAAGTTTGCCTAGCATGCTATTAATGTGTTAACCCTTAATGTCGTCTTTTTATGTCGTCTGCTGAATATCCTTGCAGACTTTTCAAACCTAGTTTTGCATACAGGCAAACAGTGTCGACCCAGATCAGACTGCTCCTGATCTGGGTCCACACTGTTTGCAAAAAATAACTTAAAATCACAAGCAGATGACAAAGCAGACGACAATAGTTGTGACTGGTGCTTTAAGGGTTAAATATCCGGATATCTTCTAATTTCGAACTAGTCCATCAGAGAACTTGAGGATGTGTCTTCGCTTTCGCGACAGAACGGCAAATAAATGTAGATCCTGATTAAGATGCTCATTCATGAGCAGTTTGAGGTGGGTCTACATTGGGAGCAAATTCTTTCATCTCGGAGTTTGTTTTATTTGTTTGTGTTTGTGTTGAGGTTTTACGGCCCAACCAACCCAATGGGGTCATGTTGAGCGCGGTCAGTTTACCTAACCACACGTTTACTGGGCAGGCTTAGTCCTCTAAGCGGTTAACCAGTATTGTGCACATTCTTTCGCCAGAAACTGATAACTGCCCTTCTTGAATCAGCGGAAGGGTGAGAATGACCGTAGAAAATATTTCATGATCAATCTCCACGAAAGAATGCTGCCGACCTCGGCGGGGGTTGAACCCGCGACCTCCTGGTTTCCAGTCGGACGGCGCATCCAACTGAGCCACCGAGGCCAGCTCATCTCGAAGTTGACCCCTTTCCAGAAGGGACAAAATAATTTTGGCAAAGTTCACTGCCCTTAAGTGAGTTCATACTCTTTAAAACTTACGGTGCCAAATTTCAGACGAATTTTGTCGTCTGCTTTATTTTTTAAACAAACTATCGTTTGGAAAATAAAATATATATATATATATGAAGTTGAAAGACTGAATGTCAAACTGCGTAGATTCAGATGAGACGGCTCATTATGAGCCGTCTCATCTGGAACTATGCTGTTTGTATAAAAGTCTATTCGCCTCTGGCAGTGAAAGAATTAAACCTGAAAAAGTATATGCCCTACATATAGTAGATATGTCCTACATACTAATTATAAAATTTTCAATGCGATACACACAAAACAAGAATCAATGGTTGCTATACAATATAAAATCGATCTTCAAATACATTACTTTTTTCAGTCAACGCATCAAACCTGAGCTGACACGTGGCCGGTAAAAACTACCGGTCCTGTGTTGAGAGCGAAAGTCCAGACCAGTCTGCGGAACTGCACAGTCTAACTAGGGTCTTCGCTGTCTTCTTAAGAAATATTTGGACACTTGAGACTATATCGATTTGGTCTGACTGTGTGGCTGCGCAGGGAAAGCTCGACTTTATGTTGACCCATATGCTCAAAAACACCTCTTTTGCATGACATGGTCCCAGCTATACAGGTTTTGCGAAGTCTGAACAATAAACGTAAATGACTTGACCAGGCAACCAAGAAACAGTCGAATTGCAATGGCTCGAACATCTTTTGGACCATGGAAACTTGTTCGAGACTTGGATAGTTTGAGCCACTGAGGGATAATCATGGCGCAAGGTCAGGAAGCAAATGGCGATAGTTTAAAAGAGTCTTTTCGATTTTCTATACAATAATGATATGTTGAGTGTACTCTTTAGAATCGCCTCGATCAGGCGATTCTAATGAGTACACACAACATACAATTTCATGATAAAATAAGAACATTTCTTAAATATTTGATTTCTGGAGTTAGGGAAGAATTTCGTACGGACTCAAAACCGAATTAGCCATGGTAAACGAGTCATCGATGTTTGAGCTATTAAAGTTCGACTTTATATAGTCAATGTTACCTTCCGGCGTATGTAATATTCGGGTGTCTTGACTTCTTACATTAATTTCCCAGAAATTTGAACGCGTCCATTTTACTTCCTGATGAACTACTCATCCTCCTTAGTTTCATTTTCATCCTTGAAACTAGATTCCTATAGAACTAATTTTCTTATCATTATACTCCTTTATTCTGTTTTTTTCTATTTATTTTCTTCTTTCTTTAGTTCTACTTGCGATCGCTCAATGTTTTGTTGATTATAAATTAATTTTGTATGCATGTAAACACGCGAACTCGGACTCTCCAGACGCTGTATGTTGTTTGATCTTATATAATTTTATCTTCTTTCTTCTTTCTGAACTAGCATCTGGACAGTTGGAGTTCTAGTGTCTACATAATAAGATTTACTCAATGCCATAAACTTTATATGTTATATTTTGTTTTGGGGAGGACCTTATCTAATGTTGTGAGAACTTGTGGTCCAACCCACTTGCTATATCATTATTTGGCAATAAAATATGATAAAGTTAAACTTCCTGATGCCGTGTCTGAAAACTGCTGGATGAATGACAAACAGCGTAGAATCTGATCCGACATCGAGTCAGTGGCGCCTAATCTAGACCTGACTGTCCAAGTACTTAGCCTATGTATGTGTGAGGACGCGTTTTGTCTTCCACTTTTGCCTATATGAGAAACTTCTATCTCACATGACCATGTGACTTTTAAGAACAATCCACTTACTCTTTCCCCGCTAGTGGCAACTTTTGTCGTCTGCTGATAACCTTTGCAATCAGTTTGGGTCCAGATCAGGCCCGACCTTTTGTCGGGCCTGATCTGGATCCAAACTGTTTGACACTCTAATAGTGTAATCCTCAAAGATTTTTTTGAAAAAAAAAAAAAAAAAAAAAAAAAAAAAAATAATCAAAACAAATTCACAGACGACAAAAGACATGCAAAATTACCCAGCACAGAAAAGCGTTTAAGGTGGGAGATAAAGAATTCATCATGAGCAAGTCCATGCAGTAAAAGGAACTCTCACCCTCGGGATAGGAATTTCAACCAGGGACTCGGCAAGCCTCGCCCCTGGTTGAAATTCCTACCGCTCGGGTAAGATTTCCCTATCCTATATGGACATTCATGATGGATTCTTATAATCTTATCACAATGTTAGGCTGCATAGATAGATCAAATGTGTCATATTATATAGCACCGATTTTCTCAAAATACTGGGTCACCAATTACCTTGAAACTTACTTTTCTTCCTCGAAACTCACTACTCGAAAAATAGAAACCCTCAAAATTTAAACACATTTGTATACATATTTATATGTCTAGAATGCTGCTGGATGAGTGGTAAATAGTGTTGATCCTGATCAGACGCCGCAGAACGCGGCGTCTGATCAGGGTCTACATTATTTCCAACTCATACAACACCCAGCTAGCATTCTTTATAAATCTATAGCGGGCCGTTATCTGCCCGTCAGCTACCCTGACGGGCCGCTAACGGCCCGCTATAGATTTGTAAAGAATGCTTACTGGGCAGTTTGCAGATAATGTTGCGAATGATCCGGGTCTACGCTGTTTGCTCAGATCTGTCTGACCCGATACTCAGGTTAAATGCGGTATATCACGAGACGCGGAACAAATTTGACATTCTATATGTGTGCATCAATGCGCAACAACATATTTCCTGATATGTGCACCCAGCCAAGACAAAGATTATTCACCCGCTTGCAGTATTCTTAGACATTATTCATTATTCATAGAACGCAGATTAAAGTTCTGATTAGGTTGTGCAAGCTTATCTGATTTTTCGCTGAGCGCACATGTCCGAAGGTATATCACACGTGGCACGATCGGTGATCCACCTGAAAGTTATAGAATTCCTAGATATTGTATTGATGTATTCGACAGCTTTAAATAATTCTATTCCCGCCGGTACCACTAACCTTGTCAGTTCACTAGGTCAATTTCTTCCTTAATCCATTGGTGCGTAGTCTCGCTTTTTTATTCTTGTCAGAATTTTATAATTTTGTTAACGACTGTAACCATAACACAGTAATAGACTGGGGCAAATGCTTCCTTTAATCTGCTGGTGCGCAGTCTCACTTTTTTTTTCAGAGTTGAATAATTTTGTAAAATACTGTAACTTTAACATAGTTAATGGACTGGGCCAATATTTTCCTTTAATTATATTCCCTCGCACACTGAAGTGGCGAGAGGATACAGGGTTTGTTCCGTACGAAAGTACGTCATATATGTTCACATTTAGTCATCGCTCTAGTGCCTACATTTATTGATGGATTTTAATATAACTTCATACATACGCTCGTATGTTGGGTATGATAATATCTCTAGCAATGTCGAATTTCATGGTCCTTGGCTTAATGTCAAGGTCACTGTGGCGATTTTTAGAAAAACTTTGTCATCGTTCTAGCGCCTACATTTATTGATGGGTTTTAATTTATCTTCACACAAATGTTGGGTTTGATCTCGAGCAAGGTCGACTTTCAGGGTCCTGGTCTCAAGGTCAAGGTCACTATGGCTATTTTTAGAAAACAAACAAATGTCATCGCTCTAGTGCCTTCATTTATCAATGGATTTCAATACAACTTCACATAAATGTTGGGTATTGTCATAGCTCGAACATGTTCAACTATAATTGTTGGGTTTGATGTCTCGAGCAAGTTCAGCTTTCAAGGTCGTGGGCTTAAAGTCAAGGTCACTGTGGCTATTTTAAAAAAAAACTTTGTCATCGCTCTATGTCCTTCATTTAACAATGGAATTTAGTATAACCACACAATTGTTGGTTATTTTAATATCTCGAGCAAGATCGACTTTCAGGGTGCTGGGCTCAAGATCAAGGTCTAGTTCAATGTGGCTGTTTTTAGAAGAAACTTCATTATTCATTATTCATAGAACGCAGATTAAAGTTCTGATTAGGTTGTGCAAGCTTATCTGATTTTTCGCTGAGCACACATGTCCGAAGGTATATCACACGTGGCACGATCGGTGATCCACCTGAAAGTTATAGAATTCCTAGTTATTGTATTGATGTATTCGACAGCTTTAAATAATTCTATTCCCGCCGGTACCACTAACCTTGTCAGTTCACTAGGTCAATTTCTTCCTTATTCCGTTGGTGCGTAGTCTCGCTTTTTTATTCTTGTCAGAATTTTATAATTTTGTTAACGACTGTAACCATAACACAGTAATAGACTGGGGCAAATGCTTCCTTTAATCTGCTGGTGCGCAGTCTCACTTTTTTTTTCAGAGTTGAATAATTTTGTAAAATACTGTAACTTTAACATAGTTAATGGACTGGGCCAATATTTTCCTTTAATTATATTCCCTCGCACACTGAAGTGGCGAGAGGATACAGGGTTTGTTCCGTACGAAAGTACGTCATACGTATGTTCACCTTTAGTCATCGCTCTAGTGCCTACATTTATTGATGGATTTAATATAACTTCATACAAACGCTCGTATGTTGGGTATGATAATATCTCTAGCAATGTCGAATTTCATGGTCCTTGGCTTCATGTCAAGGTCACTGTGGCGATTTTTAGAAAAACTTTGTCATCGTTCTAGCGCCTACATTTATTGATGGGTTTTAATTTATCTTCACACAAATGTTGGGTTTGATAATATCTCGAGCAAGGTCGACTTTCAGGGTCCTGGTCTCAAGGTCAAGGTCACTATGGCTATTTTTAGAAAACAAACAAATGTCATCGCTCTAGTGCCTTCATTTATCAATAGATTTCAATACAACTTCACATAAATGTTGGGTATTGTCATATCTCGAACATGTTCAACTATAATTGTTGGGTTTGATGTCTCGAGCAAGTTCAGCTTTCAAGGTCGTGGGCTTAAAGTCAAGGTCACTGTGGCTATTTTAAAAAAAAACTTTGTCATCGCTCTATGTCCTTCATTTAACAATGGAATTTAGTATAACCACACAATTGTTGGGTATTTTAATATCTCGAGCAAGATCGACTTTCAGGGTGCTGGGCTCAAGATCAAGGTCTAGTTCAATGTGGCTGTTTTTAGAAGAAACTTTGTTATGGCTCTTGTGCTTACATTTATTGATGGATTTTAATATAACTTCACACAAATGTTCGGTATGATAATATTTCGAGCAAGTTCGACTTTCAGGGTGCTGGGATTTAGGTCAAGGTCCTTGTGGCTATTTTTTTAGAAAAAAAATCTTTGTCATAAATCCAGTGCCTGCATTTATCAATGGATTTTAATATAACTTCACATAAATGTTGGGTATGATAATATCTCGAGCAAGTTCAGCTTTCAGGTTGCTGGGTTCAAGGTCAAGGTAACTATGGCTATTTTAGGAAACAAAAATATCTTTGTCATCGCTCTAGACCCTGCATTTATCAATGGATTTTAATATATATTTGCAAAATTGTTGGGCATTATAATATCTCGAGCAAGGTCGACTTTCAGGTTGCTGGACTCAAGTTCAAGGTAGGTGTGGCTAATTTGTTTAACTTTGTCATCGCTCTAGCCCCTGCATTTATCAATAGAGTTAATATATCTTCATACATTTGTGGGTATGATAATTTCTCGAGCAAGTTCGACTTTCAGGGTCCTGGGCTCAAGGTCAAGGTTGACAGGACTGAAATATTTTCTTTCATCTGAGATCTAATTCTTCCTAACCTGAAAATCTGAATGTTTGCAATACCTTAATGTCAAGGTCATATATGACCTTTATATTAAGGTCACAGGCTTTTTGTTTCTATATTCATATTACTATCATATGTCATGAAATTCCCCAGTTCAGTGTTTGTCCACACCAAGTAGTCTTGTACGAGGGAATTTGTTTCGCCTGCGATGCTTTGTTTATCGTGTATATCCCCACTAATAGTCATTCGTTGTTGTATGCTTGCAGGGTCCTGGGCTTAAGGGGATTTGTATCGCCTGCGATGCCTTCAATGTTAATCTGCTAGTGCGCAGTCTCACTTTTTATTCTTTTTATTTCTTGCTGCTAAACCAAACACCGATCTAATATAAAAATGGTCAAAAAGCGCAACATAAGCGTAGCGCCTGCGCTTAGGCCGTAGCAAGGTCGCAGCTGCATCATCGTAAACGTAGACTAAACGCGACAGGATCATGACCCAGTCAGCATTCTACGTAAATCTATATCGGGCCGTCATCGGCCCGTCAGGGTAGCTGACGGGCCGATGACGGACCGATGTAGATTTACGTAGAATGCTAGCTGGGGACCAGCGCAGCGAGATCGTTTTATAAGCGTACTGGAAGCGCCTAAGTCCCAACATTTAGCGCCTGTCGATTTGGAATATTTTGAAGAAGAGCCATGATCGCCATGAGTGCAGCCAAAACGCAGTCAAATAGGAATTAGGGTATTAATGGACAGGGGCAAATTCTTCCTCTAATCTGCTTCGGCCCAGTCTCATTCTTTATTCTTTTCAGTTTACTTGTTTTGTTAACGATTGTAGTAAGTGTCATTTACTTGGTACTGTTTATGTTCTATTTATTTCCCATTTAGCACCAAGGGCCATGGAAAAAAGACTTTTAATTAGACAATATAGATTAAATCACTTTTTAAAATTCTTGAATGGCATCACTGAGCCTCAAATCTCTCTAACAGAGACATGACTGAAGATCAGATACTATTTTACTAAATTTGATGGGTGGAGCTGTGATTTGACAGCTAAAAGTGCTCCAAGCTAAACAAATATCATATCGCTGCATCGAAAAAAAAAAGGTCTGAAAAGATGGCAAGCATTTTTCAAAAGCTGAAACTTGTAAAGATACAATCGTTAACAAAACAAGTAAACTGAAAAGAATAAAGAATTGGTGGTAAAATTTTCAGTGTATTTGAATAGGCGTGTTTTCGTAATGAGCCTTCATTTAATCCAGTGGGAATTGGCCACAGTCTTTCTATTATTTTTCATAACACTGGATATGGCTAGTATCTATATGAGTAGCTTCCTTATTTCTCAATGTAGCGTTATGTTATTCTGGTTCCTTCAAAAGGTTTTAATGAGTACCGCAACATATATTTTATAAGCAAAATGACACATATCAATGTTTCCACCTTATCAGAAAAAGTGCCGAACAATGACTATGCTAACAAGATGGCGACAGGGATTTTCTAAAGCACATATGCTTGACTAAAGGAAAATTGAAAATCTTTTAAGGGAAACAACTCTGTCTCGATTGTTTTTGCTCCTTCCTGAAAAAGTGTCTACTCTAAAAGGAAATAATTTGCTTCTCATAACGAAAACCCGCCTATTTAAATAAATTGAAAATTTCACCTCCAAAATTTGAAAATTTTCAGATAAAAAAACTCTGAATTTTTTCATAATTCTACTCAAAGCATAGACTGTGGGTATTCGTTAGAACCACCTGGCCGAGGCGGTTCTAACGAGTACCACAATCTATGTTTTTGAGGAAAAATAATGTATACCCCTCTAAACTCCAGTTTTACCATATAAAAGACGGGTTTAAGGGGGGTCAAAATTAGAAGCAAATATTTCAATTGAGGGTTGGTGAGTAGAACACCAAACAGTAGGTCACAATAGTTATCACCCTTATTTAAGCCCCGCATTCTTCGTGACACTTTGTTTCATTGTGTGCATTTGAAATCACCTTTACAATATATCTTCAAGTTCACACCAAAATCAAGTTTTGAAAATCAAAGGAAACCTCCTCTATTTGGATTAACAATTTGATAGAATTAATGATGTACATGGCGGAGGGTGTTTTCGTAAAAAAAAAAAAAAAAAAAAAAAAAAAAGATTAGTGCGTTGAATCACACCAAACCACTGCAAACAACCCCGAAATTCCTCAAACCACTTTATGTTTTGTACCGTTTCACATCAAACCAGTTAGTTAAACTATTTTTCACTCTAAATTACTTTGTTCATTTATTATCTCAAGTGGAATGGGGTATCAAAGGTGTTTGATAGTTTAGTATAATGAGTAGCCACACAGTTTGATCTGGGTCTTTGCAACAGATAAACGTACATGTAAGTGAAATATAGGCCGGCCAGGACTTTTGCAAAAAAAAAAAAAAAAAAGAATGAAACGTAAAATTATGCTTAAGAAATATTTGACCAGCAAAGCTCTAGATCAGCATGTGCATGCATGTGCATCTGCACAGTCTGATGATCAAGGTCTTTGGGTCTATACAGTAGAAAAAAGATTTACACGAAATAAGGGACGGCGTCCAAGAAAACATATGACCACTAAAATTCAAGATCAGCATGTGCATCTTTGAGCAAGATCTTTGCAATAATAATAAAAATAAAAAAGAATACACGTAAGGCCGTTTTGTCTTCCACTGGACCGGCATGTGGCGTTTTTTTTTTTTTTTTTTTTTTTTTTTTTTTTTTTTCTTGTTTCTTAAATATATGCACTCGGTATGCACGAACAATGGCATGAGCAAACAAATAAATAAATGAACTAAATGAAAGAAGGGATGAATAAACATTTTGCCCTGTTATATCACATCCAAAAAAAACGACCTATTATAGAAATTCATATCTTACATGCTATTGAACAAACAAAACATATTAGGTAATCAGAAGCTATTTAGAAATACTTTGTTAATTTTTCTGTAATGTATGTAGATGATTAATTATTTAATACGAGTATTTAACCATATTTGATTTTCAACCGTATGATTTATGACTCAAGAAGTTTAAAATGTGTTTTGGGGTTTGGTTTGGGTGGTTTTAGTGTAGTTTTTGGGGATTTTTGCGGGTGTTTCAACGGACCCAGAAAGGATAATCCATCACGAAAACATGCCTATATAATTCTGACCCACTTCAATCCCACTTTTATATAGTAAAACTGGGGTTTGCAGGGGTATACATCATTTTTTATATTTCTGCTCAAAACATAGATTGTTGGTACTCGTTAGAACCGCCTTGTCAAGGCGGTTCTAACGAGTACCCACAATCTATGTTTTGAGCAGAAATATAAAAATATATCAGAGTTTTTAATCTGAAAATTTTCAGTTTTTGGATGTAAAATTTTCTATGTATTTGAATAGGCGTCCTTTCGTAATGATATGTCTATTTGCCGAACCTAGCGGGAAATCAAATGGCACTTTTATGATAATAATATTATAACGCCATTGCAATCCGGTTTTATACCGGGTGATTCAACAACAAATCAGTTAACTTTCTTATTTGACACCTTTTGTCAAGCACTTGATGCAGGAAAAGAAGTTCGAGTTGTGTTCTGTGATATTAGCAAGGCGTTCGATCGAGTATGGCACGCAGGTCTTCTGCATAAACTTCAGGCGGCTGGTGTTCTTAGTAATCTACTTAGATGGTTTAATTCATACCTTACCAACCGAAAACAATGTGTAGTATTACCGGGCGTCCAGTCAAAATGGAATTATGTTCGGGCTGGTGTCCCACAAGGATCAATACTGGGGCCACTTTTGTTTCTATTATATATAAATGATATTGTGAAGGATATCGGTTCGAATATTCGTCTTTTCGCAGATGATACTAGTGTGTATATAATAGTTGACGATCCTGTCGCAGCCGCTGAACTTCTGAACTTAGATCTTGACAAAATCACGAAGCGGGCAAAAGAATGGCTTGTTAAATTTAACCCTAACAAAACTGAAAGTCTCCTGATCTCACGTAAAACTAACCGCCTCGTTCACCCTCCTCTTTCTATGCTCGATCAACAAATAACTGACGTTGAGTCACACAAACATCTTGGGATCTATCTATCAAATGATTGCACATGGCATAAGCACATCGAATATATCAAAGAAAAGGCATGGACCAGGATCAATGTAATGCGAAAATTAAAGTATACACTAGACCGGCAATCTCTAGAAACAATTTATTTAACCTTCATTCGACCGGTTTTGGAATATGCAAATGTGGCATGGGACAATTGTACGCATTATGAAAAAGAAGAACTAGAGAAAATACAGAATGAGGCAGCAAGAATTGTTACAGGCACTACCAAACTTGTTTCTATACACGCTCTTTATGAAGAAATTGGTTGGGATACTCTGGACTCGAGACACAGAAAGCACAAACTCACACTATTTTATAAGATGTATACCAACCAAACACCTCCTTATCTATCAACACTAGTTCCCCCTTCTGTTAATACTTTCTCTGAATATAGTTTACGGAATTCGAATGATACTCAAACAGTTCATGCGCGTACGACTCTGTACTACAATTCTTTTTTACCCTCAACTGTCAGAGAATGGAATAATTTATCATTAGAACGCAGAAATAGCGAGTCTGTTAATTCTTTTAAACGCTCTATTAATGAAAGCTCAGTTATTGTGCCAAATATTATAACTCCGGAAAAAGACGTTTCCAGATCCTCCATACCCGTTTGAGAACAAATTGTAGTGCTTTGAACAATGATTTATTTCTGAAACGCATATGTGACTCTCCATACTGCCGGTGTGGTGCCATCGAAAATGCCTTTCATTTCTTCTTAAATTGTCCGCAGTACGCCCGTCAACGTGCATATCTCATACACAATGTCTCTCAACATATCACCGTAAGTCTTCGCGTTCTCTTATTTGGGGACAGTACACTCTCCAACCAAACAAACACAACCATATTTGAGGCAGTACATAAATATATTCGGGACTCAAAGAGATTTTAAGTCATTACTATGATATTTAGCAACTTTTCCTTCTTGCATTTTCAAATTTGGAGAGAAATCATAGACATACACTCTTTATTTACACATAGCCTTTATCCAGAAACGAAACGATTGCTCCACCTCTCTCTCTCTCTCTCTCTCTCTCTCTCTCTCTCTCTCTCTCTCTCTCTCTCTTATTGTTTCGATTATGTATATTGCTTTCTTTCGACTACCATTTCAATTGGACAACCATAACATATATTATGTCATTTCAATGCTTGATCATACAGTTGTATTTCCGCCATACTGTACACTGAATATTGTTATCAAGGAGAGGAACCAAACAAGCAGATTGCTTTCGTTCCAATCCTATAAAGTGTGTTATGTGTTTTATGTACTAACGAAAGTATTGAAATAAAATATGTTTAAACCAAATCAAATGGCACACAATTATGACGGACCTTTAGTTAAAGTTCTCAACGTCAGAAGATAAATGAAATTTTGTTTGCTTTGTTTTAGCATGTTTTAGAACCTAATTCCGAGAAAAGGAATTTTTGAAACTTGCAACTTTGCAAAGTGACAAGGCCTTTTTGCTGACACCAAGAAATATGTTTTCTACGTGCCCATGCAGTGAACAGACACGGACCCCAAAAGAAAGGGTGCAATCAGGCGTCCTAGGTATTTAAGGATTGCGACAGTAATTCCATAGATTTAAATTGCGATATGTCAAAATGACAATGAGAAGCTATCAAGCAAAGAAAGGCGCGTACGGCGGTGAAATTAAAATCATCTTCGTATGCAGTGTTACATAGAGTGGTGAGTGACTCTGACAAAGGAACAGTCAAAGTTTCGGGTGTAAAGTGGGCTTCGTTTTAAGAACCCGCTATTATAATATTAAAAACAAAATGCCAAATATTATCTACTATTTTTCGGCGTTTATCTTCTTTTTGAAGATGCTTCTTGTTTTCCTGAAATCGTAAAAACGCAACGATAGATACTAATCAATTTCTGCAGACACATTGTTATCAGTTAGGTATACCTACATAAGAAAACGAAAGGGCTAAGGACCTATTCTCTTAAAGTTATTACTATTTGTAAAATGTCCGTTGCACCTTTTTTCCCCGAATATCTTAAAAACGCAGTGAAGGATATTCATCCATTCCTGCAGACATATTGATATCAACAGAATGTGCGTACGAAAGAAACAATAAGGGCAAAGGGCCAATTTTCTTAGAGTTATTGCCCTTTGTAAAATTTCTTAATGCAGTACAAAGCTTGTGTGCACGCTTCCGTCCGTGACACTTTGTTTTGTTTGTTTTTTTTTTTTTTTTTTTTCCTCTTCTTTTTTTTCTAATATCTTAAAAACGTAGCGACAGATACTCATTAATTTTTACAGACACAATGGTATCAATAATGTGTACAAACATGAGAAAATGTAACGGCCAGGGGCCAATTTTCTTAGAGTTATTGTCCGTTGAAAAAATTCTTTAAGCATGTGTGCGCCTTATCTCTTTCACCAATGGCTGCACTTTGACCAAACTAGCACATACACATCGTAAGAACGGGGGAAATGTGTTGAGATTTTTTTTACCTAGACCTTATTTTTTAAGGTCACTACATAATAAAGACTAAAATGAGCCTTGTGTGCACTCCGTTAACTAGCACAGATGCTTCATTCGGATGGTGGGGTGGGGGGCGGGGCGGGGGAGAAAAAAATAGATTTTCGTAAACTTGACTACATTTTGAAGGTCACACCAGCACTTTTAAACTCAAATTTTGATAGAAAAAGACTTGTGTACACACTGTATATTACATGCATAACCAAGAAATACCATGATTTCTACCAGACATAAAACTGGTATTTTCCTTGTTTTCTAAAAAGAAATATTTCCTCTTAGCCGGGGAAATAAATCTCTTTAACCGGAACTACTTTTTTTGTAACATATGAACGGCCTAGATTTTGACCCGTGGGATGATCTCAAATCCTTACTTACCGGCTGAAAATGTTTAAATCCATATTATGCCTTTTTCGTTGAATCAGGTCACATGCATAGAAATTAATCCTATCTGAGCACAGAAACACATAAATATCCATTTAAATGGGAATATTTTATCACTTTTCAATCTCTCGATTCGTTTAGTTTTTTTTTTCAAAATGGCACCCGAGTGTTCACTGCTTCGAACTGTCAATGTCAGTGTATTACCGACCCAAAATAGAAATGACAGCGTAAACAAACTGGCAGACTAGACTTGCCACAAAAGCCTCTTAAATGGTGTACTCTATTACGGCGAAATGCATGTAATATACAGTTTATTCATTTTTCCTATTTTAAATATGGGATTTATAAACCTAGGGAGGTAAAAAAAAATCTTCGCACTTCACACTTCGCACTCGTTTCTTTATCGGAATTTTTTTTCCTCCCTCGGTTTATAAATCCCATATTTAAAATAGGAGAATGAATAAACTCTATATATTAAATCATTGGCAGGGTTTTAACCAAACTAGCATAAATTTAATACATCATTAGAACGTGGGAAAGAAGTGACCTCATTTTCAATGTTTTAAAGGCTCTAAAAATGTATTCCGACATTGTAAAGGCTCTAAAAATGAGTCTTGTGTGCACTCTATCTCATGTTTCAATAGACGGAATTTGACCAAACTAGCATAGATACTTTATTAGGATGTAGGAAAGACGTGATTAGATTTTGGTAACCTCCATTTAGAGGTCACACTGGAACTTTGAAACGCATTTTTTATAGAAAAAAAGCTTGTGTCTAATAACTTGAAAATGCTGTAATGGATATTCATCAATTTCTGCAGAGACATTATTATCAATAAGGTGTACCAATATAAGGAAACGTAATTTTCAAGGTCACACAGTTATATTGAAACTCAAATCTTGTTAGAAAAAGCTTGTGTGATTAGATTTTGATGACCTTGACCTAATTTTCAAGGTACCTGCATTTTAAAACTAAAGGTTGGCCGTGTGTGCACTCTGTCTCTTTCTCATGAATAAATTAATGGAAATTGACCAAACTGGCACAAGTATTTCATTGGGACTGGTATTTTGAAACTTATTTTTATAGACGAAAGCTTGTGTTCACACTATCTGTTGATTCAATGTTACACCTGCACTTTGAAAGTAAACTTCATGGACAAAAACATGTATGTACACTATCTCTTGAACCTCGTCGAGGCGGTTCTAACGAGTACTCACAATCTATGTTTTGTGCAGAAATATGAAAAATATCAGAATCTTTTATCTGAAAATTTTCATTTTTTGGTGGTAAAATTTTCAGTATAGTTGAATAGGCGTGTTTTCGTAATGGATGCCTCGCTGTCCGCATATGCTCGAAGACAATGTTTTAGCATGGCACGATCTACATGTAATTCAATTCGCTGCATTTGTTAGTATTTCACGATGTACTGAATACGCGATATACCTTCTTGGTGATGTTGTGGTCGCATCATGGAAACATTTCTATATAATTTTGACCCCCTTAAACCCCACTTTTATATAGCAAAACTGGGGTTTACAGGGGTATACATTATTTTTCTTATTTCTGCTCAAAAGCATAGATTGTGGGTACTCGTTAGAACCGCCTCCTCGAGGCGGTTCTAACGAGTACCCACAATCTATGTTTTGAGCAGAAATTTGTAAAATATCACAATTTTTTTATCTGAAAATTTTCTTTTTTTGGTGGTAAAATTTTCAGTATATTTGAATAGGCATGTTTTCATAATGGTGTGGTGCGAAGGTGTTGTGTATTTTACGTCACCGGGGCGTCCAACTAATATTGGCTTACAGTTGGGCAAGGTCTGCTATTCTTGTACGGGTAAGGGTAGAGGGGGTGTTTTTATTTCGTCTGTTTCTTCACTTTCATTCCTGTTTCTCTTTCTTCCCTTCTCCTCTCTTTCATCTCATCGACTATCTCTTCTTTTTCTTTTCTCCCGTTCTCTGGGAGACGACACGAAATGGCCCACAAGGGTTGACGTGTCGTTAAACCCCAACACAATAAGAAAAACTTCTTGGTGAAAATGGCACTATCAGACGGATTATGACATGAATGTTGACTTCTGGCATAGTGACTTAATGGCTTAGCGAAAAAGTCAGTCTTGTGTCGGTTACGAGTGAATATATGTAATAAGGTCTCTTATATTATCGGCTTCAGGGGAGATAAGTACATAACGATGAAAGTGAGAGATGTATCTCTTGCTCAACATGCCTACTGGTACTCTTCTTCATCCCTACCAAATATTATCAGACTATCTCTTAGGGTATAAAAGTTATGGAGCGCATAAGGACGCGTCTACGGACGGACGGACACTAAGCTGATCGCTATATACCCTGAAATTTGTTAAGTATTTCTCAAACATTCAAAAAAGAAATTGAGAAATATATTCGGCCATTATGTCCGTTCCCATGACGGTACATTTCAAACTATGTCAAACTACCGTATTCATTCGACCTAATTATCGCACATACCCCTGTAAGCGCACAGTCAAGAAATTTCGTAGTCTTCAGATTACAACCAGTGTACTTTTTTCTTTACTTCTTTACAAAGGCATATGTTGTGGGTACTCATTTGAAATGAGTACCCACAACATATGCCTTTGTAAAGAAAATCAGAAAAAATCGCATAGTTATCATTAAATAAGTCCTTTTCTGATCTTTTTTATAGTGTATCCTTAGTAGATAGATACATATTTGACCACAAATGAGTGTGTCCTGTAAGTTTGAAAAACCTAAGCGCACAGTGCGGTAATTAGGTCGAATACGGTATGTCAAAATAATGAATGTGTGCGGTATATTTCGAGCATTACTAAACTCTTTATTTGATCATTAAATCGAATTTAATGAAAATATGTTAAAATAGAATTTTAGCCAAAATTTATAATAACTGTTTTGCTTTTGCTGTAAGAATGCAATTTGCTCATTCTGGCACATATATTGATCTACGTCTTTTTGCATCATAACAGAGTGCCATCGGTCGGGGGATAAAAATAAAGGTTCTGTAAACAATAAGCCAAGCAAACGACGCTAAAAACTGCAAAAGCTTATCGCTACAAAATTTAGGCTTGGTAGTAAATGAACTGGTGGAGTTATCTCAATTCTCCCGAAAGTGATGAAATCTAATTTCAGTGTAAGTACGTTCAGGAAATTTGCAATAACTCCACCACTGCTTTGTTTACAAAGTTCACGCTTAATACTCTGGGTAAAAATTTTAGCAGATGACATTTTGATTCTAATTTTTCCAGAAAACTGCATTTGACGTTTCATGCAAATTGTCTCCACTGAAGGCAATTTGCATGAAATTTCAAATCCCTTTTTTTTTATCTTTTATTTATATATTTATTTTTTTATTTTATTTTATTTTATTTTATTTTTTTTTTGGTGGGGGTGGGGGGTGGGGGGTGGGGGAAGAGCTATATCACATATTTGTTGTCTGCTGATTTGCCTAGAGAGTGCTAAAGCTTAAAATTGTGCATGACTAGACTTTACGTACAATGGATCAGATAGCATCGTATCATGGCTTTACTGTTTACAGATTCTTTACCGTTTTAGATGGGAATGGAATAGAGTGTTTACCCACAGATGTTTGGTACCCGTAGACTGTTGCAGCGACTGTACTCTTTGATCTTATCTACTGATTGCTGTAGTGTTGAAAAACTTGCCCTTAACTCCGTATTTTCAGTCGACAGCCCAGCACATTCATTTTACAGGCTCTTACATTTGGATTCATTGACCTCAGTAACGTCAACGTTAACCGAATCCGGTGTGCCATTTTGTAGGTAAGTGTACATTGGTCCGAATAGGCTAGGGTTAAAATCTATGGCAGAGATATGCTTTAATCCTTGTCCTGCTGAACCGGATATACCCTGCCTTTGCAAGAAGCCAACTGGTCTGGATCTGCACTGTTTGCCATAAAGTATGTGAATTTATAGCAACAATCCCGAAAAAGTACTCTGATTGGTTAAAAATTAGAAATGGGCGTGGCATCTTAATTCATTCAGCAGGACAAGGGTTAATTGTACCACGAGCTAACGAATCTAGAGTCAATTCAGGGCATAGACAATTTGAGTTGAAACATGAGAAAACGCACCTGCTTACATGTGAACCCAACGAAGACGTCAACCAACCTGCACATCCGCGCGGTCTGAGAGTCTTCGTTGTATGTAATAAGAAACTTTGCATCCTTGGCTATCCAAAATGCTCCTGATGAAGATTCTGAGCACACTGCTGAAATTCTCAGGCTGATTCGAATCTTTGCTGGGCGCATTACTATTATTAGCAAATGATCCGAAACGTCCGAAAGCGTACGCTTTCGGGCGTTTCGGCTCATTTGCTAATAATAGTAATGCCGTTTGTGATGATTTTTTACTTTACTTTCGTTACTAACTATGTTCTTCACTTTACTTACACATTGGTTGATTTAACCCGTTCAGTTTGCGTTTGCATTCTACCGTATATACCCTAAGTATTCGACCACCTCAACTTTTTACCTTACTAGTTCTAAAATTTGACCAAGTACATTTACTTCCCGCTGTTATGTCAAAACATTGCTGGATAGTGGCAAACAGTCTAGACCCTGATGACACGCCGCGTTCGGCGGCGTCTCATCTGGGTCTACACTGTTTGCTCAGGCCTGCCTGGCCCAGTACGGTAAATACGGTACTCATTGTTATTATTCGATTAGCGTACCTACAAATGAAAGAAATTGTCCGAAGGTATATCCTCGTGTGTAAAGATCTAAATTCTAATTTCTTTTGTTATTTTATTTCAGATCGAAGATGTACTCTCGTTACTCAAACAGCTTCTACGACCGTAACCGCCGCTACCGCTTCCCTGATTACAGTGACGACGGTTACAGCAGCCGCTATTCAAGTTCTGGATACCCGTATTATAGATACTATTATGGAGGCGACAGGATCTACCCGCATTTCTGGGATATCTACGATTATGGAAAGTATGCATCTATTTTCACACCGTCATCAGCTCACTTCATCACTTTGTGCATCACGAAAACATGCCTATATAATTTTGACCCCCTTAAACCCCACTTTTATATAGTAAAACTGGGGTTTACAGGGTATACATTATTTTCTTATTTCTGCTCAAAATCATAGATTATGGGCACTCGTTAGAACCGCCTCGCCGAGGCGGTTCTAACGAGTACCCACAATCTATGTTTTGAGCAGAGATATGAAAAATATCAGAATTTTTTATCTGAAAATTTTCATTTTTATTTTTGGTTGGTAAAATTTTCAGTATATTTGAATAGGCGTGTTTTTGTAATGGTCTGTCCGTTAAACATCTGCGTGTCCGTCTGTAAAACCATAAAACATAGTTTAGGTACATATTCAACGAAAATAGTTACATTATAGTCATACAATTTTCTGTCATAAGATCATAAAGTTGAATTCCACCTAACCAAGCAACACTCTACCATAGCTTCTTTAAATCTTCATTATGGTTCTAGGGGATATATCGTTTAATCGAGTGTACACACAGACGGACGCAGACTCATTGGTATCTATGTTAAATTTCCACAGAAAAAGTAAACCTACCCGAAAGAATAAAAACTATCGCTAATTTCACTATTATGGATAGAATAAAGCAAACTCTGTTGAAAGTACCCACTAAATACCTACCCAATTGTGTGGTTGTCATGGCAGCTATTGATTTTAAAATATGAACTATCTAAATGACAGCCCCAAGAACCACTGCAGCAAACTGAGCCGAATTTGGAAGCCATTACGAAAACACGCCTATTCACATATTTTGAAAATTTTACCACCATAAAGATTAAAAATTTTCAGATAAAAAATCCTAATATTTATCATATTTCTGCTCAAAATATAGATTATGGGTACTCGTTAGACCCGCCTCGCCGAGGCGGTTCTAACGAATACCCACAACCTATGTTTTGAACAGAAATAAGAAAAAAAAATGTATACCCCTGTAAACCCCAGTTTTACTATATAAAAGTGGGGTTTAAGGGGTCAAATTTATATAGGCGTGTTTTCGTGATGAATCATCCTGGGCCTTTACATTTACTTACTTTATGCTTTTTGTGCAAGTTAACCAAAGTGATTGTTACCATGACAATTGAATCGTCTAAGAATGGTTAAATGACAGCTTCTCCATAACCGATGAAGCGATCTGAACACTTCTGTGGTGAATACTAAAATTTCGAACACTTTATTCCATACTTGTTTAGCCTAAATTTTTCTTTTTTGTGCATTTGTTTCTTAAAATACTTAGTGGATTGGTAAATAGTGTATATTCTGATTGTTGATCGGAGTCTACTCTGTTTGCATATGCTTTATTTTTCATATCAGAATCGTTGGTGTTCGAAATATTAGAATATTTACCGTATGAAAATGTGATTATACACCAGGAATATATATTTTATGCATATCCGCTGTTTTGATGACACCACGAAAACATACCTATATAACTTTGACCCCCTTAAACCCCACTTTTATATATTAAAACTGGAGTTTACAGGGGTATACATTATTTTTCTTGTTTCTGGTCAAAACAGAGATTGTGAGTACTCGTTAGAACCGCCTCGGCGAGGCGGTTCTAACGAGTACCCACAATCCATGGTTTGAGCAGAAATATGAAAAATATCAGAATTTTTATATGAAAACTTTCAGTTTTTTGGGGTGAAATGTTCAATATATTTGAATAGGCGTGTTTTCGTAATGAGTAGTCATTACAGCAGTCATTTTAAGTGGACTGGATACGCTTCATAGGTTTCCGCCATTTTATTTAAGGGAGGCAAGTTTTGTGACTTCCTGTTTGCTTTCCTTCACACCAAGGCCCTTTTGGAAGGAATTCTATTCTAAAAGGAAAGAATTTGCTCCGTTTTGGAAAATAATCTTTCTTTATTGATGGGACCCTTTTTCAGATAGAAGGTAAAGATATTTTGACAGATATACCGCTCTTAACTTTTATCAGTTCCTCTTAAAATAGAAAATCTTTTATCAATATCACCTCGAAATCAATGAAGCAATTCGGCGAAACTTAGTAGTAATAATCTGAAGCGTTTCTCTGTCACAGAGGAGGAAACAGCACATTGCGCGACCGGGACCCGAACCCAGGACCTCTCGCACACCGTGCGAGCACTCTAGCGATCTGATCTACCGAGCCACACGGTCGACCTGCGACAATTTCCCCTGCTTAAATAGATTCGTCCCCGAATCTGCTCGGAACCGTGCCGGTACCGACGAGACAGTCGCTTTGCTGCTCGTAGCCCGACCATGGACCCACAAAAAGTACATGGCTCGACCGGGACTCGAATCCAGGACCTCTCGCACACCGTGCGAGCACTCTAGCCAACTGAGCTACCGAGCCACACGGTCGACCTGCGACATATCAACAGTGTGTCGGTCAGCAAATGTGTCTGGTTACCCTGGCACTTAACCCTGAGTTTCTAAAGTGGACTCTTTTATCCTTGAATTTGGACACGTCTGCTGATGCAAATAGGGGTTGCAGTCTAAAATAGGAAACGGAATGTCAAACAGTGTAGATCCTTATTAGAAGCTTGTCCGGATCTACACTGTTTGTACAGGTATCTGTTTTGGTCTGCCGAGTTGAAGGGTTAAAGCGCCTTTTGACATAATGGCAAAATGCCTGAGTATTATCATTTCCATTTCTAATAGGTTAATTTGAACTTATCAGGAAACCATGCCTATATAATTTTGATACCCTTAAACCCCGATTTTACATAGTAAAACTGGGGTCTACAGGGGTATATATTGTTTTCTTATTTTTTGTCGAAAACATAGATTGGGGCGGTTCTAACGAGTACCCACAATTTATGATTTGAGAAGAAATATGAAAAATATCAGAGTTTTTTTTTATCTGAAAATTTTCAGTTTTTGAGGTGAAATTTTCTACACATTTGAAAAGGCGTGTTTTCGTAATGTAAATTTGGCACAGATGGTCTTTAGATGGTCCTGTACCAAAGCTATGATTTAACGCTCAACTGTTCTTTTGTTTGGTTGGCTGGCATTATAATGGATTTTTTTTATATATACAGTTGACTCTCGTTATCTCGACCTCGCTTATCTCGAATAACCGCTTATATCGAAGTGAAACTCTTGTCCCTGCTTAAACATGAAAATCTAGCAACAGGTAAAAGAAATATTGTGGAAAAGAGGAGAAATTGCTCCTAAGGTGCAATTTCTGCGCTTTTCCACAATATTTTCAATATATCTCTAACTTCAAGAGTCCAATTACATATATATTTATGTCCCCCCGCCAGGGGGATGGGGGGGGGGTGCATATTGTTTTTCGTGCGGATCCTGTCGGCGTCTTCACTCTATCTCTTTATTGAACGGACATATTTTGGCCAAACTTACACAAATATATTATTGGGAAGGGGAAAATGCCGATGAATTTAGGTGACCTTGACCACATTTTCAAGGTCACAGGAGGGCTTCGACTGTTGGAAAATGGGGCATAGCCTCTTGTCCGCACTCTATCTCCTTATTGAATGGACAGATTTTAGCTAAACTGACACAAATATATCATTGGGAGGGGGAAATGCTGATTAGATTTTGTGACCTTGACTACATTTTCAAGGTCACAGGAGGGCTTAGATTGTTGGAAAATGGCTTGTCCGCACCCTATCTCTTGAAGTAATAAATAGATTTTAACCACACTTGCACAGCTATATTGCTGGGATATCTTAAAGAACTGATAAGATTTGGTGACCTTGACCCCATTTTCAAGGTCACAGGGCTTAGATTGTTAGAAAATGGCTTGTCCGCACCCTATCTCTTGTAGGAATGAATAGATTTTTACCAAACTTGCAAATCTACAATGCTGGGACATGTAAAAGAACTGATTAGAGTTTGGTGACCTTGACCTCATTTTCAAGGTCACGGGAGGGCTTAGATTAGTTGGAAAATGGTTTGTATGCATCCTTTCTCCTGAATGAATAAATAGATTTTGACCAAACTTGTACAGCTATATTGTTGAGACGTGGACAAGAACTGATTGCATTTTGGTGACCTGGACCCCATTTTCAAGGTCACAGTAAGGCTTAAATTGTTGGAAAATAAATGAATGGATTTTGACCAAACTTCTACATCTTATTTGTTGAGACATGGAAAAGAACTGATTAGATTTTGATGATCTTGACACCATTTTCAAGGTCACACTAAGGCTTAGATTGGTGGAAAATGGCTTGTCTGCACCTTGTCTCCTGAAGGAATGAGTAGATTTCGATCAGACTTGCACAGCTATATTTTTGGGACATGCATCGGATCTGATTATATTTTGGTGACCTTCACCCCATTTTCAAGGTCAGACTAGGGCTTATATTGTTGGTAAGTCGCTTGTCTGCACCCTATCCCCTAAAGGAATAGATTGATTTTGACCTAACTTGTACATCTATATTGTTGTGACATGGAAAAGAGCTGATTTTCTAAGTCACACTAGGGCTTAGATCGTTGGAAAATAGCTTACCTACACTGTCTCTTTTGAAGAAATGGATGGATTTTTACTAAACTTGCACAGCCAAATTGTTGTGGTACGGAAAATTACTAATTCTATTTTGGTGACCTAGACCCAATTTTTCAAGGTCGCGCGGGGGGGGGGGGGAGGGGGGGGAGGGCTTGTCTGCACGCTATCTGCTGAATAAATGGATGGATTTTGACCAAACTTGCACAGCTATATTGTTGAGACATAGACAAGGTCTGATTAAGTTTTTTTGTGACCTTGATCCCAATTTCAAGGTTACACAAGGCTATGATTTTAGAAAATGGCTTGTCAGCACCCTATATCACTGAGGAATGGATGAAGTTTGACCAAACTTACATATAGGTATATTGTGACCTTGAGTTTATTATAGATACAATCTATTTTAACAATATGTCTGTTAAAGCTGGTGGGGGAACATACGTGTTCCTCCGAGAACACTGTTCTAGTTGTTTAATGTGGTTGTTCGAATTATTTTTTCCTCAGTTCTGCAAATCTGATATGTCGAGGTATGGATATCTCGAAGTATTTCAGAGAGTCCCTTGGAATTCGAGATAACGAGAGTCGACTGTATAAAAAATGAATACAAAATAAATGGCATCTACACCAAAACCGCTGAAGCGATTTGAGCTAAACTTAGGAGATAATATCCGTGGTCTGTTTTATACAAATTTTATTTTTTGTGTGCGATTCCATAGCGTTATAATGAGAAAATGGTTAAATAACATCTTCTACATAACCGATGAAGTAATATGAACTAAACTTGAAAAAAGTGCTTTAAACCCCCCGGTGGTTTACTCTACTGACCGTTCTTAGGCGGTGGTCCCGGTGTTAGTCTTACTCTTTGGTGCTTTGTGGTTTATACTGCGAGGCGATTTGTTGTATGTCTTACTTTGTGCCATTTTGCTCTTGTGTTTTTCAGTCCTTTTAGCATTGCGATTACCTCGCTTAGGGAAGAGAGAGCTAATCTTAGTGCTTTTCGTATGTTTGATCGATTTGTGCTTGTTTGGATTTGTCGGTTTCCTCTTCCTCTTGATGTCTGGGAAGGGCTGCGGTTTGTGATTGTGGCACTCCCTGGACTTTTCTCTTACCTTTTTTGACACAAATGATCCTTAAGATGTCCTCTTTGTTTTTTGTTTTTTTCTTCGTGTCCATCTACCGTGTTGATTGGATGCCATGGCAACGTTTGATGTTAAAATTGGACTTCTTCAAACGACATCTGTAAAAGAATAGAATCATCTGAGCCAAATTTGCCAACTCAGGCACGCCTTTTATAAGTGCATTTAACCTGTGTTTTAGTGCAGAAATCAGAAACATAAAATTATTTATTTTGCATGTAATAAATCTTTTTAGAAAAGATTTTTATAGCCACTAATGCTCAAGCTTCTCAAACGATTCATTACAAAACCACCATTGCAGCTCGAGTATTGTAGATAAGAAACGTACATCAAGAAAACACATTACGAAAAAACGCCTATTCAGATATATTGAAAATTTCACCACCAAAAACTGAAAGTTGTCAGATAAAATTTCTGATATTTTTCATAATTCTGCTCAAAACATAGATTGTGGGTACTCGTTAGACCCGCCTCGAAACATAGATTGTGGGTACTCGTAAGAACCGCCTCGCCGAGGCGGTTCTAACGAGTACCCACAATCTATATTTTTGAGCCGAAGTAAGAAAAATAATGTATACCCCTGTAAACCCCAGTTTTACCATATAAAAGTGGGGTTCAAGGGGGGGTGGGGATTACAATTATATAGGCATGTTTTCGTGATGATGCTCATATAATTTTGACCACCTTTAATCCCACTTTTATATATTAAAAACTGGGGTTTAAAAGGATAGACATCATTTTTTTCTTATTTCTGCTCAAAATCATAGAGTGTAGGTACTCGTTAGAACCGCCTCTAACGAGTACCCACAATCTATGTTTTGAGCAGAAATTTGAAAAATATCAGATTATTTTTATATATTTGAATAGGCGTGTTTTCGTAATGTTTAAATATTTCAATTAACGCTTAGCATGCTAGGTAAAAATCTTAGCAGAAGACATTGAAATGTTTTATTTTTTAGTATTTATCCCAGATAATAAGTTTTGACATTATGCAAATTGTCTCCGTAGGAGAAGAACTAAATAAGTACCATTGCTTTCATTCTGACCTTTTGTGTATAATGTTTGTACTCGTGGATACTTTGTGAAATAAAATATGTTTAAGCAAAGTATCAATTTCCGGGGGAAAATAATCAAAATTAAGAGAGTGGTGATGGTTTAACCACTTATACTTAACGCCCCATAACACGGACATTTGCAAACAGTGCAGACCCAGATCAGACGCGGCGTCTGATCACGGTCTATACTGTTTGCATAAAATTATATATCATGGTAATGATAAAAACTAACCAGACATCCCTACTGATAAAAAAGGACCTGTCCAAAGAGTTTAGATAGAAGAGTTCATTCGGCATAAATGTGTTAAATTAAAAAAAAAAAAAAAAAAAAAAAAAAGAATTCAGTAGAATATGGCTCTGAAGTAAAGTACCCATCGTTCTGGTAACTGACGCTCTTTAGATCCTCTGATAATTGAACCACTGAATAATCTGATGAGTGACGCTCTTTGGATCCTGAGAAAACTGACGCTCTTTTAATCCTCTGATAACGGACACTCTTTGAATCCTCTGATAACTGGCCCTCTTTGGATCTTATGATAACTGACATACTTGGGATTCTTTGATAACTGACTTTCTTTGGATCCTCTGATAACCGACGCTCTTTAGAGCATTTGATAACTGGCGCTCTTTGGATCCACTGATAACTGACCCTCTTGGATCTTCTCATAAATGACGTTCTTGGGATTCTCTGATTACTGACACTGTTTTGATCCACTGATAGCTAACCCTTTCGATCCTCTGATAACTGACGCTTTTTGGACCCTCTTATAACTGACCCTCTTTAGATCTTCCGATAACTGACACTCTTGGGATTCTTTGATAACCGACCCTCTTTGAATTCTCTGATAACTGATCCTTTTTGGATCCTCTGATAACTGACCCTCTTTAGATCCTCTGATAACTGACGCTCCTCGGATTCTCTGATAAATGACCCTCTTCGTATTCTCTGATAACTGACCCTCTTTGAATCCTCTGATGAATGACAATCTTTGGATCCTCTTATAACTTACGCGCTTTGTTCAAGAACGACATCCTTTCGTAAGAGCGCCAATCATGTTCTCATACATTTTTGCATTTTGAATGAACATTTGACACGCTGCTCAGCTCTATAGTGTGGTGGAAATAGAAATCGCATTTGCGATCGGCATAATACGGGCCGCGTCAAGCGAAAAGATGCCCGAAAGTGCGCATAATGCGGAGATTCATATCATCCTGTGCATGCGCAAAGTATCATCCGGGCCTTTGCTATTCGTTCATACATTCTGCAATACATGTATCGAATGCTACTGTTAGCGGACATTGAAAGCCCTGATCAGACTGCGTGAATGTGCAGACTGATCTGTGCCTTCCCTCTCCGCATATGCCTGAAGACACCGTTTCGCATGGCACGGCCCAGCAATAATAAAGTAGTTTGTTTGTTTTTTTGTTGTTTTTTTTTTTTTGTTTTGTATGTGTGTGTGTGTGTGTGTGTGTGTGTGTGTGTGTGTGTGTGTGTGTGTGTGTGTGTGTGTGTGTGTGTGTGTGTGTGTGTGTTGTTGTTGTTGTTGTTGTTTTTTCATACTGAAGATGGTAGTACGAATAAATTGTAGAGAACTCTTAGCAATAGGACTATCAGTCTCGGCTTCACATCGATTGGTAATCAGTTCCTGAGGGTGATACTTCTTACCATCAGCTTCTCTCTAAGGAATGTATTATTTGAATAAATTTCGTTTTGATGAAAGACTAATAGTGATTGTTACTGCTCTATATTTCAGTTATAGTGACTATAGCCCTGCACCAACGACCCCTGGTAAGGCTTACTTTTATACGTACTTCTTTAGAATATCAATGACAGATGAAGCGACTGATGCTAACATAAATTAGGCCTCACCATGCGAAAAAGTGCTTTCGAACATAAGCAAAATGCGCAGGTTCAGGTCATCCTCCGTATTCGCATAGTCCTACCCGGGCCTTTGCTCTCCATTGACACATTCTTTATTATCCAATAATTATGTTAGCGGAGAGCGAAGGCCCTGATCAGACTGCGCATCTGCGCAGTCTGATCTGGGCCTTCGTTGTCCGTATGTTACCCGAAGGTATAGTTTGCTTGGTGCGGCTCAAATGTGCATTCGTAAAAGTGTCCGAATATATGTGGATAGCGATGGTCCAGTTCAGGCTCCTTATCTGCACAGTTTTTTTCGAGGCCTTTAGCAGTCTGCTTTGAGGGTCTTTGTATGCTAACGTAGTAATTCTACTGTGCTTTCGACATCATTAATGGCCAAGCGAAAAGGTGTTTTCGAACATGCACAAAATGCACTGATTTAGATTCATCCCGCGCATGCGCAAAATATCATCCGGGCATTTGATACATATATCCATTGATGAATTCTATAGTGTCCTGTTATCTGACAGCAAAGGACCTGATCAGACTGCGCAGATGCACAGGCTGGTCTGTGTTTTTCTTTCCACCTTTGCCCGAAGACAAATATTCGCATAGCGCGGCCCAAGAGGTTTTTTGCTTGGCGTTTTATTCGAAATGCACAATTTGATTTGTGAGTGACAATATCTAATAGAAACCATTTGTCGTTTCTGTTTCTGTTTCTTTGCTTTGTTCTCAGTAAAATGTTTTCTCTAAGTAATTATAAAGCCAAAAAATGTTCTGACCTATGAAACTTCTACAGTAAACTGGTTCTTTAAAAACACATTACGAAAACCCGCCTATTCAAATATATAGAAAATTTCACCTCCAAAAACTAAAAATTTTCAGATAAAAACTCTGATATTTTTTCATATTTCTGCTCAAAACATAGATTGTGGGTACTCGTTAGAACCGCCTCGACGAGGCGGTTCTAACGAGTACCCACAATCTTTGTTTTTGAGCAGAAATAAGAAAATAATGTATACCCCTGTAAACCCCAGTTTTACTATATAAAAGTGGGGTTTGAGGGGGTCAAAATTATATAGGTATGTTTTCGTGATGAAAATGTAATAAAGTATTTTTAGCTTTTCCTCGTGATTTTTTCATTATTGAAGTTTTATAATAATATTGTGAAAATTTCAGAAACTTTGAACAAGTGTAATTTGCTGAAAACCTGCCTCCAATCTACCTGTACCTACCTATCGATTTTTGCATCATTTGCAGCCATTTATACTTTTCTTTAACTAATGAATAGAATAAAAAACTTCGGTACAAGTAGTTACGACAAATGATTTGGCATTTAAGCATGGCAAAAGTTTGCAAATTTACTTCTTCTGATTAAAGCGCCATGCAAAATCCGACTTTCTGAAAGATTGAAAAATAAAGTGGGCATTCAGACAAACAGGACTGAGGAACTAGTGTAAACCAACATAAGCCGCAGCGCAGCATCTGATCATGGTCTTCACTATGTGCCACTCATTCAGCAGTTTTTTAAACATACCAGTTGGTTGTGCAATGGACTTCATCACGAAAACATACCTATATAATTTTGACCCCTTTAAACACCACTTTTAAATAGTAAAACTGGAGTTTACAGGGGTATACATAATTTTTCTTATTTCTGCTCAAAAACATAGACTGTGGGTACTCGTTAGAACCGCCTCGGCGAGGCGGTTCTAACAAGTACCCACAATTTATGTTTTGAGCAGAAATAGGAAAATATGGGAACTTTTATCTGACAACTTTCATTTTTTGATGGTAACATTTTAAATATAGTTCAATAGGTGTGTTTTCGTAATGTGTTCAAGTCTCAGGACAAGTATGGCTTGGAGGCAAGATGTCCGATTTTTATAAGGAATAGATGAACTTTCAAGGGAGATAAATAAGTCAAATTTGTGTTGCTTTCCTTCTCAAAATGGGTCTACTCTAAAAGGAAAACGGGGAGCAAGTTCTTTCCTTTTAGAGTGGACACCTTTTTTTTTTTTAAAAGTGACTCGGTATGTAGGAAAGCAAATAGAAGACCACAGAAAGTTGTCTGCCTTTTATAAAATGACAAAAACTTTACAGGTGCATCAAGTCCACTTAGGATAATTACAGTATACCAGCTAGCATTCTACGTAAATCTACATCGGGCCGTCATCGGCCCGTCAGCTACCCTGACGGGCCGATGACGGCCCGATATAGAGTTACGTAGAATGCTGACTGGGATGTATCCAAAATATATATGAGCCATGCCATTAGAAAAAAAAGTGTCTTTGGGGAAGATGCGGACAGAGCAGACTCAGAATATTAGGAAAGGAGACTAGACTAGCCAATATATCATACTATTGTTGTAATGCAAATAGATGGCTTTGTTTCAATTCAATGTCTTATGGCTAGGCTTTCTAGATAAAAAAAAAACACAAACAATCCTTGATTAAACTAAGATCGGCTCTGGTTAATTCAAAATCCATGAAGCTAGAATCGTTGGTTTGAGATCATAGTTGTTTGCGGTAAAATACCATTGAATGTCAAACCAGTCTTGCTTTTTTTCATTAGCTTGATTTAAGTAGTAGCTTGAGTTATTAGTATTTGAGTTAATGAGAGTTAACTATTTATTGCTTCTCTGGATTGTCCGAATCTTTCTATTCGCATATCATTACAAAAAGAAGCCTATTCAAGTATACTGAAATTTTTTCCACCAAAAGTAAAAAAAATAAAAAAAAAAACAAAAAAAAAAAAAAACAGATAAAATAGTCTGATACTTTTCATATTTCTGCTGAAAACATAGATTGGGATACTCGTTAGAACCGCCTCGAAAACTGGGGTTTACAGGATATACATTATTTTTCTTATTTCTGCTAAAAAACATAGATCGGTTCTAACGAGTACCCACAATCTATGTTTTGAGCAGAAATATGAAAAATAACGGAATTTTTATCTGAAAACTTTCAGTTTTTGGTGATGAAATTTTCAATATATTTGATAGGCGTGTTTTCGTAATGGACATGACCAGGCAAACAGTGTAGACCTAGATCAAACCTACATCACGTTGTTTTCCAGCGGTTTTTAGACTGATTAATCTGTACTAAAATAAACTTGTTCAATGTTTAGGACAAGTTAGTTTAGGCAATAAAGTTTCCGAATATTTACATTACGAAAACATGCCTATATGATTTTGGCGCCTTTAAACCCCACTTTTGTATAGTAAAACTTGGGTTTACAGGGGTATACATACTTTTTCTTATTTCTGCTGAAAACATAGATTGTGGGTACTCGTTAGAGCCGCCTCGCCGAGGCGGTTCTAACGAGTACCCACAATCTATGTTTTCAAAAGAAATATGAAAAGTAGCAGAGATTTTATCTGAAAATTTTCAGTTTTTGAAAATTTCTATATATTTGAATAGGTGTGTTTTCGTAATGGTTCCTAATAATGTAGATCCTACATACCCCTGGTTAACTGTATATAATGAGGGAACATCGGGTATACAATCGAACCTCGATAGCTCGAACACCGATGGCTCGTTTACCATGGCTAATTCGAACTCGTTTTAGAGTCCATACGAAGTTCTTCTGATAGCTCAAGAAAACAAATATTTAGGGATTTTTTCTTATTTTATCGTGAAATTGTATGTTGTGTGTACTCATTAGAATCGCCTCATCGAGGCGATTCTAATGAGTACACTCAACATACAATAATTGTGTAGAAAATCGAAAACGAAATCCCTAAATTATCGCCATTTGCTTCCTGACTCGGCACCATAACACTCAGAGACTCGAACCACCCATGCCTCGAACAATTTTTTTAATGGTCCCAAAGATGTTCGAGCTTTCGAAGTTCGACTGTACATATTACATAGACTTGTTAACCCTTTGATAAAGCCCACAGGCTACAAAAGTTTAACCCAAACAGTGCTCATCGCAGCTGCAGTAAACGACGCCATGAAATGCCAAGTCTTATTATTTTTTCTGAAATATGTCTCGTTTTATCTGTATAATAATACAAATTATTTACAACTTCCACAACTACAATTTTGCTCAGCCCTTTAAGTGTTAAATAGATACGGGTGACTTGCATTCAAAGGTGTTATCATGTTACCTAGGATACACCTGTTTTATTTGTGCTGTAATTTAAGAAAACGTACATTCTGATATGTAGATGTAGACTCTGCGCTGTGTTGTCATTGGGTAGACTATAGTACAATGCTTCTTCCTGCCCACAAGGAAGATTCTGATTAGACTGTCTGAATACGGAGGGTGTGTGGGGGGAGGGGGTGGGGGCGCGGGGGGTCTGAGTCTTCCCTACACGCACAGTCAGAAGAGTCATTATATCTAGTTGGGGCTCAGTTATATTACTACACTTTCTATGAACCGACGCTCCTGGAACATATACAAACAGTTTTGAGTTGAAGATGTAGTTTAACGACCCATTCAACATTGTTACCGTCATACCGAGCCAGTCAGTTAACTTACTCACACTTTTTCTGGGTAGGCCTCGTCCCCTAAGCGGAAAATCCGGTACTGTTCACACGTTTTCGCCGGTAACTTACAACTGCCCTTCTTGAATCATTGATTATCAACAGACGGGGATAATGACCCTAGAAATGTTTTCATGATCAATCGCCATGAACCAAGTGGCATATAAGAAGCAACTTGCCATGAACGTAATGCGGTCGAGCTGGGATTCAAACTTTCGGCCCTTGAATCTGCAGCCAGACGCGCTACCGACTATGCTATGAGGCCTAGAGTATGCATCACGAAAACATGTACATATAATGTTGGCCCCCTTAAACCCCACTTTTATATAGTAAAACTGGGGTTTACAGGGGTATATATTGTTTTTTATAGTTCTGTTCAAAAACATAGTTTGTAGGTAGTCGTTAGAACCGCTTCGCCGAGTACCCACAATCTATGTTTTGACCAGAAATATGAAAAAAAAAAATCAGGGTTTTTTAGCTGAAAATTTTCGGTTTTTTGGAGAACAAATTTTCTGTATACAGTCGACTCTCATTATCTCGAATTCCAAGGGACTCTCTAAAAAACTTCGAGATATCCGTACCTCGACATATCATATTTGCAGATTTGAGGAAAAATAATTCGAACAACCACATTTAACAAATATATATGCTATTGGACTCTTAAAGTTAGAGATATATTGAAAATATTGTGGAAAAGAGGAGAATTTGGAGCAATTTCTCCTCTTTTCCACAATATTTTTCTACCTGTTGTCAGATTTTCATGTTAAGGCAGGGACCAGATTTTCACTTCGAGATAAGCGGTTATTCGAGATAAGCGAGGTCGAGGTAACGAGAGTCAACTGTATTTGAATAGGCGTGTTTTTTTAATGCAAAAAGTACAGTCCAAGATAGTTGGTAGAGTTCCATCAGGAATATTGCTGAACGCTATCATAATCTACCTGATACCCGGCGATTCCGTAGGTGACCAGTGAAGACTCCGATCAGTAGTATTGCCACAGATGATCAATTATAATCGATATATAGTCACTTTTGTCTGTTGTGACTGATGACTGGAAAGATTTTTTTAAAGTCGACAAATCGGAAAATTCTATTTTTAGAAACATATTTTTCTCTCGTCATTTTAGATTTGTGGTCAATAAAAGAGAAAAAAAAAATGATAAAAAAGCCTTAAACAGTCAACCAAAAAGTACTGATATTTTCCTTATTTCTCCATGAAAACTTATGTTATGGGTACTCATAGACGCGCGTCTAATAAGTACCCACAACATATGTTTTCATGGAGTGAGGCGCTCCTAATGGGTACCCACAACATATGTTTTCATGGAAAAATAAGAAAAACATTATTTCGATACATGTACCCCAGTTATTGATCTAGAGCGATAAAGAAGCTATCTTGAAAAGATGGGCTGAACACTTTGATTGTGTCCTTAATCGGCCATCAACTATCAATGATGTAGCTATCAATAGACTACCACAGGTGAAATGTACGAAGCAAAAAGAATCAGCGAAGCCGAGCAGAAACGCGAACAGCGGAAAGCCAGAGCTAAGGCATCACCAACAGAGCTTTCTTCCTCAGACCTCTCTTGTTCTATCTGCAACAGGCAATTTAGAGTTAGGATTGGTCTCATCAGCCATTTTAGAACACACAAACCAGTTGATTAGGGTTGGTCATTGTCAGTAATGACAGACGAACATGTAATATATTGATCTGGAGCAGTAATTACCTGGAAGAGGGCTAAATTAAGAGTGAATACACGACAAGTCAATTATTAATCGATGATCAGTAGGTTTTACAAAACCGATGATCGACTGTGAAATTTTGGCCGATTCCGAACGCTACCGATCAGACTTCAGAGATAGAGATATGAAGGCCAATCAGGGCATTCGCATAACTATGTTCTGTAATTGAAAACGTCCATTTCACATATACGACAACCATGAACCTAGATCAGACTGTGCATCCTGGCAATCTGATATGATCGCTGTTGTCCTTAAATAAAATTGTTTAGGTCCGCACCTTATGTTAGCGATCAGTATAAACCAGCGTGCAAGCCGATCGGAGTTAACGCTGAGCGCATGTCACTTTATACTTGGAGAACTCGCATGTAAATTTTTGGTCATTCAAGAGGAAAAGTCCGGGTGGCCAAGCGGCTAGTGCTCCCAACCTCGGATCACGTGGTCCCGGGTTCGAATTGCTGGGGCGGAATTCCGCACATGACTCTACGGCGTTTCGTTGCACAGAATGTTTTACTATCACATTTTCTTCGTCTTAGCATGACTTAAATAATGTTGAAAGGAAAGTAAAATACCAAATCATCATCATCATCATCATCATCATCATCATCAACATCATTATTATTATAATTAGCTCACCTGAGATTTTAGGCTCATAGGTGAGCTTATAGTATAGTCAGGCTCCGCTATCCGTCCGTCCGTCGTCCACACTCTTCCAACGTCTTCTACCAGAAACCACTGGGCCAATCAAAACAAATTTTCATATGAAACTTTCCTTGACCGGAGAATTTGTTCGCCACATCTGGGTCTCATGATCAAGATGGCTGCCACGCCCATATATGGTAAAAATCCTTTAAAAATCTTCTTCTTCGGAACCATATGGTCTTGAGGCTTGGTATGGAGCATTCAGGACATGAGCCCAATATAAAGTTTGAAAAAATTATAACCTTAGGTTGAACTTGACTTTTTTTGCGGAAAGGTCAATTTTTTCTACATAGACTTATACAGGCAGACCTTTAAAATAATCTTGTCCGAAACTAGAAGGTCCAGGCCTTTGGTATTTGGTGTGTAGCTTCATCGTGTAGACCTCTACCAAGGTCATTCAAATTATACCTCTAGGGTCAGAAATGGCCCCGCCCTAGGTGATATTTGTTTTCATAAACTCATATAGGGAAAATGCTTCAGACGTCTTCTTCTCAGAAACCACTGGACAAATGAAATCCAAATTTCACATTAAGTCTCAATGGATTGGGGGAACGAACGTTTTTTCGCCGTATCTTTGTCATTTGACCAAGATGGCCGCCACGCCAATATATGGTAAAAAGTCTTTAAAAATATTCTTCTCCTGAACCGAAGGGCCAATGGCCCTGGGGCTTGGTATGCAGCAGTGGGGCCAGGGGCACAATAAAGTTTGAAAAAAATATAACCTTTGGTCGACCCTAACCTTTTTATGGAGAGGATCCAATGTTTTTACATAGATATAGCAAAAACTTCAAACAATCTTCTTGTCTGAAACTAGAAGACCCAGGTCTTTGATATTTGGTATGTAGCTTTATCTTGTGGATCTCTACCAAGATTGTTCAAATTAAAGTCCGGGAAACTGAATGCCCCAGCCCAGGGCTCACTTGTTTTTCATAGACTCATGTAGGGAAAACGCTTAAAGCATCTTCTCCTCAGACACCATTGCGCCAAACAAAGCCAAATTTCACATGGAGCCTTAATGGGAAGGGGGAACGAAAGTGTGTTTGTCGCATCTGGGTCACGTGACCAAGATAGCGGCCTTGCCAAATTATGGTAAAAGCCCTTTAAAATCTTTTCCTCCAGAGCTAAAGTGACAATGGTTCTGGGGCTTGGAATGGAGCAAGGGGGAAATGGGCCAAATAAAGTTTGAAAAAATGATAGCCTTGGGTTAGGCTTGACCTTTTCTATTGAAAGGTAATTTTTTTACATAGACAAAACTGTTTAAAATCCGTTTGAAACTAGAGGGCCCATGCTTTTAATATTTGGTGTGTAGCTTCACATCATTAAAACATGCCTATATAATAGTGATCCCCTTAAACCCCATTTTTATATAGTAAAACTGGGATTTACAGGGGTATACATTATTTTTTTTATTTCTGCGCGAAAACATAGATTGTGGGTACCCGTTAGAACCGCCTCGCTGAGGCGGTTTAACGAGTTCCCACAATCTGTGTTTTTAGCAGAAATATAAAAAAATATCAGAGTTTTTATCTGAAAATTTTCAGTTTAAACGTGAAATTTTCTATATATTTGAATAGGCATGTTTTCGTAATGATCAAAGTCATATTTTATGTGACATGAAACAGTCTCAGGTGAGCTACAGGACCATTGGTCCTCTTGTAATTCATTCTAGAGATCCCCGAAGCACCAGAGGAAGAATTGGCCAAGGCTCTGAAAGTGACCAATATAAATGTACACGTTAAAGGAAACTCAGCGCACCATCGGACGAACAAGTACGAATGTACACGAGAAGACCAGCCGGTTATGAGAAGAGGCGACCTGATGAAAGTAACGCTTACTTTTGACAGAGAATATGATATTGATAAGTACGATGCAAAACTCGAGTTCTCTACAGGTATTGTATAATTTTACAACATCAGTATGCGATCGCGCGGTCAAATATGGTGTACCGCCAGTGTCAAAAGCCATTAATATCAGTGGGACTAAAATAATATAAGTTCAGCCAATAGTACAGTCGAACCTCGTTATCTCGAACTCGCTTATTACGAATTACCGCTTATCTCGAAGTGAAAATCTGGTCCCTGTTTTAACATGAAACTATGACAACAGGTAACAAAATAATGTGGAAAAGAGGAGAAATTGCTCGCCAGGAGCAATTTCTCCTCTTTTCCACATTATTTTATATATATATTTCTAACTCCAGGAGTCAAATTACATATTCATTTGTTAAATGTGGTTGTTCAATTTATTGTTTTCCTCACTCTCTCAACTCTGATATGTCGAAGTACGGATATCTCGAAGTGTTTCAGTGAGTCCCTTGGAATTCGAGATAACGGGAGTCGACTGTATTTCTGTCCCATTAAAATTCCCGACTTTTGATCTTATCGGTACACAATGTCAAACGCATGGACGTTTCGCGTCTCAAATTACGTTTGTAGAGTTGTCCCATTAGGTTACTAAGTCTACCGGATTTACCGACTGTATTCGGACAGACAGGACTGAACAAAAAGTTCAGACCCAGGTATCGGTATCATAAACTTCGGAAAGCGTTTTCCAAGTTTTATAGTCGACGCTACGAAATTGGTTTCTAAAAACGATACCGAATTAAAACAATTATGCACAAGGCCTATTGGAACCTGATTTTATGGTTAGTTTGAGTATAAGTTTAGAAAAATTGCAAGTAAACCTAAATTTTCTGAACAGACAGGTAAAATTCTTACATTATGAATTTTTTTGTTTTATTCGGGCATTACGTCACTTTCAACAATCTTTCAGTCATATCGCGCGCGACGGTGTCTCATGCGGCAGAGAGTTAAATGCTCACTTTTGGAATGCTTACTCACTGATTTATCACGCCCCGGGCACTTGAAATGCTTTTCTACCCGGTCACATTATACCCAATCACGGCTAACCACTTTGTTAATCGCCTCAATTGCAACCGGCGGATCGGGTTTTAGACTCTATGATGGCTTCGACTTAAAAAAAAATATTTAGAAGGTCTGGGCCGGAACTTTTTATGTCTGTTTCTCGGCCCACTGGGCATCACGAAAACATGCTTATATAAATTTGACCCCCTTAAACCCCACTTTCATACAGCAAAACTGGGGTTTACAGGGGTATACATTATATTTCTTAATTTTGCTCAAAAACATAGATTGTAGGTACTCGTTAGAACCGCCTCGGCGAGGCGGTTTTAACGAGTACCCACAATCTACATTTTGAGCAGAAATATGAAAAATATCTGAGTTTTTGTCTGAAATTTCTCGGGTTTTGGAGGTGAATTCTTCTACATATCTGAATAGGTGTGTTTTCGTAATTGGATCAACTGGTGATTCTCGTTTGCTCTAGTATTCCAGTGGTGTTGTCTGATATTCCAGGGATCTCTCCAGTTGTCTCAACACGTTGTTTCTGTTTAGTCCCCATCTTTGCTTCATTATATGCTTCATCTGTTATTTTATATTTGTTGCAAGAAAAATGATTCATGGGTGAGTTAGAAGACCTCCATGCAGACCGAACAAATATAGTCAACCCTCTTTAAACTGAAACTCGACACAATGATAATATTCGTTATAATGACAATTTGAATGTCACGAAACCTTCACTCAAGAGCTGACAGTTAATGAGAAATTATGCAAAAATATTGCATTAAAACTTCAAGTAACATATGTTTTGAATATTTGTTAGAATCACCTCACTGAGGCGATTCTAACAAATATCCAAAACATGTTTCATGAGGAAATAAGAATAAAAAAGGTGTACCTTACACATTAGTCTGTACATTAAGGATTCTTTACAACAGCAAATTCATTTTAATGGCAACATCTTTAGGAACAAACGCTGTCGTTGTATCGAGGGTTCATTGTATATGGTTTTGTCACTATGGACCGTTCCAAGGCGGTACTTTCGTTATGGTCCTTTTTTATCAAGAAAACACACCTATATAATTTTGACCCCCTCAAACCCCACTTTTATATAGTAAAACTGGGGTTTACAGGGGTATACATTATTTTTCTTATTTCTGCTCAAAAACATAGATTGTGGTACTCGTTAGAACGAGGCGGTTCTAACGAGTACCCACAATCTATATTTTGAGCAGAAATATAAAAAATTTCAGAGTTTTTTATATGAAAATTTTCAGTTTTTGGAGGTGAAATTTTCAATATATTTGAATAGGCGTGTTTTCGTAATGTGTTCAATGCTCTGTAATGTTGCACTAACAAATTTTTTCCTTTTAACAATTATGTAAGTTGACCATATATTCAGTTGTGTTTGTCTGTTTTTCCTTTTGCTGTCGAGAACTTGATGTGGATCTGACTGTATCATTTCCTGAGTTCACGTACTTACTTCATCTAGATCTTTATACAGTATTGTGCTTATATCTAATATTGTAGGAAAGAATCCGTCCCAAGCCAAAGGTACTATGGTTGTTATTGACCTGATTGAAAAGAAGAAGGACAAGTTTGACCCTACCAAGTGGGGTGCGTCTCTTGTGAAGAAAGAGGGAAACGACATTACAATACAGGTTTTGAACTACAGTCTACTCTCGTTATCTCGAATTCCAAGGGACTCTTATTAATACTTCGAGATATCCATATATCGACATATAAGATTTGCAGAATTGAGGAAAAAATAATTCGAGAAACCACATTTCACAAATATATATGTAATTGGACTCTTGAAGTTAAAGATATATAGAAAATATTGTGGAAAAGAGGAGAAATTGCTTCTCAGGAGCAATTTCTCCTCTTTTTCACAATATTTTTTTTACCTGTTGTTAGATGTTCATGTTTAGGCAGGGACTAGATTTTCACTTCGAGATAAGCGGTTATTCGAGATAAGCGAGGTCGAGATAACGAGAGTCAACTGTATTACATTTGTTTTCTCTGCAGCAGCTCTATAGTATAAGAAGAGAATTGTTGAATATCTACAAAACCTAAATATGGCGGCAGATAGGTCTGAGGAAAAATTGTAGATCCGGTTCCGACACCGCAGAACCTGGCATTGGATCATGGTTTACACTGTCTAACACTGACGGTTAATAACCCAATAATTATAATCACACCGTAAGCTAGTTTAAATGTGCCTCAGGAAAACGATGTTGATACGAATTCCTCTTGTACTAAATATAGTTATAGAGATTTTTTTTCGAAAAGTATAAATTTCAGCTTTAATATACATACAGAACAGACCTTGCACTTGTTCATGTGTACTTACCATCAACACCTGCAATCTACTACGCGGAGAAAAGAATTGTACGATCTATGTCCATATAGGTGAATCAAGATTCTAATAACAGACATAATGAAAGCGAATATGTATGAGTCAGCGCATAACAAAACCTACAATAACACTTGTGCGACCAGCGAAGACTCTGATCAGACTGCGCATCCGCGCAGTCTGATCAGAGTCTTCGCTGACCGCATATGTGCCTTCTATAGTCTCCGGGATATCCAAGGATGGATAAACGTAAGCCCTTGCCTTACTGGGCGGCTGTACAGGCTGATCTCGGTCTGTGCTGGTTACACAGGTTTTCCTGTAGGTCTTGTCATGTGGTGGTTGATATGTCAATTAAGCACGAGCGTAGCTCTTATAACGCATGTTACGCATGCGCGTAAGGAAAAAAATATGCAATAAAGAGAGATCGCCTAAAATATCATTTTCCTCCTTCATCACAGGGGCTACTCTTCAGAATAGAGGCTGCTCTTAAAGCAAACATTTCGCAAATATTTTTCTTTAAGAGCAGCTCCCATTTTGAAGCGATATTTGGGAGATTTATTTCATAAAAGGCGAAAATACAGTAATATCTCAATTACTCGAACACAGGTGGTTCATTTACCTCTTCAAGGTGATTCTAATAAGTACAGCCAATATGCCAGTATTGTATAGAATATAAAAAAGACCGCCATTTGCTTCCTGACCTGGCGCCATGATTAACCCTCAGTGACTCGAACTACTCATGTCTCGAATAAATTTCCATGGTCCCGAAGGTGTTTGAGCCATTGAGGTTTTACTGTAGCAATCTGACAGCGATGTTACACACCTAAACAATGCGAGCAGGGCCATCGCTGTCCGCTTGTGGGTTCATTTAGGGGATAACTGTATTGAAAATTTACATTTGGGGAGGTATATCGTAGCTGTTAGCGGAGCCGTAAAACGAAATTTCCGACCGTAAAACCGACGATATACCTCCCCAAATGTAAATTTTCAGTACAGTTATCCCCATTCTAATGCACTTTTTCATTTAAACCCCTAAGGGCCCTCTTGCGGTTTTGTTTATCGAGTCAGCTGAGCAAACGCTGTGAGCTGCTTAAAACCAAGGGCCAGCCAATGAAAAGCGACGTTACGTGATGACGTCGGATTTCCGACATTATATCACAGAATATACTGTCGCAAATTTTTGACGTCATCCAATCAAACGTCGCGTTACATACGCGAGTGCATTAGAATGTAGACTATGGAATGAATAAATAGAGAGTCATGACGCTGTTGTGACTGTGAAGGCACCGCGCAGAATGCTCTGCGTTAACTTATGAGACATAATTTGAAAAAAATATACCCTCTGACATGTGCGCCCTATGAACACTCAAAACAGCCTGTATATCCGCGCATTCTCATCAGAGAAATCGTTGTCCGCATGAAAAAACTTTCCAAAATGCGCCCAGTGAAGATTCTGCGCTTATCTAAATTTTCGGTAGGCGCACATGTCCGAAGTTATATTCACGAAAACACGCCTATATAATTTTGACCCCCTTAAACTCCACTTTTATATAGTAAAACTGGGGTTTACAGGGCTATATGTTTTTATTACTTTTGCTCAAAAACATAGATTGTGGGTACTCGTTATAACCGCCTCGCCGAGGCGGTTCTAACGAGTACCCATAATGTATGTTTTGAGCAGAAATGTGAAACATATTAGAATTTTTAGTTGAAAGCTTTCAGTTTTTGGTGGTGAAATTTTCAGTATATTTGAATAGACGTGTTTCCGTAATGCATACATGGTAGTCTTTCGATTGTTTGATTTTTGTAGGTGTACATTCCTGCGAACTGTATCGTCGGTTACTGGAATATGTTTGTGACTACCTTCAATGAGGGCAAGGAAGAGGATGAGCAGTTGACATTTAAGACCGAGTTTAAGAAGGACATCATCATACTGTTCAATCCCTGGTGTAAAGGTACTCGAGCGAAACAAAACATGCCCTTTGACATATGCGCCCGTGCATCCGCGCAGTCTAATCATATCTATTGTCTGCATGAAGGACTTTTGCGTCCTTGGCTATTGAAAATGTGCCCAGTGAAGATTCTGGTCAGACTGTGCAGATTATTCCATCACGAAAACATGCCTATTCAAATATACTAAAAATTCTACCTCGAGAAAATGAAAATTTTCAGATAAAAAAATTCTGATATTTTTCATATATCTGCTCAAAATATAAATTGTTGGCACTCGTTAGAACCGCCTCGACGAGGCGGTTCTAGCGAGTATCCATAATCTATGTTTTTGAGCAGAAATAAGAAACATAATGTATACCCCTGTGAACCCCAGTTTTACTATATAAAAGTGGGGTTTTAAGGGGGTCAGAATTATATAGGCATGTTTTCGTGATGACTGGTCGCACGCGTATGAAATATCGTTTTCCGACATTGCCAGCTGATAATACATGTAATGATACTTCAGTGTTTATGGGTAATTTTCATGGAGAGGCAACTCTGTCCAAATTGGTTTTGTCATCTGATCACGAAAACTGGGGTTTACAGGGGTATACACTATTTTTCTTCTTCCTGCTCAAAAACATAGATTGTGGCGTCCTCGTTAGAACCGCCTCATCAAGGCGGTTCTAACGAGTACCCACAATATATGTTTTGAGCAGAAATATGAAAAAATATCAGAATGTTTTATCTGAAAATTTTCATTTTTTGGTGGTAGAATTTTCATTATAGTTGAATAGACATGTTTTCGTAATGTACCCTAAAAAAGAAGAACTTGGTCCCCAGGGGATCAAATTTGTTGTTTTATAGTAGACTCCTTTATGGAAGGGGTTTGTCGAGTACGACAAAAAAATACAGGAAGTTTCAATCCCATATAAAAACCTAAATGTAGGTTCTGGATGACGAAGTTAAGGCCAGGTACGAAACGGAACTTTTTCTACTTTTGATAAATAAAATTATCGATTGAAAATCAGGAAACAATCACCACGACCATACCGATACAAGCTTCTGGTTTTGACTCAACCAATAATGGCTTTGGCAAAACCAATTTCGACATTGTTACACAGTAGACCATACAATTAAATCGGGCATTTTTTTTTTTTTTTTTTTTTCAAAATATTATTTATATAAATCATTCCTACCTTCTTATACCCTCGAAAGTTTGCTTTGCTGGAAACAAGTTCAAACTCGAAATCGGTGTTTTCCAATGGTTATGCTTACACGCGCACCGGTTTGCAGCACGAAAGACAAAAATGCACCAATGGTAACAACTTGCCGCTTGAGCAAAAAATTCACCTAAGGTAAAAACAAAAGCAATACCAACAGCAACAATTTTTTTTCACTTTTTTCTGATTGTAAAAAAAAACAAAACAAACAAACAAACAGCTATTGCATCAAAGGCTGCAACGACATCGTGACAAAGGAAGATCGATCCATTCAGCAGTGTTCTAGCCTGTTTATCTATTATTTGAACAGGACATCCTATGCAGCTCTGAATGGTTAAGTCGGAACTCGGACTTTTCGGGCCAGACAAAGTGAAACATGATTCCAAAGTTGGGATCGGGTCGTCTCGAACTAGACAAAATAATAGTTCATTTTAATGTTGAGACCGGGACGTTCCGGTTCAGACAAAGTGAATCTGAATCTTTAATCGGTACTAGGATGTTTCGGGTCAGACATAGAGAAAATTTATACTAAAAGCGGGACCGAGGCTTTTCGGACCTGACAATATGAAACTGAACATAAATCGGGACCGGGAAGTTTCAGGCCAGACGAAGTGAAACATGATTCTGTCTGTAGCCTTGAAATAAGGTAATATACACTAGGCAAAGCCTCGCTTGTGTCGATTTCAAATTTGTCATCGCATAGGCTTGTTAACATTTTTTTTCCAATCCTTCATCGCAAAGATACGTTAATTTACTGTCATAGTAAAACGTTGTGTAATTGTTTTTTTTGTTTTTTGTTTGTTTGATTTTTTTTTCTCATGAAAGATTGGTTTCTAACCAAATGAAAGGGACATTAGCAAACAGTGTAGACCCAGATCAGACGCCACAGAACGCGGCGTCTGATCAGGGTCTACACTGACTGCATTAAATACAGGAATTTCTATAAAATATGGTAATAATAAAAACTAATCAGACATCCCTTATATTGGAAATGAACCGGTCCGAAGAGTGAAGGTAGAAGAGTGCATTCGGCATAAATGGGTTGACATTATATCAAATAAACTGAGGAATTGGTGCCCCACAGATCATGCACAAAAACGCAAGTGTCATTATCTCAGAAAAACAAAACAAAAATAGAACATCAGTTTGGAAATGTCGTCTGCTAGTCGTGGCTGGCGGTTTAAAAGGCAAATGGAAACTTGCAACTTAATTTCAACTAGTCATTCCGAACCGTTCCGCTGATGAGAAATGCCCTCGTATATAGGCTTACTAGTCAGGTTTCTCATTTCTCGTATCTTGCAGAAAAAAAAAAAAAAAAAAAAAAAAAAAACCCTAATACCGAAAAGATATACAGCTGTTTTTTGTATATATTGCATGATACAAAATCACTGTGTAGCAATCCGAAACTAATTGCATTTTGACGAAATGCATACATTTTGCACGGTACTGTTTCCAATTTTTGACAAGCAACTTTAAGTTATGTTAAGTGTGTTGAAAACAGGTATATACTGACAGGTAAATACACCCGTCTAGCGATAAATTGATCTGTAGAGTTGATGTCTGGATATAAATGAGCACTCAATCTTTAAAATTATCGTCGCGATTTTGTGAAACGGCTATATTACTTGACTTATTGTATTTGGTTATCATGCATTCTTACCGAGTGTAGTCCGTCAAAAAAATGTTTTAAAATTGTGGACATGACCTAGTTTGCAGAGAACTCACTCAGCATGCATTTTAAAAACTTACATAAGTATAAAATTGTATTTTATACGAATTAATGTAATAACAAAATCATAAGCACAAACGTCCGAAAGATAGCTGGTAAAAATTTAAAATGTGTCAATAAAAACGATATTTAAAAAACTTCCAAAATCAGCGTTCTTTTACAAGAATATCGTAGCAGCCATATTGGTGACAATCCAATTCTATGAACATTTTAATCCATGATATCAGAAAAAGGTAGAAGATACGTTTGAAATACAGTTTACATGCAAAATTAAAAAAAAAATGGTTTCAGGCAGTAAAACAGGGTACGCCCCCTAGAATGCAGAAAACAGCCTCAGTGTCACTTTTTGCACTTGCTTTTTGAGAAAATAAACATTTTGTTTTTTGTTGTTGTTTTTTTGTTGTGTTTTTAACATGTTTTTTTCTTTATTATGTCGTTAATCTGAGTGCGCAATATTCTGTATAGTAGGAATTTGTTAAGTATCAACTAGGCCTCCGTAGAAACATGCCAGTTTTCGCAAAACGCAATGTATACATATCTGCTATACATATTTTATATACAGGCATGTTCAAACTGTGTTCCAATATCAAAATAAATTGTATATTACTCCGATTGTAGGCTTAGCAATTTTCTAATATTTCAACCCATACTATATACGCTAAAAAGGTAAGAGAAGAGTCCAGAGAGTGCCACAATCACAAACCACAGACCTTCCCAGACCCCAAGAGGAAGAGGAAACCGACAAATCTAAACAGGCACAAACCGAACAAACGTAAAAAAGTACTAAGATAAGCTCTCTCTTCCCCAAGCGAGGTAATCGCAATACTAAAAGGACTGAAAAACACAAGAACAAAATGATACACGGAAAGACATACAACAAATCGCCTCGTAGAATAAAACACAAAGCAACAAAGAGTAAGACTAACACCGGGACCACCGCCTTAGAACGGTCGGTAGAGCAAGCCACCGGGGGGTTTAAAGCACTTTTATAGCTAGCTAACTTTACCCTGGGTCCCGATGCTACTCTTAATACAGAAATACATAAAAATTCGGTTCGCATGAAGGCTCCCAACTCTGTCAATGCACCAAAGCAAAAACATAAAAATCAAATTAATCATTATAATAAACAAAGACGAGTACTCATGGCTAATTCTACTGTATGCCAGAGTAAATGAAAACCAATAGTTGAACCACGGCGGGCCAAGCCAAAGACATATCGTCAAGCCTCAACCCAGTGGTTAAAGTTTTACGAAGAGGCCGTCATTGAGTCTGAGGCCCGAACCGCCGTCGTGCAATTAAAGAGTGAAGCATAGCCATCAACAATGATTGGGTTGACAACTAGGCATGCAGTCTGCCGCATAATATCCAAGATATAGCCAATTCTTTTATAACGGTTAATAAGTTTTCTGAATTAAACTTGCGCACAACATCGTACGACTGCCGTGGTGCATGGTTAGCACGCCTTCCCGTTAAGCAGGCAACAGTAACGCTATTAAGACTAAGCCCTGTACACATGGACCGATTGCTCACATGTATATTTATTTGCATATACGCAAATTTGCTTTCGTGTGCAAATTGGCGCACGTGTGCGCTTTTACTCACATGAGTAAACTTTATTTCATTAGCATTTTTTACCAATCTCTGTGTGCATATGTGCAAAATTTGCACATGAGAATTTAGGCCATGTGTACGCCCAGTAGAATATGCTTACAAGAGTATTTTGTAATATACATACTTCAGATATCCAATGTTTCAACACTCGAGCAAGCTAATGTAGTTGAGCAGGCTTGTTTGAATCTTTCCCGGCCGCATATCCAGAAGACTTATTATCTCATGGCGTGTCTCTATGACCATGTGAAACAAGACCTCTCTTATGGTGCGCCAGTGAATAGGTGACGACTGGTTATCGGACTTCTTGAGTTTGGACTGTTATTGTTGCGTTTGGGTTAAATTTTAACACGTTCAATGTCATTTGCGGCGCGTACAGCCATCCTTACCGCAAGGTTCCTGGTAAGCCTCCTACGTAATGTGCTATTATTGACAATTGTCCGCCTTGAAGTAGACATAGCGAGGAAGAAATTAACGTCAATTATTCTTTAAACATGACGAACACGCGCGCATCTTACCGATGTGCAACGCCATTCATAAATGTGGATTCGACTAATATAACTTTGACAAGCCCATGCATTTTAGATCACACGAGTCCCATCTTTATCTATTGTTATTTCAGGGGTATAAAATTCTTCTCATCTCCTGCAGTCTGTCAGTTTAAACACAGTTTTGATTAATTTTTTATCCCTTCATTTTTGACTACCACAACAAACGACAAAATAAACATATTCACTGTTGTTTTGATGCTGGAATCTGTACTTTGCATGGGCATGTTAACGTTATTTGGCCACATCAAACAAACATATACCCATCGCTTAAGGCAAACAGACAATGTACTGAATGCAGTCTCGCCAGAAAACTCACTGTTTGCTCACGGAAGCTCCATATTCCTTGTTTTTTTGTTTGTTTGTTTTTTTTTGTGTGTGTTTTAGTTATTCCCAGAGCAAAACCCAATCCCAAGCAATGCAAAAGTTTTCTGTGTCTCCTAAATCTTGTCAAGCCATTCGTTTTTACTGAAATGACCAAACTGATTAGATTAGGAGGGGTTAGATAGGATTAAAATGAGGCGAAACGACTGGGAGGAATCGTCTTGGAAAACGTCTTATTACCTCGCCAATAGGCTTAATGTCCTTGTAAACATCTATGATCAGATGGGGACGACCAATGGCCCTAATTGTGACCGCACATTTTCCTGGACTAGCTGAACATCAAAGCAGTTTAACAGACTGCCGCAGACAGTAGCATTACGTTGGAGGTTCTATACAAAATTGTTGCAAAAATTGCATTAAAGGCATTTACCCTGCACCAAAGGCAAAAATTGTCGTCCTGGGAAACGTCCCGGTCCCGTCTACAGAATCAAGTTTCACTTTTTTCCTCACCCGAAACGTCCCGGTACCAACTACAGAATCAAGCTTTACTTTGTTTGACCCGCAACGTCCAGGTTCAAATTTTGAATCATTTCACTTTGTCTGGACCAACACGTCCCGGACACACGTTTAAAATCAATGTCTGTTCCGAAACATCCCAGTTCCACTTTTGCAATAATCTTCTCTTTATCTGGTCCGAAACGTCGCAGTCCGATTTTAGAATCACTTTGTCTGGCCTCAAATATCCTAAAACCCGTCTACAGAACAATAGAAAGAATTGTCACTTTGTCTGGCCCGAAACGTCCCGGTCCCACCTTTTAGAATAAATGCTCATTTTGTCTGGTCATAAACTATGGAATAATGTTTCACTTTGTCTGGCCCGAAACGGCTCGGTCCAGATTTAAGATTCAATTTCACTTTATCTGACTCGAAACGTCTCGGTCTCAACTTTAAAATCAAGTTTCACTTTGTCTGGTCCGAAACGTCCCCTTAAAGGGGAAGTTTTAGCCTATAGAGAATTTACATAGGACTCTGCCCTCGGATAGAATCTTTTAGTATTAAGCACACGTGTTACCTATGATATGAATGTTATGCATAAGGCACCTAGCCCACTTTATCTATTCCCTTGCTTAAATAGACGGTTTTGTATAAAATCACATCTGAATATATGGGTACCCCTGAAAAGCGCACTCAACAACTACCAGTAACTCATAATTTGGATGTCCGATTTGCTAATAAAAATAGTAAGTCACTACTAAAATGCTTATAGCACATATTTACTTATTTGTATGACATTGAAGCTTTTTATTTGTTTAAATAAGTTTCATACGGCGTTTACGTTTCACAGTTAATCCGTTATGCCAGAGCCTGTTCAAATTATCAGGACTTCATGCAGCGTGGGAAATTGCTCACTACAAAGTTGTTGAGCCAGGGGAATAAAAAAGCCCAAACTGGTAGCAACATTTAAGAAGTTCTATGGGAGACATCATGATCTGGGCAATCCCTACAATGTGGCAGTTTCCAGAATTGCTTCTGATGTTTTTGCCAGTGACGCGCCATAAGTAGACTTCCCAAATCCCGGACATACGCTTCTACCGATATTTCCTTCGTTCAGGCCTATGGGCATGGTTGGCGAAGCTTGCTTACCAGGTAATGCTTACTATCCACGGACGCCTGATTACACCCTTAATTCTAGGGTCCATGTCTGTTGGTCTGAACATTCTGATTCGTCATTCGTTTATGGATTTATGAGTTTGGATTTATGAGTTTGGATTACGGCTTAGTACCATGACCGCAACTATTTTTAAGTAGTCCCCATAATTCAACTGCATAATTATTTTCTGGCAAATTTGGTCATAGATTAAACTGGGTTCCAGTTCTTGTCAACCTTTCATTGTAATATAAAAATTGGCCATACCTATCTGGATTATTTTCACAAAATTTCTTAAAAAACCGGTAAAAACTTGAATTTGAATATTAAATATGATAACCCAAATTACAGCAAAATGAGAAAATATACAAATTAATTTATTTTTATTCAGGTGATGTTTAATTTTTCATTCAGGTTGCTCCATTATTAATAGTTTGCTTAGAATCAACTAACCGGTTATTTCAAACTGTGGAAAATCAAAGAGATAATTAAATTGCACCCTGTGGAACACCTTTAAAAAAAAACCTTTTACAAGACAATTTTAAGATAGTATAGATGACTTGGGTTTCTTTGCTCTTGGCAGCGGATCCACTGTGGTCTGATGAGCCATGTGCTCAAGGAAATAAAAGTTTTTGTTAAGCTCTAATTCAGTTTGTTGTTAAACAAAAATAAGGAATGCCTGTACTCCACTGTGATGTAAAAATTGATACATTAGTAATGAAACATTGAACTAAAAATAATGAAAAGCCCTGTTGTTGATGCTTTACAAAAGCAAATCACAAATTCAGTAGTGAAAATGCCGTTTTTATGGCTCACCTTGAATTATACATATTTTACAGATGAAAGGCACTTGCATTTCTTCCTTTAAAGTCACGAAAAGAGAAAATTGATGAGGACACATAATGGGCCACACTGCGTACACCTAAAGTGAAGAGTAATGCTGATTATTCTTGATAAAAGAATGATAAGGGATTTCTTGCATGGCCCATACAGATGTTAAATGCAATTCTGAGTATTTTGGTCTGTGTAATGCACCAGCTACTTTTCATAATCAATTCGTTTTTAATCCGTTTTGTCAAGAACTGGAGTAGTAAAAATTTTTTTAATCTGATTTCTATTACTTATATGATGAATTTCAGAATATTTGGGACGTCTTTGATTAGTCAATAAAAAATTGATTTTTACACTCAACCGACGTAAGTGCATATCATGTACAATGTACTTTATAGACATGTTACCGGTTTTTAAATTTCATGAAACTTCAAATATCAGGAGAGGACACATGTGGCATATTTTTTTGCAAAAATCGTAGCTTGGCAAGAACCAAAACATACATAAATTTAAAAATTAATTTCTTGATTTTTCCTATTTTTTCTAAAATTTATCCAGTTTTGGATTTTCAAATTTAATTTAATTATTACAGAAATATATACAAATCTTTTTATGGCAGTAAAATATTCCTTATTGAGTTCCTTCACTATAACAATGCACATTATTAGACATTATGTTGAATTGTTGATATTATACCGGTAGGTTTAGACACAGGTATAAATTTATGACGGGTGTACATCAGGCAGCTCTCATGAGACCCACACTTCTTTGTTCTAGAAAACAAGTCTATTTCCATAGTTGCTGGGACTTGTGCAAATGACGTGCAAAGTTTGAAGGAAATCCCTGCGTGGGCAGATTGGAACTCCTCTTTTTCTCTTTGTCTGATCCGAAACTTTACGGTCCTAATATAAGATTCCGTTTCACCTTGACCCGAAACGTCCCGATCTCAACTTTGATATCAAGTTTCACTTTTTCTTGTTCAAAATGTCCCGGTCCCAATTTTGGATTCATGTTTCATTTTTATCTGGTCCGAAACGTCCTGGTTCAGACATAACTATTCAGAACTGCATAGGAGCTGAACGTCCTGATCAAATAATAGATAAACAGGCTATAACAGTGCTGAATGAATATATCTCCCTTCGTCTCGATGTCGTTGTTGCCTTTGGTGCCATATTTTACAGGCGAAAACCAGGTAAAAATTGTTGCCATTGGTATCACTTTCGTTTTACCTTCGGTGCCTTCTTTTGCACCAAATGCATCAATTGTTGCCATTCGTGCATCATTACTTTTGGTGCTGTAACAACCGGTTCAAGGTTGACAATCGATTTATAAATAAAGCTCATAGACCTAGGATTAGGGCTTTTTATGGGTTTAGGGACTAAACTGCAAGCACCTATGATCTGATCTAGGACTTCGCTGTCTGCGCATGTCCCGAAGATTCATTTTTGCTAGGCGCTACTCAAGTAGAGCACACCCTGAAAAACGTTATGTTTGGCTTCGAAGTTCCTACTGAATATTAAAAATATCCAGTTTAGGAACAAAAATAAAAATATTGGAAATACCTGGATATTTTCAAAGGGACACAACTTTGCATACAAATATTTGATTCTCTAGTATTAAATCTTTTCGTCAGCTCTTGAGAAAACAAAATGGCGAAACGCATTTGTACACACACACTAGAAAAACATGTCATTTTGCCACTAAAACCCACGATGGGCCAAATCTAGACTGGAAGGCTGTGTTCCCGTGGCTAGATGGCGCAATTGCCAGCCTGGACATGATCTGTTATCATAATTAGGAAGATATATGTCAGGAAAAGAACCTTCGGACATGTGCGCCTAGCAAAGATTCATCCGTGCAGGCTGATTTGAGTCTTTGAACGAAAACATGCCTATATAATATTGACCCCCTTAAACCCCACTTTTATATAGTAAAACTGGGGTTTACAGGGGTATACATTATTTTTCTTATTTATGCTCAAAACATAGATTGTGGGTACTCGTTAGAACCGCCTCGTCGAGGCGGTTCTAACGAGTACCACAATCTATGTTTTGAGCAGACATATGAAAAATATCAGAGTTTTTTAATCTAAAAATTTTCAGTTTTTAGCGGTGATTTTTTCTATATATTTGAATAGGCGTGTTTACGTAATGAGGGTGCACATGTCAGAACTGAAATTTTCTCATGATGCGGTACATATGTAGTCAGTTTGTTATTATGCCAATTAAAATTACCTTTAATAGATGATGAGGTGTATATGGCAACGCTGGACCTGCTGAAGGAATATGTTCTCAACGATACTGGTTTCCTGTTTCGTGGATCTTCGTTTTGGATATCTGCTTATCCGTGGTCCTATGCACAGGTGAGTGATGTAGCAAATACCTAACATAGTGTTGCCGCAGATGATTGATTATAATCGATAAATGATCAGTCACTTTTGCTTCTTGTGACTGATGATCGGAAAGAATTTTTAAAGTCAACTACTCTGAAAAAGTCCACGGCGGCCATCTTGAAAATCTTCAAATGTTATCTGCTCCCCAACGGTAAGTCGGACTGAGCCAAAAACTTGTAGGAAGGCATCAGGGCAACATGGAGATTTAGAATTGCTAAATTCGTTCCGTTCCAATATCCAAGATGCCCGCCATGGCAGCCATCCTGGAATTCTTCAAACCACAACTCCTCCTAACCGTAAGTCGGATTGAGCCAAAATTTGATGGGAGGTATCGGGGTTACATGGAAAATTCAGAATTGCTAAAATCATTTAGTTCCAATATCCATTATGGCGACCATGGCGGCAATCTTGAAACTCTTCACAGAATATCGGATTCTGAAGTGCTGAAGACAATCTGATCTGATAGCCAAGATGGCCAAAATGGCACAATGTAACATATCATGATCAGCCTAATTCAGGTGTGCGATATCTGGGCCACTTGGGCTTCTAGTTTCCAATGGTAACCTGTTTAGATTTTTATTTTACCTCACTGCACCTGGTGTTAAATGCTGTTTGGCGGCCGTAAAACGTCTCCCAATGATTCACTACAGTGCAGATTATATTTCATTTCCTTTGGGATCATTGAGACCCATTCTGGTTACTTTGAAACTCGAATACATCTAAAGCCGGCGCTAGGGACTGTGCACTGTTAAGAAAAAAAGAGGACTATCAGGCACTTATCGGTCACCGGGGTTACAACAGAAATATAAACGGTTGCGTTCGGAAAACAAGAACACACAAACATACGTAAATCGGAGATTCGGTTTTACTGACCCATTTATGCGCAACCACCCCTAAAAGGGAAATTGACAAAGAGTGTAGACCCAGATCAAACGCCACAGAACGCGGTGTCTGATCAGGGTCTACTCTGTTTACTCCTAATACAGTAACTTTTATTTAATAAGACAAAAATAAAAAAAAATCCCAGATATTCCTCCTACTGGAAATGATAATGTCCAAAAGGTTGAGGTAGGAGAGTCCACAAGGCGTAAATGAGTTGACTCTCTTCCCTAGCTATGCGAACAGGAATGCAATCTACAGTGCTGTCATATGAAGCTTATCAATAAAACTGTTTCAAGACTAGTGATTTCATATATTAATTTAAAGATGTACCAGCTGATAATACTTTGTCACCATTTTTAAAACACGTAAATATTTTAACACATTTTTTTCTAGTTATGCCCCGCCACATAATTGGCGAGGTATTATGTTATACCGTCCGAACTTTTGAGCGTCCGTCCGTCCGTCAGCGCTTCGTAACTTCGTGTCCGCTCCATAACTCTGAAACCGTTTGAGATATTTTCACGAAACTTCACACCAATGTAAATCACCATGAGACAATGTGCAGAACAAACAAACGGTAACTCTGGTTTGCTTACTTACGGAGTTATTAACCTTTGAACATTGAACATTAGCCATTTCTACCATGTACTCGTGTCCGCTCCATAACTCTGATACCGTTTGTGATATTTTCACGAAACGTCACACAAATGTAAAGCATTATAAGATGACGTGCAGAACACATAAATCGTAACTCTGATTTGCCTACTTTTGGAGTTATTGCCCTTTGAACATTGAACATAATCACTTCCACCATGAACACCTGTCCACTCAGTAAGTTGAAAACTGTTTTAGATATTTTCATGAAATCTCTCACAAATGTAAAGCACTATAAGATGACATGCAGAACATAAGAACCATATCTCTGGTTAATCTACTTTTGGAGTTACGGTCCTTTGAACATTATAAATATTGAAAATAGCATTTCTACCGTGTACTCGTGTCCGCTCCATAACATGATACCGTTCATGATATTTTCACGAAACTTCACACAAATATAAATTACAATAAGGCAAAGTGCAGAACACATGAACTGTAACTCTGGTTTGCCTGCTTTTGGAACTATTGTCCTTTGAACAATGCACATAGCCATTTCCACCATGTACTGTAAGTTGAAAACTGTTTGAGATATTTTCATGAAATCTCTCGCAAACGTAAAGCATCTTGAGAAGACGTGCAGAACATAAGAACCATATCTCTAGTTAACCTACCTTTGGAGTTACAGCCTTTTGAACATTATAAATGGCACTTGCTTGATGTAAGTGCAGTGGCGGGGCATGTTGCAGTAATTCCAGCGCTTTTATTTTTAAATTCGTCCCGTTATATTTGTTAGTGTTGATGTTTTACGGCCCAGTCAACCCAATAAGGTCATGTCGAGCGCGGTCAGTTTACCTAACCACACGTTTACTGGGCAGGCTTAGTCATCTAAGCCGTTAACCAGTTTTGTGCACATTCTTTCGCCAGAAACCGTTATATACTTTCATGCATTTTTATTATGGCCCTTTCAATACCAAACTTTTGACATTTTAGCTTTCTCAGAAACTTGGCTAAGGCCAAGCATTTCAACAGATGATCTTTTCTTACCCTCATATTATAAGCCCGAAAGAAAAGACCGAATAGGTGACCCTCATGGCGGAGTTTTAGTCTATATCAAGGATACTCTGGCATTTAAACGTAGACATGATTTAGAGCTGCCTGGAATTGAGTGCATATGGGTTGAAATATTTTTGAAACATAAACACATGCTTTTTGGCGTTTTTTACAGACCACCAAATTCAGATCATGTGTACGGGTCAGCAATAGAAGACTCGATACATTTGGCAATTGATACTGGTATCATGGACATAGTCATTACAGGTGATTTTAATTACAACATGCTAAATGACGTTACGAAACGCAAAATATCCTCCATTTGCCAACAATTTTCACTACAACAATGTATAGACCAACCAACTCATTTCACTGAAAATTCGTGTTCACTGATTGACTTAATTTTTGTCTCAAATGAAGACAATGCCCTTTTTTGTGGTGTGGGGGAACCATTCTTATCTCAGGACGTTCGCTTTCATTGTCCTGTCTTTGGGATTCTTAACTTTTCAAAACCAAAATCCAAATCTTTTACTCGTCATATTTGGTCTTATGATCGAGGAGACTTTAACCTGTTAAGAGAAAAAGCTTCGCTGACCGATTGGAATTTACTTAAAAATGAAGACATCGACACTTACGCTTGTAATATAACAAATCATATTTTAGAACTTTCTAAGCAGTGTATTCCAAATAAAACAATTCGAGTAAGACCTTCCGATTTGCCATGGATAACCTGTGCAATTAAAAAACACATTCGCAAACGAAAACGTTTATTTCGGAAAGCCAAAGCAACACAAGATAATGAAATTTGGGCTAAATTTCGAAGACAGCGAAATAAAACCACCTCTTTAATTCGTCGTTCCAAACAGACATACTTGGAAAAATTAGCAGAAAAACTGAAGTGTAATGATTTGTCATCAAGAGATTGGTGGTCAACCTTAAAAGGTTTTATTTGCCCAAATAAAACAAAAACAATTCCTCCCTTACATTCCAATGGCAATATCATAACAGAAACTATAGACAAAGCTAATTTACTTAACAATTTTTTTCGAGATCAAACTATTATTGATGATTACAATATTGACCCTCCAACAGTTACAGCATACCCTGTTTTCTCTGAACTTGATTCTCTTATTTTAACATCAGATGATGTTTTATCTGTTCTTAAGTTACTTCCTATCGGCAAAGCTGCAGGCCCAGATGGTGTCAGCAATAGAATTTTAAAAGAACTTTCTGAACAGATTGCTGAACCATTAACTTCCCTCTTCAACGAATCTTTGACAAAAAGTTGTATTCCTCAAGCTTGGAAAATTGCAAATGTCAGTCCCATCGCGAAAAATGACGACCCCTCACTTCCGTCAAATTATCGACCAATTTCGTTGTTAAGTAATCTAGATAAAGTTTTTGAAAGAGTCATTTTTAAACATATACATAATCATCTTCGAGACAATAATATTTTAACGGAATACCAGTCAGGTTTTACTCCAGGTGATTCTACAACGAATCAGTTGACTTATTTATATGATACATTTTGTCAAGCACTAGATCTTGGTAAAGAGGTGAGAGTAGTGTTCTGTGATATCAGCAAAGCTTTTGATCGGGTGTGGCACAAGGGTCTAATTTGTAAACTGAAAGCTGCTGGTATCACAGGTACACTACTCAGTTGGTTTCAAGATTATTTAAGTAACAGAAAACAAAGTGTTGTTATTCCTGGCGCTACGTCGGAGTTAATTTCCATCGGTGCTGGTGTCCCACAAGGGTCTATTTTAGGGCCAATTCTGTTTCTTTTATATATTAATGATATCGTCTCGGAAATAGGTTCAAATATAAGACTCTTTGCTGACGACACTTCCTTATATATAATTGTGGAACAACCAGAAACAGCGGCCTTACAATTAAACTTGGATCTTGAAATTATTTCTGATTGGGCTAAAAGGTGGTTGGTGTCGTTCAACCCGAACAAAACTGAAGCCATGATAATATCACGGAAAGTTAATAAGCCGTATCACCCTCCATTACTCATGACAAATTGTCAGATACAGGAAGTAGACTCACACAAACATCTTGGGTTACATTTTTCAAACAATGGCTCATGGCATAACCATATAGAAAGTATTAAGGAAAAAGCTTGGCAAAGAGTGAATGTTATGCGGAAATTAAAATTTTTATTAGATAGAAAATCTTTGGAAATAATTTATATATCTTTTATACGACCTCTTTTGGAATACGGCGATACAATATGGGACAATTGTACTTTATATGAAAAACGTGAATTAGATAAAATACAAAATGAAGCAGCTAGAATTGTAACTGGTGCTACAGCCTTGGTCTCTTTGCAAGCTTTATACAATGAAGTCGGCTGGGATTCTCTTCAGACTAGGAGAACTAATCACAAACTTATAACTTTCTTTAAAATGCAACATGGTTTAGTGCCCCATTATTTGTCAAGTCTTACTCCACCTTCTTTTAGTGAAACATCTATGTACAACACTAGGAATGCAGACGATTACATTACTATCCAATGTCACTCTCAGAGCTACTTTAATTCATTTTTACCATCTGTTGTTCGAGAATGGAATAACTTACCTCAACAAGCTAAACAAATTACTTCGTTATTGTCATTTAAATCATTTTTGACTTCAAACAAAATCAAAGTGCCAAAATATTATTACCATGGAAAGAGAAAATGGCAGGCAATGCATGTGCGCCTCAGAACAAATTGTAGTGCTTTGAATAGTGATCTCCATTTAAAAAATATAGTTGACTCAGGCGTCTGTTCTTGTGGAGCAATTGAAAATGCTCACCATTATTTCTTTCAATGTGATAAATATCGGCATCAACGAGATGAATTATATACTGAACTTGCATTTCTGCCCTCTGTTACTTTGAAAATATTGTTATATGGCGATGAGTCAAGAGGCATGAATGACAATATTCATATTTTTGATAGCGTACAGAAATTCATTGCAAATAGTAAGCGATTCTAGATTGCAACAGTTTTTGCCAATCTTTTCAAACAGCCAGTGGAATATTCTCGGTATCACATGTATGAGCTAGATGGTGGTGCTGTATTGATTAGTAGCCAATTATCGCTTCGTTCTTTCATTTTATTCATTTATTTATTTACTTACTTCCTCACTTGTCGTTGGATATACAGTTGAACACGGTAAACCAGATCGAAATGTGAGCAAATGAATATATGATGTTTATGTAGGACACATGGGCGTATGTGCATGACTGAATATGTAGATATGTATTTGCATGTTTAGGTGTGCATATATGTATGCGTGTTTGTGAATTGTGTATATATACATTTGCAAATATGTTTGCAGCTCTGTTCAATAAATATTACAAATGTGTTTAGAGGAAATTTACAGTTTACCTTTATTTCGCTTTGTTTTCATTTATTTTTCTATTTATTTATTTATTTATTTATTTATTGCTCTTTTTGGTGTCATTTGTTTTATTTACATATTTATATATTTATTTATCTCCTCTCTTTTTCTGTGTCATTATCTTCTCTTGCAGACTTATATTCCACAATTTGACATATATATATGTAGGCATTCGTATAATGTTCACAGATGGACTCGCCATTACGTTCACATTTGCTATCATATTAGGAGATGAACTTTATAAGCTATTTATAGCTTTCGTTCAAATCCTTAGCTGATATTATGTATATTGTGTATCATGTTTATTTGTTGATTAAATAAATACGTTTAAACCAATACCAAACTAGATTAATATACTTTTTTGACGCAAATGACCCTAATATGTTGACGCGTCGTTAAACCCGACCTCATCATCAACACCATCATTTATAAAACTGACATCCCAAATTTCGTTCTTAAATGTGTGCTTTGTTTTTAAGCCAACTTTTATAAATTTTATTGGGCAACTGTGCATTGCCAGAGTATTTATTCTGTGCTACGCATCCAATGTCTTTTTTTTTTTTTTTTTTTTTTTTTTTTTTTGTTTGTTTGTTGTTTTTTATTTTTTTTTTTTTTTTATTTATTTTTTTTTTATTGTTCTTTTCTTTTTTACACACCGCCTTGTTCAAATTCCATAAAGACGTTAAAGAGGAGCCAGCGCGTGACAAAACCTAAAAAATGGCATGAGCGCCCAGCGAAGACAGATCAGCCTGGGAATCCGTCCAGTCTGATAAGAATCTTCGCTGTCCGGATGAAGAAAGCTTGGGTCCTTAGCTTTCCACTGAGAGCACAGCGAGGACAGATCAGACTGGGCGCATGCCCATGCTGATATGAGTCTTCGCCGGGCGAACATGCCATTGTGTAGGATTTGTCATGAGCTGGCTCACATTAGAGCCGCTACGTCAGAAAACGTACCTTTTGACATGGGCAGTCAGTAAAGATTCAGATTTAAAATCTTCACTGTACAATTTTTGATATCCATGGATGCAAAGTTTCTTTAAAATTTCTAACGGACAATGAAAACTCTGAACAGATTGCGCGGATGCGCTAGCTGATTTGAGTCTTCGTTGGGCGCACCTGTCGGAAGGGACGTTTCCTCATGTTGAGACCCATAGTATTTGTTTTAGTTTCACAAAGGAGTCTTGGAAGCGGCGTTGCATCTACTCCTGGTAGGATTTAAAGGTACACCAGCCAAAAGGATGTCAGATCCAATCGAAGTATCCAGAATGATGGCCAAAATGGTGAGTATTATATTATTATCTACCCTTATCGTGAATTCAAACTCACGAAGGCACAAATCAGCCTGCACATTTGTACAGTCAGTTCAGGGCATGCTGTGCTTTCTTCTTTTATAAAGTCCTTTTTTGTTTGGCGCTTTACACAGAAGAAGTAAATTTGAAAACTGTTGTCATGATTGAATGCCAAACTATTTGTCGTAATTACCTATGAATAAAAAATTTTATTCTAGTCATTAGGTTTTAAACAATCAAATATTTCCACTTTTTTTCCCATTATAAAATGAATGCAAATTATGCAGAAATCTGTAGGGTACGTAACTTGGAGGCAGATTTTCAACAAGTTCCGCTTAGTCAAATTTTCTGAAAATTTCACAATGTTGTTGTGAAACATCAATAATTCAAAATCAGCAAAGAAAAGTAAAATATATTTTCTTTGACAAAAATTCCAAAATATCACTTTACTACAGAAATTGCATAGATCAGACCATGTTTTGGCCGTAAGTTTAATTTTAGGGTACATATTTGAGAACAAAGCACAGAAGAAGAAACGACAAAGAGTTTTTGATAAGATATGGTCGGTCGCATTACGAAAACATGCCTATGTAATTTTGACCCCCCTCAAACCCCATTTTAATATAGTAAAACTGGGGTTTACAGGGGTATACATTAGTTTTCTTATTTCTGCTCAAAAACAAGGATTGTGGGTACTCGTTAGAACCGCCTGGCCGAGGCGGTTCTAACGAGTACCCACAATCTATGTTTTAATCAGGTATATTAAAAATATCAGTTTTTTACTTGAAAATTTTCAATTTTTGGAGGTGGAGGTGAAATTTTCTGTATATTTGAATAAGCGTGTTTTCGTAATGGGAACAAAATATTTTTATTTAAAGTACTTATTAGAAGCTCCTCGCCGAGGCGCTGTCAGTGAGTATCCACAACATACGTTTTCGCGGAGAAATAAAAAAAAACTTTATTTAAACTCAACGAGGCGCTTCTGATGAGTACTACAACCTAAGTTTCTGTGAGAAATAAAAAAAAATGTCAGTATTTTTCGGCTGAAAAAAGCGCGTAATAAGGAGCTTTGTCGTCAGATTACATCATGCACTGAGATGAGTCTGGGTCGTGCAAAAACATGTCTTCAGGCATATATGCGGACAGCAAAGGCCCAGATCAGCCTCCGCATCCGCGCAGTCTGATCAGGGCCTTCACTGTCAGCTAATATAATCATTTGACACTTAAAAATGTATCAATGGAGAGCAAATGCCCGGATGAGGCTATGCGCGTGCGGTGGATGAATTTGAATCTGCATTTGCACATGCTCAGACACTTTTTGGCTTGTTGCGACCCAGTCTTGATTAGTGCACATTTCGCAAGGTACCATTTTTTTTTTTTTTTGTCTTTATGGCTCAAAGACTATACTACTGTTTTATGGCAAAATTCCCTTAAAGTTGTTGTCCACGTGATTGTCATTGACCAATGAAATCAGACCGCTGTGAGGTCAGAGTGCTGTTTAAAGAGGTTTATCTGTAGAACACGGGCTGGGCTTAGTGCTACATGTAGGACATTGGAAAACAGTGCAGACCCAAATCAGACGCCGCAGAACGCGGGTCTGCACTGTTTGCTCAAATTACAGGAAGTTAAGTGTTAAATGAAACAGTCTTTAGTTCCCGTTCAGGACCGATTTTTGACATCTTTTGACAAAGGATAACTGTTGTCTGCTTTTCTGCATATTACAAATATGTTCGGTCTGCATAGGAGAGTCCTCTACCTCATCCGTGAAACATCACAGTGAAACACATATTATCACAAACATTTTGGGAAACAAAACAAGGGCTCAATGGCGATCTGAAGCCAGATCAAGATAGCTACAAACAGGACCACAACGGACCAGACCACAGATACTGATATCTGGCGTCAGCTGTCTTAGAACAGATTGAGAAGTGGGTCTTCATTTAATCCGAAGACCGTCTCATCGTCGTGCAATTAAAAAGGGCATTCATAATTGGGTTATCAACCACGCATGCAGTTTGCCGTTTAATATACATGTTGAATCCTATCTTTATTGTAGCGAGTGACAATCTTTAGAAATTGTTTTGAAAAGTGTTTTCGAATTGGTAGACTATACCGCCATAATATTCAGGTTCGGACTGACCTTCTTGCAGTGGTGTTTTTTAAACAACGTTATATTTGGATATTAATTTAGAATGACGAGGATAAAACTTAGAAAATGTTTTAAGTAATTTATGATAACGGTACCCTTGCTTAAGAAGTTTAGCAGAAAAAAAATATTTCGATTATTAAAGTCACTGACGTGACTAGATGCTCTAGCAAAATGAATTAATTGAGAAATATATACACAATATGATGTAGCATGAGGAACCTTGCAATCCAAAAATGAAAAACACATCACGAAAACATACCTATAAAATTTTGTCCCCCTTAAACCCCACTTTTATATAGTAAAACTGGGGTTTACAGGGGTATGCTTTATTTTTCTTATTTCTGCTCAAAACATAGATTGTGGGTACTCGTTAGAACCGCCTCAATGCTCAAAACATAGATTGTGGATACTCGTTAGAACCGCCTCATTGAGGCGGTTCTAACGAGTACCCACAATCTATTTTTTGAGCAGAAGTATAAAAAATATCAGGATTTTTTATCTGAAAATTTTCATTTTTGGGTGGTAAAATTTTCAGTATATTTGAATAGGCATGTTTTCGTAATGAAAAGTATATAAATAAACAAGATAAAAACAAAAATAAACTACAACATAAAAATCAAAGCCGTCCCGTTTGACATACATTCTAGTAGAGATGATGTCATTAGATATGCTAAATTTAATCACGACATGGAGCTTCGGTGTCAGAGCTATTGATTTTATTTAACTTATGTTCTTTTGAATAAATTGTAACAACTCTTTGTTAAAAATATTCATTGGCAATGTTTAGAAAGTCGTCCAAATATCGAGACTTTGAACTGAAAGCTTCAATAATATTGACCTGATTATCATTACGAAAACAGGCCTATATAATTTTGACCCTGTTAAACCCCACTTTTATATAGTAAAAGTGGGGTTTACAGGGAAATACATTATTTTTCTTATTTCTACTCAAAACATAGATTATGGGTAGTCATTAGAACCGCCTGGTCGAGGCGGTTCTAACAAGTACCCACAATTTATGTTTTGAGAAGAAATATGAAAAAAAATATCAGAATTTTTTATCCGAAAATTTTCATGTTTTGGTGGTAAAATTTTCAGTATATTTGAATAGGCATGTTTTCGTAATGATCGTGAGGAAAGGCAACATAAATAAATTCTGAAAGGAATGACCCATTGAAAGCAGTAAGTACACTCAGAAAATTGTAAACAGCTGAAGCGTCGCATTTTCTGGGCAACACTTCCTAGTTTCGGTGAATATAGCCTAATCTGTGACCCTATTTTTTTTCTGAAAATCGCGAAATGGGCTCAGTAATCACAAAAGACCTGAAAATATTAACAACTGTAACGTGAAGTACATGAAGACGAGGTATACGGTCGCTGCATAACACGAACATCGCCTGTAGTGGTGATGAATACATTCTGGAAATGACTGACCCTTGAAAACAACATTACGAAAACATTCCTATTCAAATATACTGAAAATTTTACCACCAAAAAAAGAAACTTTTCAGAAAAAAAATTCTGATATTTTTCATATTTCTGCTCAAAACATAGATTGTGGGTACTTGTTAGAACCACCTCGACGAGGCGGTTCTAACGAGTACCACAATCTATGTTTTGAGCAGAAATAAGAAAAAATACATAACGAAAACATACCTATATAATTTTGACCCCCTTAAACCCCACTTTTATATAGTAAAACTGGGGTTTACAGGGGTATACATTATTTTTCATATTTCTGCTCAAAACATAGATTGTGGGTACTCGTTAGAACCGCCTCGGCGATGCGGTTCTAACGAGTACCCACAACATATGTTTTGAGCAGAAATATGAAAAATGTCAGATTTTTTTTTTTATCTGAAAATTTTCATTTTTTTGTGGGAAAATTTTCAGTATATTTGAAAAGGCATGTTTTCGTAATGATATATGCCCCTGCAAACCATAATTTTACTATATAAAAGTGGGGTTTAAGGGGTCAAAGTTATATAGGCATGTTTTCGTGATGATGAGCACACTCATGAAATTGAAAACAGCTGAGGTGCCATGTCTAGCTAGTTTCAACAAATTAGGCCTTATCAGTTGTCCTAATGAATTTTAATCCTGGTCTGCTGAACCCGAATATACTCTGCCTTTGCACTGAAGAAGCTAACTTATCTGGATCTGCACTAATTTGTCATTAATTATTCGAATTTGTATGAACAACTTGGATCAAGTAACCGGACTGGCTAAAAGTTAGAAATGGGCGTGGCATCAGATTTATTCAGCATGACATTTATAATCCCAGAATGGACTTGGTAAATAACAATCTAAATTGTTGCTTTTGGAAACAAAGAATATGCAAAAAATAATAATAAAATAGAATAAATAAATAAATAAATAAATAAATAAATAAAAATGAAACGAAAATCGGAGGCTCAGTTTTATTGAATATACTCATATACAGAAAGTCTCTAACAAAACAGAAACAGATCTCCATTTATAGTGCGCTCAGTTTGTACCAATGTAGTATATATATATATATATATATATATATATATATATATATATATATATATATATATATATATATATATATATATATATATATATATATATATATATATATATATATATATGTATATATATATATATATATATATATATATGTATATATATATATATATATATATATATATATATATATATATATATATATATATATATATATATATATATATACCAAGAAGTTGTTGGGATACTCTAGTACCAACCCGAATAAAGATATTACCAAGAAGAATAGAATCGAAAGGTTTCTCGCTTTTTGACAATATCATAAAGCATAATGTTTATCATCCTGATCTAGGTCTACACACTGCTTGCTATTTTGTTTTAACATACCTGTTTGCAATAATGGAAGCGTTCAAATCAAACACGGAGGAGTCCACTACAGAAACTCAGTGGAGAAAGGGTTAAATATGCATCTGCTTTTGGCATTACGAAAACACGTCTATTCAAATATATAGAAAATTTCACCTACAAAAACTGAAAATTTTCAGATAAAAAACTCGGCGAGGCGGTTCTAACGAGTACCCACAATCTATGTTTTGAGCAGAAATAAGAAAAATAATGTATACCCCTGTAAACCCCAGTTTTTTTCTATATAAAAGTGGGGTTAAAGGGGGTCAAAATTATATAGGCGTGTTTTCGTGATGGGTACCCAAACCGTACTTAGTATATACAGTTTATCATCTAATGGATAATTTAGTCAGAACGTCAGGAATCACCTCCGAACACGTGCGCCCAGCGGAGATTTAGATCAGAATGAGCAGAATCTTCACAGGGCAGATTTTAATTGCCAATAATGCAATGTTTCTTCATGCTGACAACGAAGTCTCTGATCACACTGGATGAATGAACAGGCTGATCTGAGTTCATCACGAGAATACGCCTATATAGTTTTGCCCCCGCCCCCCTTGGTTTTCATAATTATATGGACCGTGCCGTGCGAAAACGCGTCCCCAGGCATATACGCACAGCGAAGGTCCGTATCAGCCTGCGCATCCCCATAGTTTGATCAGGGCCTTCACTGTCTGCTAACAGAATCATTGGCTGCTAGAGAAAGTATGAATAAAGAGCAAAGACCCGAATGATACTTTGCGCTTGCGCAGATGATCTGAATCTGCGCATTGTGCGCTGGTTCGAAGGCACGGTTTCACTTGACAAACACAATCAAGCTAAGTCAGTGACTTAGCCCTATTAGTTTAGAACTAATTTCAGTAGGAACAGAACAAACACACAAGGCGGCTATAATGCTTTGAGGTCGCCGCAATGTCTTTATGCCTGGCGACGTGGAATGAGCGTTCTTTGCATGTTGTTTGTTTACTAGAAAAAAATGACTCGCGACATGTAAAAAAATCCGACAGCGAAGGTCCATTACAATGCCTTCGCTGTCCCATTATGTACAATGCAAATGAGTCTCGCCATGCGAAAATGTGCTTTCCAGGCTTGTGAGGACAGCGAAGGCCCAGATCAGATTGTGCATCCGCGCAGTCCGGTCAGGGCCTTCGCCGCCCGCTTCCAGAATCATGAGATGTTATAGAATGTGTCCATTGATAGCATAGACGCGAATGATACCTTGAGCATGCGCAGGATGATGTAGATCGTCATTTTGTGCATGCTCTAAGGCATGTTTTTGCTTGACGCGGCCCAAAAAATATTGATATTAACTAAAAACTCTGTTTATAGAGAGTGTACGTGCAAGCTTATGGGTCTTTGGAGTTTTCATGTGCCCTCTTTTCATTTGTATTTTCATAGGTAAATGTGCAAGATGATAACGGTGTACTGGTGGGGAGATGGGATGGTGATTACTCTGAAGGAACAAGTCCATCAAAGTGGATAGGCAGTAGGGCTATCTTAGAAGAATTTATGAAGGAGAAAAAGCCAGTGAAATATGGACAGTGTTGGGTGTTTTCCGGTCTCTTAACTACAGGTACATATTGCAACGTGGGGCAAAAGACTTAATGCTCATCTGCTCAGTCTGAACAGGGCTTTTTTTTCCCTTTACAGAATCATCGATTACGATAACATATATCGATCGACAAAGCATTACATTAACATGACCATGTAAAATTTTACATATTCTTAGTTTCACTATATATCATGGGAGAATGTGGCGCACATTGTTATCCTACGGTATATAGCGAAACCAGGAATATGTTTAGGTATTCAAGATTAGATGGATTTTTAAACTCTTGTAGGTGTTTAACCCATTTATGCTGAATGGACCATAACTGTATGGACTGGTCTATTTCCATACGTAAAGTGTCTTGGTAGTTTTATCTTTTTTATTTATTTTTTTTTATCAGTATGTTTTAAAGAAACACCTTGATGTAATTAAAATAATGTAGACTTTGATTAGACGTCGCGTTGTCTGAGCTTGGTCCTCACTGTCTTTTATGGGACTCTAGACATAAATGAGTTAAACCTGATTTTCATTTTTTTTTCACTCCTCGCAACCTTTTTACTGTATAAAACGTGATAATTTATACCCAACTATCTTCATCATAGCGACGGAAATAGCCGAAGAATATCGGTATCCGTAAAAAAGGTTTGAACGCACTTACATGTCCAATAATTTCAATTGAAATCATGGAGAAGCAAACTAATATTTCATATAAGATATTTTCTTTAGAAATGTCGTAGTTTTTCCTGTTATGTAAAGGAAGACTGTCTTATAAACTTTATGATGATATAATTGCTTTTTAAAATTGTTTGATGTCTTCATGCTTCACGAAATTCGAAAAAGGAGGCTAATATGAATCTGGCTTACCCGAACTACAAACACTGTCGGAAATACGAGTTTTCACATATTAAACGTTTATGGACCTGTTTTCATTTGAAATGTTATAATGTTTTCCTTCCTCGTCATCATGAAAACATGCCTATATAATTTTGACCCCCTTAAACCCCATTTTTATATAGTAAAACTGGGGTTTACAGGGGTATACATTATTTTTTTTATTTCTGCTCAAAACATAGATTTTGTGTACTCGTTAGAACCGCCTCGTTGAGGCGGTTCTAACGAGTACACAAAATCTATGTTTTGAGCAGAAATATGAACAATATCAGATTTTTGTTTTGAAAATTTTCAGTTTTGGGAGGTGAAATTTTCTATATATTTGAATAGGCGTGTTTCCGAAATGGTTTCCTGAACTTTACTTTTATCAGTTTGCACGAAATAGCGGCTTTTTTTTTATTATTATTATTTTTTCAAAGTCCAAATGCACGCACGTATGATATTAAAATAGTGTAACTGTTGAGTCGAAAGACATCGAAGTCATGCATTATCAAGAAATTTGATTTCAATATTATATATTTGCGGGCGAGATGAATATTTCTTAAGAGAACTATTATTCTTTTATTAATATAATTATTATTATTATTATTATTTTTATTATTATTGTTGTTGTTGTTGTTATTATTATTAGCACACTTGGGCGCGGGCTCAGAAGGTGAGCTTATAGTATAGCAAGGCTACGTTCGTCCGAGCGTCCGTGTGTTCGTCCGTGTGTGCGTCCATATTTTCGAACAAGACTATCTTCAAGGCCAATTGGCCAATCTTAATCAAATATCTATGCATCATCATTTGGGTGGGGATTGGCTGTATTAGGTTTTTAGGTAGATCTGGTCAGAATATGTGTTTCCACGACAAGCAAAAGGTCCCATAGACATATAATGGGAAAAATATTGTCCGGACGATAGCGACTTCATATTTGATCGATTCTTAATCAAACTTGCAGATAATAAGGGCAGGCATAAAACCCCGGACAAGTTCGATTGTGGCCCAGTTTAATCTGTTGACATGGGAGTTACACGCTTTTGAGGGCCCCATAGACTTTTGAAAATGTTGTCCGAACGATAGCGATTTCATTTTTGATCGAATCTTCATCAGACTTGCAGTTAATGAGGACAGCCATAAATTATTGGACCCCGTCACGAAAACATAACTATGTAATTTTGACCCCCTTAAACCCCACTTTTATATCCTAAAACTGGGGATTACAGGGGTATACATTACTTTTCTTATATCTGCTCAAAAACATAGATTGTGGGTACTCGTTAGAACCGCTTCGCCGAGGCGGTTCTAACGAATACCCAAAATCTATGTTTTTAGCAGAAATATGAAAAAATATCAGAGTTTTATCTGAAATTTTTCATTTTTTGGAGGTAAAATTTTCAGTATATTCGAATAGGCTTGTTTTCGATATTTGGGCAGATGGGACTATTGACATGCGAGCTACTTGCCCTTTAGTCTCCCATAGACATTGAATGGGGAAACGTTGTTCGGACGATCGCGACTAATTATTATCGGATCTTCATCAAACTTGCAGCTGGTAAGGAAGACATAAAATCTCTGACAAGTTTGACTTTGGCCCAGTTTCAACTATTATCATGAGATTTACTCACTCGTAATGGCTTAGGAAAATTCGACAGCGATTTCATTTTTAATCGAATCTTCATCAAACTTGCAGGTAATGAGGACAGCTGTACAATCTTCGACGAGTTTTATTTTGTGGCAAATCGTATTTTTCACACGTGAGTTGCTTGCCCTTTAGTCTCCAACAGACATATAATAGGGAAAATGTCGTCCGGGCGATAGCGACTTTTTTTTTATCAAATCTTCATCAAACTTGCAGATAATGAGGGCAGGCATAAAATCTCTGACAAGTTTGACTTTGACTCACTCTCCATTACGAAAACACGCCTATTCAAATATATAGAAAATTTCAACTCCAAAAACCGAAAAAATTCAGATAAAAAAACTCTGATATGTTTTCATATTTCTGCTCAAAACATAGATTGTGGGTACTCGTTAGAAGCGCCTCGATGAGGCGGCTCTAACGGGTACCCACAATCTATTTTTGAGCAGAAATAAGAAAATTATTTCCCTGTAATCCCCAGTTTTACTATATAAAAGTGGGGTTTAAGGGGGTCAAAATTATATAGGCATGTTTTCCTGATGCGAAAACTGGCATGAAAGTGAACCGCCCTTGAGGGCCTCACAGACCTCGGAAAATGTTGTCCAGACGACAGCAATTTCATTTTTAATCGAATCTTTATCAGACTTGCAGGTAATGAGGACACCATACAATCTTCAACGCGTTCGATTTTGGGGCCAGTCGGATTTTCACATTAAAATTATTTGCCCTTTAATCTCCCATAGACATATAATGTGAAAAATATTGTCCGGACAATAGCAACTTCATTTTTAGTCGGATCTCCATCAAATTTGCAGATAACGAGGACATGCAGTGAATCTCGAACAAGTTTAATTTTAGCTTAGTTTCAGCTATTGGAATGAGAGTTACCTGACCTTGAGTGCCTCATAGACTTAAGATAGTGTTGTCCGGGAGAAAATGATTTTATTTCTGATCGAATCTTCATGAGACTTGCAGGTAATGAGGACAGCCATAAAATATTGGAATAATTCGATTTTGGGACAGATCGAATTATTCACATGAGAGTTATTTGACCTTAAGTCTCATATAGACATATAATGGGGAAAATATTTTCCGGACGATACCAACTTTATTTTTAACTGAATCTCCATCAATCTTGTAGATAACGAGAACAGGAATTAAATACAGTGAACCCTCGTTACAACGACAGCATTTGTTCCCAAAGATGTTGCCATCATTACGAAAACATGCCTATATAATTTTGACCCCCTTAAACCCCACTTTTACATAGTAAAACTGGGGTTTACAGGGGTATACATTATTTTTCTTATTTCTGCTCAAAAACATAGATTGTGGGTACTCGTTGGAACCGCCTCGTCGAGGCGGTTCTAACGAGTACCCACAATCTATGTTTTGAGCAGAAATATGAAAAATATTAGAATTTTTTATCTGAAAATTTTCATTTTTTGGTGGTAAAATTTTCACTATATGTGAATAGGCATGTTTTCGTAATATAAAATGATTTGGCTGTTGTAAAGAATCCTTAATGGACAGAATGATATGTAAGACAGACCTGGTTTTATTCTTATTTCCTCGTGGAACATACGTTTTGGATAGTTGTTAGAATCGCCTCAGTGAGGCGATTCTAACAAATGTCCAAAACATATGTTGCTTGAAGTTTTAATGCAAGATTCTTGCATAATTTCACATTAACTGTTTTGAGCGAAGGTTTCGTGGCATGCAAATTGTCATAAGAATTTGTCGTTGTATCGAGTGTCGGTATAAAGCGGGTTGACTAGACTCGAACAAGTTCGGTTTTGGCCACTATCGACTATTGGCAAGACAGTTAGTTACCTTTGAACGCTCCATAGACTTCGAAAAAATGTTGTCCGGACGATAGCGATTTGATTTTTGATCGACTCCTCATCAGACTTGCAGGTAGTGAAAACATCCTTATAATCTTGGACGAGTTTTATATTGGGGTGGATCAGACTATTTACTTGAGAGTTACGTGCCCTTTAGTCTCCCATATAAAGAGCCATATAAAGAGGAAAATGCTGTCCGGACTATAGCGACTTAATTTTATGATCGCATCTTTATCAGACTTGCTGATGATGAGGACAGACATAAAATCTTAGACAAGATTGATTTTGGCCCAGTTTCGACAGTTATCTGCCCTTGCGAGGCTAATAGACTTAGGGAAATATTGTATGGATGATAGCAAGTTCGTTTTTAACCAAATCTTCATCAGACTTGTAGATAATGAGGACAGCATAAAAATCTTGGACGAGTTTGATTTTGATTTGATCTGACTATTCACATGAGAGTTACTTGCTATTTAGTCTCTGTTAGACATAAAATGGTGTAAATGTTGTCCGGATGATAGCGACTTCGTTTTTATTGTATCTTGATCAAACTTGCAGATAACAGGGACAGATATAAAATCGGACAAGTTTGATTTTAGCGCGGTTTGGGCTATTAGCATGATAGTTACCCGCCCTTGAGTGTCCCATTGACTAGGAAAATGTTATGCTGACGATAGCGACTCCATTTTAACGGGACAATATGTCTCCATGCTAGCGCGTTCTTGTTTGATAGACTCATCATTAAAGTTGCTGATAATCAGGACAGGCATGAAAGCTTGGCCAAGTATGATTTTGGGCCTCTGGTTTCCATGTCCCACCTGATTCTCCTCAGGTGACTTGGACGACATATATTTCTATTCACTCAGGGACATCTGAAAAAGAAACTTCAATTAACCCATTTACGCCTGAATATTTTCAACAAACTCTCCAATCATTAGCTTTGGAAGGGTCCATTTTATAGTCAGAGAGGTGTTATACAGAAATCATGATAGTTGCGTTTATCATTGAAACCTTTTTATGTTATTGCAGTGTAGACCCTGATCTTTAACGCGGCGTCTGATCTGGGTCTACACTGTTTGACAATGTCCCTTTTATGGGACGCTAGGCATAAATGGGTTAAAGGACGTGTTTGTATTAACTGTGTATGCATAGGATAGAAAGAACATAATGTGATGGTCACTTGGAGTTTCGAATTATATTCATACCATCAGATAACTATTCCTTAGGTGAGCGGTCATTGCCCTTTTGTGCAACTTGTTTTCTTCAGAAAACGGCACTTTAAAGATAGTCCTAATTAAGGCTAAGCATGCTATGTTTATTAGAGTCTCAATGACCTAAAGTTACATTTCCTTTTAATCTATTAAATCTTTATTTCTTTACATCTTTTGCTCTGATTTTTTTACGATTTTATGATGACTTTGAATGCATGTGGTTGGATAAATTCATCTGAGTTTTACCTTATCCGTCCATCCATCCATCCATCTATCACTCCGTCCGTCCATCCGTCCACCCATAGATCCAGCCAGCTAGCCAGCCATCCGTTTATTTCTTCTTTCTTTATTAATTTCTTTTTCTTTCTACTTTCTTTGTAAACAGACGATTTGAGATGGGACAGGCTATAAAACAATACTTTATTTTGAATGAGAAACCATAGGGTCCAATGCAGTCCGAAGGAGTTCACACACTGTATGGTTTAATCTTTATCACTCTCTGGACTAATTCAGCAGACGACAAATAGATGATATATTTCCCAGAAAATAGGTTTGACATTTCACGCAAATCGTCTCCTTGCAAGAACATCAAAACCTGTATTCTCGAACAAAAATAGAAACAAATATTTTAAAATGTCGTCTGTCGATTTGTTTTTACTCAGAGTGCTGAGCGTTAATAAACATGAGAAAGTAAAGAAATTTAGACCAGGTACTCTTGGAACTTTATCAGCCATTTGTTAGAAGAGCAACATTATTGTACTTCCGGTTTTGAAGTCTTTCCTTTCAGAAGAAATCACTTTTCAGAAAGCGGGTAAAACAATTTTGACAGAGTTGCCTCTCACGAAAGCGTACCCATTCCCTTAGCCTTCGTCATACTGAACAAATTAAGATGCCACGCCCACTTCTAATTTTCACGCCAATCAGATTGCTTGATCCGGAATTTTGCTATATGTATAAGTTCAAATACTTAATGGCAAACAGTGCAGATCCAGATAAGTTGGCTTGTTCAGAAGGTATATCCGGGTTCATGACAAGGGTTGAGCATGACAAGGCTTAAGAACGATATCAATGTGCCTTGGTAGACAAAATAACATCTTCTCAAAATATATGTGTTTATTTGACGTGAATGTCAGAATTGTGGCTGAATAAATTAAAATGCAATGCCCACTTCTAATTGTCAGCCAGTATAAATTTACATACTGAATGACAAACAGTGCAGATCCAGATCAGTTTGCTTCTTCAGACGCTAACTGATCTGAATCTACACTGCTTGCAAAGGCAGAGTATATCCTGGTTCAGCAGGACAAAGGTTAAATTCAGAAGGAATGTTGGTATATTGTATAATATTGCCGTATTAACCGCAAGTGTTCGGACAGACAAGTCTGAGCAAACTGTTCATCACGAAAACATACCTCCCAGTTAGCATTCTACGTAAATCTATATCGGGCCGTCATCGGCCCGTCAGGGTAGCTGACGGGCCGATGACGGCCCGATGTAGATTTACGTAGAATGCTACATGTATCTGGGCCTGTATAATTTTGACCCCCTTAAACCCCACTTTTATATAGTAAAACTGGGGTTTACAGGGGAATGCATTATTTTTCTTATTTCTGCTCAAAACATAGATTGTGGGTACTCGTTAGAACCGCCTCGCCGAGGCAGTTCTAACGAGTATCCATAATGTATGTTTTGAGCAGAAATATGAAAAATATCGGAGTTTTTTATCTGAAAATTTTCAGTTTTTGGAGGTGAATTTTTCTATATATTTGAATAGGCGTGTTTTTGTAATGTTAGACCAAGATCAGGCGCCGCAGAACGAGGTGTCTGATCAGGGTCTACACTATTTGCCCCTTATCCAGTTGTATTTTATACACGTTAACGGGAGGTAAAATGGTCTTGTTCAATTATAAGGATAAATATGGTAAGTGGATAACATCACGAAAACCTGCCTATATAATGTTTAACCCTTTAAACCCCACTTTTATTTAGTAAAACTGGGGTTTACAGGGGTATACATTATTTTTCTTATTTCTGCTCAAAAACATATATTGTGGGTACTCGTTAGAACCGCCTCGTCGAGGCGGTTCTATCGAGTGTCCACAATATATGTTTTTAGCAGAAATATGAAAAATATCAGACTTTTTTATCTGAAAATTTTCAGTTTTTGGAGGTGAAATGTTCTATATATTTGAATAGGCGTGTTTTCGTAATGAGGTGTCCGAATACAAAGGGGAAGTACGGCGATTTTTCTGAACAGTCCGAAACGGTTGTCAGTTGTTACGAAAAAAATAATATAATATTATATGAATGTTATGCGCAAACTGCATGCAGGATTTTTAATGAAAGTCTGGTTGATAACTTTGCTTCTCTCGTTGATTGCTCCACGGTGAATTGGGAATTGGACTGAATGACAGCTCCATCCGAAATATATTCCAGAAGGTTTCTGCCTGACTGTCGGGCTCATCGTGGTGCAACGTGATTTTCTTACGCTATGGGTTCAGGGTGCCAATGATCCGTCATTACGAAAATATATCTATATCTATATCATTTTGACCCCGTTAAACCCCACTTTTATATAGAAAAACTAGGGTTTACAGGGGTATACATTATTTTTCTTACGTATTTCTGCTCATAACATAGACTGTGGGTACTCGTCCGAACCGCCTCGGCGAGGCGGTTCTAACGAGTACACACAATCTATGTTTTGAGCAGAAATATGAAAAAATATCAGTATTTTTTTTCTGAAAACTTTCAGATTTTTTTTTTTTTTTTTTTTGTTTGGTGGTAAAATTTTCAATATATTTGAAAAGGCTTGTTTTCGTAATGTGTATTTTGTTTCATCACAGTTTTGGATTTATTTGAACCGCGCTATGCGGTATGGGAACTGACATTATTCCAGCCTTTCTCACCATTCTACATAACAAATTAGAGATCCTGTAAATATTTTTCATACGTATGAGCATCAGAACAAATTGGGTCGCAAGGTCAGAAAACGTATCGTGGACATGACCGCCTAGCGAAGATTCCATCACGAAAACACGCCTGTATAATTTTGACCCCATTAAACCCCACTTTCATGTGGTAAAACCGGGGTTTACAAGAGTATATATTAATTTTTTCTTATTTTTGCTCAAAAACATAGAATGTGGGTACTCGTTAGAACCGCCCAAAGATTGTTGGTACTCGTTGGAACCACCTCGCTGAGACGGTTCTAACGAGTACTCACAGTCTATGTTTTGAGATGAAATATAAAAATATCAGAGAGAGTCAATTGTAAATATTCAGTTTTTGGAGGTGAAATTTTCTATATAGCTAAATAGGCGCGTTTTCGTAACGATACGAGCCTGCTCATTCGCTCAATCGGATCAGAATCTTCACTGTTCGTATTCTGGATAGTCAACGACGCAAATTTTCTTCATGCGAACAACGAAAGCTCTGATCAGAATGCGCGGACTCGCAGGCTGATTTCTGTCTTCATTAGGCACACATGTCCGAAAGAACATTTTCTGACATTGTGGCTTAAGTGATTAGGCTTAAGGAAAATGGTTAATTACGAAAACACGCCTATTCAAATATATTGAAAATTCCACCACCAAAAAAATGAAAATTTTCAGATAAAAAAATCTGATATTTTTTCATATTTCTACTCAAAACATAGATTGTGGGTACTAGTTAGAACCGTCTCAGCGAGGCAGTTCTAACGAGTACCCCTCATCTATGTTTTAAGCAGAAATAGAAAAAAATAATGTATACCCCAGTAAACCCCAGTTTTAAAAATGAGGTTTAAGGTGGTCAAAAATATATAGGTATGTTTTCCTGATGTACATTTTAAGAGGAAGTAACTAACCCACTCAATAAGGAGACTGCTCTAAAAGGAAATAATTTGATATGGGAGAACACTCTTTTTCATACAGGAGAACAGTCTTTAGAAGAGTCTTAATGAGAGATGGAAAACAAACAGGAAGTCGCAAAATATTTGTCTCCCTTGTAAAACATGGCGTAAAATCTGCCATTTGCGTCTATTCGCCTTAACCGATTTATGGCTAACGCCCTATAAAAAAGACATTGGCAGTCAGTGCTGACCCAGATCAGACGCTTCGGAGCGCTGCGCCTGACCAGGGTCTACATTGTTTGCATTAAATTAAGCAATTTCTGCAGTTTCACCGTTTATATAAGAAATAGACCTGTCTAAAGTAATAAGCCAGAAGTAAAATACTCGCATATAGGTGTTAACTTTTAAAGACCTGTAAACCAAAATCAATCATTTTGCAAATAGTGTAGATTCTGATGATACGGCTTATAATTAGCTTCTCATCAGGATATGCACTCATCACGAAAACATGCCTATATAGTTTTGACCCCCTTAAACCCCATTTTTATATAGTAAAATTGGGGTTTACAGGGGTATACATTATTTTTCTTAATTCTGCTCAGAAACATAGATTGTGGGTACTCGTTAGAACCGCCTCGTCGAGGCGGTTCTAACGAGTACCCACAATCTATGTTTTGAGCAGAAATATGAAAAATATTAGAAATTTTTATCTCAAAATTTTCATTTTTGGTGGGAAATTTTTCAGTATATTTGAATAGGCATGTTTTCGTAATGGTTTGCCATTTTTTTTTTTTTTTTTTTTTTTTTTTTTTTGAGTTTTGACTGAGAACCCAATTTTGAACAATGGTTCTGACCAAATTTTAAGATGGCAGAGTCCATTTTAGAAAACCCGGTAAAAAAAAGGTTAATATGTTGTTTTTGTCTCACAGTTTGTCGGGCACTTGGTATCCCATGTCGCAGTGTGACTAATTTTGATTCTGCTCACGACGTTGACGGATCATGCACGATAGATAAAATCGAGCTTGAGGGAGAACAAATAGGAGGCGACTCAATCTGGTAATGTTTCTTAGTTTGTTTTTTTTTTAAGTCACCTTCACTCTCCTGTCATCACAAAAACATGCCTATATAATTTTGACCCTCTTAAACCCCACTTTTATATAGTAGAACTGGGGTTTACAGGGGTAGACATTATTTTTCTTATTTTTTTTAAAACATAGATTGTGAGTACTCGTTAGAACCGTCTCGCCGAGGCGGTTCCGACAATCTATGTTTTGACCAGAAATATGAAAAATATCAGAGTTTTTTTTTATCTGAATTTTTTCAGTTTTTGGAGGTGAAATTTTCAGTATATTTGAATAGGCGTGTTTTCGTAATGTAGCCGAGGGTTATTAGAGGTCATCTACATGATATCGGAAAGTCTATCAAACATATCTTGAGACCATGAAAACTTGTTCTAGGCATGGATAGTTCGAGCCACTACGGGTTAATCCATCATGGAAACCTGCCTATATCATGTTGAACCCCCTTAAACCCCACTTGTAAAACTGGGGTTTACAGGGGTAACCATTATTCTTCTTATTTCTGCTCAAAACATAGATTGAAGGTACTCGTTAGAACCGCCTCACCGAGGTACCCACAATCTATGTTTTGATATGAAAAATATCAGATTTGTGTCTGAAAATTTTCATTTTTTGGTGGTAAAATTTTCAGTATATTTGAATAGGCAGGCTTATTTTCGTAATGCATAGCGCGAGGTCAAAAGGCAAATGGAGAGAATTTAGAGATGTCTTTGATCTTCTATAAAATAATGGTATGTTGAGTTTATTCAATGAGGCCTTGATAAGGCGATTCTAATGAGTACACATAGCATACATTTTAATGAAGAACCAAGAACGTTTCCCTAAAATATTTCTAAATACATGTGTATATGTTTCTTTAGCTATCAGAAGAATAATCTAGGGACTCAACATCGAATTCGAATCAGCCACAGTAAAACGAGAAATCTATGTTCAAGTTATTAATGTTTTATTGTAAAAAGATTTTCTATCTGTTCCGGCCCTTATCCCGCTTTCATTATACGGGTCGCGTCAAGCGAAAAAGTGCCATCGAGAATTTGCAAAGTTTGCATTCATATCATTCTGTGTATGCGCAAGGTCTCATCCGGGCCTGTGCTCTCCATTGATACATTTTATAGTAGCCAATGATTCTGGCAGCGGACAGTGAAGGCGTTGATCAGACTGGATGATCTGAGCTTTTTCGGTCCGCTCAAGCCCCGAAGGCACATTTTCGCTTGGCGAGGTTCACATGTTGTGAACATTGGGGTTTGCAGTAGCATATTGCGCCGGACGAATGAAAACTGTGTCGCCAGGGATAATGAGATCAGTAAAGATTCAGATCAGTCAGCGAAACCGCACAACCTGGTAAGGACCTTTGTTATACATATATATATTGAGAATTTTTAAAACAAAAAAATGAAATGTGTCAGATGAAAAATTCTGGTAGTTTTCATATTTCTGGTCAAAACATAAATTGTGGTACTCGTTAGAACCGCCTCGGAGAGGCAGTTCTAATGAGTACCCACAATCTATGTTTTGAGCAAAAATAAGAAAAGTAATTTATACCCCTGTAAAGCCCCGTTTTACTGTATAAAAGTAGGGCTTAAGGGGGTCAAACTATATAGGCGTGTTTTCATGATGGTATACAGTATCCAATGATTTTGTAAGTGGGTAATGAAGGCCCAGATCAGACTGTACGGATCCGCATGCTGGTCTAGGCCGTCGCTCTCCGCATAGGTTCCTAGGGCACATGTTTGCACTGAGCTTCTCACATTTTATAATTGTACGAGTTTTCAGAAGTTTCCATGGTTCATAGCCTGTCAGACGATAGTGGCGGTGAATTATGTTTTCACACTAGATGTCCGTGTCCGTTCATCGGTCTGTCGTATGTATGCCCCTACATTGTTTCAATGTGATCATTTCTTTTCCGTTTCTGGGATTCCATTGAAATGGAACCATGGTATACGAAATTCATGTCATCGCTAAATGACCAGTAAATACAAATTCAGTATGAAAACAGCATTACGAAGTTACAAAAACAAGTGAAAATAAAAGAAGTCTCAACGTTTTTGGAACCCGTCTAGCTAGTTCTGGCCATGTAGACTTCATCGTTGACGCTCATATGGATTTTAAAAATCCAGCAATGAGGTCAATGATCACAAAAGACCAGAAAAAATCAGTTACACTATAGTGAAGTACATTGAGACCTTTTACGGCCGACACGGCAGTTACACCAGCTGTAGACCGAATTTAGTTCTTTCCAGTAAGCATTCTACATAAATCTATAGCGGGCCGTTATCGGCCCGTCAGGGTAGCTGACGGGCCGATAACGGCCCGCTGTAGATTTATGTAGGATGCTAGCTGGGTTTCTTCTTACGACCCTTGATGAACGTCCCGGTGTAAAGAATCGGAAGAAATTCTCATTGAGTTTATGGTATAATAGGACCACAGCTATGACATTGCTATATACCTTATAGAAAACTATAAGTATATCGTTCACAAAAAAATGGATAAAGTTAATAAACGTTAACCGTTTATGTGTAACGTAAAGTTCTTGTATGAGGTAAGACTAAACAGGTTTTCTATACACATTAATAAAGATTAATGTAAACATAGAGAATTCCCTCGGGGGCTGAGCAATTATATGTAGTTGAGACTGTATAGAGATCGAGGTTTAGCACATAAAACAGGTTCATTTCCCCAAATAGCTTTGCTGTTGACCGTTTCTGTTGCAGTTTCTTTTCCTTTCTTCTTGCGTTTCTTGCTCTACCAACGGTAGAGCGTACCCCTGATGGGGACTGTCCGGCGTCCGAACGTCCATACGCCCGTAAACAATTTCTCGTTATCGTTATCGCATCTCTTTCGAGATCACTCGTCAGATTTTTCGAAACTTGTCTAGGATGTACCTCTGGTGGTCTAGTTGTGTACGCCAAAATTTGGTTCCGGCCCGTCCACAATTATGGCCGCCGTCGGCCATCTTGGATTTTTATCCTTATCGGATCTCTTCCGAAACCATTAGAGGAATTTCATCAAAATTTTGCGTATGGATTCTTCTTAAACCCTAGATGTGTCTCCACGAAAATGATTCCACTTCGATGGCTAATATGGCCGCCAAACGACCATCGTAGAAATTGCGATTTCCCCTTTACTTAACACTATTACAATCTCGTTATCGCATCTCCTCCGAGACTATTGGTCGTTTTTTTACGAAATTTGTTGGAATGTTTGACACTAGTGACCTAGTTGTGCACGCCCGAATTTGGTTCCGGTACGTCGACAAATGTGGCCGCCGTCAGCCATCTTGGCTTGTTCCTGTAATTGCATCTCCTCCGTAACTAGTGGAGGAACTTCGTCGAAACTTTTCATATGGATTTCTCTGAAACCCTAGATGTGTCTCCACAAAAACCAGTCCCGTTCATCGACTGATATGATGTGTGTGTGTGTGTGTGTGTGTGTGTGTGTGTGTGTGTGTGTGTGTGTGTGTGTGTGTGTGTGTGTGTGTGTGTGTGTGTGTCCCCTGAGAAATACTGCACCTAGGATTTTGAAATTCGGCACAAACATTGGGTGTGACATGTTGTATCGTGTAAGACAGAGTCAGCGTCCTCATGCTCATCATTCCCTTTATTTGTCCTTTTTTTTTTCTTTTTCTCCAAAAAAATTGTCAGAAATCTCTCTGGAAATACTACACGTAGGATTTTGAAATTTTGTACAAGCAGTAGGTATAACTAGTTGTATCGTGTAAGAGAGAATCTGCATCCTCATACCTATCCTTTCCTTCATTTATCCACTTTTCTTTTTCTCCAATAAATTTTTTCGTCACTGATTTCTCGATGAGGCGATTCTAATGAATACACACAACATACAATTTCACGATAAAATAAGAAAATTCCTTAAATATTTGTTTTCTTGAGCTATCGGAAGAATTTCGTGGGGACTCAAAAACGAGTTCGAATTAGCCATGCTAAACGAGCCATCGATATTCGAGCCATCGAGGTTCGACTGTATACTATGTTAAAAAAAATGATGATCCTGAAATATGTTTTGCCTTCTTTTTGCCTTTTTCCATCTCTCACTCCAGTGTAAAAAGATTTCTCAGGAACTACTGCACCTAGGATTTTGAAACTTTGAACATACATGGGGTATGGTTTGTTGTATTGTGTAAGAGAGAATCAGCACCCTTATGCTTATCATTTCCTTTATTTGCCCATTTTTCTTTTTCTCCAATAGTATTTTTTCGTCACACATTTCTCAGCTCCTATGAGAGCCAGAGTCTTCAAATTTTGTATACGTCTACAAAGGATTTAAGTATAATTTGTAAAAGAAAACCACGATGCTGATTTTTTTTTTTTTTTTTTTTTTTTTTTTTTTTTGCCTTCATTTACCTTTTCCTTTTTCCATCATTCACTCCAATGTACTGCATAGGAAAATTTATGTCAAAGGTTTCTCAGGAACTACTGCATAAAAAAGGTGGGTATGGCTGCTTGTATCGTGTAAGACAGAATCAGCATTCTCATGCTTATCATTCCTTTTTTTTGTCACTTATTTGTTTTCTACAATACAACTTTCTCAAACATTCCTTAGGAACTACGACACCTAGGATTTTGAAATTTTGTACAAACATTGGGTATGACTTGTTGTATCATGTAAGAATCAGCATTCTTATAGTTATCATTCCCTTTATTTGTCTATTTTTTTTTCTCCAATAATTCTTTTATGTCAAAGATTTCTCAGGAACTACTGCACCTAGGATTTTGAAATTTGATGCAAACATAAGATATGAATTTTGTCGAAACTTCGCATATGGATTCTTCTCAACCCCCGAAAACGATTCATGTCTGTCAGCTAATATAGCCGCCAGACGGCTATCTTAAGAACCCAGTCTGTCAATAATATGGCCACCAGACGGCCATCTTAGAAATTGCGACCTCCCGTTTAAATAACACTGTATCAATATCGCACCCTACCCTACTTACCCAGCCTAGTCCTACCCTTACCTCGACCCTTCTCTACCCTAACCCCGACCCAACCCTACCCCTCCTCCTATCCCTATTCTTACTCTACCCTACTCTTTTATCATGGCCTTTCCTAGCTTAGTAGGATAGGGTGGGGTAGTAATGGTATGGTAGAATAGGGTAGAATGGGGCATAGCATTAAAGGGAAGGGCAAGTCAATTCAAAATATATCCATATTTAGTATCAAGTCAAACTTTTCTCTTTATTTTCCCCACCGTTAAAAAATACGGTAGAGCTACTGAAACCTAGGAAACTCTGGTTAAATGAAGTGTCTCGTTTTGTCATATCGGTTTGTGTCGTTCGAAGATATAAAACATAAATTCCCAAGAGAAGTACTACAATCATGAACACAGCCTTCCCGGGGCATCGAAAGAGGCTGAGATGAGGAACAAACAATGACAAGACACAGTGGCTTAGTTGCAGTAAAGTATACAAAGAGGACTTTATCTATCGCGAAAACATGCCTATATAATTTTGACCCCCTTAAACCCCACTTTTATATAATAAAACTGGCTTACAGAGGTATACACTACTTTTCGTAATTCTGCTCAAAGTTTGTGGGTACTCGTTAGAACCGCCTCGCCAAAGTGGTTCTAACGAGAACCCACAATTTTTGTTTTTGAGCAGAAATATGAAAAATATCAAAATTTTGTATCTGAATTTTTTTTCATTTTTGGTGGTAAAAGTTTCAGTATATTTGAATAAGCATGTTTTCGTAATTAGAGGGACCGCTGCAAAATTACTAATATGTGGTCGGGCGGAACTGACTCTTCCATCGCATCAGTGAAACATTACAGAAAATACAAATAATAAAAAACTATGACGACACAAAAGATAGGGCTCAATGACAATCTGAAGGCAGAGCAAAAGGAAATTACACTTTGGGCCTCAGTGGACCAAACCACAGACGGCAGCAGCCGGGCACCAATCTTCTGAAACACTTTGCGACAAGAGCCATTGTTTGAGTTGATATGGCGACAACGAAGGTCCAGATCAGCATGTGCGTTCACATAATCTAATCAGGACCTTTGTTGCCCAGGTGATTCATCAAAAGAGTGAAATGGAAGGTCAAATTATCTAATATACAAGGAATATAAACTAGCGCAGGGGATATTAAACTGATTTTACTCGTACCAAATCTTCACCCTAGGTTCAAATGTTGTCAAAGCCAAATTGATTGTTCGGCTCGCATAGAGGTTTGTAACTCAATCATTGAAATAGCTTAGAAAAAAAGGGTACATCAAATTAAATTGCTGATAAAATATTATAAACGGTTTTCATGCATTTGTCACAAAATACACAACTGACTGGTATTGCAGGAATTTCCACGTTTGGAACGAGGCATGGATGGCTCGACCAGATTTAGACGACACTAATATGCATGGATTTCAAGTTATTGATTCAACCCCTCAGGAAGAAAGTTTTGGTATGTAAAACAATGCAAGAAATGGTATTCTACATAACTATTATGCTTTCGTCATCCTTTAGAAAGACATTTTTCGCCTGGCGTTTTATTCTTAATGGAAAACTTGACTTGTGGTTCACATGCAATAACTTTTCAGGAAGCACGTTGCCTTTTCCGTTTTTTTTTTGTTTTTTTGTTTGTTTTTTTTTTTTTTTGTTTTTTTTTCTGCTTTGTTGTCCTACCAGAAAATTAATTTCATGATCAAAATGGGTCTTACCTATATATTTTTAAAGTGAACAGAATTTGTTTTCTATTAGAAAAAAGTCTTCGCTTTTCTTCATAACTTATACCCCTGTGTTGGGGTATACTATTTTCACGTTGTACGCCCGTCAGTGTGTCTGTCACGTAAACCGACGAGAGTTGGACCGGTGACGATGGACTAGACGTAATCACAAGCAATCAGAGGATAAACATAATACTTTATAAATAAAAACAAGCATGTATTTAGAAAGTTAAAAAACCAAAAACAAAAAAAACAAAAACAAAAAAAAAAAACTATAAAGCAATCTTCAAAATTTCAGCAATTGAATGTCCGAGATGTTTCTGGGATGCTGGCAGCTTCATAATTCACAATATATTGGTAAATTTAAAATAATCACATATTTTTTCATCACTGATATCTAAATGGTACTGTTGATATAAACGGATGTCCGAGATGCTGACAGCTTCATAATTCACAATACACTGATAAAATTGAAAATAATTACATATCTTTTCATCACTGATATCTAAAACTGGTATTGTTGATGTAAACGGATGTACACTTCATGCCATCCACGGGGTACCATTCTGTACTTGATCGGATACAACTTCAGGAAAAAACTTCTAATCCGTTACATACAGACGTAGTTATCAAATATTTGATACAGACACAGTGACATATACAGATACGTATAAGGGACCTGAAAATAAGTATCATGTCCTAGAAATCTCGATATAAAACATTACAAGATATTGCCTTATTGATTTCCACTAGGTATACAGAGTGTGTACGCCAAATGTTGTAATTCAACAAGTCCGTTGCAATTGATTATTATATAGCAAAATCAGATCCAAAAACCACAGGGACGCTGTTAATGACATACAATACTGTACATATACTCAACACAGGCAGACACACAGTCATGACATATCTGACTAACACATCAACTTCTACATTAATCGGAAGAATGGCATCTCGACGATTACACATTCTTGCCCATGCGTCTTCCACTGTAAGAATCCTTTAGAACGCTAAAGGCTACAATAAATTATAACTGCCATTTCACTACAATGATTACAGGATCACACATCGTCCCAACGTAATCATTGGTTACAATATCAACATGCCATCGTGATAGCCTCAAACATGACTCCTTGCTGATTGAGCCATTTCACAGTATCAAATTCGAGAAAACAGACTTTAAAAGTGCTTGAAACCCCACGGTGGTTTACTCTACTGACCGTTCTAAGGCAGTGGTCCCGGTGTTAGTCTTACTTTTTGTTGCTTTGCGGTTTATTCTACGAGGCGATTTGTTGTATGTCTTTCCATGTGTCATTTTGTTTTTGTGTTTTTCAGTCCTTTTAGTATTGGGATTACCTCGCTTGGGGAAGAGAGAGCTAATCTTAGTGCTTTTCGTACGTTTGTTCGATTTGTGCTTGTTTGGATTTGTCGGTTTCCACTTCCTCTTGGGATCTGGGAAGGGCGGCGTTTTGTGATTGTGGCACTCCCTGGACTTTTCTCTTACCCTTTTTTGCGTATAATCAAATAAAAACGAATATCTGTATAGGTGTCTGAGGTAATTATCACACGTGTCATTTGTGTAAAATATCATAAATACATACAAATACTATTTGTAAGTATTACAAATACACACAAACACGATTGTGTTAACTACTGAATGTGTGTGCAGTTAACATAACGCCTAACTGTGTCGTACATTCAAGCGTATATGTCTGGTAATCATAGACGTTAAAATTATGTACATGTCAGATCAGAATATGTTATGTTAAAATATGCTATCATTGCTCTGATCCATTTATCTCTCTACTCAAGTTAGAATATTGACATATGCATTCTGATCAGGGTCTGCAGAACCGATCAGATACACCAGAGACCAGGATCTATAGAAGCGATTTAATTTACTTTCCATATCTGGTGAGGGTCTACGCACCCAACACGGCTTATTCGTCTGATCAGGGTCTACATATATAACCAAAATGTATACATCTGATCAGGGTCTACATGTATGGTTGCTGTCTGCACACTTGATCAGGGTCTACATACACGGCTTGCACACCTGATCACGGTCTACTGAATTGAACAGAATTCACCGTCTGATTAAGATCTACGTATCATGCCGGGGCTATTATGTACGAACGATATACGAATCGCAACGTAGATGTTTTAAAGCAATAGATTTACCTTCTCGAATCTTAACTGTGGTAAAGACGAGCAAGAATATTGCAAGAATAAAATTAAATAAATTAATGACTTACCATGGTCAGATCCCCGAGATACAGTACAACATCACAACATAAGTCTTCAAATGAAAAATATTGTAGTGTGTACAGCTCTACTAAACCGGGGAACCTTTATAGTAATGTGGCACGTTTTGAGCACGTGTCTACAAGAAATCCGTGATTTTCAAGTTTTGAAGATCTAAAAATAATATTCACAAGTATACCGTGATAGTCAAGATTTAAACTAACCTGTTCAATTGTCCGAATGATGCAAAATCTTACACAGCGACTGCGCAAACTATGAAGCAAAAAACATTTTTCTCTGGGCACGCTACAAAACTGCATGATTACGAAAGAAAAATTGTCTCCCCATTCAAAAGATAGCCTTGAGACAAAAATTAATCCCAGAACAGCGAAGATATTGATCATCGAACCTAAGTTCACTCGGGATATACAATGTTCTGGTTCAAATATATAGACGTAAATAATCAAATACGCCCTCAGCATCCATATCTCGGGATTACCGTAATACCGTAACTTGAAAGCTGAAGTGTACCTACTCTCTTAAAAAGTAAAACAGTCATCATAATCAGCACTCCAGTTACAAATGCAATAATCTAACCTGGTAAATAAAAATCAAAACACACTTCTTTTTATACTATGTACAAATAAAAACATATTCAAGATAAAACAGAGACGTGACAGTGTCTGTCGCTGACACTTTAGTTTTTAGCTCATCTGAGCCGAAGGCTCCAGGTGAGCTGTTGTGATCACCCACCGCCCGTCGTCGTCGTCGTCCGTATGTCCGTCCGTCCGTCCACAATCTTGAAACAATATCTCCTCCTAAACCACTGATTGGATTTTTACCAAGCTTCAAAGGAATGATTCTTGGCTGGTCCTCTTTCAAAGTTGTTCAAATGGTTCCGGTCCATTGCATATCTAGGTCACTGGAGCTGAAAATTGATCTTTTAATTAAACACTTAAAAAATCTTCTTGTCAGAAACCACTAGACTGATTTTAATATAATTTTGCAGAAATGTTCCTTTGGTGATCCTCTACCAAGATTGTTCAAGCCATTTGGATTCGTCAAAAAAGAAGGCCGCCAGGGGGCGGTGCTTATTTTCCTTATATATCAATAAAGAAAGCTTTAAAAATCTTATTGTCAGAAACGACGGGACCAATTTCAACATAATTTTGCAGAAATGTTCCTTTGGTGATCCTCTACGAAGATTGTACAAGCCGTCATGATTCATCAAAAAACATCGCCGCCAGGGGGCGGGGTTAATTTTCTCTATATATCTATATAGAAAACTTTAAACATTTTCTTATCAGAAACCACTGGACCGATTTCGATATAATTTTGCAGAAATGTTTCTTTGGTGATCCTTTACATAGATTGTTCAAGCCATTTGGATTCGTCAAAAACATGGCCGCAAGGGGGCGGGGCTTATTTTCCTATATATCTATATAGAAAACTTTAAAATTCTTCTTGTCAGAAATCACTGGACCGATTTAAGTATAATTTTGCAGAAATGTTACTTTGGTGATCCTCTACCAAGATTGTTCAAGCCATTTAGATTCGTCAAGAAAATGGCCGCCAAGGGGCGGTGGTTATTTTCCTTATCTATCTATGTAGAAAATTTTAAAATTCTTCTTGTCAGAAACCACGGGACCGATTTCAATATAATTTTGCAGAAATGTTCCTTTGGTGATCCTCTACGAAGATTGTACAAGCAATCATGATTCGTCAAAAAACATGGCCGCGGGGGGGGGGGCGGGGAGGAGGGGCGGGGCTTATTTTTCCCTATATATCTATATAAAAATCTTCTTGTCATAAACGACTTGACCGATTTCAATATAACTTGTCAGAAATGTTTTCTTGGTGACCCTCTATCAAGGCTGTTCAAGCCGTCATGATTTGTCAAAAAACATGGCCGCTAGGGGGCAGGGCTTATTTTCCCTTTATATCTATATAGAAATCTTTAAAAATCTATATAGAAATCTTTAAAAATTGTCAGAAACCACTGGACCGATTTCAATATAATTTTGCAGAAATGTTTCTTTGGTAATCCTCTACCAAGATTGTTCAAGCCATTTGGATTCGTCAAAAACATGGCTGCCAGGACGCGGGGCTTATTTTGCTTATATATCTATATATAGAAAACATAAAAAATCTTCTTGTCAGAAACCACAACTGCAATTTCAATATAATGTTGCAGAAATGTTCCTTTGGTAATCCTCTACCAAGATTGTTCAAGCCGTCATGATTTGTCAAAAAACATGGCCGCCAGGGGTCAGGGTTTATTTTCCCTATATATCCATATAGATAATTAAGAAATCTTCTTGTCATAAACGACTGGACCGATTTCAATATAACTTGGCATAAACGTTTCCTTGGTGACCCTCTATCAAGATTCTTCAAGCCGTCATGATTTGTCAAAGAACATGGGCGCTAAGGGCGGGGCTTATTTTCCCTATATATCTATATAGAAAACTTGAAAAAATATTGTCGTCAGAAACCACAGGACCGATTTCAATATCATTTCACAGAAATGTTTCCTTGGTGATCCTTTATCAAGATTGTTCAAACCGTTATGATTTGTCAAAAAAAACATGGCCGCTAGGGTGCGGGTCTTATTTTCCCTATATATCTATATAAAAAGCTTTAATGATTTTTTTTTTCAGAAACCACTGGACCGATTTCAATGTAACATTGCAGGAATGTTTCTTATGTAACCCTCTATCAAGATTGTTCAAGCCGTCATGATTCGTTATAAAACATGGCCGCCAGGGGGCGGGGCTTATTTTCCTTATAAATCTATACAGAAAACTTTAAAACTCTTCTTGTCAGAAATCACTGGACCGATTTCATTATAACTTGGCAGAAATGTTTCCTTGGTGACCTACTACCAAGATTTTTCAAGTAATCATGATTTGTCAAAAAACATGGCTGCCGTGGGGTGGGGGGCGGGGCTGATTTTCCCTATATATCTATATATATAAAACTATAAAAATCTTCTTTTCAGAAACCACTGGACCGATTTCAATACAACTTGGCAGGAATATTTCTTTGTTGACCCTCTACCAAGGTTGTTCAAGCCCTCATGATTCGTCAAAAAACATGGCTACTAGGGGCGGGGCTTAATTTCCCTATATATCTATATAGAAAACTTTTAAAATCTTCTCCTTAGAAAGAGTTGGACCGCGTTCAATGTAACTTGGCAGGAATGTTGCTTTGGTGACCTTCTACCAATTATGGCCCTCATGGGGTGGGCCTTTATTTTTCGTATATATCCGCATAGAAAATTTTAAAATTCTTCTTGTCAAATATCCCCCGACCTATTTCAATATTACTTGGCTGGAATGTTGCTTTGGTGACCCTCTACCAAGATTGTTCAAGCAATCATGATTTGTCAAAAAACATGGTTGCCATGGGATGCGGCTCATTTTCCCTATATATCTAAATAGAAAACGTTAAATATCTTCTTGTCAGAAACCACTGAACAGATTTCATTATAACTTGGTAGGAATATTTCTTTGGTGACCCTCTACCAAATTTGTTCAAGCTGTCATGATTCGACAGAACCATGGCCGTTAGGGGGTAGGGCTTTATAGCTATATCAAACCACTTTAAACCACTGGACCAATTTCAATATAACTTGGCAGAAATGTTCCTTTGGTGACCATCTTTTAAGAATCAGTTCAAGTCGTCAAGATGCATTAAAAAAACATGGCCGGGGAGGGTGGGGTTGGTGCTTTAAAATTTATACAAAAATCTTAGAGAAGTGAACTTGGCTGAAACTTCACTAGCAAGTATGCTAATTTGTTTGCTCAGGTGAGCGATATAGGACCATCATGGTCCTCTTGTTCCTAATATTTATCCACCACCCGCAACACCCGCCGCAGGCGAAGGGGGATATGGTAATTGTCTCCCTCCGTCCGTCACACTTTTGTCCGGAGCATAACTCCAAAGCTGTTGAAAGGATTTTGCTGAAACTTCAAAGTGATAAAGGACATTGAGAGGAAGTGCAATGTACAAGAACCATAGCTCTACCTTACTTATGTTTTGAATTATCTCCCTTTATTAAATTTTCCTATCCGGGGCATAACTCCAAAACTATTTAAGGGGTTTTGTTGAAACCTCATATAGAGGTAAAAGACGTTGAGAGGAAGAGTACTGCACAAGAACCATATTTATTGAATTATTTCCGTCCGTCCGTCCGTCACACTTTTGTCCGGAGCATAACTCCAAAACTATTTAAGAGATTTTGTTTAAACTTCCAAAGTGATAAAGTACATTGAGAAGAAGTGCAATGTACAAGAACCATAGCTCTACCTTGCTTACGTTTTGAATTATCTTCCTTTATTAAATTGTTCATGTCCGGGGCATAACTCCAAAACTATTCAAGAAATTTTGTTAAAACTTCATATAGTGATAAAAGATATTTAGAGGAAGTGCATTGTATAAGAACCATAACTCTACCTTGCTTAATTTTTTTAATTATTTCCGTTTATTAAATGTTCTTTTCCGGTGAATAACCAATCTATTTTAGGGATTTTGTTGAAAATTCATGAAGTGATAAAGTACATTAAGAGGAAGTGCAGTGTACAAGAACCATAACTCAGCCTTGTGCACTTTTTGAAGTATTTCCCTTTATTAAATTTCCTTGTCCAGGGCACTATTCCAACACTATTCAAGGGATTTTGTTGAAATTTCATAAAATGATAATGAACATTAAGGAGAAGTGCAGTATACAAAAACCATAACTCTAAGAATTTCGTTGAAACTTCAAAAGTGATAAAGAACATTGAGAGGAAGTGCATTGTACAATAACCATAGCTTTAATTGCTTACTTTTTGCATTATTTCCCTTTATCAAATTATCTTGTCCAGGGCATAACTTCGAAACTATTCAAAGGACTTTGTTGCAACTTCATAGAATGATAAAGGACATAATAAGAGAGAGTGCAGTGTACAAGAACCATGACTCTACTTTGCTCCTTTTTTTCAATTACTTCTCTTTATAAAACTGTATTGTCTTACGCATAACTTCAAATCTGTTCAAGAGGTTTGTTTGAAACCTTCCCTTCTATTTTGCGGAATTTATGGTGCCGATAACCCTGATTTGAAGTTTAGCAGTCAATAATTTATTTCGAGTGTTGAAGTCAGTAACATGACTAGACACTCTGGCGAATCGAATTAGTTGCGAGATATAAACACCAAAAGATGCTCGACGAGGAACATCCCCATCCAAGTAAGGAAAAGACGCTAAAATGAGCCTTGTTTGCATTCTGTCTCGTGAATGAATTCATAGAATTTCACCAGTATAGCACAGATACATTATTGGGATTAGAAAAAGAAGTGATTAGATTTTGGTGACATTTACCTTGTTTTCAATGCCACACCGGCACCTTGAAGCTCCAATTTCGATAGAAAGAAAACTTGTGCGTACACTATATCTTGGACCAGAGGATGGAATTTGATCACATTAGCGCAGCTACATCTTTAGGATATGAGAAGGAAGTGATTAGATTTTGGTGACCTTGGCCTCATTTTCAAGGTCACTACATTATAAAGATTTTCAAAATTAAGCATTATGTGCCCTCTATCTCAGGAATCAAGAGACAGAATTTGATCAAACTAAAACAGATACTTCTTTGGTATGGGGGGAAGACGTAATTAGGTTTTGGCGACCTCACTTTCAGGGTTACACTGGCACTTTTAAACTCAATATTCCTCTTACCTTTTTTCCATAGATAAAAGGTTGTGTGCTCATTTTTTTTCTTGAAACAATGGCTGGAAATTGACCAAAACTGATTCTCATTATGATATATGAGTGAAGTACAAATCTTACAATCAATGTAATCTATTTTGAAAAATAAGTTACCTTAAAAGTAAAAAAAAAGGGTTGCCTTTGGGAACAAAGAACACACAATCACGAAATCGGAGACTCGGTTTGATTGAGTCTCTTCATATGGAACATCGTAGTTTGCGAGGCTGCATAAGCCAGTTTTCTCACTGGTCATAACTGTGCGTGGTGGGCTGTCTAATTATCATTGCTTATTGACTTTTTTCATTTAAAATTATTTATGTTTCATAACAATATTATGGAAATCTCAAAAGATCTTAAGCAATTGGACCGTGTTGAAAATCTGCATTCAAACCACCTATCATATCGATTCTTGCATAATTTGCAGCCATTTTAACCATGGAAATTTGGAAATTTAAGACTTTTAAAGACTACAGAATAGATGTTTTTGTGCATTGGTAGTTACAAAAGGATTTGAAATGAATTGTGTCAAAAATTTGTACGTTTACATTTACTTCTGTGTAAAGCGCCACGCAAAAAAAGAAAAAAATGTCGAAAACAGGTTTTGCTAAGCGGCCTCTTCAGGACATTACATTCAGAAAACACGCCTATTCAAATATATTGAAAATTTTACAACCAAAAAAAGAAGGTTTTCAGATAAAGAAACTTTTGGAAAAAAAGAACATACTTCGGATTAGAAAATGGGAGTCCCGGTTTTATTGAGACTCTTCAAAAGCAGAAATGAAAAAAGAAAGGTAAGAGAAAAGTCCAGGGAGTGCAACAATCACAAAAAAAAGGTAAGAGAAAAGTCCAAGAGTGCCACAATCACAAACCGCAGCCTTTTCCAGACCCCAAGAGGAAGAGGAAACCGACAAATCCAAACAAGCACAAACCGAACAAACGTACGAAAAGCACCAAGATTAGCTCTCTGTTCCCCAAGCGAGGTAATCGTAATACTAAAAGGACTGAAAACACAAGAACAAAATGACACACGGAAAGACATACAACAAATCGCCTCGTAGAATAAACCACAAAGCAGCAAAGAGTAAGACTAACACCCGGACCACCGCCTTAGAATGGTCAGTAGAGCAAACCACCGAGGGGGGGGGGGGGGGGGGCGGGGAGTTAAAGCACTTTTACAGCTAGCTAACTTCACCCTGGGTCCCGATGCTACTCTTAATACAGAAACACATAAAAATTCGGTTTGCATAAAGGCTCCCAACTCAGTCAATGCATGAAAGCGAAAACATAAAAATCAATTAATAAACAAAGACGAGTACTCATGGCTAATTCTACTGTATGCCAGAGTAAATGAACACCAATAGTTGAACCATTAAGATTAATTCTCTTTTCCCCAAGCAAGGTAATCGCAATGCTAAAAGGACTGAAAAACACAAGAACAAAATAACAAGGTAAGACATAAAACAAATCGCCTCGTAGAATAAACCACTAAGCAACAAAGAGTAAGACTAAACCGGTACCACCGCCTTAGAACGGTCAGTAGAGTAAACCACCGGGGGGGTTTGTGGGGGCGGGGTTAAAGCAGTTTTACAGCTAACCAACTTCGCCCAGGGTCCCGATGCTACTCTTAATACAGAAATACATAAAACTTATTGGTTCGCATAAAGGCTTCCAACAGTTTGCAACACTGCTTACGCCCTCTAACTTATACATAAGCAGAACTCCATTTTCAAATATACCACAATGGGCCTAATGATTTCAAAGGAAATGAAATATAATCTGCACTGTGGTGATGTACGGGGAGACGTTCTACCGCCGCCACACGGCACTAACACCAATTGCAATGTAGTAAAATAAACGTCAAGAAGATTGCGTTTGGAAACGAAGAACATAGTACAGATTAGAAAATCGGAGTCTCGGTTTTATTGAGACTCTTCATAAGCAGTAATGAAGTTTGCAACACTGCAATGATCCCAAAGGAAATGAAATATAATCTGCACTAAAAGCATTCTGATATTTTTTTATGTTTCTGCTCAAATCATAGATCGTAGGTACTTGTTAGAACCGCCTATGCGAGGTGGTTCTAACGAGTACCCAAAATCTGTGTCTTTAAACAACATAAGAAAAATAGTGTACACCCCCTGTAAACCCTAGTTTTACTTTGTAGGGGTTTTAGAAGGTCAAAATTATAAAGGCATGTTTTCGTGATAGATGCCAGGTCCAGACAGTGCATATGCGCTGTCTGGACTGGACCTCTGTTGTCCACTCAAGCATTCATTGGATCTCGAACAATACATTAATAGAGAAAGAATTGCTGAAACACCACTGGTGTAAATACTCATCTAGGCCTTCGCTTTTTAGATATGACGTAAGGGCTCTTTCCTCTCTTTGCATATTGCATATCGCCCAGAGTACAAGCCATCTATGCAGAAACTGGGACTAATAGATTATTAAACTTGCTTTATATAAACGGACACTTAAAGGGGAAAGCATACACTTTAAGGGGAGTCAACTCCTCCAAAATGGATTACACCTATTTTCCGAAAAGAGGTTTGGAAAGGGCTGCGGTTTGTAATTGTGGCACTCCCTGGACTTTTCTCTTACCTTTTTTTTTATAATAGTTCGTCTGTCATTACTGACAATGACCAGTCTTAATCAAACGCGTGGTGCTTCTGTTTTTTTTGTTTTTAAGATGGCTGATAAGACCAATGTTAGCTTTAAACTGCCTGTTGCAAGATAGAACACGAGAGGCTGAGAAAGACAGCACTGTTTGTGGTGCCTTAATTCTGGCATTCCGCTGAGCACGTTTTTGCTCGGCTCCTATTCACTAGAACCCCTTCTTATCTGGCCTCGCCACTTTCTTGATCCTGTCCCCACGACTCTGTTGGTATGTCAAAGTCCTTAAGGGAGGCTTTGATGGTGTCCTTGTATCACTTCTTCTGACCACCATCGGAGCGTCTTCCCACTTGTAGTTCTCGATAGAGGATATTCTTTGGCAAACTTCCAACAGGCATTCTGGAACCATGGTCTGTTTATCTTAATTGTGCCTATAGACCACTTTCACATTGTTGTGCGCATGCACCAAACCGTCCGGTAAATCTCGAATCGGCGTTATCTCAGCGAGATTACAATCGAGGGGGCAATTTTCAATACGCTGCATAATGGACGTCATGGGATAAATTAGATGAAAACGTATCAATTAAAACAACTAAATAAAAACAAAAACTGAAATCGTCTTTTCGAAGGTGTAAAAAATCATTTTATTGCCTAAGTAAAGTAGTATTTAAAGTCAAAATACTGCTTAGAGGTAGAGACTTAAAATAACACAAAGACTTCGTTTACCGCAAGCAGAACATCCGTGTTCATGTATGTCACTTTCATTTATTTCCATGTAAACAAAAAGTTCCTTTCAAATAAATAAATAAATAGAATCAATACATCAGATTTTTTTTCACTAAAATACTAACAAAGACCATCAACTGATATGTGATTCATAATTTATACCCAAAATATCATACTAAGAACTATAGACAGATACGATCGTCTTATTACAAATGTTTTTCACTATTATATTTATAATCATTTTGAAATACCGGTAACTTATATGTGTATCAGAATTTAATGTTACCTTTCATGTGGTCTTTTTCACAGTGACTTAGTGTATAAATTCCGAAAAATAAATGCTTGCAATGACTTCAGTACCCAATTTCGTAAAATCATTCTTCGATATAAAAAGATTGGCTACAACATAAATGTTATACGACAGGCTGTATACATGGTTGTTTACCCAATCACGGTTAATAACTTTGCTTCCCTCTTTAATTGCACGCCGGCGTGTTAGGCCTCAGATTCTATGATGGTTCCAGCGTAAAGACTTAGTGTACAGACTTAGAAAAATTGTATGCAAATCTAACTTTTCGGAGCAATTCAGAAAATTTATTAACCGTTATAAAAGAATTGGCTATAGCCTGGATATAATGCGGCAGACTGCATGCCTAGTTGTCAACCCAATCATTGTTGATGGCTATGCTTCACTCTTTAATTGCTCGACGGCGGTTCGGGCCTCAGACTCAATGACGGACTCTTCGTAAAACTTTAACCAGTGGATTTGGGCTTGACGATATGTCTTTGGCTTGGCCCGCCGTAGTTCAACTATTGGTTTTTATTTACTCTGGCATACAGTAGAATTAGCCATGAGTACTCGTCTTTGTTTATTATACTGATTAATTTGATTTTTATGTTTTCGCTTTGATGCATTGACTGAGTTGGGAGACTTTATGCGAACCAAATTTTTATGTATTTCTGTATTATGAGTAGCATCGGGACCAGGGAGAAGTTAGCTAGCTGTAAAGGTGCTTTGAACCCCCCGTGGTTTACTGACCGTTCTAAGGCGGTGGTCCCGGTGTTAGTCTTGCTCTTTATTGCTTTGTAGTTTATTCTACGAGGCGATTTGTTGTGTGTCTTACCATGTGTCATTTTGTTCTTGTGTTTGTTTTTCAGTCCTTTCAGTATTGCGATTACCTCGTTTGGGGAAGAGAGAGCTATTATTGGTGCTTTTCGTACGTTTGTTCGATTTGTGCTTGTTTGGATGTGTCGGTTTCCTCTTCCTCTTGGTGTCAGGGAAGGGCTGCGGTTTGTGATTGTGAGACTCCCTGGACTTTTTCCTTACCATTTTTTACTTGAAATTTAATTTTGGGTAATGTTGGTTGGTACTTGATGCTCTATCTTTGGTCGGGCCCACCGGAGTCTAACTGTTAGTTTTCTTTTGCTCCAGCATTTCAGTTGTTTCTGCTGTCTAGTCCTCATCGTTGTTTCATCTCTGTAATTAGTTGATATTTTTGTTTTCTCGGAGTTGTAGCACTGATGAGTTAGGAAGCCTTCATGCGGACTGAACAAATTATGTGTCTAAACCGCGGCAGAAGTAAGGCGAGGATTGTGGCCACGTAAAATCGATTTAAGTTCCCCCGCCCCCAGTTAAATACTTTTCACTGACCGTTCCGAGGCGGTTCTTCTGTCATGGCTTAGTTTTGTTATAGTTAGCCTTTGAATGTGTGTGTCGCTTACATCTTTTTGTTTTGGATAGCCATTTTGGCCACTTTTTTTGTGGGAAAGTATCTGTCATTTGGTTTTCTGCTAGTGATGTTTCCATTTGGCTCTAGTTATTTCGTGTTTGTGTTTCTTTCTCTTTGTTGTCTCTGACGGGAGGTGTGGGATAATTGTATCGATTCCTGATCATTGCCTTCCTTTCTATTCTACCTTATTTCAGGATTGTCCTAAATAGTTGTCATACAATCATTTTAGTCATGCGCACCTCGCGAAGACTCACATAATCTAATCATCCGTTCAGTATGGTCAGTAATCGCTCTTTGCAAGAAAACAGAACAAACATTTTGGGAATAGTCATCCAAAACTCTAATTGGGATGGACGGATATCCAAGTTGATCCGAGTCATCGCTAGAAGCTCATATCAGTTTGCCGTTATTATCATGCATATCAAACATGTCCCGCCTCGTGTTAAGTTTCTATACAGCCGTCGGGTTTGCTTTGAAAAGCAATAAAATGCCGCCTAATCAGAAAGGGGCCCGTCTATTCGGGCGCGTACCTTTCAATCGGCAGGCGTTTGAGTAGTGTATTTAGGTGCTAAATCAACCATTTAATCAAAGGTCAGTGTCATAAACCGAAAATGGGTATACTCACTTTTGGCACGCGATCGTGATTATAGACTTTAAGTAATGTTTTGTTTATTATCAAAACATATAAGAAAAATGACACATGGAGTTATTATTAATCCATGAAATAGTATTTTGTTTATGGCAAATTTATCTATTTATTTATTTAAGTATAGTCTGCACTTCTTTACGAATAATTAGATGATTTGCAAAATATCTAAGACAAAAGTGTGGCCGGGTAGGCCTATTATGTTTTATTACTCCTACTGCCTTGAGAAATTTTATGGAAATCAGTTACAAGATGTAAAACTTATTCATCGGAATGATTCACTTTTTATAATTGGCATTCAGTAAATAAGATAATACTTCAAAACGTCCGAAGGCCCATTTAACTGACTTTGTTTCATCGTAACCTATGTTATCAGTGTATCAGATCGGCTTCTTGCCCTATTGTTTGATTACATTAACTTTATCGGTTTTTCAATTAAAGAGCGCACGGTTAGGGAGATAACAATGTGAAAGAGATATATTACAGAAGAGTATGTATACTCTGCATTCCTGCCCTTTTTAGGACTTCTGTGTCTGGAATCCTGTCTTGCCACTTAATGTTTAGAAATTTACTTAGACAGCTTGTATGGAAGTAGTTCAGTCCGTTGGTATGCCGTAGGTAAACTGTCTAATATTCACATGTGTATAATCGTGTTGGCAGCACCACAGATCTGTTGATTTTTAACTTTATGTCGTCTAATTCCACTTCGATTCCAAATACTTCCACGTAGTATGTCATATGATGCACTAGCTTTGGTAGTCCTGGCATTGACTTCATCATCAGTATGCACAACTCTAAACAATGTGCTTTCGAGGCTGGTGAAAAAAAAAGGTAAGAGAAAAGTCCAGGGAGTGCCACAATCACAAACCGCAGCCCTTCCCAGACCCCAAGAGGAAGAGGTCTACAACTTGCTATCATTGACCTATCACTTTGACGGTATGCTCCTTGTAAGGCTTCCCAGGTGCTGGCTGATAGACCACCTCAGTCGTTTTCATGCTGATTGTAAGATCATAGTTGTCACATGAATCAGATACTTAGTCCACACCTTTCTGCATCTTTCCTTCTGCTGGAGCACCCTTTGCCATTCATCAGCAAAGAGAATCTCGTCTAGCACCTCTCTCTGCACTTAAGATTTACCTTGCAACTTTCTTAGGTTGAAAAGCTTTCCATCAAAGCGATACCTAATAGGTATACCATTGTCAGCATCCTGAAAAGCATATGTAAGTATGGCATGCTGAACAGCATTGGAGCTAGTACACTGTCCTGTTTAACTCCATTTGTCACAGGGAATGGATCAGAAAACTCGCCATCAGCAAGCATACCATCGTGGACCTGCCGCACCATTGCTATAAACTTGGCCAGACAACTAAATTTTGTTATAATTTTCCAAAGTCCTTCACGACTGACTGTGTCAAATGCTATGGTAAAGTCGACAAGTGCCATGTAGAGGTCCACACTTTGTTCCTGGCAATTCTCTTGAAATTGTCTTGCTGTGAAGATCATGTCAGGTCTTTCTCTGTCGTTCCTGAATCCACATTGGCTTTCTGGTAGAAGCCCTGACTGTTCAATTGTTCATTCAATTGGTTCAATAGGACTCTTGCAAGGATCTTCCCAGCAATTGACAATAAAGAGATGCCCAATGATTGTCACAGACTTCCGTTTAAATAGGTGGATAACTCATGCATCTTTGAATTTTTTAGGTATGGCCTCTTTTCTCCACATAATGTGAACTAATTCTGTCAATTACTCTGTAACTGGAGGTCCTCCATGCTTTGTAGATCTCTACATGTATTGCATCTGAACCTAAGTCTTGCCAGACGATGGGAGTTTTATTACTTTCACTGTTTCAGAGACGACTGGGAACACATCAAGCAGTGGATTACATTCCACATGTGGTAGTGTGGTCACCATCGATAGATGATGGTCGATTAAGGACATCATCAAAGTGTTCATCCCATCTTTTCAAGATAGCTTCTTTGTGAGTCAGGAGACTAGTTCCATCTGTGCTAAGGACTTGGGTGGTTTCTTATAAAGCACGTCTCATTGCTTATTCTAGTTCTTGTACGACTACTGTTTTGTTCAAACTGCTAACTTCATGCCTTACTGCTGTTAAAAAACATTGGATTAGATACTTTGATACTGTACTGTTTACGAAAGGGACGGAATTAACTATTTTTGGTCAATTAAAAATTCTAAAGATGTTCTCAATAAATTTAAATCTAAAAACTTTCAGGCTTCTAAATTGTCTACATATGATTTTTCTACCGTGTATACTACGTTACCTCATCATCTTATAAAAGATAAACTTATTGATTTAATTAACCGAACGTTTATTCGGGAGAATACCCAACATTTGGCTTGCAACGAAGAATGTGCTTTTTTCACTTCTGATGTATATAATAATCACAATTTATGGGCGTGTCAAAAAGTCTGTGATGCCCTTGTTTATCTTTTGGATAATATTTTTTATTAGATTTGGAACTAAACTTTATAGTCAAACTATTGGTATTCCGATGGGAACTAATTGTGCTCCTCTTGTTGCAGATTTGTTTCTTTTTTGTTATGAGAGAGATTTCATGAAGTCTTTCTCACGTGAAAATCAGGCTGACATTATTGAGGCTTTTAATTTAACTTCAAGATTCTTCAAGATACCTTGACGATTTATTAAATATTGACAATATTTACTTTGACCAAATGGTGGACCGGATATACCCTACAGAACTCCAATTAAATAGAGGCATCTTTTTGGATTTGAATCTATGTATATCTAATGGTAGGGTCCACCAAAATTTATGACAAACGGGACGATTTTGATTCTGATATAGTCAATTTCCCTTTTCTGGATGGCGATGTCCCCCGGCGTACCTCATATGGGATATACGTATCTTAGCTTATAAGATTCGCCAGAGCTTCTTCAAATCTTAATGACTTTAACTACCGTAATAAAGCCCTTACTGCCAAACTTCTTAGGCAGGGCTATCGTTATTTTAAACTTCATAAGGCTTTTTTTCGAAATTTTATCGCAGACACAGTGCCTTGTTAGAAAAATATAGTGTCAGTCTGAAAACACTTGTGCAACAAGGTATATCGGAACCCGACTTTTACGGTAACTTAGTGTACAGATTTAGAAAAATTGTAGGTAAATCTAACTTTTCGGAGCAATTCAGAAAACTTATTAACCGTTATAAAAGAATTGGCTATAGCCTGGATATTATGCGGCAGACTGCATGCCTAGTTGTCAACCCAATCATTGTTGATGGCTATGCTTCACTCTTTAATTGCATGACGGCGGTTCGGGCCTCAGACTCAATGACAGCCTCTTCGTAAAACCTCAACCAGTGGGTTGGGGCTTGACGATATGACTTTGGCTTGGCCCGCCGTGGTTCAACTATAGGTTTTCATTTACTCTGGCATACAGTAGAATTAGCCATGAGTACTCGTCTTTGTTTATTATAGTGATTAATTTTATTTTTATGTTTTCGCTTTGATGCATTGACTGAGTTGGGAGACTTTATGCGAACCAAATTTTATGTATTTATGTATTAAGAGTAGCATCGGGACCCAGGGTGAAGTTAGCTAGCTGTAAATGTGCTTTAACCCCCGACCCTCCCACCCACCTATCCCGGTTTGCTCTACCGACCGTTCTAAGGCGGTGGTCCCGGTGTTAGTCTTACTCCTTGTTGCTTTGTGGTTTATTCTACGAGGCGATTTGTTGTATGTCTTTCCGTGTGTCATTTTGTTCTTGTGTTTTTCAGTCCTTTTAGTTTTGCGATTACCTCGCTTGGGGGAAGAGAGAGCTAATCTTAGTGCTTTTCGTACGTTTGTTCGGTTTGTGCTTGTTTAGATTTGTCAGTTTTCTCTTCCTCTTGGGGTCTAGGAAGGGCTGCGGTTTGTGATTGTGGCACTCCCTGGACTTTTGTCTTACCTTGTTTTCTAGTGTCTGGGGACCATATACTGTCTTAAGTTCATCAACGAACTTCTTTATATCCTTTCTGTCTGCAAAGGACTGGATTTCATCAGCTTGTTTGCTCAGCCAGGAGTCTTGCATGTCTCTGAACCGAGTCTGGTGCTTTAAACCCCCCGGTGATTTACTCTACTGACCGTTCTAAGGCGGTGGTCCCCTTGTTAGTCTTACTCTTTGTTGCTTTGTGGTTTATTCTACGAGGCGATTTGTTCTATGTCTTTCAATGTGTCATTTTTGTTCTTGTGTTTTTCAGTCCTTTTAGTATTGCGATTACCTCGCTTGGGGAAGAGAGAGCTAATCTTAGTGCTTTTCGTACGTTCGTTCGATTTGTGCTTGTTTGGATTTGTCGGTTTCCTCTTCCTCTTGGGGTCTGGGAAGGGCTGCGGTTTGTGAATGTGGCACTCCCTGGATTTTTATCTTACCTTTTTTTATATTTGAATGGGCAGTCTTACTAGATACTGAGCTTCTGTCACTGAGGTGTTTCTCTTCAAGGAGCTCCTGGATTTCTTCATCATTCTCATCAAACCAGTCTTGGTGTTTGCGAGATACTGGTCTAAGGGTCTTGATTCAGCTTGGAGACATTCAATCTCTTTGGCACTTTCTTGCCTTGTGGTCGCCGTGCAGGCTGAATGTGCAGGTTGAGTTTACTGACAATAAGCCTATGATCTGTCCAACAGTCTGCACCGCCCACAGTCTTTGTCACTCTGACAGCCTGTCTGTCCTTCCTTCGCACTATGACAAAGCCAATGAGATACCAGTGTTTAGAGCGAGGGCGCATCCATGATGTCTTGTTGCGAAATGGTAGACGGAACAACGTGTTTGTGATCAGAAGTTCATGCTCTGCACACTTCCTTAAAAGGAGGAGGCCATTGTCGTTGCACTTTCCTACACCTTCAGTTCCAACCACTCCTTCTTAGGTTTGGTGGTCTGTCCCCACTCTGGCATTGAAGTCTCCGTGGAGGATGAGTTTGTCTGTACGGGGTGTTGTAGAAATCACAGAATCCAGATCATCATATACCTTGCCTTTGACCTCGTATGGGTTTGATCATTATGGGTGCATATGCATTAAAATTTTTGCATGCTTCTTACCAGATAAGGGAAGTCTCAGCGTCATCAGATAGTCATTTATGCTTTTTGGAAATCGTGAGAGCTTGCCGACATGGTGTGATGTGATAGCGAACCCTGCTTCTGCTTATGGAGCTATTTTTTCTTGCGTTCACTCCAGAAAAAACTGTAGCAAGCACTAACTTCTTTTAAAAGCCCTTCCTCTGCAAGGCGAGTCTCACTCAAAGCTGCAATTACGACTTTGTATCTGTCAAGTTCTCCGTTAACTAGAGCTGTTCCACGCTGGGTCTGTCAGAACAGCACAGTCTATTTGGGTGCGCACATTTCATACGTCGATTGTTAAAAGTATCACCTTTGTCTTTTTTTTCTTGTTCGACAGCTCAGTGGGTTCCCTGCTGATCGCGGTTAACCAGACAGGAGTTTTGAAGCAGCAAATTGTTTAAAGGCACTTTTCTAACCCCTTCCTTATGCTGAGTTGAGCAGTGCGATCCTAAAAAGGGCTGCTCAGTCGCTCAGTTCGGCTGCCAAATTCCCTATACTGCTTCGCTCTTACGGAAAGCGATCATATAGAACCAAGCCGCCTGTGTGCAGGTCTGCAACTGCAGCTTCCAGTGTTTCCTCATCTGCTGCTTGGCCGCTCGCCCATCCCCACACGGCTTTTTGTGTGGCTGCATATGTGTGCTTGCTGTGACTGTGTGTTGATGATTAAGATGACCAACGCAGAAAATTGGATTATAGTAAGGAACATGTGCGCAGTCAACCTCACTCTCTCGCCCTGACCTAGCTGGATCCAGAGGAAAGACAGTGTCAAGACATCTGGAGCTAAGCCCGGATGCTGTAGATGACAAAGACTTCTGTTGTGAAAAGAGGTCTACTCTAAGGAGAGATTTTTCTCCCCTTGGGTGCATTTTGTTTCTTTTTAGAGTAGACCTGTCTTCAGAAGGGACTAAGCGATCAGTAAACCAAATTCATGAAATGTCACAGTCACGAAGCACGGCCTTCCTGAGGCATTAAAAGAAAGAGAGACGATGAACAAACAATGACAAAATAAAATCAACATATGAATAAAAGGTAAGAGAAAAGTCCAGGGGTGCCACAATCACAAACCGCAGCCCTTCCCAGACATCAAAAGGAAGAGAAAACCGACAAATCCAAATAAGCACAAATCGATCAAACATACAAAAAGCACTAAGATTAGCTCTCTCTTCCCCAAGCGAGGTAATCGCAATGCTAAAAGAACTGAAAAACACAAGAACAAAATGGCACAAGGTAAGACATACAACAAATCGCCTCGCAGAATAAACCACAAAGCGCCAAAGAGAAACGACGGACGCACAAATGAAGAAGAAATGTAAAAGAGGAACTAAAGAAAGTCACAAAAATTGTCTTCCTTGGCGGAAATGGCGGCAAAATTACCAAAAAGGCCATGTCATTAGAAAACGTGTCTTTTGGATCGAGAGTGAAGTTAGTCGGCTTTAAAAGTGCTTAACCACCACCCCCGACCCTCCCCCACCCCCCCACCCCCCTCACAACACACTCCTCCCGGTGGTTTATTCTCCTGACCGTTCTAAGGCGGTGGTTCCGGTGTTGGTCTTACTTTTTATTGCTTTGTGGTTTATTCTACGAGGCGATTTTTTGTTTTAGTCTTATCTTGTGTTATTTTGTTCTGGTTTTTTTTTTCAGTCCTTTTAGCATTGTGATTACCTCACTTGGGGAAGAGAGAGCTAATCTTAGTGCTTTTCGTACGTTTGTTCGCTTTGTCCTTGTTTGGTGTCGTCGGTTTCCTCTTCCTCTTGGTGTCTAGGAAGGGCTGCGGCTTGTAATTGTGGCACTCCCTGGATTTTTCTCTTAAATCCGCGTGGTCTGATAAGGGCTTTTACTGTCCCCTAACAGAATCATTGGATACTACAGAAAGTATGAATGGAGAGAAAGGCACGGATGATACATTGCACATGTGCTGACTGATCTGAATATGCGCATGTTTGAATGCACTTTTTCGCTTGACGCGACCCAAATGTATGTATTCGCCTTAACTCCATACCATACTTACCCTAAATTGTGAGCACCGTTAATTTTAATATCTGTCGATATGTCTGAAACTGAGACACTCCTGTTCACTACAATCTTGATATATTCAGTTTACTCATGTCTGTCCGAGGGTATTAAGGGTACGCAAACAGCTAAGGCTGAACTCACGCTGTGTATCTAATCACACTGGTAACAGTTGCATTTTTTCAACATTTTAGATTATTAGTAGCAGGTAAAAATTGACATGTCCGTTTGACACTTGCCTTTGGTCTCCATTCATACATATTCTGCAGTATACAATGTTTTGCTAGCGGACAGAGAACGCCGCGGATGAGCAGGCTGATCTGAGCCTTTGCTAACCGCATTTGCTTTAAAGGTCACGTTTTTGCATTCTATTAGGTTCTAAAGAAAATACCCTGAGAACAATTCACATAAAAATAATGCTATTCAGGAAGTACCGTGATCAAAGATCGCTGTCTACCTCGGATACCGAGAGAACCGGCTGATGAATAAAATTATCTTCAACCAAAATATGTACCGAGTGATCAGCCAACGGGACCAACTCACTTATCCCAAAGTGAAACTATTCCAAATGTAGATAAAAGTATAAATGCAGTTACCCAGTAAATAGCACAATCACGAAGCATAGCCTTCCCGAGGCACCTAAAGAAGCCAAGACGAAGAACAAACAGTGACACGATACAACAACACAGTTGTAATGGCTGACATACAAAGAAGAAGAATTGTAACAGAGGAACCGCCTTGGAACGATATTGAAATCTATAAAGATTGCTCTTGTAAAACCGAACACATTAAAGGACGAATTATAGGCCGACCAGACAGATACAGACAGTTAACAGATAATAGATAATACAGAATGAACACAGGAACAAGGCAATAAACAGGAAAAATAACAACTCCGCAGCCAGAAGCCACTGAGTAAAGCAAAGTATTAAGAAGGTAGAACCACCGTCTAAGAACGGACGGTGGTTTAAGATACTTAAAGGAGCTGTAGTTAAATCCAGGTAAATACGTGACGTTTTCTTGTCATTATTTGTTTCTCATCCATCCTTCTTTCTTTGCCTCCTCCTTTCTGAAGAAGCCAGTGGATCTTGATCTACACTGTTTGCAAAGGCAGGGCATATCCGTGTTAAGTAGGATCATTTGTTATTATTTTAGGAGTATATACCTGCGGACCATGTCCAGTGGCTGCTGTCAAAAGCGGGAGGTGTAACATACAGTATGATACACCATTCGTGTATGCTGAGGTGAACGCTGACGTTATTCATTGGGAATTGTCACCCGATCGGCGGACGATGAAAAAATTGAAGGTAGAAACAAGAAGGTAAATTATAAACTTTTTTATTACAAACTTAAGGTAGATATAAGTATAAATATAACTTTGTCCAGCGATCTGTTCTCATTGGTTTCAGCTTTCTGTTTGACGGTGAGCTGTGTCCTTTGTTGTTTAACGAAATAAAATTGGAAACCAGTTGCCTGAGATCATGAGATACGGTTATATTTCTGTCTATACAATTAAGAAGTAAATAAACAGGTAAACTAGATTAGAAACTTAAGATAGATATAAAAAAGAAGTTTTATTGGCATATCTAAACAAACGTGCGGACACAAATGCCAAACAAAGTAGATGTCCATTGCGCACAAAATAAGCAAATCCTGAGTTTTACCCCGGAATAGAAATTCTTATCCAACCCAGGTTATCCTACCCAGGGTAAGTTAAATATCGAGAATTCCTAAGTGTTTTGGTATACACTGGTTGTATATGACGTCACGTATTCCATCGTTAAGATTAACATCAGTGAAGCTAATGACGTCACTAAACGTCACGTAATATTATCGCAATATGGCGGACGTCTGCAATTGTTGTGACTGCATTATTAAAAATCCACGTTCAGAAATGAAAGGTGTGCAAGAAAAAGAATCCATTATGTGCGTGAGAGGTAGATATAAAAATCTGTTCCGAGGATCACTTTTTCTGGCATTACGCGGCAAGCCTCGTCATGCCAGACGGTGATCGGAACGAATTTTTCTGTCTCTCCCTCACACCCATGATGAATTCTTATACTGTCACAGAACAAAGCCTACCAATTGCACCAAGATTACACATGACAGACACATGCCACAAATCATTGAAAAGCAACCGGCTTCATCGTTCCCAACAAAGTGATCGCAGTGCTAGATAGTATTCACTAGCCTTAACAATAAGACGACAATGTTACACCATAGGCGGCCACGACGCACCGAGGGTGACATCAAATTTTATAAAGCTCCGGACTGGGCGATGCCTTACTGTACCACTACACAGATTCATACAAAGTTAGAATTTTTATTCATTTATTTTTTATTTTTACAAATACTATCTACAATATATATAACACAATACAGATAACAAATACAATGCACAATCCCAAGCAAGTATCTTCACTTTGGAATGGTTATGGACTTATACTGGCATATTACTTGATTAAACTTGCTTGTTAATCAATTTTATATACTCAGTATAACCCCTACCAAATGATGAGCTCTGTGCCAATGCGAAGAGATTGATTTCCCTTTCTACTCAATATCACAGTTACATGATCTTCACAACGTTTTTCTTACTTTTATATGCTACTGCACTATTTATTTAAGTTCAAGCTCTTATTTCGAGCAATGTGGACAGTTTCGGTGCGCGTATATATAGTAAGGCTATAACCTTGAAACTTATCACTTCCACGCAGAAGCGCTTTTCACGCTCTATGCGTTTAGCAACCAGTTTATCCTTATTAAATTTGCATAACTTTTATATCACGCTACTATTAATAAACAAGTGGTACTACGGTAGAAATAGTACCACCTATATAAAAAACTAGAATGTAGTCAGCTTTCGCCGCGGCCTGCTCTAGTCGTAACAGACAAATAAGACAAAACATAAAAACAGCCCTACCGGGAGCAGTCAGGGCCCAGTTGTTCAAAGCGTCGTTAGCTTAACGAGCTCGTTAAGGGTAATATCGTTTACTGTTTTAGCGGATTCAATACACAATATTCTGATATTTTTGCTGAAAAAATGTGAGTAACTTTTGCACTGCAAAAGCTACTCACATTTTTTCAGCAAAAAAATGCAGCATATTTGCGTTAACTAACGACATCGTTAGCTTGAACAACTGAGCCCAGAATATAAAGAATAACCAACTCTAGAATGACCACAGAACGGGCGTGTTAAATCGATTTTACTGGTACCAGTGCGTCCTTGAAATATGCTAATAGTTGATTCACATCATAGAATTCAGTCTTTTAATACTTCTGTAAGCAGATAGTGAAACAAAAGCAATCCGATTAATATTTCATGCACAAACAAGGTGGAGTACACTTTTCTATATGTGGACAGCGAACTAGAATCTAAAGTGAATACTTCCTGAGAGCAAAGAAAACAGTCAGAAAACTGAAAACAATTGCGATGTCAAGTTTTCTGGGCCTGAAAAGATCGTTTCGGCAAGTTACGCTTCGCCAGTGACCCTCGTTTAACTTTCCAAACGTTCAAAATGGTCTTTATTGTCACAAAGGACCGGACAAAATACATGATGTATGGTTTGTCTGTCATTACTGACAATGACCAGTCCTACTCAAATGCGTGAAGGACTACTGTTTGTGTGTTCTAAGATATCTGATGAGTCTAATCTTAGCTCTAAACTGCCTGCTGCAGAAAGAACACGAGAGGTCTGAGGGAGAAAGTTCTGTTGTTGATGCCTTCGTTCTGGCTTTCCGCTGAGCACGTTTCTGCTCGGCTTTGCTGGTTCTTTTTGCATTGCAATCACCAGCACCCCTCCTTATGAGGCCTCGCCACTTTGCTCGATCATATGCAATCTGTTCCCACGACTCTGTTGGTATGTTGAAGCATTTAAGGAAGGCTTTGAGAGTGTCCTTTTATCGCTTTTTCTGACCTCCATGGGAGTGTTTTCCAACTTGTAGTTCTCCATAGAGGATTCTCTTTGCTAATCGTTCATCAGGCAATCTGGTAACAAGGCCTGTCCATCTTAATTGTGCCAGTTTTAGAAGAGTATGAACACCCTGCATTCCTGCCCTTTTCGGGACTTCTTTGTTTGGGATCCTGTCTTACAACTTGATCTTTAGATGTTTTCTAAGACAGCTTGAATGGAAGTGGTTCAGTCTTATGGCATGTCATTGGTAAACTGTCCAGGTTTCGTATGCGTATAATAGTGTTGGCAGCATCACAGATCTGTAGCCTTTATGCGAACCGAATTTTTATGTATTTTTGTATTAAGAGTAGCATGGGGACCCAGGATGAAGTTAGCTAGCTGTAAAAGTGCTTTAAACCCCCCGGTGGTTTGCTCTACCGACCGTTCTAAGGCGGTGGTCCCGGTGTTAGTATTACTCTTTGTTGCTTTATGGTTTATTCTACGAGGCGGTTTGTTGTATGTCTTTCCGGTTGTCATTTGGTACTTGTGTTTTTCAGTCCTCTTAGTATTGCGATTACCTCGCTTGGGGAAGAGAGAGCTAATCTTAGTGCTTTTCGTACGTTTGTTCGGTTTGTGCTTTGTACTTATTTAGATTTGTCGGTTTTCTCTTCCTCTTGGGGTCTGGGGAGGGCTGTGGTTTGTGATTGTGGCAGTCCCTGGACTTTCCTCTTACCTTTTTTGTGTCAGGTCTGATTCCACTTCGATCCCATATATTTCCACGTAGTAGGCCAAATGCTACACTATTTTAGCAATCCTGGCATTGACTTCATCATCAATGTGCACAACTCTAAGCAATTTGCTTCCAAGGTAGAACCTTTCACTGTGATGGTAGGCTCCTTGTGAGACTTTTCAGGTACTGGATGATATACCACCTGCTTGATGCTGATCGTGAGATCACAGCTGTCACATGAATTAGATACTTGATCCACACCTATTTGCAGCTTCTTTTTTGTCGGAGAACCCTCAGTCATGTCATCAACAAAGAGAAACTCATCTAGCACCTCTGTTTGCAACCCCCCGGTGGTTTACTCTACTGACCGTTCTAAGGCGGTGGTCCCGGTGTTAGTCTTACTTAGTGCTTAGTGCTTTCCGTACGTTTGTTCGGTTTGTGCTTGTTTAGATTTGTCGGTTTCCTCTTCCTCTTGGGATCTGGGAAGGGCTGTGGTTTGTGATTGTGGCACCCCCTGGACTTACTTTTTTTTACTCTTTGTTGCTTTGTGGTTTATTCTACGAGGCGATTTGTTGTATGTCTTTCCGTGTGTCATTTTGTCTTGTGTTTTTCAGTCCTTTTAGTATTGCGATTACCTCGCTTGGCGAAGAGAGCGCTAATCTTAGTGCTTTTCGTACGTTTGTTCGATTTGTGCTTGTTTGGATTTGTCGGTTTCCTCTTCCTCTTTGGGTCTGGGAAGGGCTGCGGTTTGTGATTGTGGCACTCCCTGGTCTTTTCTCTTACCTTTTTTTGGATTTTGCATGCAACCTTCGTAGGTTCGAAAGCTTCCCATCAAAAAGACGCGGCCCATTTATTAGATTCCAAAGAAAATGACCCTGAGAGCAAGGCGCATAAAAATAATGCTGTTCAGATACCTAGAGAACCAGCTAATGAATAGGAATTCTACAACCGAAATATGAAACTGAGCGATCAGCCAGCGGGGCCAGCTCACTCATCCCAATGTGAAGTGATTACAAAGCTAGATAATAAAAATGAATACAGTTAAGGTTTACTATTGTCACCGTCCTGGAAAGCATCTGTGAGCATGGCAGAAAACATCATGCTGAACAGTGTTGAATCTAGAACACAGCCTTGCTCAACTCCGTTTGTCACGCAGAATGGATCAGCAAACTCGTCATTATTTTGGATCCTTGCAAGAATACCATCGTGGAACTGCCGCACCATTACTATGAATTTAGCAGGATATCAAATTTTTGGCATTTTTTCCAAAGCCCCTCAGGACTGGCTGTGTCAAATGCTTTGATAAGGTCTACAAAGATCATGTAGAGGTCCACATTCTGTTTCTGGCATTTCCGTTGTAGCTGTCTTGCTGTGAAGATCAAATCAAGTGTTCCTCTATATTTCCTGAATCCGGATTGGCTTTCTGTTAGAACTTGGACTATTCAAGGTGTTCATTCAATCGGTGTAGTAGGACTTGCAAGGGTCTTCTCAGCAACTGACAATAAAATATGCCCCGATGATTGCTACAGACTTGAGAATTTCTTTTCCGTTTGGATAGGTGGATAATTGTTGCATCTTTGAATTCTTGAGGGACGGCTTCTTTTCTCCACATAATGTGAAATAGCTCTGTCAGTTTCTCAGCAACTGGAGGACTCCCTGCTTTGTAGGTGTCTGTAGGTATTGCATCTGATGCAATGTTACAGGAGTTTAATTACTTTCACTATTTCAGAGACGGTTGGGAACTCATCAAGCAGCGGATTAAATTCCACCTGTGGTAGTCTGTTGATAGCTTCATCATTGATAGATGATGGCCGATTAAGGACATCATCAACTGTTCATCCCATTTCTTGGATAGCTTCGTTGTCAGTCAGAAGACTAGTTCCATCTGCACTAAGGAGTGGGGTGGTTCCTGAGCTCTGTGGACCATATACTGTTCTAAGTGCATCAAAGAACTTCTTCATCACCTTTCTGTATGCAAAGGACTAATTTTGATCAGCCCTTTTGCTCAGCGAGGAGTCTTGCATATCTCTGAGCCTAGTCTGGACTTTCTATTATATGTTTGAATATGCCGCCTTACTAGGTACTGAGCTGAAATCACTGAGGTATGCCTTGTGTTTCTGGTGTTTCTCTTCAAAGGAGTCCCTTGATTTCTTCTTCATTCTCATCAAGAAAAGGTAAGAGAAAAGTCCAGGGAGTGCCACAATCACAAACCGCAGCCCTTCCCAGACCCCAAGAGGAAGAGGAAACCGACAAATCTAAACAAGCACAAACCGAACAAACGTACGAAAAGCACTAAGATTAGCGCTCTCTTCCCCAAGCGAGGTAATCGCAATACTAAAAGGACTGAAAAACACAAGAACAAAATGACACACGGAAAGACATCGCCTCGTAGAATAAACCACAAAGCAACAAAGAAAAGACTAACACCGGGACCGCCGCCTTAGAACGGTCAATAGGCGTGTTTTCGTAATGACTTTAGTAAAACAACACATTACGGCATATGTCAGAAAGTTCATAGACAATGTTTGATTGTGTAACATTACGAAAACACGCCTATTCAAATATAGAGAAAATTTCATCTCCAAAAACTGAAAATTTTCAGATAAAAACTCTGATATTTTTCATATTTCTAGCATCAAGGTCACCTTTCTCAAGACATTACGAAAACAAGCCTATTCAAATAACTGAAAATTTTACCACCAAAAATTGAAAACTTTCAGATAAAATAACTCTAATGTTTTTTCATATTTCTGCTCAAAACATAGATTGTGGGTACTCGTTAGAACCGCCTCGCCGAGGCGGTTCTAACGAGTACCCATAATCTATGTTTTGAGCAGAAGTAAGAAAAATAATGTATACCCCTGTAAACCCCAGTTTTACTATATAAAAGTGGGGTTTAAGGGGGTCAAACTTATATAGGTATGTTTTCGTGATGTTTATGCCATAAAGCTTATTTGTTTCAATCAAGAAAAAATAAATAAATAAAAAAAAATAAATACTGTCTATTTTCTATCTTACTAATATTCTGTATTTGATCCAGAGAAGCAGATAAGAGGGCATTTGATAATTTAGATTATAGGCATAAGTATCTGTATTTCTCTGTAAAACATGTTGTGGGTATTCATTAGAACTGTCCTGATGAATAACAACCGGATATATTTTAGAGAATAATATGAAGAAAAAAACATCCAATTATCACCAAATTACCAACCTTATCCGTTTCTCTGTCCATCATAAACTTTGCTGATATCAATAATAACCCCTTATCAGGCCTCTACCTGTAAGGGAGGCATGTCACCAAGGACTTCTAATCTCTAAACTGCTTAGAGCCATAAGGGTGTTATGCAATCCGAATTTAGTCTTTAAACGCTTTTTCTATGATATTTAACTGATTGTATTAGGTGGTTTGGCGCTGGGGGATCTATGCGCGCAGAACGATCATTTTGTGCTTTGATCAATTTTTGAACCTAGGGTGAAGGTTTGCTACCAGTAAAATCGATTTAAACCGCGGTAGATTTACTACTGACCAGTCTAAGTAGGTGGCTCTTGTGCTGACTGGTCGTTGTAAGGCTTTGTGACTCTAGCTACATTTTATATCATGTTTGTATTGTAGCATTATGGTTACCCGCTGTATGGCTGTCAACTTTGCGTTCTGTATTGTTTCTAGCGACATGTTTTCTTGTCCTGACGATAGCATTGCGGTCATCTCAATAGCCGCCCACTTTGCTTTCTGTTTCTGTCTATGTGTGATTTATGCTCTGTGCAAGCTGATTATTATTATTACTATTGTTATTATTATTATTATTTAAATATTTGAACCTAGGTTGAAGATTTGGTGCCAATAATAAAATCGATTTAGCACGCCTCCGCGAGTAGTTTTATTACTGACGATTCTTAGGCGGTGGCTCTAGTGTTATTTTGGTTGTGTGCCCTTGTAGCTTTTCGCTGCGGGCGTTTTTGGTTTTCGTGTGTTGTCCTACTCGTTGTATTATAGATGTATTTCGTGGATCCTATCTAGTGATGTGATTATACTGTTGGGAAAGAGGGAACTGGTTGCTTTGATTTTGTTTTGTTTGTAGCTTGTGTACTGATCATAAAAATAGCTGTGTTTCCACTAACATGCAGAAAAAAAAAAAACTAGTCGGTAGGTAGGACAAACTTTTTTTATTTTTCTGTTTTTTCTCCAGAATAGAACAGGGTCTTACCTGTAATGGTATAAAAATACAGGTATTTTGTTGAAGGTCGGTGCTTTAACGTTTTGTATTTTGCATTTCTACTGATAAAAAATAGCAGAATCGGATGTTTGAAACAGTGTCGGTCGGGTTCGTGGAAACACAGCTATATTTTTAAGCCTAATGGTAAACAGGATCAATTATAAACAGAACGATGAGCACAAAGCATGAAAAAGCCCGTAGCGAGCAGCAACAAGGCCGCACACAGAACAAATAACACCAGAACATCAAGAAAACACGCCTATATAATTTTGACCCCCGTAAACCCCACTTGGTAAAACTGGGGTTTACAAGGGTATACACTATTTTTCTTATTGCTGCTCAAAACATAAATTGTGGCACTCGTTAGAACCGCCTCGTCGAAGCGGTTCTAACGAGTACCCACAATCTATGTTTTGAGCAGTAATATGAAAAAATATCAGATTTATTTTATCTGAAAATTTTCAATTTTTGGTGGTAAAATTTTCAGTTATTTGAATAGGCTTGTTTTCGTAATGTCTTGAGAAAGGTGACCTTGATGCTTGCATCATAACAAGAAAACAGAAAGCAAAGTTGGCAGCCATATAACAAGTGACCAGAATGATAGAATTTCAACGAGTCACGTCTTTTTATGTCTCTGAAAACTACAAAAAAAATATATACATGTTCTCTACTCAGTTGTAATTAGCACTTTAACGCTTAGCATGCTGGGTGAAAATTTCATCAGACGACATTTTGAAATATTTTTCTTTCTTTTTATTTCAGAAAATAGGATTTGACATTTCATAATATTGTCTTCTTAGGAGAAAATTTGCATGAAATGTCAAATCCTATTCTCAGGAAAGAAATAAGAAAAATATCATCAAATTGTGGTCTGCTGAATCTATCCATAGCTTGGTAAGGGTGAAGTGTTAAATCGATAACAGAACGGTCAGAGCGAACAAATGACGAGGAATTTAAACAGGAATAACATCAGCTCAAGTGTTAGAGGGCTTATGAGTTACCCAGCTAGCAATCTACGTAAATCTACATCGGGCCGTCATCGGCCCGTCAGCTACCCTGACGGGCCGATGACGGCCCGATATAGATTTACGTAGATTGCTGACTGGGTAACTACTTTCTTTGCAGTGTTGGCAGTAAAATAAGCACAAAAGTACCTACCGGCACAACCGATGATGAAGGAAGCACGGAAAGCAAACGACTGGATCTAACGAGGGATTACAAGTTCCCTGCGGATAGTGTGGAAGACCGAAAAGCTGCCCTAATGGCTCGTAAAACAGCAAAATTTAGGTGGGAAGACTCATACGAAGTCGTATCTGAAAATGAGGTTTGTACTAGTTATTTGATACATTACATCACGAAAACATGCCTATAAATTTAGGTGGGAAGACTCATACGAAGTCGTATCTGAAAATGAGGTTTGTACTAGTTATTTGATACATTACATCACGAAAACATGCCTATAAATTTAGGTGGGAAGACTCATACGAAGTCGTATCTGAAAATGAGGTTTGTACTAGTTATTTGGTACATTACATCACGAAAACATGCCTATAAATTTAGGTGGGAAGACTCATACAAAGTCGTATCTGAAAATGAGGTTTGTACTAGTTATTTGATACATTACATCACGAAAACATGCCTATATAATTTTGACCCCCTTAAACCCCACTTTTATATAGTAAAATTGGGGTTTACAGGGGTATACATTATTTTTCATATTTCTGCTCAAAACATAGATTGTGGGTACTCGTTAGAACCGCCTCGTCGAGGCGGTTCTAACGAGTACCCACAATCTATATTTTGAGCAGAAATGTGTAAAATATAGGATTTTTTTTTATCTGAAAATTTTCTTTTTTTGGTGGTAAAATTTTCAGTATATTTGAATAGGCGTGTTTTCGTAATGAGACGCCAATGTGATCCGTATTCCATATGCGAACAGCGAAAATCCAAATAATATTTGCATTTGCGCAATATGATTGAATATTCGTCTCATTGACGATTTTAGCTTCAAATTACAGTTATATTCTACCTCCGTTGTCGGCATATAGCATACGAACAGTCTTTTTTTTTTTTGTAGTTTGTTTTGATTGTTTGTTCTTTTTAGATCATCTGAGCACAAACTGCTCATGGGGAGCTATTATTATCGCCTGGTGTTCGTCGTCCGCCGTGCGTTCGGACGTTCAAAATTTCACTGAAACACGTTCTCTTCTGAAACCATTGGGCCGAATTTGCTGACCACATACAGCATTCTCTCAACACCCTCTGTTAAATTCCTTAAAAACCTTTTGGATCCATGCAGAACTCTGGTTAATATGGCATCGGAAAGAAAAATCTTTAAAACCCTTCTACTCAGAACCTGCTCAGAGGATTATAAGGAAATTCTAGTGATGTATTTTGATGAGTCTCTATAAGATTCCTTCAAATCATGTTGATCCTGTGAAAAACATGACTCTCAGAAGTTATTCAAGTGATTTCAATGAAATTTTACAGGGATGTTCTTTTGATGACTTTCTAGCAGATTCCTTCAGCTCATATTGATCTGATCATAAGAAGGTAGCCAGTGTGTGGGGCATTTTCCCCTTAAGTGGCTGTAGTGCGAACTTCAAAACTCTTCTAAGAATTCTTCAAGGGACTTCAATAAAAGTTTACGATTATGAGTGACATTCTATCAGATTCCTTCAACTCGAATTGATCGGTCAAAAAAACAAAGCCGCTAGTGAGTGAGGCATTTTACCCGATATACGGCTTTAGTGCAAACTTTAAAAAACTGCTTAGAATCTGCCTTATGGATTTAAGTGAACATTTACAAGGATGTTCTCTGATAGATTCTCAAATGATTCCATCAACATGTTGATCGGTTGAAAAAACATGGTATCAATGCTGTTGCCTCGACGTTAATGCGACGTATAAGGGTGAATATTTACTTACAGGACTTTTTTACATATAATACTTGCTAAAATCAACATATTTGTTTCCAACTGTTCGATGTAAAATGTAAAAATATGTCACTTGAAGTACAATATTCTAAAACAGACACTATTTCTTATACAAATTATGGCTTCCATTACCACCTGGAAGTGCCCTGTAACTGTAAAATGTCCGACCCTTTACGGGGTAGTCCTTGACCTAAATTTTGACTTTCTTCATTCAAGCTGTATTTATTCTGAATAAGTATAAAATGCTTTTAAATAGCGAAAGAAATGTTTCTTGTTTCAGGTTTTAGTAAATAAACTGCATGAACGGAATGGACAATTATAAAAATGGTGACATTTAGACAAATGTCTCTGTGACTAACAAAAGAGGTGTTTTGTAGTCACACTTGCTGTAGTCAACATGCAATTATCTATACTTCTGTTTAGTCATAAAAGGAAACCCAGCAGAAAATATTTCTGTTAAAAACAATACATTATTTTGTTATATTTTCATTTGTAATGGAACGGACAGTCGTAAAGGTACATGACAACTATAATGGTAAAAATATAATAATTTCTAGTGGCATTTTTGACATGTTAAACGTGTATATGTCTCAGACTCTTTTACCCTATTTCAGTGGATAAAGGCTTCAGGACATGTTTTACGCTCGCAACAAAGCAATTGATCCAGAAAATATAATGTGAACATAGTTACAAACGGGATTGGTATCCCTGAATTGGCATTACATGCGAAAAACACTGATGAAAAACCTGTTAATCAAACATAACTTTTGGCATATTATGTAAACTGACTTCCAAGCAATCCACAGGAAACTATAATTTCAACAAGGATTAACAATAAAACATGAAAATGTCTGCACCGTTACACACTAGAGTAATAGTGTGGACGTAAAAAGTCACGGTATGGACAGTTCAATATTCGTTATGAAAGTTACACTTATGTCCCAACAGAAAGAGTGGTGTCCATAGTAAGAAAAAACTTATTCTACGAGGCGATTTGTGTTATGTCTTATCTTGTGTTATTTTGTTGTTGCGTTTTTTCAGTCCTTTTAGCATTGCGATTACCTCACTTGGGGAAGAGAGAGCTAATCTTAGTGCTTTTCGTACATTTGTTCGATTTGCGTTTGTTTAGTTTTGTCTGTTTCCTCTTCCTCTTGGTGTCTTGGAAGAGCTGCGGTTTGTGATTGTGGCACTCCCTGGACTTTTCTCTTACTTTTTTTTCGTTTTTAGTTTATATCATCCCCATTTAGGTCAAATTGGTTTCATATGAAAAGGATTTACGTTCACGTGAAAAAAAAAATAAAATGAACAGTGTGGACGCACAATAAATGTAGCATGAAAAGTTTTTTTTTCATTTCATAGTCTTTTTTCCTGACGTTGTTATGTTCTTAATTTGCGTTTCCAGTGTAAACTGCATGATGGGACATAACATCTAGGGACAGACCTTTTATGCAGACCTTTAACTTAAAGTTGAAAAAGCAGTCAGAAATAATTTGTTTTCGAAAGGACTCTTACAATAAACAAAAGATAATATAATTTTATTACCTGTTCCAATGAATCTATTTTATAGAAGGGGTTCGTCAATAAAAATGAAATGAAATTTAAATTTTTTTGAAATCCGGACATTTTACCGTTACATTGAATGTATAGGACCTGAGTATAGGACACACTTTCTCGACACCTTGATTTTTCAAGTATCGTACTGTACAACATGACTGAAAATTTAGTAAAATGAGAAAATGAATATATTTATTACACAGCACGGAATTCAGAGTTTTTTTAATGAATACAACGGACACGAAAAGTCCCGTAATCAAATAGTCACCCGTAAATGCCATGTACCTGTAACGTTGCATCGACGTTAATGTGACGTTGTATAAATGCCGTGAGCTCGCTGGATTACAACTGAAAGTATTAGCCTGCGATCCCTTCTAGGATCAAAGTATTTCAACTGGAATAAGACCTATTTGAGATTACCCGAGAAGGAAACTTTCTTTGATGAGTGATCACCTTTGCGACAACATTAATGTTACAGTGCTCTCCCCGCTTTCTCTCTCTCTCTCTCTCTCTCTCTCTCTCTCTCTCTCTCTCTCTCTCTCTCTCTGAGGTGTGTACATCCAAGTAAATATACATCGTTAGACAACGACGATACGACGTTGTTACAACGGTGTGCGTTTACTGGGGTGTACTTATAAAATAGTACCGATATTTAGTTCAATCTGAAATTTACACAAACATTTATTTACTTCTTTTGCAGGATATCGAATTCCATCTTGTCCATAAGAATGGCTTAATGGTTGGCAGTTCACTTGACATTCATTTTACTGCTAAAAATAATTCAGACCACAAGAGAACAGTAAAATATTCAAGGATTTCTGTATCTTCAAAGACATACGATGGTCAGGTTGGGGGCGCTTTCTTCAAAAAGGACTTCGAAGAGTTTGACATTCAACCTAGGAAAGGTATGTTACTTAGAGCTTACTACAAAAAATAAATAAATAAATAAATAAAAGACCTTCAAAGCGTTTGACATTTGAGCCTTGAAAAAATAGGGCCACTTGGAGCTTTCTTCCAGAAAAGATCTTCAAAACGTTTGACATACAGCCTAGGAAAGGTAAGTTCACTTAGAGTTATCTTCAAAAAATGTATCTTCAAAGCGTTTGACATTGAACCTTGGAAAGGTATATTCACTTAATGAGTTTTAATGATCAGAAAGGACACGAAAATAAAAAGACGCTACAGTGAATTACGGGAGCAGTTCTACAGCCGCCACACAGCACTAACAACAGTTATAGTGAAGGTAAACAGTTTCTAAGCCGAATGATCCTTGATAGCAATGGACACACCCACAAAACTGAAAATGTGCTAAGTGCCAATTTTTCTGGGTATGACTAACTAGTTTATGCCAAGTAGTCCTCATCAATGACTTTTATACAAACCAAAATTCCTAAATGGTCTCAATGATCACAAAGTACCCGAAAATATAAACTACACTATAATGAAGAACGGTGAAACGTTTACTTTCGCAACAGTGCTCTTCTATCAGCTGTAGTAAACAAAATAATTCTAAAAGAATAACCCTTTGAGAGCACGGAACACGCCTACAAAACTGACCCTAACAACCTGTAGTGAAGATCAATAGATTCTTTTCCGGAAAACCCCCTTATCCGATGCCTTACTATGATTGTGTTCCATCACTGTGGCATTTTCAGTGCATTTCCATACTTACTTTAAGGAGTCAGTAAAAAAGGTAAGAGAAAATTCAAGGGAGTGCCATAATCACAAGCCGCAGCCCTTCCTAGACAGCATGAGGAAGAGGAAACAGACAAAACCAAACAAGCGCAAATCGAACAAACGTACGAAAAGCACTAAGATTAGCTCTTTCTTCCCCATGCAAGGTAATCGCAATGCTAAAAGGACTGAAAAACACAATAACAAAATAACACAAGGCAAGACTTAAAACAAATCGCCTCGTAGAATAAACCACAAAGCAACAAAGAGTAACACTAACACCGCAACCACCGCCTTAGAACGGTCCCCCGCCTTTTCGAAGAAAAGCGAAGGGACATGGTATTCGGCTTCCCATGGTGCCTGGTGCGTGGTTCCGACCTTGTAGTAGGTACCTTGTTAGCGCAACTCCTCCTACAGTGTTAGACCGATCGTTTTGAAACTTTACAGGTGTTTTAATCATGGTCTGAAGATATACATGTGCTTTTTACATAAGTCTTCTTCTTTTTTTTCACTTTTTTTACATTTTTAGCTTAGATTTTTTTGCATGGCTCCGAGTTTATAGTGGGAACCTTTTGAGCGCAACTCCTCCTACTCCTACAGTTTTATACCGATCCTTCTGAAACTTCACGAGTATCTTAATCATGGACTGAAGATATGCATGTGCTTTTTACAGAATCTTGAATTTTTTTTTTTTTCAAGTTTTTCACATTTTTAACTTAGACTTTCTTTCATGCTTCAATACTATTTAAGTGTATATGTAGTAGGTACCTTGTGAGTGCAACGCCTCCTATATTTTTATACCATATCCACTGAAATTATACAGATTTTTTCACCACAGTCTGAAGATATGCATAGGCTTTTTACAGAATCTTGAAGTTACTCTTTTTTTGCTTTTTTGACATTTTTAACTTTTAACATAGACTTTTTACATGTTTCAATACTAATAAAGTACATATAGTAGTTGGTACATTGTGAGTACAACTCCTCCCACAGCTTTAAGCAAACGCTTCTGAAATTTTACCGGCATTTTGGTTTTGGTCTGAGGATATACATGTGCTCTTGGCTACATTTTTATTTATTTGATTGTTTCCATAATTTAGCTTCAGTTTTTTTCCTGCTTCATAACATAGATAAATGATACAGGACCAATGGTCCTCTGGTTAACTTACTCATTTTACAAAAACAAATAAAAATAAGGCGGAGGACATAAATTCCTTATGGAATTTGCTTGTCTTTTGTTGTTGTTGTTTGTTTTGTTTTTTGTTTTTTATTTTGTTGTTGTTTTTTATTTCAGAAAAGAAGCTGAGTATAACTTTGAAAGAGTCCGATTACCTTGCCCATTTAGTGGATCAAGCATACGTGTTGGTAGTTGGAAAAGCATATGCGCCAGTGCTTAGGTACAAGAATGAACGTGGAATACCTCGGACGAGGCCTGCTCAGACGGTGTACAGAGACCGTAATTTCCAGTTTCAACATCCAGAGCTGTCTGTCGCGGTAAGATTATCTGTACTTTTGTAATCGCTTCTTAGTAATATTTGCAGTGGCTTTGCAAGCACAGCGTGATATAATTTTGTAAGTGCGCCAAGGTTGGCTTTGCAGTAGTTTGGTAAGCTTGACATAATATAATTTGCAGGAGTTTTGCAAGCGCGGCGTGATCAGATTTTCGGCAGTTTGTTAGAGTGGCGTGAAAAGGTTTGTAGTCATTTTGTTAGCACGAAGCAGTTGGATTTGCAGTAGTTTTGTAAGTGCAGCGTGATAATATTTGTAGTCAATTTGTAAGCATGGATCGGTTAGATTTGCAGTAATTTTGTAAGCGTGTCCTAATTAGGTTTGTAGTTATTTCATAAGCACGGAGCTGTTAGCTTTGTAGTAATTTTGTAAGCGCGGTGCGGTAAAAATTGTAGTGATTTTGCAAGCGGAGCAGTTAGATTTGAAGTGTTAAGGTTTGTCTCTGGGAAGGGCTGCGGTTTGTAATTGCGGCATTCTCTGGACTTTTCTCTTACCTTTTTTTGTAGGTTTGTAGTCATTTTGCAAGCGCGGAGCGTTTGGATTTGCAGTAGTTCTATAAACGCGGTGCGATTAGAAGGTTTGTAGTCATTTTGCAAGCGGAGCAGTTATATCTGAAGTATTTTTGTAAGCGTGGCGTGATAAGGTTCGTTGTCATTTTGCAACCGCGGAGCAGCTAGATTTGGAGCAGCTTTGTAGACGCAGTGCGATAAGGATTGTAGTCATTTTGCAAGCGGAGCAGGTAGTTTTGAAGTAGTTTTGTAAGCGCGGCGTGATTAGATTTGCAGTAATTTTGTAATCTTGTCCTAATTAAATTTGTAGTTATTTCATAAGCATGGAGCAGTTAGCTTTGTAGTAACTTTGTAAGCGCGGTGCGATAAGGTTTGTAGTCATTTTTCAAGCGGGGCAGTTAGATTTGAAGTAGTAAGGTTTGTAGGTTTGTAATCATTATGCAAGCCCGGAGCAGTTGGATTTGCAGTAGTGTTATAGGCGCGGTGCAGTAAGGTTTGTAGTCATTTGTTAAGCGGAGCAGTTAGATTTTGACACGTAGTTTTGTTAGCACGGCGTGATAAGGTTAATAGTCATTTTGCAAGCGGAGCAATTAGATTTTAGTAGTTTTGTAAGCGCGGTGCAATAAGGTTTGTAGTCATTTTGTAAGCATGGAGCCGATAGGGCTGCAGTAGTTTTGTAATTACGGCGTGATAAGTTTTGTAATCATTTTGAAAGTGCGGAGTAATTGGATTTGCAGTAGTTTTGTAAGTTTTCTATCATTTTGTAAGCAAGGAGCGGTTGGGGTTGAAGTAGTTTTGCAAGCGCTGCATGATAAGTTTTCTAGTTATTTTGAAAGCACAGTTAGGTTTGCAGTAGTTTTGTTAGTGCGGCGTGATAAGTTTTGTAGTTGTTTTGTAAGCACGGAACAGTTATGTATGCAGTAGTTTGCAGTAGTTTTGTTAGTGCGGCGTGATAAGTTTTGTAGTTGTTTTGTAAGCACGGAACAGTTATGTATGCAGTAGTTTTGTAACTGCGGCGTGATAAGTTTTGTAGTTATTTTGTAGTCTGTAAAGCAGTAGCTTTGTAAGCGCGCCGTTATATAGTTATTTTGTGGTCTATAAATAATTAGCCGTTTCGAAGATGTAAAGATACTTGGTAGTATTATAGAATAGAACTAGCAGAGTGTCATATACAGGAATGACAACTCTCAGGTTTTTGTGTTTCCTTTTTATATATTTTTGTTCGATTTCAGTCTATAGCTTAAAAGATTCTTACGATACTTGATAGAATTATAGAATAGGGTAAGCCAAAGAGTCAAATCCAAGAATGACAACTCTCACTGAGTTAAACAAGGTTGGCAACTCTCACTCTTCTGGTCCTTGTTATCACATGTTAGTACGCAGGTGAGGCATAAGCTTCAGTGAAGTTTTGTATTAGCTTTTTTAGCTCACCTGAGCCAAAGGCTCATGATGAGTTATTGTGATCACTTCACGTCCGTCGTCCGTCTGTCCGTCCGTCTACACCTTTGAACAACTTCTCTTCTGATACCCCTGAGACAGTTTTCTTCATACTTCAGCGGAGCCTTCTGTTGAAGGGGGATTGAAAATTTGTACAAATGGTCAGTCCGTCAATCAAGATGTCTGCCGTGCTAATATGGCGTAAAAACACTAAACAATCTTCTTCTCCAGAACCATGAAAGTTTTGAGGCTAAATCTTCCCGTATGTCATTTTGTTTTTGTGTTTTTCAGTCCTTTTAGTATTGCGATTACTTTGCTTGGGGAAGAGAAAGCTAATCTTAGTGCTTTTCGTACGTTTGTTCGATTTGTGCTTGTTTGGATTTGTTGGTTTCCTCTTCCTCTTTGGGTCTGGGAAGAGTTGCGGTTTGTGATTGTGGCACTCCCTGGACTTTTCTTTTACCTTTTTTGTGATTGTGGCACTCTCTGGACTTTTCTCGTACATTTTTGTGATTGTGGCACTCCCTGGACTTTTCTCTTACCTTTTTTTTGGTACATAGCATCTAAGGCCTCAAGGTCAACCAAGTTTGTTCAAACGGTGATCCTAGGCTGACCTTTGAACTTTTTACGACAAGGTCAAATTTTCGTCCCTATGCATCTGTATGGGGAAAATATTGAAAAGTCAGTTTCTCAAAATGTATTGAAGACTTATGACTGAAAATCACAATGTATGATTAAAGTAACAAACCCTTTTAGTTACAATCAACATTTTTCTCCCGGGGTTATCTGCCCTTGCCCATGGGCTACATAAATATATAAAATCTCGTAATCTTAAGACGTCTTCTGTTCTGAAACAGCCTTGACCAATTTTCACCAGAGTTCAAATTGGACCTTGTGTCAAAGGGGTATTATCAATTTGTTCAAACGGTTTTGTATCATTAAACAAGATGGCCGCCATGTCCATATATGGTAAAAACACTTAAAAATCTTCTTCTCCAGAACCGAGAAAGCTTCAAGGCTGAATCTTAGTATAAAGCATTGGGAACTCAAGGTTTACCAACTTTGTTCAAATGATGACCCTCGGTCGACATTTGACTTTCTTACGGCAAGGTCAAACTTGCATTCTTATGTATATGCATGGGGAAAATATGAAAAGTCCGTTTCTCAAAATGTGTTAAAGACTAATGACTGAAACTTACAATGTATGATCAAAGTAGCAAACCCTTTTAGTTACAATCAAAATTTTGTCCCCCAGGATTATCTGCCCCTTGGCTACATGTATAAAAAAACTCAAAATCTTTAAATGTCTTCTTTACTGAAAAGCTTGACCATTTTTCACCAGATTTCACATTGGGTCTTCTATCGAAGGGTATTATCAGTTTGTCTGCATCATTAAACAAGATGGCTGCCATGTCCATATATGGTATAAAAAATATTTAAAAAAAAAATTCTCCAGAACCAAGAAAGCTTCAAGGCTGAATCTTGGGATAAAGCATAGGGAATCAAGGCCTACCAAGTTTGTTCAAGTGATGATCCTAGGATCACCTTTGACCTTTCCATGGCAAGGTCAAATTTGCATCTCCATACTCTTGTATGAGGTAATTAATGAAAAATCATTTTCTGAAAATGTACTAAAGAGTAATGGCTGAGTAATGGCTGAAATTTGCAATGTATAATTTACCTTATTATTAGCAATCAAATTTTGTCCCCTTGCAGTTATACGCCCTTGCCCATGGGCTATATACATGTTTAAAATTATGTAATCGTTAAGCATCTTCTTCTCTGAAACTGCTTGACCAATTTTCACCGAGTCTTCTGTCGAAAGGATATTAACAGTTTGTTCAAATGGTTCCACACCATTGAACAAGATGGTCATCATGCCCATATATGGTAAAAACCCGCTTAAAATCTTCTTCTCCAGAACTAAGAAAACTTTGAGACTGAATATCGGTGTACGTAGCATTGGGTCTGCAATGATGATGATCCTAGGATGAACTTCGACCTTTTTATGACAAGGTCAAATTCGAATCCCCATACAAAATGTTGAAAAAACATTTTCTGAAAATGTATTAAAGGCTAATGGTTGGAACTTACAATGTTCGATAAAAGTAGTAAAACTTGTTAGTTAGAATCATACATTTTATACCCTGAGGGTATCTGTACTTTGCCCCAGGGTTGTGTGCATGTATAAAATTGTATAAATCTTTAAATGCCTTCTTGCCAGTTTTCACCAGATTTCAATTCAATTCAAATTCAATTCAAATTTATTACTCTCTGGTTATATAAAATATAACAACATGAGGAGCTACTCAAGATGCAAGAACAATACATTTATGGCAACTCTAACAAAAAACTGAAAGTTTAATACTAGATAGGTCAAAGACGGCAACGAGCTTAAATATGTGAAATTAATTTCAACCGTTTCCTAATAATTTAACAAGTCCCGGTAAGAATGAAATAAGCATGATTTATTGATGTAGATTTCATCGCTTGATTGAGCATGTTATCAGTTCTATGAATGAAATTCCGCGTTTACAATCAGTTCATGTATTTGGATATAATTTCCATTCATAATGCTTCCAAAACAATGTTACCAGTGTGTTTCTGCTAATTATGGAGTACAATTTGCAGTCGTTCGGTTGTTATTTCTAATCAGGTAAGTATTCTAGTTGTCATCACGAAAACATACCTATATGTTGACCCCCTTAAAGCCCAATTTTATATAGTAAAACTGGGGTTTACAGGGGTATACATTATTTTCTTATTTATGCTTAAAACATAGACTGGTGGTACTCGTTAGAACCGCCTCGACGAGGCGGTCCTAACGAGAACCAACAATCTATGTTTTGAACAGAAATATATATATATATATATATAAAAAAAAAAAAAAAAAAAAAAAAAAAAAAAAAAAACAGATTTTTTTTATCTGAAATTTTTTTCATTTTTTGGTGGTAAAATTTTCAGTATATTTGAATAGGCATGTTTTCGTAATGAATGGAGTTTTGACGTTTAGCACTCTAGGCAAGACTTTTTCAGTAGACGTCATCTTGAAACATCCCTCCGATTCCTCCCAGGAAGCAGAACCCAACATTTCACGGGACTGCCTTTATTTGGGAAAACACGCCTAGTATGATAAAATGTCTCACTTCCCGAGGAAAAAGACATTATCATCAATTCGTCCTCCCTGAACTAGCCCAGAGAGTGGTAAAAGTTAAGGCGGTTATAAACACGCGCTTTCAGTTTTCTTAAAAATTCAAGGGTAAGGATATCTATACCCTTACAATTCTCACCCACACCCTGCTCTAGGTCACTACTTTAATCGTCTACCGTACGACGGTACATATAGTATCACAGAACAGATGTCCGTGTGGGGACCAAGAAAAATTCACTTTTAACTGTCAGACAAATGTTTTGTTTTACTCTAAGGCTACTCATAGGTAGCATATGAGAAAAGAAATTTCATTTATATAACACAGCATGGTGTCGCGCTTTATAGAACAAGCTAATACAGAGAGATATATATATATATATATATATATATATATATATATATATATATATATATATATATATATATATATATTAGAGAGAGAGAGAGAGAGAGGGAAAGAGAGTAAGGAAACAGAGAGAGAGAGAGAAAGAGAGAGAGAGAGAGAGAGACCGTATTTCTTCTAATTACTCTCGGTGCAGTACCCAGCAAGCAAGTAGCGTCGAAACAACGTCGACTCACCGCTGATTCAACGTCCAGACTCCGAATCAGCACTGGGTCGTCGCTGCCGTAATGCCGCGTGCTCGTTGGGGTAAATATACAAAGTGCAATATACAATATATAATATACATAGTGCAATATAAACAATATGTAGCATTTATGACTTTTCTACTCTTTGTACCTCAACATTTAAGTAATTATCTAGTTTAATAGTACATAGTTATTACTTTTGTGTTATTTTGCATCGCTGCGCAATAATATTTTATTTCTACATTAATTTTAAAAGAGAAGCATTTTGTTTTTATTAGTTCCCCTGCTGATTTTCACAGTTGTCATTATAATGTCAATAAATATGCAGAGTTTGTTTATTACTCTCCTGTTGTTATGGTTCATCAATAAGTTAAATTTTATAGTATTTGGGTGTGTTCTAGTACGATTTTATATACTGTTTTCGCTGTTCGTTGAAAAAACTACATTTCATTATTTAGTGAAATTCACCACCAATATCTTCATTACATAGCCAACATATTCGGTCATTTATGGGTATCCCTGACCATCTTCCCATTTCAATAGACAGACGGTGGTTTCTCGTTCTGAAAGCAGTTAATATTCGACATTTACTATTAGACAGTGTCGTAAAATAGGGATTTATTTCATTTTTTTTTAAATATGCGATAATTTATTCCACTTGACGATTTATCAACCAGCGAATTTCATGTTTGTATGAACTGGTCTTTAAGTTTTTGTTTGAAAGTTTGGCAGAACCAATTTGGGTTTACTTCATTATGGGACTCCCAGATACTACTATACCCATTAGTGCATATCAGATTTTTTATGTTAATTAGCCACTTGAAGTTGAGTTTCATTTGATTATTTAAACTTTTTAGTATCTTATATATACATATAGCTGTGTCATTTTTGCTATTGTGTTTTAGTTTAGCCCAAAATGATATTATTCTGCTTTGTATATCTATATAAAGAGGGTATGCTCCAAGTTCTCCATACACCATAAACAATAGAGTAGACTTTTCAAGTTTAGTATTTGTTTAAAAAAATAATTGTACTGTTTCTATGATATCTATATTTCCAAAACCCCAAATTTCGCACCCGTACAATAATATTGGTTTAATGGTCTTATCAAAAAGAAAAACTTGCATATCAATAAGTAAATTCAAAGTTCTAGATTTACGTTGTAAAGAAAACAGCGCAAAGTTAGCCTGTTCAGCAATATGGCATTTTGCTTTTTGGTATGACCCACTGCGTGCTAAAACCACTCCAAGATATTTGTATTCATTAACAATTTCTATTTCTTCGCCCCCAAATATAAATCTGTTATCGTATGTTATCCTACTGGAGAATATGACATTTTCGTTTTGTTTATGTTAACTGTTAATTTCCATTCAAAGATATCCAATGCCTTTTGCAATCCTTCCTTAGTGTTACTAAACAATACAGTATCATCTGCGAATAGTAATACAAATAATTGTATAAATACGTATATGTTTTCATCATTGGCTTCAAAGGTTTGTCCAGTTGCATTGCTAAAATGCAAGTTACTTCTCAGGTCATTTAAGAATACTGAGAAGCATAGTTGAGAAATATTTTCGCCTTGTCGAACGCCTGTTAGACAAGCGAAGAACACAGAGATGACTTCTGGGGTAATTATTTTTGATTTAATATTATTATACATATTTTTGATAAATTCTAGACATTTACCGTTTATATTTTGCTAATTTTGTCCATAAACCATTTCTCCACACCTGATCGAATGCTTGTTTAAAATCAATGAAAGCACAGTATAACTTTGTTTTCCGTGTTTTAGTTATCTCAATTAAACTTTGTAAAATAAATAAATTGTGACTGGTTGAGAATCCCGTGCGAAAACCTGCTTGACAAGAGTCAAAAATTTCATATTCCTCTATATATATAGTCAATATATTGTTTAGTACAGCTGTAAATAATTTACCCAAGCAGCTTAGTAACCTTATAGGTCTGTAATTTTCTGGCTGGCTTGGGTTACCTTTATTTTTGAAAATTGGTAAGATATTTTCTAAAGTCCAGCTTTCGTGAACAATACCAGAATCAAATATAATGTTAAAAAGTTTGACGTACACAGGTGACATGATATGGGTTGTACATTTGATATGTTCATTTAAAATATTGTCTATTCCCGGACTTTGGTTGTTGTTGTTTGTTTTTTTTAAGTTTTAATCGCTAGATTTATTTCATGGTCCGAAAAGGGTTGGTTTATATGTTCGTTAATGTTAATAGGGTCTCTCGAAACGTTTGGGCCATCAGAATTTTCAATATCATCGCTGTTCATATTTGAATTGGCTTCTTTAAAGTAATTGTATAAATCCTGCAACGTGGCCGAGGTTTTTCCGCTTTTTCCTTTTACTGAATTTATGATCTTCCAAAATTCTTTTGGTTTTGCCTGTTTAAGATTTCTTAGCTGTGATACCTTTTCGTTTTACGGCGTTTACGTTTCACAGTTAATCCGTTATGCCAGAACTTGTTCAAATTATCAGGACTTCATGGAGCGTGGGAAAGTGCTCACTCAAAAGTTGTTGAGCCAGGGGTATCAAAAAACCAAACTGGTAGCAACACTTAAGAAGTTCTATGGGAGACATCATGATCTAGTCAATCCCTACAATGTGGCAGTTTCCAGAATTGTTTCTGATGTTTTTGCCAGTGACGCGCCATAAGTAGACTTCCCAAATCCCGGACATACGATTCTACCGATATTTCCTTCGTTCAGGCCCATGGGCATGGTGGGCGAAGCTTGCTTACCAAGTAATGCTTACTATCCGCGGACGCCTGATTACACCCTTTGTTCTGGGGTCCATGTCTGTTGGTCTGAACATTCTGATTCGTCATTCGTTTATGGATTTATGATTTTGGATTACGGCTTTGGTACCATGACCGCAACTACTTTTAAAACGTCTTTCATTCTTTGACAAAGTACTTTTATAATCTTTACTTACGTTTCCTAATAATTTTTGTAGTAATTCGTTCTATATCTATTACATAATTTCCTAACATTGTGATACACATTACGTGCAGCGCGACATTCACTACTGAATCATGGCATATTGTGCTTATTTTGGGGTTTATTTCTTATTAATTTGTTACGTTTAGTTCCAAAAGAGGACTTTGCTGCTGACGTGAACAATTGTTCCATTTTGTTTACAAATACAGTTAACGCCCTCCGGTGTAACTGAGTAACCAGACAACATTAGATCTAATTTTCAACACCTCACCATAATTAAAATTTTCTACAAATAATTCCTTTTTGTCATTATCCCATGATTTTGCTTCTGCTTCACTGTGCAAAGCAGCGTTATATGTTGTTCTTTTATCATGGTCGGTGTGTATATATGTAAGTCCAGTGTCACTGGGCAATAGGTGTCCGAAAATAAATTGTCAAACTCAAGAATGTTGAAAAAAGAAATTATTTCTAGATTGTATGCTGACGATAGCATGTAATCAACTGTACTACTGTTTTTGCATGTTAATTTGGGTGAGTCGAAATCCACTCTACCATTTAGTATAAAGATATTATTATTCTTACAGAATTCTACAAACTGGTACCCATACGAGTTAGTGCTAGTATCAGCGTTGCTATGCTTTAATGGCACATTGTTATTGTTAAAACACTGGAATATGCTTACTTTATCTCTGTATAAATCTTCATTTCCTTGTACATTACAAAGAAACTCGTCACATTTGCAGATATCAGGTAATGTTGCAGTTCTCGAGTTGAAGTCGCCAAATAACAACACATTACTCTTATCTGCACAGACCCTATCGAACTCATTTTGAAGTTCAAGGTAGGGATCAGGGTGGGACATTTTGAGCCATACGGCGGTATATATGTCACAGCACAGATTAGGTCTTCACAAATAGGAAGAATTGTTTTGAAATACTAGACCATAAAGTCAATTCACTCACACTTTTTTTAAAATTTGAATGTAAGGCTCAAAATTATCCACTATAAGAGCTATTCCGCCTGATCTGTATCCTGAAATTTGTCTTCGATTATTTGTAAATATTCTATAACCATTGATTTATTCTTGGTAACATCATCTAGTTTACTTTCCTGAATACCTATTAAGTCGTACTGTGTCAAAAAAGTGACAAACTCTGGGCAACTGAGTTTTCACTTTAATTCACAGGTATTTAGAGAAAGTAACTATAACTTTTGGATTTGGTTAGAACCCGCTTTTTTATTGCTTACTATACCACAGCTGGTATTTGTTGACTGAATGTCCCTATTACTGGAGATACTGTCGCCCTCTACGCGCCGCTACGCTTCATTACTTGAATAGTTTTCTGTAGATTCACTGACTATGTATGTTTTTTTTATCATTGTAGGCCCATTGTTTAGAGGCAAACTGTTTGGCGTTTCATTTATATTTATAAATAACTGTGGTTGTTGAGATAATGTTCTGTACTGATTAGCAGGTGTGTCGCATTGTGGCGAATTTTCCACCTGTATGAAACTTGTTTGGAAGTCACTATCTTCACTCAAGGAACTTTGGTTTTCGCGATATTTCTTCAGAACTTTATCAGCATCAAGCGGTGATGGTGCTTTATGCCTACGGGTATCAGAGCGTTCTTTGTCGATTATGCTTTTGCCTTCCCTTGTGCTCAGTTCACTAAACATATTTGTTGTCGGTATTGTGTAGTTTGTCATATGACTTGTGTGTGTTTGTCGCGGCATATTTGAGGCAGGATTATGGACCGCTTTTCTGGTTGATCGTTGGTAAACTCTACTTTTCGTGTAGATGTGGCCCTTCCTATTGAAATTCCCTGTGGTGTCTTGGTGTTCCACCATTTGGTTTTTACCTGATTTATTACTTCAGGTTGTCTTTTATCCTGATGATCTTTGTTTATATTTGGTACATATTCTATGTCATTAATAAATAGCCTATCTCTTACAAGTCGTACCTTGTTGTCTTTATTTTGTCAAGCCCGTTTCATTTCCGGGTATAACAATTTTCGTTTTTCTTCTATTACTTTAGAGACCTGTTTCCTAACACTAAAAGGTTTGTCTGTCAAGGTTTTGGAGCTAGCATTCTGACATATTCACGGTCTTTTGATCGTTCAAACTTGGCTATAATTGGTCTTGGCATGTCGATATTTCTATCAGTGCTGTTAATTCTATGTACCCTGTGAAACTGAATAGGTTTTTCTATTTTCGTTTCCTGTTTCATAAAGTTTTGGAGTGTTCTTTCTGTGTCCTCAAATTCACCTTGTGCACATTCCTGTTCACGTATCCCCGTAAAAATCAAGTTATTTCTATTACCTCTGCACTGTAGGTCGGGTATAGAACTTTCTGCCTTTGTTACTGCTACTTTTACATTTCTCTGCTCGATCTGCAATTGTTCGACTTGGTCGCAAAGTTTGTTGACCAGTGAATCAGAACTTCTTTTGTCTGACTTGATGTCGTCATACATATCACGAAATGTTTGGATACTCTGGTCATAATTTCGTATCTTATGTGTAATTTCTTTTATAGCTTGGTCCATTATTTGTACAGTACTTTGCACATGGGTCATATTTTGTTTTAGGCCATTTAGCTCTGTGATTTGGTGTTCAATATTTGTCATTCTTACGTTTTGGTGGTATAGCGTTGCCTCCATGTTCCAATATTTAGCGTTTTGGCTTGCAAAATGAGATTTAATTTGGCGCAGCCTCCCATCTAAGCTTGCATCATCTGGGACATCCCAGGTGGGACGCAGTTACTATATCACCAATTGTTTGTTTTTCAATAGTATTGGATGTATAAATAGGAGTAGTAAGACCCATACCATTTGTTATAGGTTCATGTTGATATCAGTAGTTATCAGACTGTGACTGTGTTACACTTGAATGAAAGTTGATAACATGTTGTCTGCGTTGACCACCCTGATTACTACATGTCTCGTTTGGCATGCTTGTTACCGCTATATTTGGGTCTAGGGTATTTTGGAAAAATAAGACATCTCTAGTTTGATTCAGAAGACTTGAGGTTGAATTATTTACAGACATAGCCACCGGGCTGGGCGGCGGTGAAGGCAATGGATAGTCGTTGGGTGGGTTTCTCATACCTGTAGTGTCACTATTCGTGGTCTTTTTCTGATAGTTTTCACGTTTCTTATCCTTTTTTCCCATCTCTATCTCGAATCACAGAATCAACTATCCACATGTTTCCGAATTGTTACTGGCTTTGTATATTCTTTAGCTTTATATATTCTATTTTTCTATTATTTTAACGCCGTGTTTACAAAGTAGTGCTACCGCCATAAAGTCACGTGATTCCACATAAGGTCTTCTGTCGGAGTGGTACTAATAATTTGTTCAAACTGTTTTGTACTATGAAACAAGATGGTTGCCTTGCCCATATATGGCAAAAACACTTTAAAATCTTCTTCTCTAGAACCAAGAATGCTTTGAGGCTGAATCTTGGTATATAGCACTGGCGCAAGGTCTGCCAACTTTGTTCAAAGTAGATCCACAAGGATGACATTTGACCTTTTTACGACACTGTCAAATTTCTGTCCTAGTTGATGTGGCAATGTCGCATGGCATCTGCAGATATGCAGTGGTTGTTTTACTTAGGTGAGCGAATCGTGGCTCTTGGGCCTCTTGTTTATATATTGCCTGTACATTCAAATTGTGTTAACCTTTACCACTCTTCGGGCTTATTCAGCAGACGACAAATTGATGATAGTTTTCCCATTTTTTCCCAGAAACAGGATTTGGCATTGCATGCAAATTGTCTCCAGCGGAAACAATTTGCATAACATGTCAAATCCTGTTTACTGATAAAACTTAGAAAATTATTTCAATATGTCATCTGCTGAAAATTTTACCCAGAGTGCTAAGCATTAAGCAAGCACCTGTTGGGAAGTCAAAAGCTGTTTAAGACAGAGCTTGCATAATACATGCAAGTTTACACGTATTTGCCTTTTATGGGACCTAACAAATTCGCCTGTAAATACTGGTAATTGCTTAATGCAGGTGCACTTTCAGACAGTTTTGATTGTACTTACATGATAATTTTATTGGCCGGAGCGCAAATCGCGCCGGTCTCTTGATATAGCTTTGGAATTTTATGTATGGAGAAGTGTTCGATTAGCGCAGAGCGCAGTTTTGTAAGTTTGAATATGACTGCAGTCCATCTTTGGTAGGTTTGACTATGACCTGTAGTCCATACTTAAAGGTTCAAACATATTCATATCTGACGCATGCTGAAATAAGCTTCTAGATAAGATCTGGTAACATATTAAGTTTTGGCATTTTTTTTAATAATAATGTACAAACTAAATCTCGTAGAGATCCCAATATGACTAGGAGTCACATATTGATTAAAAGAATGACATTGTTGTTCTTTTTTACCTATTACATTGAAAATTTATTAAACTTTAGTATACCCGTGTCCCATATTTCTGAGTAAATATAAACAAAATTTGCGCCGGTATTTAGACGTTTACGTCTAAATACTCTGTCTTGTCTTAACTCTTTCACTGCCATAGTCGATAAAATAGTCTTTTGCCAACAGCCTAGATCCAGATGAGACGGCTCATAATGAGCCGTCTCATCTGGATTTATGCTGTTTGACATTCAGTCTTTCAATTTTACATATAAACTTCTTTCCGAGCGATAGTTTGTTTTAAAAAAAAACGCAGACAACAAATGTCGTTTGAACTTTGGCACCGAAAGAGTTAAATCGTTTTACTTCACTTACTCAATCCGTGTTTGCTTTTTTCCTGACTTCTAGGCACCAAAAGAGGGTAAACTGGGCAAGCCAGTAACTTTCACTGTCAGTTTCAAAAATCCTCTCAGTGTACCTTTGACAAAATGCGAGGTATCGTTTGAAACAACAGGCTTTGAAGACAAGAAGGACAGTAAACAAAAGTAAGTATTTTAATTTACATGCTGTAACAACCCTAAATATTGGGATAGAGAGGCATGAACAAACAGTGTAGGCTAAGATCTGACTCCGCAGAATGCCGCGTCTGATCTGGGTCTACACTGTATTCCATTCATCTTGCAGTATTTCAAACACATTGACAGGTCAGAAAATTAATTTGTTTAAAATTTAGGACAGTTTAGGACAAGTATGGAAGGACTCAGTATTTCACAATATTTAGGATAATTACTATACAGGCTCCCAGTGAAGACTGATTAGACCGCATGGACATGCTGAGTGATCTCCCTGTGGGCACGTGACGTTTATACAACGTTCCCTCAACGTCGATGCAATGTCATGACGTTGCATCGACGTTGTATAAACGCCATGTGCCCGCTGGACTGCATCTTTGCTTCCATAGTAAAAATGAATGCAAATTATGCAGAAATCTGTAGAGTAGGTAAATTTGAGACAGATTTCCAACAAGTTTCGCTTGTTCAATTCTTCTGAAAATAATGTTCAATAATTCAAATTCAGCGACGAAAAGTAAAAATATCTTCTTAACAATAAAAAAAAAAAACATTATTTTACTATAGAAATTGCATAGGTCAGACCAATTTTTGGCCGTAAATTTAATTTTGGAGTAAATATAGAACAAAACACAGAAACAGAAAAAGACAAATGGTTTCTGTAAAAGTATGATTTTAAAATAAGCCAAAAAAAAAAAAAAAAAAAAGTCTCTCCGAGTAATGTCAAAAGGAGGAAGGACAGTAGTCCAATATCTTTATGTGTTTGCTTTGTGTATTTAACACTTAACACGCTATGGACAGATTCAGCAGACGACAAAATGATGATTTTTTTTTGTCCCTAGAAAATAGGATCTGACATTTCATGCAAATTTACTCCTTTGTTTTCTAGAAAAAATTAGAAAAGAGTTTCAAAATGTCGTCTGATGAATTTTTTACCCAGCATGTAAACAAAAATATTCGGACCCGCTTGTTCAAAATATTGGCGTCATTCACAACTGCAGCAGACGACACTTATATATATATATATATATATATATATATATATATATATATATATATATATATATATATATATATATATATATATATATATATATATATCGACCCCCGTTATTTCGACCTCGCTTATCTCGAATAACCGCTTAAATCGAAGTGAAATTCTGGTCCCTGTTTTAACATGGAAATCTAAGAACAGGAAATAAAAATATTGTGGATAAGAGGAGCAATTTCTCCTCTTTTCCACATTATTTTATATATATTTCTAACTTCAGGAGTCAAATTACATATTCATTTGTTAAATGTGATTGTTCGATTTATTGTTTTCCTCATTTCCGCAACTCTGATATGTTGAGGTACGGATATTTCGAAGTGTTTCAAAGAGTCCCTTGGGATTCGAGATAACCAGAGTCGACTGTGTATATATATTTAAGATTTAAACAAACTTCAACAAAGAATTACGGCCCATGAAACTTGTTTATAGCAAGCGTAGTGGTGCAGTGGTTATGTCTCCTGACTCTGAAGGGCTACTAGGTGCTGCCTACCGGTTTCGAGCCTCACTTAGCCCATTGGTATTTCATACTTCTCCCTATACATTTTTTTTTCTGAAGTACTTGCATTAGTATTGATCCTGGACCGAAATTCTTTGTTATGTTTGTTTAAATCTTAAATTATAATAATATTTTCAAGCTTCAATATCCCATGGATCCAGAGAGTTCCTTGTATATAATGAGTGCGCTAGCAACCAAAATTTACCCTGTCCGAAGGTTCATTCAGAGAAATAATACTGTTCCATGAAACTTGTTTTTCTAACAAGCGTAGTGGTGCAGCGGTTATGTCCCCTGACTCTGAAGGGCTAGGTGCTGCCGTCGTAGCCGGCGGGGTTCGAGTCTTACTCAGCCCAGTGGTATTTCATATTTCTCCCTATACACTTTTTTCTGAAGTACTTGCATCAGTATTGATCCTGGGCCGGAATTCATTGTTGAAGTTTGTTTAAATCTTAAATAATAATAATATTTTCAAGCTTCAGTATGCAGTGGATCCAGAGAGTTCCCTGTGTATAATGAGTGCGCTAGCATTCTCTGAATGACCCCGACGGGTCATTCAGAGAAATCAAGCATAATACTGTTTCATGAAACTTGTTTATAACAAGCGTAGCAGTGCAGTGGTTATGTCTCCTGACTCTGAAGGGCTAGACGCTGCCGTCGTAGCCGGCATGGGTTCGAGCCTCACTCAGCCCAGTGGTATTTCATATTTCTCCATATATATATATATATATATATATATATATATATATATATATATATATATATATATATATATATATATAATAACATCACATGGTATATCTAAATAATTATAATATTCCCAACCGGTTTCGTTTGCAACTCATCAGGGGAATAAACAATAGCAATATGGCGTTAAAAATGGCGACGTTACTTAGTAACAATAAATACGTGCACATAGTACACAACGTTAAAACGTCACGGCGTCCAAACGGCGTCGTTAGTCTTCGTTAAGTTTGGGGTTAAATATTTTTATGAAGTACTTTTCTTTAGATTATCTCGCTGAAACATCATTGTTGTGAAATTTGTAGAAAGGGAAAATGGAAAATTTAGGATTTATAAGAGAGCACTGCACTAAATGAGAACTGAGAGGTAATATTGTCTTGTTGATGGGTCCCTAATTTGTTGGTCATGAACTGTCCGTCTGTTTCGAAGTTTGTCTCCCGTCTGTCCGATATAATATTCACGACAACAATTGCAAATTAAAACATACAAAACATTTTTTTACGTTACAATTCATATTTTCTTTTACGTGGAAACCCTTATTGTTGAGTTTTAATGATGTTTCAGCAAAGTTATCTAAAGAAAAGTACTTCATAAAAATATTTAACCCCAAACTTAACAAAGACTAACGACGCCGTTTGGACGCCGTGACGTTTTAACGTTGTGTACTATGTACACGTATTGATTGTTACTAAGTAACGTCGCTATTTTTAACGCCATATTGCTATTGTTTATTCCCCTGATGAGTTGCAAACGAAACCGGTTGGGAATGTTATAATTATTTAGACATACCATGTAATGTTATTTTTCCTTTCAATATAATCTACTTGCTCCGGTATTTCTACGCTATATATATACACTTAGAAAATAAGTTTTAGACATATATATATATATATATATATATATATATATATATATATATATATATATATATATATATATATATATATATATATATATATATATATACACATTTTTTTTTTTTTTTTTCTTAGAAAATAAGTTTTGACATTAGTACTAAATCTGTCCATAAAAAATGTAGTTAGGCAAACCAAGCGGTTCGACATGACCTTTACAGGTGTTGCAGGGACCGTTAAACTCCAAATTAACCAGTCCTGATCAGGGTTAGAGCAAATATGGTACTATAAAGGACACACCCAGTAAGCATTCTTTATCAAATCTATAGCGGGACGTTATCGGCCCGTCAGGATAGCTGACGGGCCGATAACGGCCCACTATAGATTTATAAAGAATGCTACCCTCTGACATTTTGGCCGAGTCTCATACTCATAAATCGGATGAATACGCTTTATCTAAGTGTTTTTTTTTTGTGTGTTTTTTTTTTTGCTCGCCTCGGCGAGGCGGTTCTAACGAGTACCCTCAATCTATGTTTTGAGCAGAAATACGAAAAAATATCAGGGCCCAGTTGTTCAAAGCTAACGACGTCGTTAGTTAACGATTCGTTAAAATTTACATCAAGTGATACGCAAATATGCTGAAATTTTTTGCTGAAAAAATGTGAGTAGCTTTTGCAGTGCAAAAGCTGCTCACATTTTTTCAGCAAAAAATATCAGAATATTGTATACTGAATCCGCTAAAACAGTTAACGAAATGACCCTTAACGAGTTCGTTAGGCTAACGACGCTTTGAACAACTGGGCCCAGAATTTTTATCTGAAAATTTTCCTTTTTTTGGTTGTAAAATTGTCAATACATTTGAATAGGCGTGTTTTCGTAATGACTTGTTTTTTGCTATTCAGGGACGTTCCAGCTGGTGGCACTTTCAAGGAGACTTTCAAGTTCATACCAATCAAATCGGACGAAATTCAACACAAGGTTTTTGTCAGCTTTGAGAGCAAAGAGCTAAATGATGTAAAAGGCTTTGGGGGCACTGTTATAACCGATGATATTCCACCAACCGAAGACGAGGATTAATTAAATTGGAAAAACAAGAACTTGGACAGTGCGAGCAAAGGGTGGCGATTGGTCACAGCTCAAACTTTCATATATCATTCTCTGTTACTGCGGGGTCAAAATTTTGTAGAACAGTTGCCGAACACTACTTTGCATTCGACAGTTTTGAAAAGTATGTTATTATCGATGTATAAAAGTTTGTGAGTCATTCCCTCGCATTTACACATCGATAAAATCCACAAAAGAATGAAAATCATTTCTTTTAATTCAAACAAGGTCACATTTACGTCAAAAATATGGGCAGAATGGCTCATTTTATAAAATATTCGCGAAGAAAAAAATTTCAGAATTCCTGCTTATTGGATCTGTGGAAGTATAAATCCCATTTACAAAGTGCTTTCGACCAATCAAATTGTGCTAAACGTCGAATAAATTATATCTTTCCAAGTAAAGTCGGAAGGACTTATGATATTTTCTCACTTACTTAAAAGTAATACAGTGTACCAGTATAATTCAAAGCCTCTCTGTACTCTCTTGAAGTTTATATATGACAAGGCCCAGTTTCCCAGGTGGAGTTCATGAGTACATATATATGTACATACGTAAAATTAACATGTATATGTAATGTAAACCGTCTTGTTTTCACATAATATATGAGCCAGGTACAGGACTTCCTACAAATTACATGTGCGTCCAGCGAAAAAACAGGGCACTCTGTTCACTACGAAAACACGCCTATTCAAATATATAGAAAATTTCAACTCCAAAAACTCAAAATTTTCAGATAAAAAATGCTGATATTTTTCATATTTCTGCTCAAAACATAAAATGTGGGTACCCGTTAGAACCGCCTCGAAGAGGCGGTTCTAACGTGTAACCACAATTTATGTTTTTGAGCAGAAATGAGAACAATAATGTATACACCCGTAAACCTCAGTTTTACTACAAGTGGGTTTTGAGGGGTCAAAATTATATAGGCATGTTTTCGTGATGTGGTAGCCGAGGATTCAAAGCATCTTAAGGCGGATACAGAAGGCCATGATCAGCCTATGCATCTAAACCTTCGCTGGGCGAACATGCTGTCTTGTAGAACATGCTGTGTCCCGGCTCATAGTATGAAAAGAAGGGTTCCGTATTTACTCTAAGTAATCAAACACTTTAAAGAGAACGGTTACATTTTCAAGGGAGACAACTTTATAAAAATGGTTTGCCTTCCGTCTGATAAAGAGTCTACTCGAAAAGGAAAGAATTTATTCCTCCTGGGGGCCATTCTCCCTTTTAACAAGTGCACCCCTTTTGATAAGTAGCTTAGTTTGAAGTAAAGCAAACAGTAAGTAACAAAGTTGTCTGGCTTCTCAAAAAGCGTATCCGCCGGTTTCGGTGGCTCAGTTGGATGCGCGTCCGACTTGTGATCAGGAGGTCGCTGTTTCGACCTCCGGCGGGTCGGCAACATTCTTTCGTGGAAATTTGATCGTGAAATATTTACTATGGTCATTCTTACACTTCCGCTGATTCAAGAAGGGCAATTGTCAGTTTCTTGCGAAAGAATGTGCACATTACTGGTTGACCGCTTAGAGGACTAAGCCTGCCCAGTTAAAGTGTGGTTAGGTAAGCTGACCTCGCTCGACACAACCCCACTGGGATGACTGGGCCGTAAAATCTCAATACAAACAAACAAACGGCGTATCCACACTATTTAATGTGTCTGAAAATCTGAAAATACTGGAAGATTGGCCAATTATATTTCCTATGTTGTACATAATGGGTGAGAGTATGGGAACATTCGGACAAACATTATACATAGTCTTGTAAAAACAATGGATCTTTTTCTTTCTCAAATTCACGATAAGCGTGGTATCCCTTTTGTAATTTTTATTTCATTCCTGGTTTGAAACTTTTCCTCTTCGAGGGCACGTGCAACTGGCGAAAAATTTCGACCGCTTGTGGAAAGTACTTTATGTTTATAACCTAAGTATTCGGACAGGTAGACCTGTGCATATAGTTTAGACCCAGATCAGATGGTGCAGAGCGCGGCGTCTTGTCAGGTTCTGCCCTGTTTGCCACTCCACGAGCAATTTTACTCACATTCGTAGATAGTAAATTGACTTTTTGAAGAGAAGTATAAGGTAAAGAGTAAAGGGTGTGAATATTTAGCGCAAATACGGTATCTCAAATAAGTCGAATCCCAGTAGCCACACAACGTTAAATGACGTCGTATCAACGTCGATGCGACGTCCACGTTGCATCAACGTTAATATGACGTCATTTTGATGTTATGTGCCTGCTGGGATGTATCCGAAATTTCCCTTGAAAATGAAAGTTTAGTCAGAGTGGTGTACTACTAACCCCAGAACCACCTCTGAATCCACCAAGTGGTTTTAGCTGTATTTTACCTTAGAAATGATATGTATTGCATGTATTAGTACGGTTCAAGTGCCATAGGGGCCAGGCCAAGAGAAAATGTGTCTTTCGGATATCTGCGGACACTGAAGGTAAAGATCACCCTATTCCTCGCCCTATTCATTCGTGCGGCCGATCACGATCAGGGCTTTCACTTTCAGTGTCATCAAAGGTTAACCTTTACCACTCTGTACTAATTCAGCAGACGACAAATTGATGATACATTTTGTTTCCCCAGAAACAGAATTTGACATTTCATGTAAATTGTCTCCATTAGAGACAATTTGCATGAAATGCCAAAGCCTGTTTTCTGGGAAAAGTAAGAAAACATTCAGTATGTCGTCTGCTGAAAATTTCACCCAGAGGGCTAATTAGTGTGAAAGAATGTATCAGTGGCGAAATTAATCTCGACTAGCTTGTAGATCTTGCAATCATGGCTTAGTTTTATATGCACATTTCTCATGTGCTCGAAGTCATTTTTTCACTTGACGTGGCCTACTTATATTTTATACTCATTTATAACTTTTGTTTTATTGTATAGTCTCTCACACTACATTATGCAATTTCGAACTGACTCAGTTACGGGGCAGAGTTCATCTGTATTAGCCTAATTTATGATTATTTTATTCATTGAGAGGACAGAATAAACTTAGTAGATTTTCTGGTATTTCCACCAAGGAAGATATTTTTATGACGTCTTGCTTGCTTTGCCGTATTCCAAGCCGCTTCTGAAAAGGCCAGATTATTTGTATATACTTAGATATGTGTTAATTTGTTCTAGGTTAGTTAATGAGGCAACTGTCAAATATTACTTGCCGCGAAAAAGGGTCTACTCTAAAAGAAAGAACAGACTTATTTTCAGAAGGGGTTTGATCAGCAGGAAAGCTAACAGTCACAAAAATTGCGTCCCTTATAAAAAAGGGCGGAAATTCTATCAGGTATACCCAGTCCCCTTTAGACAAATTAGGTGAAAAACAATTTAACTCAGATGACACGTACGTTTGTACAACGTCGCCTCAACGTCGATGCAACGTCATGCGGTTGCATCGACGATGAGTCGACGTTGTATAAACGGCATGTGCTCCCTGGGAAGTGTGTATACACGCAACATTGAGACAACGTCACATTTACGTCGATGCAACGTCATGACGTTGATGCGACGTTGTATAGACGTTAAATAAACTCGTGTGCCCGCTAGGTATTTACAAAGTTTTGTGAAATACGTTCAGAGCATGGTTGTACGACGTTTCAGCGCACAGTGCCTCATTATCACTTTTTTTATCGTCCCGTTATGACGTGTATATTGTTGAAAGAGACGTAAGGACAAAATCATCATCAATAAACAAACATATTTTATCTTGTCCAGTGGCATGCAGAACGATTCCGTTTAAGACTGAAGCGTTAATATGGTAACAGCCAACAATTTTGTCTCATCCAGCGGGCACATGACGTTTAGGCAACGTCGTATTAACATCGACGTTAATTCCCTGTTGTATAAATATCATGACTGCATCGACGTTAATGTGACGTTATGTGTCATCTGAGATCATTTATATTTTCTATTCACTCTTCAATATTAACGCTTTGATTTAGGGGGCAGATCCGTTAGAAAAAATGGACCGTTGGTCCATATGCAGGTTGCAAACGTTCTGATCAAACTGTGGACCTTTGGTGTCGAATTCGCGTCTCCACGGCCTGCGAATAGATTTTTGGGATACCAATGATATAGCCATGAGTATAAAGGCCTTGAAGAGACTGTACAGTTGCACCGTATAAGCTTGGCAGCTTGTGTCCAAATACAGACAACCCTCTTTATACCGACACTCGATACAACGACAAAATTCGTCATAATGACAATTTGCTTGTCACGAAACCGTCGCTTAAGAGATAACAATTAGTAACAAAATATGCAAGAATATTGTATTTAATACTTAAAAAAACATATGTTTTGGATAATTGTTGGAATCGCCTCAGGCGATTCTAACAAATATCCAAAACATATGTTCTTTGAAAGGAAACAAGAACAAAACAAGACCTTTCTTACATATCAATCTGTTCATTTAGTATTCTGTACAACAGCAAATTCGTTTTAATGGAAATTTCTTTGGGAACAAACGATGTCGTTGTGTCGAGGGTTCACTGTACAGTTGAACTTCAATGGCTAGAACATCTTCGGTACCATGGAAATTTATTCTAAACGAGGTAGTTCGAGCCACTGAGGGTTGATCATAGCGCCATGTCAGGAGGCATATGAGGGTAATTTAGGAATGGCTTTCGACATTCTATAAAATAATGGTATGTTGAGTGTAATTAGAATCGCCTCAGTGAGGCGATTCTGAGGAGTAGACACAATATACATTTTCATGATGAAATCAGGAAAAATCCCTAAACTGTCCCTAAATATTTGTTCTCTTGAGCCATCGGAAGCATTTCATATGAACTCCAAAATGATTTCGAATCAGCTGGATTCGGCCACGGTAAACGAGTCATCTGCGTTCGAATTACTGGGAGGTCTGCTGTATGTCCCGCGGTTCGCTTTTTCTTACGGTGTGGTGCATGTTGTAATTTATAATTTTATGAGCTAAGCAGAGCTAGGGTACATATATATATATATATATATATATATATATATATATATAATATATATATAATATATATATATATATATATATATTAGCTTTCGTATACGAAGCATATGTTTTGGGTATTCATTAGAAGCGCCTCGCCGAGGCGCTTCTAATGAGTACCCAAACATTTGTTTTCCATGGAGAAATATGACAAAATATTTTTGGATACCTAGAGCTGTGGTTAACAGTGGTCAGCACCTGCAGATTCTACTAAGACCATACAGGTAATACAAAACAGCAGGAGGTGGGGGCTGACCCCATTTTGTGGATGTGGCATTGGTTTCTTTTGCTGTTCCTAGCTGATAATGACATTATATGAAAATCTAATATTTAGTATTGGTGGGCTTTTTTTTTTCTTTTTCTTTTACGTTTAATGTTTCTGCTTTTGATAACTTTTTAGATGTACTTTTTTCTTATACTATTTTCATTGACATTTACGCAAGAAGCTTTTACCGCCCTTATATATAATAACGTTTATTTTTCTATTTCTTAAATAAATTAGCCACTTTAGAGAAAAACGTCTCGCATATGTAAACATTACAGGCCTAATTTAGCCTTTGTTTCAGCGTTGTGCAGATTACAGAGTCTCAGCCCTGTGTACGCTGCAGGCGTTGACTAGGATCGAACTGCGCAAACGTGCGGTCTTATCAAGACATATGCGATGATGAGTTGTTTCTCTTATTGTGGTTACACCTTAAGTTGGCTTTATTGTTTACTATCCCATGCCAAGTTGTCTAGTTGTTCTAGACAGGGTACCGCTTCTACCCTTATTATTCGGACAGGTGAAAACCCAGATCAGATACAACAGAATCTCTGTCATGTTAACCCATTCATGCTGAGTGTACTCATTTTCCTTAACTCTGATCCATTGAGACATCTGATCTGGGTCTACACTGTTTGCCAATAGCCCTTTTATGGAACGCAGTGCATTAACAGGTTAAACATTACCATTTTTTTCTCGCAAAACAGGGTTGGGTATTTCATTCAAATTATGTCCACTGGAGACAATTTGCATGAAATGTCAAAACATGTTTTCTGAAAAAAAACAAAACAAAAAAACATGAAAAAATATTTGGTTTAAACTTTATTTCTAGTATGATATAAACATAATTGTACATACAACATATGTGATTACTACTTTACAAAATTATACAATGGGATTCAGAAGAAAGTATGAAGTCGGTTTCCCATTTTTGCAAACAAAGAACATACAAATAAAATATGTGACTCGAAATGCACCAATAAAATATTTATAAAAAAAAGAGTTAATAATAAATAGAACAATAATATAGGCGCATTGTTTTCATCCAATGATTGACAGCCCCACGGGGTGTGGAAATAAGATTTACACATATATCGTATCAAAGCAAAACAGGTAAATATTTGATTCATCTAACATCAGGCCAGGTTAAGTTAGGATTCATTTTCGATCATAACAAATCATTCCCCGTCCTGAAAAGACAACAGTCACATTTGCAATAATTAGAATTAAGATTTAAAAACATTGTAATTTAGAAGAGTATGCCATTAACTAAATCTTGCAAATTTATAAGGCTATTGAATACGACCTATCAAGAATGTGAACTACCCTATGTTAATTCATATCACTTCAAAACGCTTTGATTTGACTAAGAAGTCTTGCACGGCTAGAAATATCTGTCTGTTATCAGAGTCAGAGAGTTCCTGACTGCCAAACAAAAATACATTAAAGGATGTGTGATACATAGGTGTAACTCTGTTAACATTAAAAAGTTCCTGTCGCAGATTTGTGTATCGTGTACACGATATTAAAAAGTGCTGAGTATCTTCAAACGCCCCATGTACGCACATAGGACTGTCGATAATATCTTTAGAAAATAAGATTTTGTTTGTGTTGAGATTTTACGGCCCAGTCAACCCAATGGGGTCATGTCGAGCGCGGCCAGTTTACCTAACCACACTTTTACTGGGCAGGCTTAGTCCTCTAAGCAGTTTACCAGTATTGTGCACATTCTTCCGCAAGAAACTGGCAACTGCCCTTCTTGAATTAGCGGAAGGGAGAGAATGACCGTAGAAAACATTTCATGATCAAATCTCTACGAAAGAATGTTATTAGAAAATAAGTGTGTATTAGAGAACTACAGCACATTCTTAGTCGAGCATGATAAATTTGGCCAAGTCTGTTACCATCAAAGAAGGATTTGGATACCGCATTAAGATTTGAATTAAGGTGACGTTTAAAAGAAGACAGTGAATGCATGTCTCTTATTTCCTCAGTTAGGCCGTTCCAGCCCCCCCCTGTGACTGAAGGAAGAAAAGATTTATAGTAAAGTTGTGAGTTTCCTTGTACAGTATTAAGATTTCGTGCATTTCGTAAAATATACGAAGAATTATTATTTATTTGTCGTCAGTTACTGCAGAAGAGAGATAGTCGGGAGTAAGACCGGTTTGCATTTTATATATATGAAAAATACACAATATGTAGACTACTGAAAAGTTTACCCAGAGTGCAAAGCGTTACCATCTTCATAATTTCTGAAGCCCGCGATTCCCCAGTTTTATTAAACTGGTGAAATGGGGGTTTGCTTTAATTTTGAATAAATGGCGCATTTCGCCAAATATTGTAGTGTTTAAAAGCTGAAATATTTTGTCTATAAAAACTTTCGTTGCAAGAGAGACAAGCCTACCTTTATGCAAGAACATTAGAAAGGTTTGAAGCCTAAAAAAGTAAGCCTAAAAAACTGACACTTTCCTGTACCGTCACTTTAAACGTACAGGTCATTCAGTAAACGATATTTCTATACAACCAGTGGAAAAAATATACTACGATGCTAATTCTACAGCTAAATTTGAAAAATTTTCAAACGACACGAAACTGAATTAAAATGGATCAAATCATTACAGACACCTTTTCCATTGGGCTTTAATGACAAAATTTATCATGAGGGTAATATTTCTAAAATGCCAGATTTTGATATTTTCTCGCTACTGGAATGTCGAAAACGTAAAACGAGGTCTCACGGCACTAGGAAAAAACGGCAACTATAAACGTAAATTGCGTGCGTTTAAAAGAAACAATACTAGGCTGAAGTGACTGTCTATAATATTATTGGATCACAGACGCCACTCAATTCTTGCATTTCTAAGTTCATTACCCATTTCTGTATTACGCATTCTGGAGACCGAGGCGAATAAATTCTACGCTATATGATGCAGCTCTTCTAACTAGAGGTTATACTCAACACGCTCTTCGTCCTTACATCGATTCTGAAATTAATGACAAACGTCATTACATCAAGGTATCTTTCATTAATAGAGGTATGGATTTTATAGATTTGTCTAGTATCTTCCGGGACAGTTCGGTGATCTCATCCATTCCTACTTATTTTCAAAATTCTGAAACACCTATAATTTGATATAAATACAACAAACCGATAAGATCTATCATTTTTAATTTTAATAAACTTGTTTCAGATCTTGATATTGATACTAGCACTCCTAATACCTGAGATTGTAAAGACTCAGTGTATTGCTATCCTGCTGCTGGTCATATAATTACTGGCAATTTAAAAAAATATTCCTGATTCTAGGATACGAAATATTATTTCTAAAGGACCGAAATACCGATTTCCTTCTAATATTGATTTCAATAAATGTAGGGAAGAAATCGCTGCTGCCTTGAACGAATTCGGTAATCGATGGTGTAAGAGAGAGTATGTTGAGCAAAAAGCCCTAAACGAATGGAAACTTAGCATTTTGAAACTATTGAACAAACGCATTTCTTTCTATGCTCAAAATACTATCTTATTACCTCCTACACCGAAGACATCTTTACGTCACCTTAAACTAGGTATTCAAGAATTTCATAAGAAGTATGTTTTGGCTCCGGCAGACAAGGCCGCTAACAATGTTGTCGTTGTTTGACGGCTCCACTATGTTAACACTCTTCAGCAAGAGCTTAGTGGTACTAAGGCCTATGAACTACAACATTTGGCTGAAGAGAGGTCTGTCGTTAATGACCATATCTGTCATTCAGTCACCAAGTTTGCTGTATGTGTTACTGAAGGCCAAGACAAGCCTCCTACGTTATATTGGTTACCTAAAGTTCATAAAAGAACTTACAAAGCACGGTTTATTGCAAATTCAAGCTCTTGTACCACCACTGAACTTTCTAAATTATTAACTTCATGTCTTACTGCCATCAAAAAAACATTTAATTAAATATTGTGACAAAGTTTTCCAAAGATCAGGGATAAATCTGTTTTGGTCTATAAAAAATTCGAATGAGGTTTTAAATAAATTAGTCCAAACAATTTCGTGCTTTTAGTTTGTCTACTTATGATTTCTCCACGCTTTACACTATGATATGACTTGTTAACGTTTGGATGTTCTATCGCAGAAATTGAGCCATTTTATAAGTCTTTTTACACCTACTCCTAAAACGTCTTTTTTAGATACTTTGGACTCCAATTCCACCAAATTATTGAACCATTATCCGTCATTCCTTTTTTTTTTTTTTTTTTTTTTTTTATTTGATACGGTTTAGTACCGATGATGATCAGATGATATAATTAACTACTCGCTAAGTATCGATCTTGCGCATGCGTCTGTAGATCACATGACAAACGAGCTTATTCTATCAGAATGTGTTATAAAGGGGGTAATTTTTTTTTTTCAAATTTAAATGCCTTCAACCCCGTGACCGACATAATCCTTTTGTCTGTTTATTGTTCTATCATATATACACTAGATATATATATGTTAAGGATTTGTCGGTCACGGAGAGGAACAGTATTTATTCAGCCACTGACCCAGTAAGCATTCTTTATAAATCTATAGCGGGGCCGTTAGCTGACGGGCCGATAACGGCCCGCTATAGATTTATAAAGAATGCTAGCTGGGAAAATGACTTACACTAAGTTCTATTTTACCGTTATCTTTCTCAGTGCAACCCCTACAATCTCAAATAGCCGTTGCAGTGAGTGGTAGACGTTCATGCGCAATGCACATTGAATGATTAGAGCACATGCAAAGAGAAAAATAAAACACAAAACAGTATTATTATCAGTAGGGCTAAATAGTTCTTACGTACTCGAGATTTCATGCACATCAATTTCAGAAATACATAGAATTTACGCATAAATCAAATTCAGAATAATGTTTGTAAAAACCGCTAAAAAAGTGACCCGAAATTATTTTAGTTTGACTCTTGTAAGCATAATCATCCAAAAATATAAACAGAATGAAATCTGACACAGTTAACAAATCCTACCTAAAATGGGGAAAATTCTCCGCTTATCAGAACAACTCCTTTTACCAGGCACCTTTCGGGCGTTCGTGCTTATGATTTTCCTGGTCATATACAATACAGTAATCATATACAATTGTGTTATTCTTAAAAATATGTGTTGAGGGAGTTCTTTACGAATTTCGTCATTCCTAAATTCTAAAACATTTGTTGACGGACCACACTCGCGCGGTAAGAATATATGAAGACCAAACTCAATAAGTCAAGTAATTTCCGCAAACAAAAATTGTCATCGAAATTTCGTAGAATACAAGCCTTTTAACAAAACGCGACAAGAATTTAAAACGTTCAGTGCTAATTTATATGATTTAGACAACAAAAATACAGGCTTTAAATATGCACAAAATCAGCTGTACATCTTTCCGATTATAGTTTTTTTTTTTTTTTTTTTTTTTTTTGCAAGCTATGATAAATGATAACTCTGACTATACAGTTATTCTGTCACTTGCGCCGATTCAAGAAGGGCAGTTGTCAGTTTCGCAGTTGTCAGTTTCTGAAGAAAGAATGTGCACAACTAAGTCTGCCCATGAAAAGTGTGGTTAGGTAAACTGACCGGCTCGACATAAATAAGTAAAACAGTAAGACCACTGCAGTAAATTGGTTGGTAAAAGTATAAATTAAAAGAAAAGACAAATGCTATGAATACACATATATATGAATATGGTAACACAAAGGTACCACATCATGTTCAGATTTACATGTATTGTTCTGAAAAGACGAAGACAGTGTTAATGATTTTCATGATTCTAGCCTAGACCACACTGGATCAGTACATGCCGGTATGCCGGATAAATAACTAAATTTGTCATATATATGTCATAGAATGTTTAGTACCTTAATGATGCATTAATAGTGGCATCGTCTGTTTATGCAGTTACACGAGATATTAGTATATATGTAGGTATACAGAGTTAACGCGAGATGCAATTTGTAGTAATCTTAACAGTGTTGACGGTTAAACTCTAAACCAAACCAAAAACTATTATCCATAGTCCCGCTGAGCCCAGAGGTGTCTTAGCAAACAGTGCAGATCCAGATCAGTTTTCTTAAGAAGCTAACTGATCTGGATCTGCACTGTTTGCCATTATGTGAATTTATATCAACAATCTAGATCAAGTAATCCGATTGGCTGAAAATTAGAAATGGGAGTGGCATCTAAATTTATTTAGCAGGACAAGGGTTAAAAATATGAATGAAATGTCAAAATTATAAATGAAGTTCTTAGACAATGCTGGTTACGAAGAACAACCTTCCCGAGGCCCTGAAAGAAGAAAATTAATGTGGAACAACAATGACACACTTGCAATAAACGATACACAAACGAAGAAAGACTGTAATAGAGGATTTGCTTTTGAACGGTTAGCAGAACAACAAAAAGCATTATATTATCTGAAAAGTAAGCTACATATCACTAATACACATACAATCATTGATCTTTCTGAGTGCTGAAGCTTCAAGAGCACAATTCACATACACATGATAGATTTTGCCCCATTTACGAGGGAGAAAAAAAGACTTCCTGTTTGCATTTCTGCACATAAACCCCCTTCCGAAATGGGGTTTACTCTAAAAGGAAAGAATTTGCTCCAAAGGAAAGGAATGCTTTCCATTTAAATTAGACCCCTTTAATAAGGGAATCACAATTTTGAAAAAGTTATCTCCCCTGAAAGTGTATCAGTTCCCAGTAAAATGTATATATGTATAAGACGAAAACCATAATAGGTACGTCCGTACATTCATCGCTTGCCAAAACAATATGTGAGCCACCTGGTTTTTATAATTACAAGGAGCCTATACAGTCAGATAGGGGCCGCGCTATGAGAAAACTTCGTCTTCGGTCACCGAAGGCCCAGATCAGCATGCGCATCTGCGCAGTTGAGCAATGCATTCGCTGTTCGCAAACAGAATTATTGAATACTGTAGAACGTTTCCATCGGGAGACCAACCACCCGAATAAGACTGCACATGTTCATGATGATATGAATCCATACACTTTGCGCATGATCGAAGGCACTTTTTTGTTAGACGCGGCCGGCCCATCGGATGAAAGGCTTTAGGTTCGAATGGCTCGGTAATCAGGCTTCACAACTTTTTATCCAACACACTTACCACGCTCTTGTCTGTCGTGTTATTTGTAAAATATAGACCCAATGCAATGCGTGTATAAGAAATATTTCTACAGAGAAGAGGAAAATGGATATATCATCAGTGAGAAACAAGAAGCATCTTCAAACCAAAAGATAAGCGACGAAGAATAGTGGATAATTTTTGCAATTCAGTTGGTGCTTGGAGCTGATCATGTGGAATAGGAACTCATGGATGACTTAAGTGAAGTAACACGAGCTACTACCCAAATTAGTGTGCGTCTAAACACCCAGTGTACACAAACATACCCTTGACAATCTACAAATCCACCGACATCATTCCTATTATTCACAAGAAGTGAACTGGTTTAGCTTACATGCAACTGCATTGTTTAATCTCGCTCAGGCGTCTTTAATTGCACGACGGCGGTTCGGGCCTCAGATTCAATGACGGCGTCTTTAATTGCACAACGGCGGTTCGGACCTCAGACTCAATGACGGTCTTTTCGTAAAACTTTAACCAGTGGGTTGCGGCTTGACGATTGTCTTTGGCTTGGCCCGCCGTGGTTCAGCTATTGGTTTTCATTTACTCTGGCATACAGTAGAATTAGCCATGAGTACTCGTCTTTGTTTATTATAGTGATTAATTTGATTTTTATGTTTTCGCTTTGATACATTGACTGAGTTGGGAACCTTTATGCGATCCGAATTTTTATGTTTTTCTGTATTAAGAGTAGCATCGGGACCCAGGGTGAAGTTAGCTAGCTGTAAAAGTGCTTTAAACCCCCCGGTGGTTTGCTCTACTGACCGTTCTAAGGCGGTGGTCCCGGTGTTAGTATTACTCTTTGTTGCTTTGTGGTTTATTCTACGAGGCGATTTGTTGTATGTCGTTCCGTATGTCATTTTGTTCTTGTGTTTTTCAGTCCTTTTAGTATTGCGATTACCTCGCTTGGGGAAGAGAGAGCAAATCTTAGTGCTTTTCGTACGTTTGTTCGGTTTGTGCTTGTTTGGATTTGTCGGTTTCCTCTTCCTCTTGGGGTCTGGGAAAGGCTGCGGTTTGTGATTGTGGCACTCCCCGACTTTTCTCTTACCTTTTCTTGAGGCAGCTGATTCAAAATATAGTGGGGCTGGGGGGTGACTGAATAAAGGTGCATCTTCACTGTAGAATGTGGTAGGAGAGACCGCATGTTATGTCCTCTGGATGATCTGGTTGGGATGAGGTAAGGTGCTGTTGGGACAGTTGGTGTACGACTTTGAGAGTATTCCATTTCAGGTCTGCTAGCATTGATGACACACTACTGGCTCTATCATTGTCTCCTTTCACAAATCTCGCTGCCCTAGTGATAGTTGTCAAGATACAGTATTATTATCAGTAGGGCTAAGAAATGGGACCTATTAAATACTTTTTGCTGAAAAAAGGAGCTAATCATATACTTGGCAGCGCTGAAAAAGGAGACCATTCGGCACGCACATCCAACTATGCCATATATAAGGTTACCCAACCCCCGCCACACAAACACACACACACACACACACACACACACCGCCCCCTACCACGCACCCTCCCTCCCCCCCCCCACCCCCCACGCAAAACGAGGTTACATTAGACTCGGGAGGGGAGGGGTGGGGTTAACAGTGGTACTTGTGGTACGGATGTGCGAGCCAGTATTTCAAAACCTACCCCATTCATATACCTGGACTTTGAAAAAAACGGACCCATTCATATACGATCATCAAAAATGTTGACCTATTCATATACTGCCCTTTGATTTTTTTAACCCATTTATTGCTAGTTGTTAGACAAATATCACAGTCAATTCATTGAATACTAAGAGAATAAGCAGCCTCGAAAAATCTCTGAGCGAAAAATATGTACATATACCTGGATGTCAGAAAAATAAGGCCTTTCACATAGGAACCCAGAAAAATCGGGTTATTTATATACTTTATGTTGAAAAAGGGGGGTCAATCATATACCTGGCAGCGCTGAAAAAGGGGGACATTCGGCACTCACATCCGTACTATACCATATATAAGAAGTAACCCTCCCCCCCCCCCCGCCCCCCACACACACACACACACACCCTCCCGAGACATCAGATAGGCCATATGAAAACTATCTATCTTCTTATTCTGAGACGGTCATATTTGGCCATTACCTCAGTTGTTGGGTGGCTAAAAGAATTCATTAGAATTCAGCTAAAAAACAAAAAGAGAGAGCGGGTTATTGGATGAGTCCTTAAAACTATTTACAATCTGAATAACAGAGATATACTAAAACGCATACCTCTGAGTCCCAATCTACACTGTACGGGCTTTGAACTCCTCTGCGGACTTACCATACACCGCAGAAGAGGAAAGACTATTCCACTGAAGAATAGTTCTAGGGAAGAAAGAATTCTTCAGGGCATCACTATAGGGCTAGCTGGTACCTACGATATTGTGTGTTGTTTATTTTCGATGCCCTTGTTTGGGTTGTAGCTGTCGCAGGGGTCAAGTATCTATCTTTATTAATAGACGCTATACCAGAGTGTATCTTATAGAAGAAAGTTTAAGAGGACTGCTCACGACGGGCCTCAAGGGATAGCCATTCTAGTTCACTAAGCATGTCACCGACGCTACTTCTATTTCTCTATCGCCGACAGGTCCATCGAGCAGCCGTCCTCTGTACCTTCTCCGCCTGCTGAATCTGAGTTTTAACATAGGGATGCCAAATGGGTGATGCATACTCTAGTTGAGAGCGAACCAATGTTTTATATACAACATCCTTTGTCTGCCTAGGTGCAAAAGCCAAATTACGTCTAAGAAATCCTTAAGTCTAGTTGCTTTTGAAATATGTTGACTCCAATCAAGATCATCAGTGATGGTAATACCAAGATATTTGGCGGATTGAACCTGTTCCAATATTTGCTGGTGTAATGAATATTCAAACTTAAATTGTTTGTCCGGAAGGTATCGTGACACCCTCATTGAATGACATTTGGCCACAATGAACTTCATCTGCCAGTCGGCTTCCCACTCTGCTAGTCGATCCAGATCATCTTGTAAAATAAGACAGTCAGAAGGAGAGTATATGTTCCTATACAGGACACAGTCATAACAGCAAACAAACGGACAGATGACCTGGTGTTATCAGGGAGATCGTTGATGAATACCAGGAAAAGGATCGGTCCAAGGGCCGAACCTTGGGGAACACCAGATAAAACAGGGACTGGATCTGACACTTGGTCATCAAGTACAACTTGTTGTAAGCGACTAGAGAGCCATGAGCTAATCCACATATGTGTGGACCCTCTTATCCCATAATAGTCCAATTTATATAATAGACTTCTGTGAGGTACCTTGTCAAACGCCTTAGCGAAGTCCATGATAATCAAGTCAGTCTGTTTGTGACCACGGTTTATGGCCCCATCCAGATTGCTCACAATGTCATGGTAGAATTGAACAAGTTGAGTTTCGCAAGACTTTGACTTCGGAAACCATGTTGACAGTCAGCAAGAATGCTTTCTAAGGCTAGATGCTTGTTGATGTTACTAACTAATATATGCTCCAGGGTTTTCCAACAAATGCGTGTTACCGGTCTGTAATTTGCAGCATCATATTTTTCACCTGACTCACATTTGCTTGTCGCCAGTCATCTGGCACAGTGCCCTGAGCAAGTGATTCATTGAAGATAAAGGCTAGCAGAGAAGAAATTTCAGCACTACATTCTTTAAGCACCCTGACATTTCAGGTCATCGGGCACAGATGCCTTATGTATGTTGAGCTTCCCCAATGGGATCAACTGTTATGTCCCCCATGGAAGGGAACGGACTATCACCTTTAGATGGTAGCTCACCGTCAGTTTCTCGCGTAAATGCAGATTGAAACTGCTTGTTACAGAGATTAGCCTTATCGCGCGACTCTGTTTTTAGAATTCCATTTTCCCTTGGCGAGGTGATCCCAAACGCTTCCTTTTTAAGAGACTTTACGAATAACCAAAACGTTTTAACTTTACCATTCTTCTGTGGGCTATCGGGATCTGTATTGTCATCATCAAAGGTAAAGATACTGGAAACATGCTTCCAATATGCATCTCTTATTACCTTTTGTACGTGTGCTCTGAACTGTCTGTAATGGTTCTTAACGTCAGGGCTCCTTGAAATGCGAGCACGAAAGTACATTCGATCACGTCTTCTAATTAGATGTTTGATCTTCTTGTCGATCCAGGGTACATTATGCTTTGTTTTGGTCATTTTCATTGGTATGAACCTTTCCATTGCCGTGGTTCGGACTTAAAACTGACCCATATGTCATTAACTGAGAAAAGGAATGAATCCCTAAATCGCGCCATATGGTCTCGCAGACCATCCATATCCGCACGTCTATATACATATATTTTACGCGGGACTTGTCGGATTCGTTTAGCTTTTATATCATATTCAATAAGGACTATATCATGATCGGCCTTGCCGATCGAAGGCATCAGAATCAGAATATTTTACTGGTGACACATCAATAGACATTCATTCATCAGGGCCAACGATTGCACAGACTAGTCTCTAGATCTTACAAGTGATGTGAATCCAGCGAAAGGGTCCTCAGAACTTTCAGCAGAGGAGATTATAGCTGCAGGGAGTGTATTCCAATCCCTAATGGTGTCTGGAAAGAAACTGTACTTATAAATGTCAGTTCTAGCATATGGCACTTAAAATGCCATTGGATGCTGATTCCTACTGCGCCTATTTGAGGGTTGAAGGTCGTCACAAGGTATGTTCGCTCTACCTTTCAGACCTTTGAATAGCAACATGAGTTTACTACCTTTGCGTCTCTTGTGAAGAGATTCCCACCCTAAATGATCAAGAATGCTAGTCATACTTCCATTTCTAGTTTCCAGTCACAAACCTAGCTGCACGATTCTGAACCTTTTCTAATTCTTCCTGGACAACTATTCCATGTGGGTCCCAAACAGGGCTAGCATACTCCAGGATTGGTCGCACCAACCCCTTGTATGCCGTCTCCTTAACATCTTGGGGACATGACGATAGATTACGTCTTAAGAAACCAAGAGTTCTGTTTGCTTTTGTGCAAACATTGCTTACATGAGTATTCCATTTCAACTTCCTTAGAAATTGTCACACCAAGGTAGTTAATATTATCCACATTTTCGAGGACTTTTCCTTCTAAGGAGTAAACTGCATTAATCTTTTTGATCCGCTTCCTAGTAAGTTGCATAATGTTACATTTCACGGGCTAAAAATCTCATACCCCATTTCCTAGCCCATTTGCCCAGTTGATCAATATCCTTTTGGAGTTTCGATATGTCTTCAGTGCTATAAATCCGACGATAGCAGACAGAGTCATCAGCGAACAAACGAATCTCAGATTCTGTTCCAACCATGATGTCATTTATATACAAGGAAAACAACAGTGGACCGAGAACAGTGCCCTGTGGCACACCAGATAAAACAGGTGCCCATTGAGATTTTGCTCCGTTTTGCTCCGTTGACTACAGCCCTTTACATGTACAACGATTTAAATATCAGAAATCGGCAGTTCATCAAGTCTCGTTAGTTAGAATAGACAATGACAGAAAATGGAAAATTGTTTGTGATAAAGGGCACAGTGAACCAATTGTGACAGGACTGCTGATTGGTGCAAAAAAAAGTGTAGGGAAGCCCGGGGTAGTTATTTTGTATAAGGCGGCCTGTGATTGGTTAATAATAAAGATGAATTAAAACTCATCATACTAATTTGAAGAAAAAATGTCTGTTTGTAATTTTCTGATTAATAGAAATAAATGTTTCTGTGTGTGTTTGCTGGAGCCCAAAGAAGAAGTGGTGAAATTGCAAAGTTTCAATTTTTGATACTGCCAATTGAGGGGTTGCTACATTTCTCCAAAAAGTCCCTGAAAGTGCTGGTGATGGTGGTATTTTTCCTTGTTTATTTTGCTATGCTAAGCCTGGGCTTTGAATTAAAACAAAATTTAGAAGTCCAGCGATACCCTGAAATGAACCCTTAAGCACCAAAAAGGGTGGAATCACTATGGAACTCTATGGGAAAAATAATTAGTTCACTGTACCCTAAAACATCTGGGCCCAGTTGTCCAAAGCATCGTTAGCTTAACGAGCTCGTTAAGGGTCATTTCGTTAACTGTTTTAGTGGATTCAATATACAATATTCTGATATTTTTTGCTGAAAAAAATGTGAGTAACTTTTGCACTGCAAAAGCTACTCACATTTTTTCAGCCAAAAATTTCAGCATATTTGCGCATCACTCGATGTAAATTTTAACGAATCGTTAACTAACGACATCGTTAGCTTTGAACAACTGGGCCCTGGTGTTTCCTTCGACACGACCCTCATGCGGATAACACAAATAGCACGAGTAACATGCGTATAGCTGTTTCTTTGTCAAGCGGTGTTGACGTATAAAACGGGCCGTATAAAACTATGGCTGAGAAATTTGAAACTCTCGAAGAACAGTTAGAACGATTTATTGAAAACACAAGGCAAATGGGAATAATCGTTAGTGATTTTCAGCCACAGGGACAAAATGCTCTAAATCAGAAACTGTACGTATTCAGTAAGCAAATTGCTGTCATGAGAACCAGTGGTGTAGCATAAATTTGTAACTTCAATTTTGGCTGGCTACAGTTGTTGTTGTGCGAATTTTTAACGAAAGGCAGCGGCGATTGCTATGATGTACATCATGTATTTGTACAGCCTTGCTTTCATGGATCACGCATGCACACTTGGTGCTGCTGCCTGTCACCAAGCGCCACCCTGTCCATTTTATACTCAACCCAGTGCACGTCGAGTATGAGCTAGGCGTAATAATGGTCTGAAAATTATCTCGACCCGAGCAGGATTCGAACCCATGATATCCCGCTTGAAAGTTGAGTGCGCTAACCACAAGGCCACCCAGCCCACCTGTAACCTGGCTACAGGTTGGATATAGACCCTTTAAAACAGTACATAACACATTAACATCATCTGGAGCCTCTTGGTCTTTAACGCAGAGTACGCTCTAGGCTTGTTCCTATTGGATGGCAGAAAGTTATTGTTTACATTTATCGTACAGTATAATTGCCAATTAATCTCCTTTCAGAAAATAAAGCAGTTTCATTTGTCAAAAGTTTCTTGTAAGAAGAGATTCTGATTGAGTGATCATTTAAATGTCATCAAAACAAATATATTAGCATACATTTATATTTTGACTATATGCTAGCTAAAACTAGGCGTAAAAATGGTCACCATTGAGCAATATTACGGGTACTTGCGTGCCTGCTGATAACGTAAAAATATCATTGAAATGTATCATTTGCTTTAGGAAAGTCAGCCAAATTGCTTCTCAAAGCTGGATTTTAAAACAATAGATAAAATTTACAATTAAATATTAACCAAAAGGAATTTATTGTCCAAGTAAAATCTGGCTTGAATCAAATGGTATAAATGGAACCGGAAATGTTTTTATTACTTTCAGCCTGCATTAAGCAGCTACCTGCCTCCAAAGAATTCAGAGTTTGTTTAACAGTTTTACTCGGTAGATAAGACTGCAGGAGAAACCAGTCTATAAATATACATGTATGCTGATTACTGGCTAGATGCCGGATCATATATTATACCTGAACATAACATATTGAGACATAAAGTCTTTATATAGCATAAACAGGCAATAAAAAAAATGCCAGGTCCTGCTAGGATTCAAAACCATGACTGTGATTTGAAGTTTAGTGCCGTACTGTTTTATCCATTAGACTAACCAGACAACTGTTACTGAATACAGTAATATCTATTGGTGTACCACAATGTAAGACTAACTTTGTCATTCGGAAATGGATAATTACCACATTGAGGTCATGGAATATGCTAATGTCTCAGTTTAATGTTGTCATACTACATGTATATTATAGACCCTTTTAATGTTGTTTTCATATGGGCTACTGACCAAGTGATTAAAATATTATACCAGGTGACCAAAAATTCTGGTTGGCACAAATATTTCTGGTTCCATTGATGGGCTGCTGACCAAGCGATTACAGTATTATATCACATGACAAAAATTCTGGTTGGCACAAACATTTCTTGTTCAATTGATACCATTCAATTCAAGCCATATTTTACCTGTGTAATATACCGCGTTCGACATGACCCCATTGGGTGTACTGGTTCGTAAAACCTCAACACAATCAAGTCTGCGTAATAAATTCCAGCCAGCTAAACAATCTGATGTTTGATTGGGTTAGTAACTTCTATGCCTTTTGTCTGATTTTCATAACATTTATACACTGCTTGGTTCTTCATGCCAGGCAGGTATGAAAATTCAGGCTGTCACAGTGTGTGCAGCTTGTTAGTTATGTTTTTGTAATTCTACCCAATAGATATATGAATTTTGCTTTGTATTTAAACATATACACTTTTTGTTTGGTTTTGGTAAAATTGATACCAGATTAATAGTAGAAAAATAAGGGCCGAAGGTGAGATCTGTTAGAGTCAGATGATCCCTAGGTGGTCTTCTTTGAAAGTTGTTTGAAAAAAGTCGTTTGAACATTGGATAAAAAATGAGACATTGCTACTCCATTTCATAGGACGGCCTCATAGGACCATCATGTATTAAGGCAAAACAATTCAATTGATACATACATGTATCAAGGTTTTGGACTACATGTAGATCAAAAATTAAATGATTTGATCATTAATGGAAGTGGCTATTGACAGCCGGCTGTCACCAGCGAAAGTTCGCTGGTGACAGCCCGCAAAAATATATAGATGATTTATTGACCAGCAACAAATAATAAAGTCATAACATTTATTATCGCACCTGCTTGTAGCAGGGTGCGATATAGGCGTCCGATTTTCTGTCCGTCCGTCCGTCTGTCAACATTTATGTCGACATTCGACATTTATGTCAAAGTTAGTATTCTAATCAACTACAAGACTAAACAACCATCTAACCTTGCATGAAACATCTCCCTGACCTCCTGACTTTGCAACATAGGTGTCCGCTTTTCCGTATGTCTGTCCATTCGTTCGTCTGTCTGTCAACATTTATGTCGAAGTTCGACATTTATGTCAAAGTTAGTATTTTAATCAACTACAAGACTAAACAACCATCAAACCTTGCATGAAACATCTCCCTGACCTCCTGACTTTGCGACACAGGTGCCCACTTTTCCATTCGTCTGTCTGTTCGTCTGTCCGTCTCTTAACAGTTCTGTTATGTCGAAGTTCGACATTTATGTCAAAGTTAGTATTCTAATCAACTACAAGACTAAACAACCATCAAACCTTGTATAAAATATCTCCCTGACCTCCTGACTTTGCGACATAGGTGCCCACTTTTCCATTCGTCTGTCCGTTCGTCCGTCCGTCTGTCTCTTAACAGTTCTGTTATGTCGAAGTTCGACATTTAAGTCAAAGTTAGTATTCTAATCAACTACAATTCTACAACAACCATCATTCCTTGCATGACACATCTCCCTGACCTCCTGACTTGGCAGATATGTTGACCCAGTGACCTTGACCTATATTTTGCGCGCCATTGACTTTGACACAATTTAAGTTGACATTCCAGATCTTCTCAACTATAAGGCATACAACTACCAAACCTTGCATAGTGCTTCTTCTAGATGTACAGACTTGGCAGAAACCTTGACCCGGTGACCTTGACCTATATTTTGCGCTCCAGTGACTTTGACATATTTTGCGTCGACGTTCGATATCTCCTCAACTATAAGGCCTACAACCATCAAACCTTGCAAAGTGCTTCTCCTCAATGTACTGACTTAGCAGATACCTTGACCTGGTGACCTTGACCTATATTTTGGCTGCAGTGACTTTGACATAATTTACATCAACGTTCCAGATCTCCTCAAGTGTAAGACCTCTAGCCACCAAACCTTGCATAGTGCTTCTCCTATATGTACTGACTTGGCAGGTATCTTGACCCGGTGACCTTGACCTATATTTTGAGCTCCAGTGCCTTTTACACATTTTATGTCAACATTCAATATCTCCTCAACTATAAGGCCTACAACCATCAAACCTTGCATAGTGCTTCTCCTCAATGTACGGACTCTGCAGGTACCTTGACTGGGTGACCTTGACCTATATTTCACGCTCCATTGAATTTTACACCTTTTAGGTCACCCTTCCATATGTCCTCAACTGTAAGGCCTTCAACCACCAAACCTTATATAGCACTTCTTCTCGATGTACTGACTCGACAGGTACCTTGACCTATATTGTGCACTCCAGTGACTTTGACACATTTTATATTGATGTTCGGTATCTCCTTAAATATAAGACCTACAACCACTAAACCTTGCATAGTGCTTCACCTCATTGCCCTGGCTTGGCAGGTACCTTGACCCAGTGACCTTGACCTATATTTGACACATTTTACGTTGATGTTTGATAACTCCTCAACTATAAGGCCTACAACCACCATACCTTGCATTGTGCTTCTCCTTGATGTACTGAATTAACAGGTACCTTGACCCGTGACCTTGACCTATATTTCATGCTCCAGTGACGTTTACACATTTTACGTCAACGTTCCATTATCATTGGGCTGTATGATACGAAAAGTCAATGCTGAAGATATAGCCATTAGAGGGAATGGGACTGGCCTGGATTATATGTGCCCCACTAGGCACTTTGTCTACATTTTTTTTCAACCCAGTTTTCCAAGTAAGCACTGCAAAGAATGAAATAAACTTATTTAATAACCACATTCTGATTGAGGCTCCTGTGACTTTTGCGCCAGCAGGTGCGATGACGCCTTACGCGGAATTCTTGTTAACTTTTATTAATATCTTAATTTAGAATATTGTGACAGCCAGCAAAAATATAAAGGTTGGCTCGTCAGGCCTGAAAAGGTAATCATTTATTCAATTTGGCAATGTGTTAAAGTCTCTACCATGCGACACTATCCGTGCAGCACGGATATAACGAAATTCAGGTACAACGATATTGTGTAGCCTGTGTTCACGCTTCAGTGATTTTGTGTGATCCATACAATGTACACAGGGAAGTACACTAATGTCACCAAATACAGAAAACTAGATCAGTTTGTTCACAAACAAACTTTCAGTATTTAAAAATTTGAACTTGCGTTTCTTTTTTCCCCGAAGTATTTTGTTTCTTTTTTTGTCTTTCTATCACTTATTTTGTATTTGTTTAACATTTGTATTTTCTAACATTATGGTTTGTTTTTTAAAGAATACCTGCATCTACAAATTGGCATAATTGAGACCTTTTGAGGTTAAGGTCACAGACTTAGAATTTTCAAATAAAAGTTAAACCTTTTGGTTAAAGTTTGTACATAGCCATATGTATACCCCCACCATACAAAGTATGTTGAGGCGTATATAATTTTTGCCTTTCTGTTTTTTATCGCACCTGCTTGTAGCAGGCGATATAGGCGTCCGATTTTCCGTCCGTCCGTCAGTCCATCCTTCCGTCAGTCCGTCCGTCCGTCTGTCAACATTTATGTCGACGTTCGACATTTATGTCAAAGTTAGTATTCTAATCAACTACAAGACTAAACAACCATCAAACCTTGCATGAAACATCTCCCTGACCTCCTGACTTTGCGACATAGGCATCCGCTTTTCCTATGTCTGTCCGTCCGTCCGTCCGTTTGTCAACATTTATGTCGAAGTTCGGCATTTATGTCAAAGTTAGTATTTTAATCAACTACAAGACTAAACAACCATCAAACCTTGCATGAAATATCCCTGACCTCCTGACTTTGCGACATAGGTGCCCACTTTTCCATTCGTCTGTCTGTTCGTCCGTTCGTCTGTCCGTCTGTTAACAGTTCGGTTATGTCGAAGTTCGACATTTATGTCAAAGTTCGTGTTCTAATCAACTACAAAACTAAACAACCATCAAACCATGTATGAAACATCTCGCTGACCTCCGGACTTTGCGACATAGGTGCCTGCTTTTCCATTCGTCTGTCCGTTCATCCGTCCGTCTGTCTGTTAACAGTTCTGTTATGTCGAAGTTCGACATTTTCGTCGAAGTTAGTATTCTAATCAATTACAATTCTACAACAGCCATCATACCTTGCATGACACATCTCCCTGACCTCCTGACTTGGCAGGTATGTTGACCCAGTGACCTTGACCTATATTCTGCGCTCCATTGACTTTGACACAATTTATGTTGACGTTCCAGATCTTCTCAACTACAAGGCGTACAACTACCAAACCTTGCATTGTGTTTCTCCTAGATGTACTGACTTGGCAGGTACCTTGACCCGGTGACCTTGACCTATATTTTGCACTCCAGTGACTTTGACATATTTTGCGTCGACGTTCGATATCTCCTCGATTATAAGGCCTACAACCATCAAACCTTGCAAAATGCTTCTTCTCAATCTACTGACTTGGCAGATACCTTGACCTGGTGACCTTGACCTATATTTTGGCTGCAGTGACTTTGACATAATTTACGTCAATGTTCCAGATCTCCTCAAGTGTAAGATCTCTAGCCACCAAACCTTGCATAGTGCTTCTCCTAGATGTACTGACTCGGCAGGTATCTTGACCCAGTGACCTTGACCTATATTTTGCGCTCCAGTGCCTTTTACACATTTTATGTTAACGTTCAATATCTCCTCAACTGTAAGGCCTACAACTGTCAAACCTTGCATACTGCTTCTCCTCAATGTACGGACTCCGCAGGTACCTTCACTGGGTGACCTTGACCTATATTTCGTGCTCCATTGACTTTTGCACCTTTTACGTCACCCTTCCATATGTTTTCAACTGTAAGGCCTTCAACCACCAAAGCTTACATAGCACTTCTTCTCGATGTACTGACTCGGCAGGTACCTTGACCTGGTGACCTTGACCTATATTGTGCACTCCAGTGACTTTGACACATTTTATGTTGATGTTCGGTATCTCCTCAAATGTAAGAGCTACAACCACTAAACCTTGCATAGTGCTTCACCTCATTGCACTGGCTTGGCAGGTACATGTACCTTGACCCGCTGACCTTGACCTATATTTGACACATTTTACGTTGATGTTTGATAACTCCTCAACTATAAGGCCTACAACCACCACACCTTGCATTGTGCTTCTCCTTGATGTACATAATTAGCAGGTACCTTGACCCGTGACCTTGACCTATATTTCATGCTCCAGTGACTTTTACACATTTTAAGGTCAACGTTCCATTATCATTGGGCTGTATGATACGAAAAGTCAGTGCTGAAGATATAGCCATTAGAGGGAATGGGACTGGCCTGGAATATATGTGCCCCACTAGGCACTTTGTCTACATTTTTTTCAACCCAGTTTTCCAAGTAAGCACTGCTCAGAATGAAATAAACTTATTTAATAACCACGTTCTGATTGTGGCTCCTGTGACTTTTGCCCCAGCAGGTGCGATGACGCCTTCCGCGGAATTCTTGTTTGTATATACGTTCATTCATTTGTTGGTCTTTTGGACACTTTCATGGAACTAGGGTCAAACTTTTTGTGTCAAAGTTTACAAGACCTTACGTTATAAAGACCCTTTGATGGCTTTCATTTTTATTTGGCATGATGGTAGATATAGGTCTAAAGTTTTACTCAGTACCATACCCACCCTGGGGCCTGACCTTGAGGTCAAGGTCACAGACTTAGAATTTTCATATAAAAGTCAAAATTTTTGCACTTATGTTTATAAAGCTATATTATCAAGACCTTTTTATAAATTTCATCTATATTTGGCATGATGGTAGATATAGGTCTAGAGTTTTACTCAGCATGATCCATACTCCTGGGTGTGACCTTAAGGTCAAGGTCACAGACAGACTTTTTACATCATCAAGACTTTTTGATGAATTTCATTTATATTTGGCATGATGGTAGATGTAGAGTGGAAGTTTTACCCAGAGAAATTTGGGGCTAAACCTTGAGAACTTTCGTTGGTGACAGCCGGCTGTCAATAGCAATCGCCTTCATTAATTCAGTGATACGATAAAAAAAATTATTTCAGTTTTGATCCAGTTCATGAACAAGAGACTAACTGAAATTTTACATACTGTCAGGTGCCACGTTTTATGATTGTATTAGTACCATATAGAGGAATATGGAGCCATGAAGGGTTAGAGATAGGATCTTTAAATTTTATACAAGGAATAAAAATGGGTAATAGACAGACCCATATTCTTTTTTTTTTTTTTTTTTTTTTGGACTTGTAGTTCAGGTGTTATCCCCCCTTTATTGAGTCATTTATTGTAAGCCTATGGGACATAATGAAATATTATGAGCAAAATACCTCAAAGACATCTGAGCTATTTGAAACTTGGTAAGCTTAGGATGATTAGATTACCTGATTAACTTAAAAAAATTGGTTTAATTTTGTCAGAGTTATACCCCTTTCCAACATTGGCATTTTGATTCACAATAGTTTGTTTCTTAATTATACTTGCTACTTGCTATAAATTTGTTTAGTTTGAGTGGCAAGACTATCTCATAACATGCAACCAAATATATGTGTGTCTGGTTTGTCCAAATTTTGCTCTGGCAGTTCTTACAGTGAACATGTTAGTGAAAACCCAGGAAAATATTGTAAATTTCAGTAAAATGATGCTGTATCCAAAAATCATATGTGACATATAAGGCTGGCTAATCAGAGCTGGAAAGATAAATGGTTATCAGCCCTGCCATTGCGATCGATAATCAGTTGGTAAACACTGAAGATTTGGTCATAATTTACCTGTCTGTCTAGCCGGCCTCGGTAGCTCAGTTGGATATGTGTCTGACTGGAGACCAGGAGGTCACACGTTCAACCTCCGCCGAGGTGGCAACATTATTTCATGGAAATTGATCATGAAATATAATCTGCTGTCATTCTCTCCCTTCCGCTGAATCAAGAAGGGCAGTTGTCAGCTTCTGGTGAAAGAATGTGCACAATACTAGTTAAGCCTGCCCAGTAAATGTGTGGTTAGATTAACTGATCCACTGTACATGACCCCACTGGGTTGACTGGGTCGTAAACCTCAACACAAACAAAACCTGTCTGTTTAACAATGACTCTTACTATATGTTGTAGTTTACTGTATGTATTTGATCAGACAGGCCTGAGCAAGCAGTATAGACCCAGATGAGATGATCTCATCATTGTCTACACTGTTTGCCACTCATCCAGCTATTTTTAGATACAACATTGGGTAGTAAGTTGTACTTGTACAACTTTTACATTAAGTATGGTAAGGGGTGTCTCAGTACTAAGGGTATATACGGTAAAGTAAAAGAAACAGAAATTCAGTGATCGATTATAAGCAAATCTGGAACGATAACCATTTTTGTGGAATTTATCAATCAATTAATCGAATATCTGATTAATTGTGCCAGCCTTAGTGACATACATGTATTGTGACAAACAAGTACAATCCTTCTTATGAAAAAGGGATCTTCTGTTCTAAAAGGAAAGAACTAACTCTCCCTTGGATCAAATTCTTTTTCTTTTAGATAGAGTAGACTCCTCACCAGAAGGGACTTGCTTTGCAGAACATGAAATCACACAAGTTGTCTCCCTTGTAAAAAAAAAAGGCAGAAAATTACCCTGTGTGTCCAGTCCCCTTAACCCTTGTCATGCTGAATAAATAAAGACGCCACACCCACTTCCAATTTTCAGCCAATCAAATATTTTGATCCAGGTTGTTGATATTAATTCACATACCGAATGCCAAACAGTGCATATCCGGATCAGTTGGCTTCTGAAGAAGCCAACTGATCTGGATCTACACTGTTTGCAAAGACAGGGTATATCTGGGCTCAGCAGGACAAGGGTTAAGATAAGAGCTCTGTCTCATTAAGTAATTAATACTCTTTGCAATCTACAGACAAACCATGGTACATGGAATGCAAGAGATTGATAAAGTCAAGATGCAGATGCAAGATGTTCAGGTTCCTCTTGAAGTCTTTGAGTAAGTATTTCTGCTAGTGTTGGGTTTGGCCAAATTTCATAGTCAATCATTGTTTTTTGTTGTTGTTTTTAAACTGACTGATTATAGCTTGTAAAAGATATATATCAGGGTTCATAAATGTCAGGGAAATTTAATCTTTTTTCAAGGTCAGGGAATTCTGTGATGTGTCAGGGAAAAATGAAATTTTGCAAAAATGTCAGAGAAATGTCAGGGAATTTTACATTTTAACATGATGAAGCTGGAATGTTTCATCCCGATGTATCTTTTTTTGCTAAATTCATAAAATTTTGAGCTTCAATACTGTCAGGGAATTTTGAATTCGTGTCAGGGAATTTTGGTCAGTCCTAAATGTATGAACCCTGTATATTCATCCTTATTTTAACCCTCTTCCAGGTACTTGTTCGTAGCTCCAGATAAATGGGGATTTCCATCCAAATTTCTTATTTCATGAAAACAATGTTATATATGTTGTGGTTACTAATGGCTTCTAATGAGTACTCACATTTTACGTTTGTCTCTGTCGACTGGTGATCATAAGGTTGTGGGTTCCACCTCTGCCGGATCAGCAACATTCTTTTGTGAAATTTGATGAAATATTTTCTACGGTCATAATCTCTCCCTGTGGCTGATTCAAGAAGGGCAGTTGTCAGTTTCTTGGCATAATACTGGTTAACCACTCAGAGGACTAAGCCTGTCCAGGTTTGGTAAACTCATTAAACTGATACACTTGACACAAGTATGATGATCCCCAACAGGTTGACAACACAAGAATTTGTCAGTCTGTCAGTATATACATTTATTATAGCACCGCTTTGAAAAAAGGGGGCTATGCTGGATTTGCCATGTCACTCTGTCATTCCATAATTCCGAGACTGCAAAATTAAAATACATTTTGCTAAATAACTTTTATGTTTGTGTTCCTACTTCAGTGAAACTAATACTACACTTGGTCTCTAAGATAAGTAAGGTGGAATCCCAGAATAGTGGCCAAGGGCCCATAACTGTTTTAGTTACAATGTATGTCTCTTGGTAGGTTTTCAAAATTTAAAATGCATTTTGCTTGATAACTTTTGTATGTGGTCCTACTTCAATGAAACCACTACTACACTTGGTCTCAAAGGTTAGGAAGATGTAATGGTAGAATGGTGGCTACGGGCCTGTAATCTTGGGAGTTATGTCCCTTGATAGGTTTTCAAAGTTTGGCATTCTTGAAAGTTTTCGTAGCCAATTTCTCAGGAACTATGACAGCCAGAAAGCTGCAAGTTCCTATAATTATGGACATAGACAATGCTTGGATGTATTGTGTATACCGGAACAGGGGCAAAGGGTCCATAACTCTTGAGTTATGTCCCTTGGTAGGTTCTCAAAAATTAAAATGCATTTTGCTCAATAACTTCTATGTTTGTGGTCTTGGATGAAAGTTATACCACACTTGGTCTCTAAAGGAAGCAAGATGTAGTGGTAGAATGGTAGCCAAGGGCCTATAATCTTGGAGTTATGTCCCTTGATAGTTTTTCAAATTTTGCCATTCTTGAAAGTTTTCGTAGCCAATTTCTCAGGAATTATGAAAGTCAGAAAGCTGAAAGTTCCTATAAACATGGACAATGCTTGGATGTATCATGTATACCCGAATAGGGGCAGAGGGTCCATAACTCTTGGCGTTATGTTCCATGGTAAGTTCTGAAAAAAAGTAAAATGCATTTTGCTCAATAACTTTTATATGTTTGTGGTCCTACTTTGATGAAACTTAAGCCACACTTGGTCTCTAAAGGAAGAAAGATGTAGTTGCAGAATGGTGGTCTAGGACCCAAAACTCACGGTGTTATGTCCTTTGATAGGTTTTCAAATTTTGCTATTCTTGAAACTTTTTTCGTAACATAAATTTCTCAGGAACTATGAAATCTAGAAAACTGAAACTTTGTTTAAAGATGGAAAATGACTGGATGTAAAGTGTATACCAGAATACGTGCCAAGGGTCCATAACTCTTGGAGTTATGTCCCTTGGAAGGTTTTCAAAAAAATTAAAATGCAGTTTGCTCATTACTTTTATGTTTGTAGTTCTACTTTGATAACTTTATGCAACACTTGGAGGCTTTGAAAAACTGGTACACACATGGACAGTGGGTTGATGTATCTTGTATACAGAAATCAGAGCCAAGGGCCCATAACTCATGGAATAAAATCCTTTGGTAGGTTTTACGATACCATGTTACCATGTCCTACATTCGTGTTATCTGGTAAGGATGAATTCAAAATATTTCAACACTATATATTTTCTCGTCTGATAGAGCTGCAGCGGGGCTATAGTTTGATCCTCTGACAGCTCTAGTTTGTCCTTCCCTGGCGTCAGTGCACTCCTGCATCCAAGCTTTTGTGTCGTTTTAGGGCGTTATATTATCAAGGTCTGTTTTTGGCAAATCATATGGAAATTGTATGTACCCCTGCTATAATTGATCCAAGAAGGCAAGGAAATACACCGTCTTTATGTACATGTATGTAGACATCCGGATATTACATGTAGTTTCTTTCTAAAGAAGAACTTCAGAAGCATTATAGCTCATCTGGGCTGAAGGCTTCAGGCAACCATATAGGATAGTCATCCTTCCATCTGCAGGCTGATCCCAATTATTTCTCATCATACATCTGTAGCATACCTGTCGTGGAGGATTCATAGCATAAGCTTTTCATGGAAGTCCAATGAAAACCATGGTTGCCTTGGCAACCACAAGGTACCCTAGACTTTCAATGTGAAACTGTTTGTCATCACCATAACAACTTTAGTTTTGGTCAGATGTTCCTGAAACTTGCAGATTAGGTCGAACAAATTAAAAAAACTGGCCATATTGGATCAGTAATCTGAGTTACTTCCCTTGATTGCTGAAAAAGTGTTTCTGACTTCATCATCAGCGTAACATGTTAGTTTTGATTGGATGATCCTAAAATTTGCAGATATGGTAAACACAGATGAAATCTCGGACAGGTACAAAACTGGTCACATCTGATCATTAATCTTAGAGTTACATCACCTTGATTGCTTCCTGAAACTTGCAGATAAGTTGGGCATAAATGAAATCTCGTACAGATTCCAAAACTGGCCAGATTGAATCATTAATTTTACAGTTAGGTCCCCCACATTGCTGAAAAAGCCTCTGATTGACTTTGTCAACAGCGTAAATCCTTCAGTTTTGATAGGATGTTCCTGCAACCTGCAGATAAGGTAAATATGGATGAAATCTGGGAATTGGAAAATGACCAGATCGAATCATTAAGTTCTCCCACCATGGTGTGTGTCGGGGGGGGAGGGGGGGGGGGGACATATTATTTTTAGTGCAGATCCCATTGGCGTAGCCTCTTGTCAGCACTCGATCTCCTTATTGAATGGACATATTTTAACCAAACTTACACAAATATATCATTGGGAGGGTGAAAATGCTGATTAGATTTTGGTGACCTTAACCCCATTTTCAAGGTCACAGGAGGGCTTAGATTGTTGGAAAATGGCTTGTCCACACCATATCTCTTGAAGGTATGAATAGACTTTAACCAAACTTGCACATCTATATTGCTGGGACAGGTAAAAGAACTGATTAGATTTTGGTGACCATGACCCTATTTTCAAGGTCACAGGAGGGCTTAGATTGTTGGAAAATGGCTTGTCCCCACCCTGTCTCTTGTAGGAATAAATAGATTTTGACCAAACTTGCACATCAACAATGCTGGGATATGTAAAAGAACTGATTAGATTTTGGTGACCTTGACCCAATTTTCAAGATCACAGGAGGGCTTAGATTGTTGGAAAATGGCTTGTCCGCACCCTATCTCTTGTAGAAATGAATAGATTTTGACCAAACTTGCACTAATACAATGCTGGGACATGTAAAAGAACTAATTTGATTTTAGTGACATTGACCCCATTTTCAAGGTCACGGGAGGGCTTAGGTTTGTTGGAAAATGGCTTGTCTGCACCCTATCTCTTTTAGGAATGAATAGATTTTGACCAAACTTGCACATCTACAATGCTGGGGTGTGTAAAAGAACTGATTAGATTATGGTGACCTTGACCCCATTTTCAAGGTCACGGGAAGGCTTAGATTGTTGGAAAATTGATTGTCTGCACTCTATCTCCTAAAAGAATGAATGGATTTTGACCAAACTTCAGCATCTTAATTGCTGAGACATGGAAAAGCACTGGTTAGATTTGACACCATTTTCAAGGTCACACTAAGGCTTTTATTGGTGGAAAATGGCTTGTCTGCACCTTGTCTCCTGAAGGAATGAGTAGATTTCGACCAGACTTGCACAGCTATATTTTTAGGACATGGAAAAGAACTGATTAGATTTTGGTGACCTTGACCCCATTTTCAAGGTCACAGGAGGGCTTAGATTGTTAGAAAATAGCTTGTCTGCATTGTATCTCTTGAAGGAATGGATGGATTTTAACTAAACTTGCACAGCCGAATTGTTGTGGCATGGAAAATAACTAATTTTATTTTGGTGACCTTGACCCCATTTTCAAGGTCGCAGGAGGGCTCAGATTGTTGGCTTGTCTGCACGCTATCTGCTGAATGAATGGATGGATTTTGACCAAACTTGCGCAGCTATATTGTTGTGACAGAGACAAGAACTGATTAGATTTTTGTGACAAGGGCTATGATTTTAGAAAATGGCTTGTCAACACCCTATCTCATTGAGGAATGGATGAATTTTGACCAAACTTACATATAGGTATATTGTGATCTTGAGTTTATTATAGATACAATCTATTTTAACAATATGTCTGTTCAAACTGGTGGGGGGACATAAGTTTTCCTCCAAAAACACTGTTCTAGTTAATCTTAGCCTTACATCCCCTTGATTGCTAAAAAGCCTCTGTTTGACTATTTCATCAGCGTAACTCATTCAGTTTTGATCGTATCATTAAAACTTGCAGATAAATTCCACATGGATGAATCTCAGGCAAGTTCAAATGAATCTTAATGTAACATTCCCTTAACTGCTGAAAACTGTTAAATTTTGTCGTCACCTTAACTCATTCATGATCAGAACTTCTTGAAACTTACACAGTGGACATAGATAAAATCTCAGATAAGTTTGAAATCTGGCCAGATTGGATCATTTTACTTTAGAGTTGTCCCCTAGATTGCTATAAAAGCCTCTGTTTGATTTTGCCATCAGCATAACTCATTTATCTTCCTGAAACATGCAGATAAGGTGGACATGGATTGAATCTGAAGATTTCAAAAACTGGCCAGAGCCAATCAACAATCATAGAGTTACATTCCTTTGATTACTATAAAAAAAAGCTTCTGGTTGAGTTTGTCATCAACAGAACTCATTGGGTTTTGACTGGATTTTCCTGAAACTTGCAGGTAAGGGAGACTTGGATGAAATCTTAGATGAGTTCTAAACATGACAAGAACGGATCATTATTCTTAGAGTTACATACCCTAATTGCTGAAAAAAAGGCTTCTGTTTGATATTATCTGCATAAATCCTTTAGTTTTGGTCAGATCTTCCTGAAGTTTGCAGATAAGGTGGACATAGCTGGAATCTCAGACAATTTTGAAATCTGGCAAAATCATATCATTTGTCATAGACTGATGTCCCCTTGATTGTTAAAAGAGTGCCTATAGTTGACTTACAGTCATCAGCATAACAAATGTAGTTTTCATTGGATCATCCTGAAACTTGCAGAGAAGGTGGAGATGGATGAAGTTTTGGATAAATTGAAAAACTTGTAAATTTAGTAGGCTGACATCATAAGTCTCGTGATTCAACCCTTTGCAATTGGAATACTTGGCGTTATTGGCTGTTTTGTTGCTATTATTGGCTGGGCCGCCATGTCAACAGTCTCTTTCAAATCACAGGAGGCTTGTTGTTTTTCAGGATAAGCACTGAACCACCCAAGCGTTTTTTTATCGCACACATCACTGGTCACATTGTTAGCCTATAGTAGTGCATCTGCACGCTGAACCGCTTTGCAGTTCGGGTTGGACGCACTTATTAAACAAACAGCATTTGTTGTTTGGGTATAAAATGTATAACATACCCATCTTCACTCCATGTTGTGCTACCGTGCAGTGGCGGGGTATAATGCAGTGTCTGCGATGCTTTTGTTTCTTCTGTTGATCCTCAATGTAAACAATTTCTTTTAAAACTCTGAAGAAGTCTGATAGCATCCTATATATATATATATTTGTGTGTGTGTGTGTGTGTGTGTCAGTTAAAATTTTCAGGCAAAGCTTACAAACCAGATACTGTATGCATAGTATGCTGTCAACGAATCCTCAAAATTTTTGTTGTGTATTTTTTCAGTTACATTGATCAGGGGAAGAATCCAAATTTATATACAAAGGACTGTTTGGAGAAAGCTCTCAGTAAAAATGAACAAGTGAAAGGAAAAATCGATAACTTGAAGGTAATGTACAGTTTTACTGTACAAAATCATAGCTCTAGATAAGAGGGATGTCCAAATAAATATTTTTATATTTCTTCAGGAAAAAGTGGTACCATATTTACCATTACTATTTGGAAAACTTCAGGATTTATCCTGATTTCAGGATTTAGAACTTTCATTTTAAGCATGGAATTTCACTTTTTCACTCGTTCATAGGACCATCCTTTTGTGTCAAACGTAGCTATTTGGGTTAACATATGCCTGAAATACACTACAACCTCTTTATAACACGGTCAGTTATAACACGGTTTTGGATATAACACGGTTCAAAAATGGATCCCAAAAATGTATAGATTATATTGAAAAATGACCATAAATGGTCATTTTTCAATATAATCTATACATTTTTGTTTGGACATAACACGATTGTTTAACTAACACGGTTTATGCTATGGACCCCAAAAATGGTCATTTTTCAATATAATCTATACACTTTTGTTTGGATATAACACGGTTGTTTAACTAACACCTTTTATGCTATGGACCCCAACAATAGTGTCATAAAGAGGTTGTGGTGTAACTTTAAAAGGTAATAATTAGTTGCATAGCTCCAGATAAGAGGGATTATCCACATGATAAATTTCTTATTTCTCAACAAAAACATATGTTGTAGGTACTCATTAGAAGCACCTCCCTGAGGCACTTCTAATGAGTACCCACAACATATTCTTTTATTTAGAATTAAGAAAAATAGTAGTAGTTTTTGGACAGAATGTTCAGAATTCAGGATTCATTATAAGCGACTGTTCTCACCCCTGACTTTATCTACTTACCATACTTGTCTTAAAATTTGAAGTTGTCCATTCTACTACCAGTTGGTGTGTTTTAAATATTACTCTTTGTATGGCAAACAGTGTAGACCCTGATTTCAGATCAGATGCCACATTCTGATCTGGGTCTACACTGTTTGCACAGGCTTAGCTGTCTCAGTACTAAGGATTATACTCATTTGAAAGGCTTTGGCACGGTGCTTTTAATGTGTACTGCATCTTATCCCTTATTCTGCTGAATAAATTTAGATGCCACGCCCACTTCTGATTTTCATACAGTCAGATTACTTTATCCAAGTTGTTGATACAAATTCACTTACGTAATGACAAACAGTGTAATCCAGATCAGTTGGCTTCTGAAGAAGCCAACTGATCTGGATTACACTGTTTGCAAAGGCAGGGTATCCCCAGGTTCAGCAGGACCAGGGTTAATGTTTTCATGGAGAAATAAGAAATAAATATTTTGGGTTGAAAAAAAAAAAAAAAATCTTATTTAGAGCTGTAATAACACTGAGTCTACTGTCCTATGGACATCACTCGAAAAGATGTGTTTTGCTTGGTGTTCTATTTTAAATGAAAATATTTTGTTTTGATTGACAATATCTTGTCAGGAAACATTTGTGGTTTCTGTGTCTGTGTTATGTTTTCAAATATTTATCATAAAATTAAAATTACACCCAAAATTTGTCTGCAAAAGTGATTTTTTTTGAATTTTTGTCTAAGAAACTATTTTTTTACTTTACTTTGCGGAATTAGAATAATCAGTGCTTAATAACAATATTTTGAAATGTTTAGAAACCAAAAAAAATGAACAAGGGGAATTTGTTGAAAATCTGCCTCCAAGTTAACCTACTCTACAGATTTCTGCTTAATTTGCATTCATTTTCATTTTTATTATGGTAAAAAGTAAAAATATTTGATTTTCAAAAAAACAACAAAAAAACAATAACTAGAATAAAACTTTTTTGTGTAGGTAGTTACAACAAATGGTTTACATTATATCTTTACAAAAGTTTGCAAATTTATTTCTTCTCTGTAAAGTACCAAGCAAAAAAAAAAAAAGATGTCCAAAGCACAGTAGTGTTAATTGCATTGTTAAAGGCTTTATGTTGCGTAGAAAGCTGGCATTTCGTTGAACATTTGCTGAATCATAGCTACTGAAAATAAAACAGTTGACTTTTATCTTAACATTTCATTCCTGACTGGATGTTCAGCCTTTCTCACCAGTAATAGTATCTTAGTGGAATACCAAATTGTGTCCTTTCATAAAAGACATATTGAAGTAGGATGTAATTTTCCAAGCTGAATTTTTATATGGGACCTGAAATGGATAGGGCATTTTTTTTTTTTTTATTTTATTTTTTTTTTTTATGTCATTTTCTTGTATTACAAGGTATATGTACTTTTTATTCATATAAATAGTTTGTTATACCCCGCCACACAATAGTGGCAGGGTATTATGGTTTAATGTTGAATGTCTGTGTGTCTGTCCATCAGTCATACGTCCATCCATTCGTTTTTTTGTTTTTTTTTGTTTCCGGATGATAACTTAGTAAACATCAATGGATTTTCACCAAACTTGGTATGTGCATTGATATTGTGGAGATCTGGTTTGGGATTGCTAATAGGCAAATTTCGTCAAATGTTTTCGGAGTTCTCTGCCCGCGACACAATAATGCTGGGGTATTATAGTTTAACGTTTGATTATGTTCATTATCTAACAGATTTTAGTCCACAGCTTATGGAATGTATGAACGTCTTACATACCATAAGCTATGGACTAAAATCAGTGAGATAAGACAAAATTTTAAGAGAGATTTGACAAAATTCTTTGAGATTTCTTAGACATCCCTGTAGGAGCTCCGCCAATATAGTCTAAAGTCTTTTGCTTTTTATTTATTTATTATTTTTTTTCATGTTAGGAGCTACTGACAACCACAATAGTGTGTGATTTATGTTTATCTCTTCATAAAAGCCATTGTAAAATGTTCTGAAAATTCTGTGAGATTTGAATTTTTTGTGGGAATCGCCTTCCAGATGGGCCAGATTCTGAGATTTTTTCTCACAGTGTGACATATTTCATGTATGCATGTTATCCATTTCTGCTGTGCCTAATTATGACAGTTTATTATCACATTACATATTTTAGTCTTAAGTCCTTGGGAACAACTTGGTTGTTAGAACAGTGAAGTATAATTGCAACATAACAAAGAACTGATGATGAGATTTTTGTGATCTTGACCTAATTTTCAAGGTCACAGAATAGAAAAACTGAAAAATGATTGTGGGGGACATCGTTTTTTGTTGTTGTTTTTTTTTTGTTTGTTTTTTTTTTTTTTTTTTTTTTTTTTTTTTTTTTAAACGCTTATTGTTACTAGCTACTGTAAGCATACCTTCAGATAAGGCTCTTTTTTCAACAGAAAGTGCTGACCTTGGTGGCTCAGTAGGATGCGCATCCTACTGGTGATCAGGAGGTTGCAGGTTCCATCCCGCTGGGTCTTGCAACATCTTGTGTGGAGATTGATCATGTGATATTTTCTATGGTCATTCTCTCCCTTCTGCTGATTCAAGAAGGGCAATTGTCAGATTTTGATGAAAGACTATCACAGTACTGGTTAGTTGCTTAGAGGACTAATCCTGACCAGGAAAAAGTGTGGTTAGATAAGCTGACTGGCTGGACATTGACTGGGCTGTAAAATCACAACGCAAACAAACTCATCGATAAAAAGTACTGATATTTTTTCTTTTTCTTTTTGAAAATGTTGTGGTGCTCATAAGAAGTGCCTCACCAGAAGAGGTGCTTCTAATGAGTTCCCACAGTATTTGTTTTCATTCTGAAATAGACATCACGAAAACATGCCTATATAATTTTGACCCCCTTAAACCCCACTTTTATGTAGTAAAACTGGGGTTTACAGGGGTATACACTATTTTTCTTATTTCTGCTCAAAACATAGATTGTGAGTACTTGTTAGAACCGCCTCGCCGAGGCGGTTCTTACGAGTACCCACAATCTATGTTTTGAGCAGAAATATGAAAAATATTAGGATTTTTTTAACAGAAAATTTTTCATTTTTTGATGGTAAAATTTTTAGTATATTTGAATAGGCGTGTTTTCGTAATGAAAGTATTTTGTGGATATTCCTTCTTATCTGGAGCAATGCTGATACTGTCAATCCCTTTTTATGCCAACACTCGATACAACGACCAAATTCGTTATAATGACAATTTGAATGTCACGAAACCTTAGCTCAAGAGGTGACAGTTAATGAGAAATTATACAAGAACATTGCATTAGAATTTCAAGCAACATGTATTTTGGTTATTTGTTAGAATCACCTCACTGAGGTGATTCTAACAAATATCCAAAACATATGTTTCTATGAGGAAATAAGAATAAAGCAAGATCTATCTAACATATCATTTTGTCCATCAAGGAGTCTTTACAACAGCAAATTCATTTTAATGGCAACATCTTTGGGAACAAATGCTGTCGTTGTAAAGAGGGTTCACTATAGTGTAAAGAGGGTTCACTATAGTGTAACAGGCTAATTTACTTGTTCTGTTTTCAGAAATTCAAAGCTTTATTGATACTAGAACTCAGTGAAGTGTTTCCAAAAGAAATGGCCAACTACAGGGCACTCAGAGGTGATGACAGACCAACCTGAAACAGCAAAGAACCTGACTACCAGGAGGGATCAAGCAGAAAGTGCCATACAGGCCTTAACAATACTCTTGCCAGGACATGCCTTGTTATGCAGAAGATATGTAGAGAGTCTCATAGTTGTTTTTGCGCGCACTTTGTGACGCTTTAATTGAGTTGTATTGAAAATGGGTTTGACTCTGCAATGAGTATCTCATAACAGACCTAGTCACAGTCTCATAGGAAGGATTAAAGTCACATTGTAGATGTGATTGTGTTCTGTTTTCTTTTTTTATAGCCACGTTTTGAAAAAGTGGGGCTATACTGGATTTGCCTTGTCCATCAGTCATTCCTTCCATCCGTCATTCCTTCCTTTCATTCAGTTATCAGATAAATTTTCATCACACTTTTCTCAAGAACTGTAAGGGTTATAAAGTTGAAACTTAGTAAACACATGCCCATTGGGTTGATGTATCCTGTATACTGGAATCAGGGTTAAGGACTCATAACCCTTCATAGGCTTTACAGTTTACCATAAATGATAAATTTTTGTAACAGGGCCCAGTTGTTCAAAGCTAACGATGTCGTTAGTTAACGATTTGTTAAAATTTACATCAAGTGATACGCAAATATACTGAAATTTTTGCTGAAGAAATGTGAGTAGCTTTTGCAGTGCAAAAGCTACTCACATTTTTTCAGCAAAAAATATCAGAATTTTGGATATTGAATCTGCTAAAACAGTTAACGAAATGACCCTTAACGAGCTCGTTAAGCTAACGGCGCTTTGAACAACTGGGCCCTGATTTCTCAGAAACTATGAAAGCCGTAAAGTTGAAACTTGGTACATGCATGGACAATGGACTGGTGTATGGTGTATGCTGAAATTGGACAAGGGCCCATAACTCTTGGAGTTAATCCCTGGATAGGTTTTATGGGTTAAGGACTCATAACCCTTCATAGGCTTTACAGTTTACCATAAATGATAAATTTTTGTAACAGGGCCCAGTTGTTCAAAGCTAACGATGTCGTTAGTTAACGATTTGTTAAAATTTACATCAAGTGATACGCAAATATACTGAAATTTTTGCTGAAGAAATGTGAGTAGCTTTTGCAGTGCACATTTTTTCAGCAAAAAATATCAGAATTTTGGATATTGAATCTGCTAAAACAGTTAACGAAATGACCCTTAACGAGCTCGTTAAGCTAACGGCGCTTTGAACAACTGGGCCCTGTTTTCTCAGAAACTATGAAAGCCGTAAAGTTGAAACTTGGTACATGCATGGACAATGGGCTGGTGTATGGTGTATGCTGAAATTGGACAAGGGCCCATAACTCTTGGAGTTAATCCCTGGATAGGTTTTACAGTTTACCATTAATGAAAAATTTCCATGTCAGAATTCTCAAACTATGAAAGCTGTAATGTTGAAACTTGGTACACACATGGACAAAGGGCTGGTGTATCGCATATACCAGAATTAGGGCTAAGGGCCTTTAACTCTTGGAGTTGCACCTCTTGATAAGTTTTACAAATTGCCATTTATGAAAACTTTTTGTCACACTTTTCTCAAGAATTGTAAGGGCTACAAAGTTGAAACCTACTACACACATGGACAGTGGGTTGATGTATTGTGTATACTGGGCCAAGGGCCAATAACTTTTGGCATGAAATCTCATAATAGGTCTTATAATTGGCCATAAATGAAAAACTGATAGGTTTTACAATTTACCATCAATTAAAAATTTTTGCAATAGATTTCTCAGGAACTATGAAAGCTGTGAAGTTGAAACTTGGTACACACATGGACAGTGGGTTGATTTATTGTGTGTACGAGAATCTGGGTCACGGGCCTATAACTCTTAGTTACATCCTTTGATAGGTTTTACAATTTGCCATTAATGAAGAATTTTCATCACACTTCTCTCAAGAACTGTAAGGGTTACAAAGTTGGAACTTGGTACACACTTGGACAGTAGGTTGATGTATTGTGTATACCAGAATCAGGGCCAAGAGCCTTTAACTCTTGGAGTTAAATCCCTTGATAGGTTTTTACAATTTGCCATGAATGAAAAATTTTCATTACAGATTTCTCAGAAACTATAAGAGCTATAAAGTTGAAACTGGGTAGATACATGGACAGTGGGATGTTGTATTGTGTATACCAGAATCAGGGCCAACTCTTGGAGTTATGTCCCTTGATAGTTTTCACAACTTTCCATGAATGAAAAAGTTTGTCTCACTTTTCTCAAGAACTGTAAGGTAACAAAGTTGAAACCTGGTACACACATGAAGATGGGGTTGATATATAATGTGTACCAGAATTTGGGTCAAGGGCCCATAACTTGTGGAGTTAAATCCCTTGATAGGTTTTACATTGCCATGTTACCGTGTCCTACAGTGATGTCTGGTTAGCATGCATTCAAACTATTTCAACACTGTGTATTGCTCCTCTGATAGCGCTGCAGCAGGGCTATTGTCAGGTCCTCTGGCAGCACTAGTTTTTATAAAAATGTATTTGAATGATGCCATTTAGGAAAGTGGGATATAGCACACAGGCAGCAAATGTCTAGATCAGGCTGCACAGACACATACAATGTAGTTCAGTGAGGGTCTTTGCTGTCAGCTAAATATTGTATACTGTAGTCAAGCAGAACACAAGGATCTAATAAGCTCCTGGTAGAGTATATTGGTATATAACAAAGACCCTTATTAGATTGCGCAGCTTCCCTGCCTGATCTGGGTACTTAATACTCACATATGCAGTGAGGACATCTTTTCACATTGTGCAGCTCAATGGTATCAGGTTGCTGACAGTGATGATCTTTGATTGATGTCAGAAAATCATTCTGCTTAGTATCCTGATTAACAATTCATAGGTCTAGATAAGGTGGGTATCAGGTGAACAGTTTTCCTATTTCTCGACAAAAGCATGTGTTGTGGGTACTCATTAGAAGTGCCTCGGCGAGGCGCTTCTAATGAGTACCCACTACATATGTTTTTGTCGAGAAATAAGAAAAAATAAAGATACTTTTTGGTTAAAGGTACTTTTTGGTTGGAAAAAGCACCTTATTAAAAGCTATGGAATTGATAGTCGTCTTTTATGCTTAGCATTCTTGGCAATTATTTTTATTTTTCCCAGAAAACAGGTTTTGACATTATTTGTATGAAATGTCAAATCCTGTTTTCTGGGAAAAATATCGTTAATTTGCCATCTGCTGAATTAGCCCAGAGAGTGGTAAAGGTAAATACAGAACTGACCAAGGAAATCCTGTTATATTTCAAGGGGAGTTTCTATACAAAATAAACCAACATAGTGGCTCCGTTGGTATAGTGTCCGCTTTGTGTCAGGGATGTTGCGGATTTGATCCCAGGGGCGAGTCATACTAAAGACTTTACAAATGTTACTAGCTGCTCTTTCACTTGCCGCTCAGCATTCAGTAAGTAGAGCTAGGAATCAGAACTGGTCAGCTCAATGTCAGTGCATATGTGGAATATCATGTCAAGTGTCTGGGGTTTGATATGTCAGTGAGGCAGCACTCTAAAAGTGAGCATTGAGCTCTGTCGCGACATGACTGAAAGATTTTTGAAAGCGACTTAAAGCCTGAATAAAACAAACAAACAATGTACAAAATAAGCCCCAATTATTACCGAAAGTATCGCTCAGTTCTGAATTATAAAGCCCTACTCCTCTCCCATCCCTCTGCATTCTCACTAGCCTTACAAGTCTAGATCCAGGATTATTTAAAAGGGGATTCAAAATTTTCTGAGTGGTCGGGGGAGTGTGGGTGGGGGAGGTGTTGATTGATCTACTTATCATAATTAGTCTATGTATTTTGACAGACAGGCTTAAGCAAACAGTATAGACCCTGATAAGATGTTGCGGAATGCAGCATCTGATCAGGGTCTATACTGTTTGCCACTCATCTAGCAATTTTACAAACATTCATGCATTACGAAAACATGCCTATTCAAATACATTGAGAATTTTATCACCAAAAAATTAAAATTTTCAGATGAAAAATTCTGGTAGTTTTCATATTTCTGCTCAAAACATAGATTGTTGGTACCTGTTAGAACTGCCTCGGCGAGGCGGTTCTAACGAGTGCCCACAATCTATGTTTTTGAGCAGAAATAAGAAAATTAATGTATGCCCCTGTAAACCCCAGTTTTACTGTATAAAAGTGGGGTTTAAGAGGGTCAAAACTAATTAGGCATGTTTTAGTGATGTGTAGTAAAAGTGACTTGATTAAGAGAAGTACCACTATATGTTAAAGAGTAAGGGGTATTTCATTTACTCTCAAGGTCAAGGTCACAGACTTAGATGTTAAATTTTTCAAGAGCTCATATTTTCCAAATCATACAATGGATTTGCTTCATATTTTGTTTGATGATAGATTAAGGTCAAAGGTTTTATTCAGCAATACCCACGTCCATGCCTATGACCTCAAGGTCAAGGTCATAGACTTACAAATTTTGATTATAAACATTTTAAAAGCTCATATTTTCCGGACCATATGATGGATTTGGTTCATATTTGGTATGATGATAGATTCAGAGTTCTATTCAGTGATACCCTGGCCCATGCCCATGACCTAAGGGTCAAGGTCACAGGCTTATTTTAAAAAAATTGGTGTTTTGGATTCATATTTTATGCACAGGTATAAAAATATTGGTCAAGTGCGATTTAGGGTAAAATCTGCCAATTATTATGAGAGTTATGGCCCTTTTTTCAACTTAATTTTTTGCAAAATGCCTGCAGGTGGATGAGGATGGCCCTGGGCAGGGGCATTCATGTCGTATTGACACATTTCTAGTTGAGTAGTAGAAGTTTGAGAATGAATTGTTGGGTTTTGATACATTTTTTGTACATATTGACATTGACTAGAATGAAGTTGACAATATGGTTACCCTTCAACAAAGACGTGACCCTTCGTTGATGTTAGAATTTGTGATTTTTGCTTAATATCTTGTGAAAGGTTGCATACAGAGTATCATGCAGTGTCTGCAATGCTTTTATTTTGTTTTGTGTTTGGTATATACAAAGATGAGTAATTGATCTTTGGAGTGGGCCCATGTAGCCAAGTGGATAGGAGAGTTGACTCTTAATCAGTTAGGTTTCTCACCACTGTGGGAAAGCCAACTTCTGCTTATGAATAGTCAGGTGATTTTTCTTGGGTTCTCTGGTTTTTGCCAACCTTTGATGAATGATCGGCTTGATATGTGAAATATCCTTGAAAGGGCCGTAAAACATAAAAAAAAAAAAGGTCTTTCGAACTGTATAATGTGTTAGAAATACAACCAATTACTGTGGACGACAAAGAATAAACAATTAATAGCAGTTAGATTTTGACACATTTTGGTACAAAATTATTGCCAAATGTACCCATAGTATTGGGATAGGCAGGTCCATTGTTTGCTGTGTCTCCTATCCTTTGGCTATGTACATATATGTAAAACAACTGTTGGAAAATGATGAGGGTCCCTGTACCTGAACGCACTTGTGTTACTGTAATATGGTATAATGAGAAAAGTCTGACTTCAGTTCTTCAGCACTGCGCTAAGATGGGCTCATGGACAGGTGTGCGTGGATTCCATCAATTACATGACATTGCACCGGATCATCATTCAGCCATGTTAATTGAATATTTGGAGGAGCGTCACATTGAAACTTTTACAGTGTGTCGACCCTCCATAATAAGCCCTTGGAAATCTTTAAGACTGGCACAATTAATCGGATAATCGATTAATTGATCAATAAATACCGTGAAATCTCAATAATTCAAATTCCAATGGGCCAAACATTTTTGTTTGAATTATTGAGACTTTGAATAATTGAGGGTTAAAATGCATACCTATATTTAGGTCGGAACTTCAAAATGATTTTTAAATAATTGGGTATTTTGAATTATTGGAGTTTAAATTAATGAGGTTCTACTGTACAAAAATGATTATCATTACAGATTTGCTAATAATCGATCATTTGGTTTCTGTGTCATTTAATTTACCGTGCTTACCCTTAGTATACAGACACCTCAGCTCCTAACCATACTTTATCCAAAATTTGAACGAGCAGAATTTACTACCCACTTTAGTGTCTTAAATAACTGGATGAGTGGCAAACAGTTTAGACTGATGGGACGCCGCATTTGACGCCGCATTTGCGGCGTCTCGTCTGGGTCTACACTGTTTTCTCACGCCTGTCCTATCAAATGCATACAGTAAAGTATAACATATGGTAAGAGTCGTGCTCAATCAGATAAAATTATTACCAAATCTTCAATGATTACTAATCGATTGTCAATCACAATGGCAGCACTGATAATCGATTACTTTTTCAGATCCGATTAGCCAGCCTTACTAATCTTTCTACCTCTGAATTTTGGTTAAACCCCTTTTTAAGGAATGTATACAAGGTTGTCGTTTTGAGTTTTATGGTGCAGTGTATAGTGCACTTTTCCAGTGTATAGACAGTTTACCCTGAAAAAGCATTTTTCTTGATTAGACAAAACGCCTCAATATGTGTGCTAGTGGGTGGAGAGTACTTTGAATAAATAGACATTTTTGATTTGGTATGATCTGGTTACAACTTGATCGGGCATGATCTTAATGTAAGCAATTGACAATGTCTGTCACTGTCAAAATGGTTCAGTCTATCCATACATTTTGTTGAATAGCATTTACATTGCCTTGGCACTTTCGCTATTAATATATTCGAAATGAATGACTACCAATAGTAGACGCAGTCAGTTGTATATGCATTTGTCACAAAATTATCATGCATTTTTATTGACCGGCCGGTATGGTGGCATATAACTGACATCTAAATATTGAGATACTAAGTCGACTTCTTCTGTTTTTATGTCGACTTACAATGTATGACTATCAGGCCATACATTTTAAGTCAACATAAAAGCAGAAAAAGTCGACTTAGTATCTCAATATTAAGATGTCAGTTATATGCCACCATAGGCCGGTCTTTTAATATAGCTTTGGATTTTTACATGTGGGAGCGTGTTCGATTAGTTCACTACATCGGTTTGTGACGATCCCGGCAAATATAAAATATCTTATTACAAAGTGTGTTATCAACAGATTAATGTCTATTTTATTTTCATTTCAATCAAGAAATTACATAAAGCTTAATAAAAGCAAACATTTGCTCTTTCGGTGCCAAATTTCAGACAACATTGTCGTCTGCTTTTCTGTTTTAACAGACTATCGCTTGAAAAGAAGTCAAACAGGATGTCAAACAGCGTAGATCCAGATGAGACGGCTCATATGAGTCGTGTCATCTGGATCTATGCTGTTTGCAAAAGCCTATTATTATCGCCTGTGGCAGTGAAAGTTAAAGAATCCTATTGTTGTTCCCTTTTACCTGTTACATTGAAAATTTATTAAACTTTAGTATACCCTTGTCCCATATCTCTATGTAAACATGAACAAAATTTGCGCCGGTACTTAGACGTTTACGTTTAATTTTGTCTTGTGGTCCATGGTAACCATGTAGCTTAACCCACTTGTACAAATAAACTCTTCTTCCTTATAAATTGGATAGGTTCATTTCTGATTTTATTTCTTCTCTTTTTGTCAGAAATACCTATATTTCATGTATACAGTGTAGGCCCTGGTGAAGTGTTTAAGGTCCTTTTTCAAATCTATCGCAGAACTTGAAGTATGGACCACTCGGTTCCGAGTCGGACATTAGAACTGTCACTTGCACAACAAAAACATAACCAGGACCATTGGTCCTGTAGGTCACCTCAGACTATTTGACTGAATAAGATTATAGTAACATTTTTAAAGAATGAATCTTTAGGGTATGGTAGCCGGTACAGTGTGAAAAACCTTTAATCTGTGTATCCTGCAGCAACTTGGTATGGAGTTTAGCTTTAATTAATTTGCCAAAACATAATTTTCACATCAAATATGGCTTTGATAAAGTGATATACCAAATATCAAAGGCATGTGCTTTCTAGTTTTACACAAGAAGATTTTAAAAAAATTTCCCCATGAGTCTATGTAAAACAAGTGACCCCTGAGGCGGGGCTTTTTTGTCTCCTGGGCTACCATGTGAGCAGTCTTGGAAAAGTCCACTAGATAAAACTTAGAACCAAATGTCGAAAGGCCCGAGGCCTTCTTGTTTCACACAAGAAGATTTTAAAAGCTTTTCCCCGTACGAGACTGTAAAAAAGTGACCTCTCAGATGGAGCCATTTTGACCTTACGGTCATAATTTGAACAATCTTGGTAAAAACCCTCTAGCTGAAGCTACATACCAAATATCAATGGCCTGGGCCGTCTAGTATTAGACAAGACATCACGAAAACATACCTATGTAATTTTGACCCCCTTAAACCCCACTTTTTTATAGTAAAACCGGGGTTAACAGGGGTATACATTATTTTTATTGTTTCTGCTCAAAAACTTAGATTGTGGGCACTCGTTAGAACCACCTCGGCGAGGCAGTTCTAAAGAGTACCCACAATCTATGTTTTGAGCAGAAGTATGAATTTTTATCTGAAAACTTCCAGTTTTTGGTGGTGAAATTTTCAGTATATTTGAATAGGCGTGTTTTCGTTATGTTTTTAATTTTTTCCGCTATATGTGTCTCTGTAAAGTAATGGACCCCCCAGTGCTGGGCCACTTTTGAACCCAGTGTTATAATTTGTACAATCTTGGTAAAGGCCTATACTACATGAAATTACATACCAAATATCAAAGGCCTGGGCCTTTTAGTATCAGACAAAAAGATTTTTGAAGGTTTTTTTCCTTTACGAGACTATTTAAAACAAATGAGCCCCGGACAGGGCCAGTTTTGACCTCAGGGCTATAATTTGTACAATCTTGGCAGAGACCCATTAGATGAAGTTATATACCAAATGTCAAAGGCCTGGACCTCCTAGTTTCAGAGAAGAAATTTTTCAAGTATACCCTGTACAGGTCTATGTAAAACATGTGACTCCTGGCGTGGGGCCATTTTTGACCCAAGGGCAATAGTTTGAATAATCTTGGTACAGGTCCACAAGATAAAGCTACATTCAAAATATCAAAGGCCTTCTAGTTCCAGACAATAAGGTTTGTAAAGCTTAGCCTAAAGGAGTCTGTGCAGAAAAAATGACTTTTTCTTTAAAAAAAGGTCAAGGTCAGCTGAATGTTATATTTTTTTCAAACTTTATTGGGACCATGTCCCCAATGCTGCATACCAAGCCCAGGGTCATTGTCTCTGGTTCCAGAGAAGGTTTAAAAGAGTTTTGACCATATATGGGCGTGGCGGCCGTCTTGAATACGTGACCCAGATCAAATTTAAGTTCTCCCGGCCCATGAAGGTGGCTTTGATAGGCCCAGTGGCTTCTGAGATGTTTGAAGAGTTTTCCGTATATGAGTATTTGTAAAACAAGTGACCCTTGGGACGGGTCCATTTCGCCACAGGGCTTTATTTTGAAGAGTCTTGGTAGAGGTCCACAAAATAAAGCTACACACCAAATATCAAAGGCATTGGCCTTCTAGTTTCGGACAAGAAGAGTATTTCCTATATGAGTCTCTGTAGAACCATTTTATCTTTCTGCAAAGAAGGTTATAGTTTTTCTCAAACTTAAATGGAGCCAGCCGTGGTGGCTCAGTTGGAGGCGCGTCCGACTGGTGATTGCAAAATTGCGGGTTCGAACTCCTCCGGGTCGGCAACATTCTTCTGTGGAGATTTGATGATGAAATATTTTCTACGGTTATTTTCTTCCTTCCCCTGATTCAAGAAGGGTAGTTTTCAGTTTCTGACAAAAGAATGTGCACAATACTGGTTAACCTCTTCGAGGACTAAGCCTGTCCAGCAAAAGTGTGGTAAGTTAAACTGACCACACTCGACGTGACCCCATGGGTTGACTGGGCCGTAAAACCTCCAACACAAGCAAAAACTTTAATGGGCCAATGTCCCAAATGCTGCATACCAAGCCCCAGGTTCCGGAGAAGGTTTTTAAAGTTTTTTTTTTTTAAACCATATGTGGGCTTGGTGGCCATCTTGATCATGTGACCAAGATGTGGCGAACAAACGTTCGTTCCCCCGGCCCATGAAGTTTCCATATGAAATTTGACTGATTGGCCCAGTGGTTTCTGAGATGATGATGTTTGAAGAGTGTGGATGATGGACGGACAATGAAGCCTGTCTATACTATAGGCTCATCTACGAGCCTAAAGGCTCAGGTGAGCTAATAATAATTGGTAAAAGAAAATATAGCTGGAAACTTCTAGAGCATGTTGATTGTGCTTTCATCATATAAGAAATCATAAAATTAGCTTAATAATACACTTCTCTACCCATGAATACAGATTGAAGTTCGGTGAGGTTGATGTCGCACATGCCACCCCAAAAAAGTACTCTTTATTTCATTACGAAAATACGCCTATTCAAATATATAGAAAATTTCACCTCCAAAAACTGAAGAAAAAAATCAGAGAAAACTGATATTTTTCCTACTTCTGCTCAAAACATAGATTGTGGGTACTCGTTAGAGCCGCCTTGCCCAAGGCGGTTCTAACGAGTACCCACAATCTATGTTTTTTTAGCAGAAATAAGAAAAATAATATATACCCCTGTAAACCCCAGTTTTACTATATAAAAGTGGGGTTTAAGGGGGTCAAAATTATATAGGCATGTTTTCATGATGCAGGTAGAAGAAATTAATATAATTTCGTCGAAAGCACATGCACATTCTCATATGATGCATGAGAAGTTGCGCTCAAAAAGTACATACAGTCTATAAACTTTCATAAAACTTGAGGTAAGACAATGACAAAGTTACGTGGACAAAGTGACAAAAGTAAATTTAAAAATTATATTCAAACCACATGCACATCGGCAGACCCTGGAGAAAACAAGTGCACAGTTTCAAAAAGATCAGTGTATAAAATTGTATGAGGAGTTGCAGTCACAAGGTACCCACTGTCTATACACCTGAGGTCAGAAAATGACAAGTTCACAAAGTTGAAAAAAAAATGACTAACATTAATGCAAGGATCATATAAAAAGCACATGCATATCTTCAGACTATGGAGAGAACGTGTGATTAAGTTCGCAATGTGGAAAAAGTGACAAAATATGACCTAACAATTATATCCAAACCACATGCACATCCTTATACCATGAAGAAAATGCATGCAAATTTTTCAAAACGATCGGTACAAAACTGTAAGAGGAGGTGCACTCACAACAGGTGTGCACTGTTTATATTTTGAGGGTGAAAATGACTCCGTTCACAATGTGGAAAAAGTGACAAAAATGATCTAACAATTATATCCAGCCACATGCACACCATCGTACCATGAAGAAAACACATCGAGGGTTGAGCGCAAGACTAGCGTAAGTCAGAAGGTTGTTTTTCCCCAATCCTAATCTCCTCACCATGAAGGCGTTATGAAGATTACAACATTTCTTTCTGTAAACAATGAAAATTTAGGTGCCATTGCTCGTATGAGCAATGGCACCTAAATTTGCATTGTTTACAAAGGGGTCCAAGTTGCCCCTAAACAAGGGTTTCAAAAATATGTTTGAGTTACCATAGTCTTGCGCTCAACCCTCGACATGCAAAGTTTCAAAATGATCGGTACAAAACTTAAGAGGAGTTGCGCTCACAAGACACATGGGGTAAATGTTGACGAAGGGGCGAACGGACGGAAACTTGCACGCCTGAGTGGCCCATGCTAAATCAGGTGCGACAATAAAAACTCCTTGGACTTGATTCTTAACCTAGCAGGTCAATTTCAGGATATTCACTCTCCAGAGAAACTCAGTGAGCATGACGCTGTTTCATGATTTTTAAAAATCTTATTCCACCTATAAAGAAGCTTCGAAGGAAGGTGTGTTTATATCAGGGTGACTATGAAACTTTGAGAAAGGATGCACTAAGATTTGCAAAAGAGAAAAACTTCAATGGCCACTTTGATCTTGACTTGGATGCTCGAACATTACAGGAGAATTTTCATTTGATAACTTTAATTATTGAAAATTCAGCTAATGAGCATATCACCTCAAAAACTTCTAAGTGCGTCTCCTTGATTGCTTGGATCTCTACAGAGATAAGAAGAAAGATTCACAGAAGGAATAAATATACATGTATATAAAAATTCATACTTATGCAGAGACGACTTGTAGTGTTAAACTTCGGACAAAATTTGAATCTTAGAGAAGGGAAATCAAAGCAAAAAAAAAAAAAAAAAAAATAGCATGATTTGTATATGAATAACTTAGTATTGATGTAAAGGCAAATCCCAGAGACTTATACTATAGTGCAGATTATATTTTTATTTCCAGTTGGATCATTGAGCCCATTGTGGTATTTTTGAAAATGGTCGAGGTAACAGACTTAGAATTTAAATGTTAAAGTTTTCGTTAAAGTTTTTAAGACCTGAATATTTCCTAACTGATTTGATTCATCTCTGGTATGATGGTCCAAAATTTTGCCCACTTCCATCCTAACCCCACCTAGTTCGTGTTAAGGTCAAGGTCACAGTCACGTCAAAATTATCATGTTAAAATTTTACGTCAAAGTTTTAGGACCTCATTACTTCTAAACCAAACGATGGATTTAATTTATATTTTGTACCATGATATATGCTGGTCAAAAGTTTTTATCAGCACCATCAGCTAGAATTCATGACCGTGACCTTGGGGTCGAGGTCACAGACTTAGAATTTTAAAAATATTAAAGTTCTCATTTAAGTTTTTTTAAAAGACCTCATTATTTCCTAACCTTATCACCGAATTGATTCATCTTTAGTTTGATGAAAAGTTTGCACAGTGCAACCCCCACCCCACCCCTTCCCCGCCGCTCAGGTCATGTCAGAATCACGGTCACGGACTTACGGTGACTTAGTGTACAGATTTAGAAAAATTGTAGGAAAATCTAACTTTTCGGAGCAATTTAGAAAACTGACCGTTATAAAAGAATTGGCTATAGCCTGGATATTATGCGGCAGACTGCATGCCTAGTTGTCAACCCAATCATGGTTGATAGCTATGCTTCACTCTTTAATTGCACGACGGCGGTTCGGGCCTCAGACTCAATGACGGCCTCTTCGTAAAACTTTAACCAGTGGGTTGGGGCTTGACGATATGTCTTTGGCTTGGCCCGCCGTGGTTCAACTATCGGTTTTCATTTACTCTGGCATACAGAAGAATTAGCCATGAGTACTCATCTTGGTTTATTATAGTGATTAATTTGATTTTTATGTTTTCGCTTTGATGTATTGACTGAATTGAGAGCCTCTATGCGAACCGAATTTTTATGTATTTCTGTATTATGATTAGCATCGGGGCCCAGGGTGAAGTTGGCTAGCTGTTAAAGTGCTTTAAATCCCCTGGTGGTTTACTCTACTGACCGTTCTAAGGCGGTGGTCCCGGTGTTAGTCTTACTCTTTGTTGCTTCGTGGTTTATTCTACGAGGCGATTTGTTTTGTGTCTTATCTTGTGTCATTTTGTTCTTGTGCTTTTCAGTCCTTTAAACATTGCGATTACCTCGCTTGGGGAAGAGAGAGCTTTTCGTACGTTTGTTTGATTTGTGCTTCTTTGGACTGGTCGGTTTCCTCTTCTTCTTGGTGTTTGGGAAGGGCTGCGGTTTGTGATTGTGGCACTCCCTGGACTTTTTTCTTACCCTTTTTAGCTCACCTGAGCAAAAGCTCAGGATGAGCTATTGTCATCACCCTATGTCCATCGTTCGTCGTCAACAATTAGTTTGTTAACACTCTAGAGGTCACAGTTTTGACCCAATCTTGATGAAACCTCGTCAGAATGTTTGCCTCTATGAAATCTAGGTCAAGTTTGATACTGGGTTACTTGGGGTCAAAAACTAGGTCACCAGGTCAAATCAAAGGAAAAACTTAACACTCTACAGGTCATTGTTTTGACCCAATCTTGATGAAACTTGCTCAAAATGTTTGCCTCTATTAAATCTAGGTCAAGTTCGAAACTGGGTCACCTGGGGTCAAAAACTAGGTCACTGGGCCAGAATAGCAGAAAACCTTGTTAACACTCTAGCGGTCACATTTTTGAAGCAATCATCATGAATCTTGCTCAATATATTTGTCTTGATGATTTCTAAGTCAAGTTCGAAACTGGGTCACCTGGGGTCAAAAACTAGGTCACCTGGCCAGATCAGCAGAAAACCTTGTTAACACTCTAGCAGTCACATTTTTGAAGCAATCATCATAAATCTTGCTCAATATGTTTGTCTTGATGATTTCTAGGTCAAGTTCGAAACTGGGTCACTTGGGGTCAAAAACTAACTCACCGGGCCAGATCAGCAGAAAACCTTGTTAACACTCTAGCGGTCACATTTTTGAAGCAATCATCATGAATCTTGCTCATTATGTTTGTCTTGATGAATTCTAGGTCAAGTTTGAAACTGGGTCACCTGGGGTCAAAAACTAGGTCACCTGGCCAGATGAGCAGAAACCCTTGTTAACACTCTAGCGGTCACATTTTTGAAGCAATCATCATGAATCTTGCTCTATAGGTTTGTCTTGATGATTTCTAGGTCAAGTTCGAAACTGGGTCACTTGGGGTCAAAAACTAGGTCACCGGGCCAGATCAGCAGAAAACCTTGTTAACACTCTAGCGGTCACATTTTTGAAGCAATCATCATGAATCTTGCTCATTATGTTTGTCTTGATGAATTCTAGATCAAGTTCGAAACTGGGTCACCTAGGGTCAAAAACTAGGTCACCTGGCCAGATCAGCAGAAACCCTTGTTAACACTCTAGCAGTCACATTTTTGAAGCAATCATCATAAATCTTGCTCAATATGTTTGTCTTGATGAATTATAGGTCGAGTTCGAAACTGGGTCACTTGGAGTCAAAAACTAGGTCACCGGGCCAAATCAGCAGAAAACCTTGTTAACACTCTAGCGGTCACATTTTTGAAGCAGTAATCATGAATTTTGCTCAAAATGTTTGTCTTGATGATTTCTAGGTCAGGTTCGAAACTGGGTCACATGGTATTAAAAACTAGGTCACCAGGCCAAACCAGCAGAAAACCTTGTTAAACACTCTAGCAGTCACATTTTTGAAGCAATTATCATGAATCTTGCTCAAAATGTTTGTCTTGATGAGTTCTAGGATATGTTTGAAACTGGGTCACTTAGGGTCAAAAACTAGGTCACCGGGCCAAATCAGCAGAAAACCTTGTTAACATTCTAGCGGTCACATTTTTGAAACAGTCATCATGAATCTTGCTCAAAATGTTTGTCTTGATGATTTCTAGGTCAAGTTCGAAACTGGAACACCTGGGGTCAAAAACTAGGTCACCTGGCCAAATCAGCGTAAAATCTTGTTATCACTCTAGCGGTCACATTTTTCAAGCAATCATCATGAATCTTGCACAAAATGTTTGTCTTGATGAGTTCTAGGTCAAGTTCAAAACTGGGTCACTTGGTATCAAAAACTAGGTCACCGGGCTAAATCAGCAGAAAACTTTGTTATAATCATTTTGATCAGAATGTTTGCCTTGATCAGTTCTAGATCAGGCTCTCAAAGTGCTATGTTGCTCAGGTGAGCGTTACAGGGCCATCATGGCCCTCTTGTTTAGAATTTTCCAGAAACAATCTCTCTGGCGACATGTCTTGTTATTCTACAGATACAGTAATAGTCAGAAAAAAAGACAGGCAATGTATTTCACCACTTAAAAAGGGGAAGGAAATGGAGTTACAGAATCAGACCCTGAAAGGGCAGAGGAACTAATTAGTAAATTCAATGATGTGTTAAAAACACAGTACAAGGAGGTTCAGTTAACTTGAAGGTCGGCTTCTTTCATGGATACTATTGTGATGTCGTCAGAGGGAATAATCAGGTTATTTAAAGGTGTGAATCATTCAAAAGCTTTAGGACCTTATGGGCTTCATCCTAGGATTCTAAAGGAACTAGCAAATGGTGTTGGCCCAATATTTGCACATTTGTTTCAGCATTCTCTTGATACTGGTGAAATCCCCAAAGAATTGCTTCTTGCAAACATTTGTCCCCTCTTTATGAAAGGGGATAGAGCTCTTGCTTGTAATTATCGCACTGTGTCTCTGACATGCATGCCATATAAGTTGCTTGAACATATAGTATGTTCAAATATCATGGCTCACTTGGATGAATACCAACTTTGGTCGGACAGGTAACCTGCATTTAGGAAACGGCGCGGTTGTGAAACTCAGCTGACAACTGTTATAAATAATTGGGTAAAAATCTTGGACAAAGGAGGCCTGGTTGACACGTTAATCCTTTACTTCGAGAAGGCTTTTGACATACCCCTCATGACACTCGGATGGTCCAGTATTGTTCTGTCTACATTAATATTTCCATAAACATTGAATAAAAAATAAGTCTTTTCGCAGATGATTGTGTTTACTATCGTAAAATAAGAAGTACTGAGGACTCATTGAAACTTAGAAGGATATAGATAGATAAGGATGTTGGGCAAGAAAATGGGATGTGAGATTTCAGCCTGTTAAATGCAATATAATGCAGATAACTAAGAAGAGAACAAATAAAATTGAGGCTTCTTCCAAGTTAGAGGGAACGTTCCTCGAAAATGTGGATTCCATTAAATTCACACGTGACTTGAGATGGAATGCACATATAAGCAACAAGCACTAAGTCAAACAGAACTTGGTTTCCTGAGATGAAATCTTTGTCAATGTCCCAAGGATGCAAAAGAGGAAGCACCTAAGGACTTGTTCACCCGGTTTTGGAATATGCCAGTTATTTGAGATCCCCAAGGTGAGGCTTTTTCAAGAATAAATCAAAAAACGTTCAAAATAGACTGCTAGGTTTGTAATTAGTAATTACTGCTTTGGAATTGGGTGTATGACTGGAATACTGGAATAATTAAAATGGGAATGGGAGTCTCAAGAAAAGGAGGAGAGTCAGCAAACTAATAGCCATGTACAAAGGTCTAAAGGGCGCTGCCAGCATTCCAGTAGATGACCTTATCCCCGAAAATTAGGCGCTGTAGAAATCTTCACTCATTGACGTTTTAGATCCCCGGTACAATAACTGACATTTACAAGGGCAAATTTTTCCCTCAGACCATTAGATTACAGTTTCGGTTATTTTCTCCGCTGAAGGTGTTAAGGATGGTGTGGATTTACCTCTTTGATGAGAGCTAAGGACTCATTACGAAAACATGCCTATTCAAATATACTGAAAATTTTACCACCAAAAAATGATCATTTTCAGATAAAAAATTCCTATATTTTACATATTTCTGATCAAAACATAGATTGTGGGTACTCGTTAGAACCGCCTCGACGAGGCGGTTCTACCGAGTACCCACAATTTATGTTTTTGAGCAGATATAAGAAAAATAATGTATACCCCTGTAAACCCCAGTTTTACTATATAAAAGTGGGGTTTAAGGGGGTCAAAATTATATAGGCATGTTTTCGTGATGAATTTCCCATACAACAGGTCCTGGCGAATGAAAGTCATTGGACTGAATTCTGATTCTGATCAGACAGGTTTTACTCAAGTTCAAGTAGTATTTGTTAGAAGTGAGAAAGTAATAATCTAAGTACCGATTACAAAAAAAATGAATACATCCAAGGGAGGTGCGTAATTTAACATTTCTCTTGCTAAACACGACATGCCTTGTCTTAGCAAACAGTGTAGATCCAGATCAGTTGGCTTCTGAAGAAGCTAACTGATCTGGATCTGCACTGTTTGTCATTAAATATGTGCATTTCTATTAATTTATTCATTTGCATCAATAAGACAACAAATAGGACAAAAATGGCCCCACAGCGGACAGCATCAATGCCTCGCAAAGAACGAACAACACTGGAACCACTGCCTTAGAACAATCAGTAATAAAAACTACCGTGGGTAAGTGACTGGAAGGTGTAAATCGATTTTATTGGCACCAACTCTTCACCCTAGGTCCATATATTGTCCACAACACATACAAAACGAAAGCACAAACAGAGAGCAAAAAAGACAGCAATAAAAGGTGGCTGCAATGCTAGTTTCAGGAAAAAAAAAAAAGCGTGATACACATAAAAACAGAAGGCAAAGTGTGCAACCGTTCAGCTTAATGTTAGAATTCACACAGGCTTAACCCATTTATGCCTAGTTTCCCATAAAAAGGCATTGGCAAACAGTGTAGACCCAGGTCAGAATAATACCGTGTCTTATCAGGCCAATACTTTGCATTAAATATAGGAATTTCTATAAAACACGGTAAAAATATAAAAAAAATAATCAGATACCTCTTCTTTTGGAAATGGACAAATTCAAAGAGTGAAGGCAAAAGAGTCCACTCGGCATAAACGGGTAAACATGCAACAAGGGCCCGCAAAGCCTTACAAAAAATGAACAATAAACTTTATATTTACCCATTTATACCCTAACAATTTATACCAGTCTGTTTCCAATTAAAATGGGTGTCTGATTAGTTTATTGTCACTGTGTTTTACAGAACTTTCTGCATTTAATTCAAAAAGTGTAGATCCTGATCGGACGCCACAGAACGCGGCTTCTGATCTGGGTCTACACTGTTTGCCAATGGCTTTTTATGGGACACTAGGCATAAATAGGGTAAAGGCTCCATGTTCCTCAAAAATGGACATTTTATTATCCAACTAAGGTTTAGTAAATTGACATACGGCATTAATACAATCATAAAATGTGGCATCTGACAGCCTGTAAAATTTCAGGGAGTCTCTCGTTTTTTAACTGGATTTAAAATGAAAGGATTTTTTTACCGTATCTCTCACTTAATGTTGACACATTTTATGATTGTATTAATACCATATATCAATTTATTTAACCTTTCTTGGATAAAAATGCCTATTTTTGAGGAAGGTGGAGCCTAAGTTTTGCGTCCAAATTTTAGTTTGCTCGTGTTTCAGAAATCCTTCCGTTGAATTTGTTGATATGGGCCATAGCAAGCGAAAAACTGCCTTGGAACATGCGCATAAAACGCAAATTCAACACACCATGCGCATGCGCTAAGTATCATCCGGGCCTTTGCTCTCCATTCATGTTGTCTAAGTATCTGAGGTATCCAGTCCCAGTAAGCATTCTACATAAATCTATAGCGGCCCGTTATCGGCCCGACAGCTACCCTGACGGGCCGATAACGGCCCGCTATAGAATCATGTAGAATACTAACTGGGAATGATTCTGTTAACGGAAAGTGAAGGCCCTGATCAGACTGCGCGGATGCGCAGGCTGTTCTGGGCCTTCGCTGTATGCATATGCCCGAAGACACATTTTCGCATGGCGAGGCCCATATGTCCTTAGTATAATAAATGGACAGAGACAGGTCAGTTGGCATCATTTTGCTGCTGCAGGAGTCCAGCAGGTCAAGATCATGGACTTTGAAATTCTGTTAACACTTGCCTAAAAGTTTTCCTTTAACTCTTTCGGCGGCAAATTTCAGACGACATTTGCCGTCTGTTTTTTTTTTTTTTTTTTTTTTTTTTTTTTTTTTATTTATTTTAACAAACTGTCGTTTGGAAAGCCGTTTATATGTAAAGTTGAAAGACTGAATGTAAAACAGCGTAGATCCATTGAGCCGTCTCATCTGGATCTATGCTGTTTGCAAAAGGCTATTATTATCGCCTGTGTCGGTGAAAGAGTTACGTTCTTTTGATTTTGTTTTCTAAACCAGACTGATTAGTTTGGGCCTATTAGGTCTCACCAGTGACCAGCATGATTAAAACAGTCCCAGGACAGGCACAGTGAAAAGGGACCACGAAATATAAACTTAACTATAGTGAAATACAGCATCACGAAAACATGCCTATATAATTTTGACCCCCTTAAACCCCACTTTTACATAGTAAAACTGGGGTTTACAGGGGTATACATTATTTTCCTTATTTCTGCTCAAAAACAGTGATTGTGGGTACTAGTTAGAACCGCCTCGGCGAGGCGGTTCAAACAAGTACCCATAATCTATGTTTTGAGCAGAATTGTTAAAAATATCAGAATTTTTTATCTGAAAATTTTCATTTTTTTCATGGTAAAATTTTCAGTATATTTGAATAGGCATGTTTTCGTAATGGGAAGACGTTTCACGGTCGCCTCACGTCACTTAAACCAGCTATAATGAAGATAGTACCTAAAAGGAATGCCTCGTGAGCCCATGCATTGTGTGTGTGTGTGTGTGTGTGTGTGTGTGTGTGTGTGTGTGTGTGTGTGTCGGGGGTAGGGGTGGGGTCAGGGGATACTCTGAATTTTGCCTTTTACATAGGCTATTGTTTACCAAAAAAAAAAAAAAAAAAAAAAAAAATACGGTATATCGTAAGCCATACCAAAAAACAATATCCGGTAGATCAGCCGTACCCAAAAATATATATATATGCAGATATTAGCATACCCAAAAAATATTCCCCTTGCTTTCTTTTTATAAAAGTGTGCGTTTCATTTATTTTTCCTGTATAATGATTGTATTAGTAATGTAAGTGCTTTAAACAGTTTCCATGGGTAGCTCCCTTTTTACTTCAATGGCATTAAACTGATGCACAGCAGAAATAGAGTTGTTAAAATTAAATAAAAGCTACTATCAGTTCAACAGAAGGTTCTAACCCATATTCTTACAATACCCCCTTCCCCCACCCCCCCCCCCCCTCCCCCGCGCCAAAATACCAAGAATGTTGATAGAGTCAGTTTTGAAAGTGACTCACCCCCACCCCCAGGGCCCCACACGGAAAAAAAAAAAAAAAAAAAAAAAAAAAAAAAAACAGAATAAAAACCCTGCAAATGGCCAATACCCCCAAAAATATAGCCACCTTTTCCCAAACCTAAAAAAAAAAAAAAAAAAGAAATAGTATAATTCAAAATTCTGAATCCCAAAAAATAGTCCTAGCCAATGTTGCAAGGAAAATTCAGAGTACCCGCTTCCCACCCGCCCCCCCGCCCCCCTCCCCCCAACCCCCCACCCCACACTTCGCCCTGGGCTCATGAGAGCAATGGACACACTCACGCGCTCACACAAATAGCTGTAGTGTCGAAGCTTGCTGTACCAGACTTGCTAGTTTAGGCCAATTAAGCCTCGTCAGTGAACCTCATATGATTTTTTTAAAAGTCCTGGAATGAGCTTACTGACCACAAAGGACCAGAAATGTAAACTTCACTATGATGAAGCCTGTGTGAAGAAGACCACCCTAAATGTATCTGTGCCGTAATAGAATATCGAAAATACATTCCAAAATTACCCTTATTTGCATCCTGACCTGGCGCCATGTCTAGATCCGCGCAGGCTGATCAGCGCCTTTGTTGTTCGCTATAGCTCGTTTGTTTTCGACGAAGAAGCGTCTCACAAACTTAAATGGAGAACAGAATGATACCTGGAATTTATTAGTTTCTCATAGAATCTGTCATTTCAGGGCTGTTCAGCCCTTTGATTATATTCTAGTGATAGCTTTTTTCTCTTTGAGAACATTTGAAAAAAATGCCAGGTTTCACCAGGAAAATTAAGTAGGATAAGGTTAACCTAAACACCTTTTTACCTTTCGCTCAGTGACATGTCGGCTGCTATCATTATGCTCAGACGGACCCAGAGGAGGACCACCTCGTGCGTGTGTGTGTCTAGGGGGGATGACGTGGGTAATTTTGGTACGAGATACCAGGCCTCTGAAAACAAATGGGTCTAGTCATACACTTGGTCGTCGGAAATTTTGACCTATTCATATACTGAACGTTCATTTTAATAAATTGTAACACAATTGTATAACAAGCAGTCTCATGAAATGTGTATATACCCATACTTGGATGCCAGAAAACTTTTCATTACGAAAACACGCCTATTCAAATATACTGAAAAGTTAATCACCGAAAAATTGAAAATTTTCAGACAAAAAATTCAAATATTTTTCATATTTCTGCTCAAAACATAGATTGTGGGTACTCGTTAGAACCGCCTCGCAGAGGCGGTTCTAACGAATACCCACAATCTATGTTTTTGAACAGAAATAAGAAAAATAATGTATACCCCTGTAAACCCCAGTTTTACTATATAAAAGTGGGGTTTAAGGGGGTCAAAATTATATAGGCGTGTTTTAGTGATGATATACATTGTACTTATCCAGAAACATCGGATCAGTCATTTACCTTTAGTTGAAAAAAAAATGGGGCCAATCATTTACCTGGGAGCGCTAGAAAAGGGGTCCATTGAGCCCGCACATCCGTACTAAACCATATATAGGAAGTTACCCGTGCTCCCACCCTGCCCACTACCGCGCGAGAGAGACCCTAAATTCTTATTTGCGTACGCTAGTCCAGGAGCCCAACTTCATTGTCTCGATCATCTTTGAGACCATGGAAACTTGTTCTAGCTATTGGTAATTCGAGCCATTGTGGGTTAGTCAAAGCATCAGGTCAGCGGGCGGTTTAGGGATGTCTTTTCGTTCATCTCATTATGAAAACACGCCTATTCAAATATACTGAAAAAATTTACCACCAAAAAATGAAAATTTTCAGATAAAAATTCTGATATTTTTCATATTTCTGCTCAAAAACATAGATTGTGGGTAATCGTTAGAACCGCCTCGCCAAGGCGGTTCTAACGAGTACCCACAATCTATGTTTTTTTGAGCAGAAATAAGACCAATAATGTATATCCCTGTAAACCCCAGTTTTACTATATAAAAGTGGTGTTTAAGGGGGTCAACTTTTATATAGGCATGTTTTCGTGATGATAAAATAATCGTAGGTTGAGTGCACGGCGATTCTAATGATACATACAGCATACATTTTCATGATGAAATGGAGATAATTTCCCTAAAATATTAAACCCTAAATGTTTGTCTTCTTGAGATATAGAAAGAATTTGCTATAGGGACTCAAAAACGAGTTCGAATCAACTTTGGTAAACATCACGAAAACATACCTATATAAATTTAAACCCCAGTCATATTAGTAAACCTAGGGTTTACAGGGGTATACATTATTTTTCTTTTCCTGCTCAGAAACATGGATTGTGGGTACTCGTGAGAACCGCCTCATCGAGGCGGTTCTAACGAGTACCCACAATCTATGTTTTGAGCAGAAAGATGAAAAATAACAGAAGTTTTAATCTGAAAATTTTCATTCTTTGGTGATAAAATTTTCAGTATATTTAAATAGGCATGTTTTCGTAAAAACTCGAGTCATTGACGTTTTGCTGTACATGTAAATATATAAAGGGTATTCCGTGATCTGTGTCATGTTTCGATTATTTCAAATACGTGTGTAGTAAACAAAACATAACAAAATGACAAAAACAAAATCCCCGACCTGTGTAAAGGAAAATATGTATATTTGAATAGTAAGCTTCGATGAGTGTGTTTTTCCAGGTAGTTTCAAACCATTTTGAAAGAACATATCCGCAACCGTTAACGCTTAGCACTCCTGAGTAAAATTTTCAGCAGACGATATACTGAAATATTTTTTTTTTCTATTTTCCCAGAAAAAAAGGATTTGACATTTCATGCAAATTGTCTCCAACATGAAATGTCAAATCCTGTTTTCTGGGAGATATAAGTATGTAGTCTTCTGAATTAGCCCAGAGAGTGGTAAAGGTTAATATGAATGAGGATGCGGTATTTGTGTTGTATAATAAAATTACAATTTGTTGTGGATAAAACATAATTATGGATCATTACAGAGAATAGCATAGTTTTATAAAGCTATTGGAAAGAAATGAGGAAAATTGATATTGTTTTCGATGAAGACGTCTTTCTGTCAGGACCAGGACAGAAAGTCTGTGGTCATGTCTTCTTAGATTTAGGTAGCTCAACCAGGGTAAAATGTAAGTTTACATTTTTATACCCCGGGGTATTATGGTTTCACGTTGGTTGTCCATGTGTCCGTCCGTCCGCCCGTCTGCCGTCCGTCCGTTCGTCCGCCCGTATTTTCGTTTCCGGACGATAACTTTAAATATGATTGGATTTTCGCCAAAATTGGTTTGGGATTGGTAATGGGCAAATTTCGTCAATTTTTGACGGAGTTGTCTGCCTGAGACATGCCCGTATTTTCGTTTCCAAACAATGACTTGAATAAATGTTCATGGAGTTTTACCAAACTGGCGGGGTATTATGCTTGCGTTGCTTTTATTTAGAAAGATGTTGTTTTCTTAAGTTTGTCTAATATCACAGATCGCTGGCTGAGAACCAATTTTACTCTAAAAATAGACAAACCTTACCTCCTTACCACACTTCTTTTTACACTACTCATTACGAGAACGCGCCCATGCAAATATGTAGAAAATTTCACCTCCAAAAACTGAAAAATTTCAGATAAAACCTCTGTTATTTTTTCATAGTTCTGCTCAAAACATAGATTGTGGGTACTCGTTAGAACCGCCTCGGCGGGGCGGTTCTATCGAGTACCCACTATCTATGTTTTTGAGCAGAAATAAGAAAAATAATGATACCCTGTAAACCCCAGTTTTACTATATAAAAGTGGGGTTTAAAGGGGTCAGAATTATATAAGCATGTTTTCGTGATGTGGTAAAAGAAGTCCATAACTGCTGGATGTGTGACAAAAAGTGTAGACCCCGATTTGACGTCGCGTTCTGTGACATCTGATCCGGGTCTACACTATTTGCCCTGGCTGAGCAAACTGTAGATAAGATTAGACGCCGCAGAACGAAAAATCTGATGAGTATCTACACTGTTTGCCACTCGTCTAGCAGTCTTCAGACGCATCCACAGGTAGCAATATGGACTTGTTTTAATTTGAGGACAGTATGCGTGGGAGTGGTTATTACCTCTCAATATTAAGAGTAAATACGGTAATGCCTATGCAAACCGTAAAGTTCAAGATCAGTCGCCATAGAAGGCGATGTCTGATCTGGGTCTACACTGTAACTCACCCAGCAGTCATTAGACACATCGACAGGTAGTAATGTGTTCTTGTTTTAATTTTAGGATCATAAGGAGCTGAGGTTTCCCAGTGTAGGGGTAAGACAGGACAATAGCCTATTTACCCTAAATACTGGGGCTTCATATCTCCTTACATACTTGTCGTAACATTAAAACGTGCCCATATTTCCGTTCATGAGTCTAAAGAGATCTGAGTGAGTGGTAAACAGTGTAGACTCTGATCAGATGCCATCTTCTATGGCGTCCGATCTGGGTCTACACAGTTTGCGCAGACATTACCGTATTTATCGTAATATTGGGACACTATAACTTCTTACCAAACTTGTCTTATACATAAAACGTCTTATTTCTTCTACCTGCTGATATGTCAAAAGACGAGCGCATGTTACTATCTGTTCATGAGTGTAAAGACTGCTGAGTGAGGTAAACAGAGTAGACTGATCAGACGCCACATTTTATAATCAAACGCCGCAGAACTCATTACGAAAACATGCCTATGAGAATATGCAGAAAATTTCGCTTTCAAAAACTGAAAAATTTCAGGTAAAAACCTCTGATATTTTTCATATTTCTGCTCAAAACATAGATTGTGGGTACTCGTTAGAACCGCCTCGGCGAGGCGGTTCTAACGAGTACCCACAATCTATGTTTTTGAGCAGAAATAAGAAAAATAATGTATACCCCTGTAAACCCCAGTTTTACTATATAAAAGTGGGGTTTAAGGGACTCAAAATTATATAGGCATGTTTTCGTGATGTGTTATACAGCATAAACCCTTATTAGATGCCTCGTTCTGCGGTGTTTGATCTTGGTCTCCACAGTTTGCACAGACATTACCGTATATACCCTAAATATTAAGACACCATATCGCCCTACCAGACTTATCATAAAATTTAAACATATCTATATTGATGTGTCTATAGACTGCTGGATGAGTGGATTATTAACAGTACGTTGTGATTGTATACCCTCTACCAGGTCTACCAGGGGCTTACCCAGTCAGCATTCTACGTAAATCTATATCGGGCCGTCATCGGCCCGTCAGGGTAGCTGACGGGCCGATGATGGCCCGATGTAGATTTACGTAGAATGCTAGCTGGGTATTGACCGGCGCGGGAATCGTAGCGTGTTCGCTTAGCTCACAAAGGATTTTTAATATTTGCCGGGATCGTCGGTGTGTGACGTTTCACCGACGCATTTAAGCGTTTGTATCTGTCGGGAACACCAGTGTCTGACTTTTCATCCAAGCTATTAATTTGTTGATTCGTAGTCTAACTTTAAATGCGCATGTTAAGACGCACAGATGGGCTAGGACCTGGTTGTTTGGCTGAGAATGCTTGTATGAGCAACTAGGTAAGGTTCTGGCGAGATTGCACAATTGCGCAATGAGTTAGAAAATCGCTCAACGAGCCGCACAAATACGTGTTTTGAACCACAGTGAAAGTTGAGGGCGAGGATTATATTCATCACGAAAACATGCCTTTATAAATTTGACCCCTTTAAACCCCACCTTTATATAGTAAAACTGGGGTTTACAGGGGTATATATTATTTTTCTTATTTCTGCTCAAAAACATCGATTGTGGTACTCGTTAGAACCGCCTCGCCGAGGCGGTTCTAACGAGTACCCACAATCTATGTTTTGAGCAGAAATATAAAAAATATTCTACTAATATAAAGATTCGCTAGTAGAACTAGAAGCCTCTACCTATACCTATCCAAGCAAAAAGATATGGCGGTAGAATCCCATGAAATCAACCCAGCGGGCACACAGCGTTTAGCTAACGTCGTTTCAACATTAAATCAACGTCTTTGACGTTGGATCAACGTTGAAACGAAGATTTACCAACGTTGTTTGTCTGCTGGAAACGCTCTGTAAGGAGGTAATAACATAACAACTAAGGCTGGCACAATTAATCGTATAATCGATTAATTGATCGATAAATTCCACAAAAATGATTATCGTTTCAAATTTGCTAATAATCGATCATTTAATCTCTGTGTCTCTTACTTTACCGTATTTACCCTTAGTATTCAGACACCTCAACTCTTTACCATACTTAATCTAAAATTTGAATAAGTACAACTTACTACCCAATAATGTGTCTAGAAATAGCAGATGTGAGGCAAACAGTGTAGACCCTGATGAGACGCCGCTTTTGGCGGTGTCTCATCTGGGTCTACACTGTTTGCTCAGGCCTGTCAGATCAAATGCATAAAGTAAAGTATAATATATGGTAAGAGTCATGCTCAGACAGACAGACAAAATTATAACTAAATCTTCAGTGATTACTAATCGATTATCGATCGCAATGGCAGGACTGATAATCGATTATCTTTTCAGCTCTGATTAGCCAGCCTTAATAGCAGCAGAATTAGTTCAGTCTGTAAGAGAAAAATCGTGACATCAGTGTGTAACAAGAGCTTGAAAACAGGCGAACGATCGCTTCTGCTTCTATGGAAACAAACTACCACCAAAAGGAAACTGAGATCAATACAGAACTGTCGTACGAAATGGAGTTTAACCCTTAAAATGTCATGCCAAAAATGTAGCAGATAACAATAGCAAAAGCTACTCACATTTTTCAGCAAAAATACCTGTGATTAGATATTGTACTTACTAGCACAGTTGAGATTTTGACCACTAACGAGCTCGTTAAGCTAACGTTGCTTTGAACAATTGGGCCTGAAATATTGTTTTCTATTTTTCATACAAAATAAGGCTTGACGATTTATATGAATGGGCTGACCATTCACGATATGTCAAGCCTTATTTTCTCTGCAAAATGAAGAAAGAAAATCTTAGATTAGTAAAGTATAATTCCATGACTTTACTCCCCTCTCAGTCACTTGTTCATACATGTCCAGTTAAGTTACATAAACATTTTGCAATATTTGTCTTTTGTTTCCAAGAAAACAGGCTTTGATTTAGAAGGTCTCCACGCGGGCCGAACAAATATACAGTCGACTCTCGTTATCTCGAATTCCAAGGGACTCACTGAAATCCTTCGAGATATCCGTACCTCGACATATCAGGGTTGAGAGAGTGAGGAAAACAATAAATTGAGCAACCGCATTTAACAAATGAATATGTAATTTGACTCCTGAAGTTAGAAATATATATACAAAATAATGTGGAAAAGAGGAGAAATTGCTCCTTAGGAGCAAATTCTCCTCTTTTCCACATTATTTTGTTACCTGTTGTCATAGTTTCATGTTAAAACAGGGACCAGATTTTCACTTCGAGATAAGCGGTAATTCGAAATAAGCGAGTTCGAGATAACGAGGTTTGACTGTATGTTTTTACCACAATGGAAGCTAAAGGCGAGGGTTGGGATACCGTATAGCTAGCTTAAGCTAACTAAGCGGCCCACCCCAACCCCACCCCACGTAATTTATTACTGCACCGTTCTAATGCGGTATTTTCATTGTTTGTGGTACTTTTTGTCAAATGTTCTGTAGTGTTTCACTTACAAATATGTTTTTTTTTTCTTTTAACAATTACGTAAGTTAAAGATATACTCTGCTATGTTTGGGTAACAGAATTGTCACCTTTTTTGGGAAAGGACTGCCTACTCTGCTTGCCATCTTTTTAAGGCTGTTTAATTGTATTTGTCTGTCTTTCTCTTTGATATTGAGAACTTGGTGTGAGCTTGTTTGTATCAGTTCCTGAGTTCGCTTATTTACTTGACATCTAAGGAGAGAATTTGTATGAGATTTCAAAACCTGAATTCTTGCAAAAATATATATTAAATTATCGTGTGTTGAAAATTTTTAACCCATTATGCTAAATGTGAAATACTGTCGATTGAAGTGGAATTTGTGTTACATTTTATAGGCTTAAAGTTGATAGTATTGGGTAGAGCGAAGACAGAATGGAGCAGAAAGGACCAACCTGACGGACCAGTTCACGCCTACCAAGGGCATGAAACATACCTTGATAAAACCATAACGCTCTATGATGCAGGTAAAAAGAATGAAGAGGCTATTTATTATCGATCATTTCTTTTATTGTGCCCCAGCTTTGAAATAGTTGAGACGGAAATAACTTTGAAAAAAGGGACATATTGCTTTTTGCTGTTTTTCGTTCGTGCGTTCGTCCCACGTTACCGTGTGTACAAGACAGTATTTGAGCAAGAGCTTTTCTATTTGTGTTGAGGTTTAACGACACGTCAACCCTTGTGGGTCATTTTGTGTCATCTCCCAGAGAAAGGGAGAAAAGAGATAGAAGAGATAGTAGAAGAGATGAAAGAGATGAACAGGGAAGAAAGAGGAACTGGAATGAAAGTGAAGAAACAGAAGAAATAAAAATATTCCCCCTCTACCCTTACCTGCTAGAAGGATAGCAGGCCTTGCCCAACTGTAAGCCAATATCAGTCGGTCACATGACAGACTTATTAGGACTGAGGAGAAAATAATCTGATTAACTTCGTGAATAAAAAAGTGAAACGATAGTACCCGCAATTATCGTGTTGTGGACAGATAACTCTGTCAAAAGTTAACGTAAATTGCCCATTTGCAATCCCAAACCAGATCTCTACAATATCAATGTACATACCAAGTTTGGTGAAAGTCCATTGATATTTACTCAGGTTATCGTCCGGAAATGAAAATATGGCATGTGACGGGCAGAAAACTCTGTCAAAAAATGACTTTTTGCAATCCAAAACCATATGTCCACAATATTTTCTCAAATTATCGTCCGGAAATGAGAATACGGACGTGTGGCGGGCAGATAACTCTATAAAAATTGACGAAGTTTTCCCATAAGCAATCCCAAACTAGATCTCTACACAATATCAATGCACATACATATGTACCAAGTTTGCTGAATCTCCATTGAATTTACTCAAGGTATCGCCCGGAAACAAAAAATATGGATGTGTGGCGGGCAGATGACTGTCAAACAGTGACGGAACTTGCCCATTAGTAATCACAAACCAGATCTCCATAATATGAATGCACATACCAAGTTTAGTCAAAATCGATCCATTGAAAGTCATTATTGTTTAGATATTGCTGAAAATTTATTTTATTTTATTTTATTTTATTTATTCATTTTATTTATTTATTTATTTATTTATTGATACAGCTGAAATTGAGATGGGGAAATAATTACCCGTACCAGTAAACAGTTGGCAAAATGAAAACACCAAAATAAGATGGAAATCTCAAATAATGATAGCAGTCTTGTTCAACAATCAGAGTCGTTAGAAAATCAAAACTATGAACGCTCTTACAAGTATTGACCTACAGTATTCGTTAAGTTAAGCAGGGTGAATATTTCATTGTATAAATATCATTCATTGTCTCTAGATTACATCAGCAAGTCAATACCTTTTGTACCGTGTACATTCGCTGCGTGCCTAGATGACAGCTGCCACCCACCCCTCACCCCTCAATTTAAGCGTCGGAGTCAAATCACGCCAAATGCGACGTTTAGCTGCTTCAAGCTCCTCATGATTCCGTGGAGAAGAAGCCGTTTATCGCGTTTTACTTGATGCCTTTCAAAATTGAGGTGACATTCCGAATTCACACCTATTCAAATATACTGAAAATTTTACCACCAAATAAATGAAAATTTTCAGATAAAAAATTATGATTCTTTTCATATTTCTGCTCAGTACATATATTGTGAATACCCGTTAGAACCGCCTCGCCGAGGCGATTCTAACGAGTATCCACAATCTATGGTTTTGAGCAGAAATAAGAAAAGTGTATACCCCTGTAAACCCCAGTTTTACTATATAAAAGTGGGGTTTAAGGGGTCTAAACTACATAGGCATGTTTTTGTGATGAAATTGCGTGGGGTGCTTAAATTTTTTTCAGGTGCTCTCTCTCTCTCTCTCTCTCTCTCTCTCTCTCTCTCTTAATAAACCGGCTGGTATCGAGACATCCGTTCTTATTTTCCTTATTTTACAGGTGGCGTACAAGAAACAACACGTAAACATCCGGCAGGACCCATGTCGTATCCATTTTCGTTCGACCTTCCAAGCATATGCCCGAGCTCCTTCAAAAGCAAATTTGGATTTATAGAGTATTCCTGCACAGCAAAGGTTGAAAAACAGGGTAAAATCATAATTAACTTAATTACTCTAAGTATTCGGACACATTAAGTCCTTAACATACTTGTCCTAAAGTTTGAACAATAAAAAAACTAAACGATTGTCCATTAACGCTTTGCACTGAGTAAATTTTCAGCAGACAACATATTGAAATATTTTTATTTTACTAGAAAACGGGACATGACACTTCATGCAAAACGTCTCCACTGGAGACAATTTGCATGAAATGACAGGTCCTGAAAAACATCACCAATTTGTCGTCTGCTGAATTAGTTCAGAGAGTTGTAAAGGTTAAACACTATGAGAGTCGTTCAAAAAGTTCCTGGCCTCATCCACTTCTGGTGGAACTGTGCATACCAACTTTATATGAATGTTATCAGGAATCTGTCTAGATTTCCGAAAAAAAAAAAGTTCCAAAATCTTCTGGTTAATTATGCCCCCAATTTCAAAGAAGTTGGAGGGCTTATTGTCCGTCCGTTAGTCACGCTTTTTTTTCTTTTTTTGCATAGCATAACTTTTGAACCGTGCATGCTAGGTGTTTGAAAGTTCATGTATGGATTCCTCATGAAACAAAGTTGACCCTTATTTTTTTCTTATCCGGATAATACCCCCTTTCTTGATTTATGCCCCTTTGCAAAACATTACAATGAAATATTGTAAGCAATACGTCTCAAAACTATTTAAGCTATTATGTTGGAATTCAATTTGCTGATAGGAGATGATGAGTAGATGATCTGATTAATTAAAAAAAAAAAAAAAAAAAAAAAATATATATATATATATATATATATATATATATATATATATATATATATATATATATATATATATATATATATATATATATATATATATATATATATATATATATATATATATGTATTAAAGCAAGATATCTCAAAAACTGTTATAGGTATTGTCTTGAAACTTTACAGGCTGATAAGAAATGATAAGTAGATGACCTGATCAACTTTTGAAAAAACAAAAAAAACATACATCCGAAATTGTTTTCTTGAGTTATGGCCTTTTCAAACAGAGATGTGACAAAAGTTGCGTAGATGCTTAGAATTTGACCATCGTAATTCACAGTTCATCGGCCAGAACTAGTGTTGAAAATCGGCCAATATTTCATAGTCGATCACCGATTTTGTTAAACTGACTGATCATCGATTAATAATCGACTGGTAGAAAATGTGACAAAAATTAGATAGTTTACATTTATCTAACTATTGTATAGCGATGCCTAAATGCTGATATCGGCCTTACGGACCATTATATACATGTACGGCATCATCTGTCGCAAAAAGAATGTTTGTGTAACGGAATATAGGAAAAAAAACAACAAAAAAACAGACCCCAAAAAGAAATCTAGCACCCGACTAGTGTTGAGAATCGGCCAGAATTTCATAGTCGATCATTCTCATCGAGCGATCACTTAAATGTCATAACCAGAAATATTAACATATATTTTGACTATATAGCAGCTAAAGCTAGGCGTAAAAATGGTCACCATAAAGCAATATTACGGTTGCGTGCGTGTCTGCTGATCTAGAAAAAATATCATTGAACCAGTTGTATTTGTCTTAGAAAAAACACAGCCAGATTGATTCTTAAAGCTGTATTTTAAAACACTAGATAAAATTTACGGTTAAATATTAACCAAAAGTGATTTGTTTTCCAAGAAAAATTAGGCTTGAATCAATTGGTATCATTGCAACCGGAAATGCTTTTGCCATTCACAATTTTTGGTCACGTGACATAACATTGTAATCACGTGGTCAGTAGCCCGGATGAAAACAATAACATTAAAAAGTCTATAGTAATAATGAAAACTGGCCAGACACCCTGCTATTTGAAAAAGACTATCAAAAGACTTGTGGTACTCGTAGAAGAGTCTACTCAATTTGAATGAGTTAACCCTTAAAGCGCCAATCACAACAATTGTCGTCTGCTTTGTCATCTGCTTGTGATTTTGAATGTCACTTTTGCAAACAGTGTGGACCCAGATCAGACTGCTCCTCTAGAAGCAGTCTGATCTGGGTCCATACTGTTTGCCTATATGCAAAAAGTATGTTTGAAAAGTTTGCAAGAAGATGCAGCAGACGACATAAACAGACGAAATTTTCAGATGCAGGTTTTCTTGGCATTTTAAGGGTTAACTCAGATTTCAATTCCAATGCAACTTCTCTATTTGGAATGTGTAGGCGCCTACCTGTGATATAGAAGGACACCATGTAGTCGACATTGAATTAATCGGAAAGTTATGGAAATGCATGTCTTATACTGTTACAGTATCCTTTAATTTGCAGGACGCTGGTTTTCTGCTATCGAGAAAAGAAAGAAGTTTTGTGTTATAGGACCAATGAATTCGAATTTCTACCCGTGCCTTGAGGTAATTGTTAATCACTACATATATTTTACTTAAGTAAAAAAATTCCTCAGCCCTGTAATTTCCTAATGTCTAGGAGAGAAATTTTGCATAAAATGCCAAATCTTATTTTCATGGAAAAGGAAGTAAAATATTTAAGACAATATAGTGTTTAGTACATAGAGCATAGGCTATGGCATGCAGGCTCTACATCACGAAAACATGCCTATATAATTTTGACCCCCTTAAACCCCACTTTTATATAGTAAAACTGGGGTTTACAGGGGTACATTTGTATACATTATTTTTCTTATTTCTGCTCAAAAACATAGATTGTGGGTACTCGTTAGAACCGCCTCGACGAAATAAGAAAAAGTATCAGATTAACGAGTACCCACAATCTATGGTATGAGCAGAATTATGAAAAATATCAGAACTTTTTATCTGAAAATTTTCATTTTTATGGTGGTAAAATTTTCAGTACATTTGAATAGGCGTGTTTTCGTTATGAGATAAAGATTTATCACATACAAAGGATCTGAATGGAACATAAATGCTTACATAGTTTATCTACACATGGTTAACGCTAAGGCTGGCTAATCAGGGCTGAAAAGATAATCGATTATCAGTCCTACTATTGTGATCGATAATCGATTAGTATTCATTGAAGATTAGATCATAATTTTACTTGTCTGACTGAGCGTGACTCTTACTATATGTTAGACAGGCACCGTAAAACGCGACGTCTCATCAGGGTCTACACTGTTTGCCACACATCCAGCTATTTTTAGACGCAACTGTGGGTATTAAGTTGTACTTGTTCAAATTTTAGATTAAGTATGGTAAGGTGTCTGAATACTAAGGATAAATAAATGTTAAAGTAACAAACACAGAAATCAAATGAAAGCAAATCAGTAATTATAATCATTTTTGAGGATTTTATCGACCAATCAATCGATTATCCGATTAATTGTGCCAGCCTTAGTTAACGGCTAGCATGTTGGAAAATTCAGCAGATGACATATTGACATATGATCCTTTTTTTTTTCTTTTCAGAAAACAGGTTTTGACATTTCATGCTAATTGTCTCCTCAGATCACTATTGACTTTGCTGGAAATTTCACACATGATACGCATTTCAAGTTCTAAACGTAATAAAGAAAAACAGCAAAGATAGACATACTAGATCCACGAAGGGTAGCAAGCATAGAAGAAATAATCACCACTAGATTTAGCATGGCGCAGTCTGACAATCGCTTTTTCTGTAAAGACCAACAGTGAATAAAAAAGCAAAACAAAAACAAAACAAAAACAAAAAACAAAAAAAAAAACTTCAGTATTTAAATAGTTTAATCATACTGAGTGCAATATCTGCGGACGAATATGAATGCTCCAGTACAACGCGCAAATCTACAGCGTTTGGTAAAATCAAAGGTGATTCTAGGAATTTGCAGTAAGTAGAGTGGGACCCTTCCCCGCCCCCCAACCCCACCCCCACCCACGCACCCACCCAACACCCTCCGCCTCATCAATGACATACAAAGTGGGAGAACGGGTCAGAACCCATAAGGTGCGAGCTATAACTCGCCTAACATTTAAATATGCTGCGTGTCTTCTTTTCTTTCCACTTTCTGGTGCCCGAGAAGTACTGCTCACAGGCGAACACTCTACCACGTCGCTATAAAAGCCGGTTTGTGCCGTAAGACAGTACTAGTGTATCATATACCTATCATTACTACATTAATACCGTTATTTAGATTCATTATGGTAAATTCCTTTTAACTTTTACGGTTTAACGTGGTTTACTTTCTCTTAAATCGTTTGTGCTTGATTGCCCAAACAACAGCATATCAAAAAAAAAAAAAAAAAAAAAAAAAAAAAAAAGGATAAGAAAAACAGGTTCTTCATAAGACTGGAGCGAATCTAAGGTTGGTCTATATAATATACATTTGTACATTTTTTTTAAGATGGCGTAGGGCTTTAAATGCTAGCCAACCAAGGATCAAGCATTATTTAAACACAATCATAATAATATTATCCGATAGAAAACATTGAAAACGGAAACGTTTTATACGCTATAAAATGGCCAATGTGACCCAGAGAGCATTTTATTCTATCAAATACGGCGTTTATCGAAAATTAATTTTTGCACATTTTATGTTTTTTTTTGTTTTTGTTTTTTTTTTTGTTTATGGAACAGGCAACGACAACACGGAGCCTACTCATCCTTTAAGCTTACCAGTGAGCCAAAAGCACAGGCTTGCTTAGGCCTGCCTACTATCCGCTTTTGGCCTTTTTTTTTCATACAAAAGCCAAAGTGACCGAATTTGACCTTGACGTAAAAGAGGCCAAGGGTCATCATTTGAACAAACTTGTTAGGGCCTAATTCTCAATGCTGCATACCAAGTTCAAGGTCATCTGTTATTCAACTCCTGAGAAGAAGATTTTCAAAGGATTTTTACCATATATGGGCATGGTGGCCACCTTGGTCATGTGACCAAAGTCTCATGACCAAACTTTCATTTTCCCTTCCCGTGCAGGCTCCACATGTAATTTGGTTTTAATATCAGCCCATCTTAGGCAACCAGGATATGAACTTTTACATATACCTTTGGTCTCTGTAAGAGTTCATTTGCTGTTTTCATATATCAACTTTGATGGTACAGGTTACAAAAAAAAAAATCTGAAAAATCAACTGTTAGGCTTTTTTTTCCATACAAAAGTATTAGTGACCGAACTTGACTGACGTAAAACAAGTCAACCAAGGGTCATCATTTGAATAAACTTGGAATAACCCGAGTCCTCAATGCTGCATACCACGTTTTAAGGTAATCTGCCATTATGTTGCTGAGGAGAGGACACGAAGGGTTTTTACTATATGGTCATAGCAGCCATCTTGGTCCGTTTGAACCTGGGCCGTTTGAACAAACTGTCTTTCCTCCATGCCATAAAGGCTTCATATGAAATTTTGCTTCAATTTGTCCAGCTGTTCTAAGAATAGCTTTATTTTTTATATCTTAGTGACCTTCATTCAAGGTCAGTGACCAACCCTGGTCTTTGGTACCCATGCAGCTTCATTTACTCATTTAGCTAATTGCATATACCAAATTTTCAAAGTTCTCAAGGAACAATAATTTTCGAAAAATTAATATTTTTCCCATACAATTTTCCCATACAAAAGCATAAGTGACCAAATTTGACCTTGGCGCAAAATGGGTCAAGGTCAACCTAGTCATCATTTGAACAAACTGTAATGGACCTAAGTCCCCAATGCTACATACTCAGTTTCAAGGCACTCGGCTCACATGTTCCAGAGAAGAAAATATTTGAAGGGTTTTTATCATGTAAGGTCATTGCGGCCATTTTGGTCATGTGACCTGAACCGTTTGAACAACTTTCGTTCACTCATGCCAGGGAGGCCCCACATGAAATTTGACTTCAGTCGGCCCAGTGGTTTTCGATGAGAAGATGTTTGAAAATATTGACGGACTACAAACGATGTCTACGGAGCCTACTCATACTATAATCTTATCAGTGAGCCAAAGGGCTTACTCATACTATAATCTCATCAGTGAGCCAAAGGGCCTACTCATACTATAATCTCATCAGTGAGCCAAAGGGCCTACTCATACTGTAATCTCGTCAGTGAGCCAAAGGGCCTACTCATACTATAATCTCGTCAGTGAACCAAAGGGCCTACTCATACTATAATCTCATCAGTGAACCAAAGGGCCTACTCAATCTCTGATCTCATCAGTGAGCCAAAGGGCCTACTCATACTATAATGTCATCAGTGAGCCAAAGGCTCACTGATGAGATTATAGTATGAGTAGGCTCCGTACCGATAAAGGGGAATTGATACACCTTCAGGGAAGGCTACTCTGTCAAAGTTATTTTCCTTCCTTTTGATATGAGATCTACTCTAAAAGAAAAGAATTCGCTCTCCGCAACGCGAATATATCTTTTGGGGTAGACCTTTAGTTTGGAAGAGGTTAATTTGATGTGCAGAAAACAAACAGGAAGTCCGGCACAAAAATGTATCAAAACGATAGAAATTCTACCATGTTTGTCAAATCCCTAAAAGTAACTTCAGTTGTCCAAATATTCTGGGTGTTCGGGTGGACAAATTCATGAATCAGTAATCACCATACAGTCGCATATTAGCAATTTCATCAAATATTGTGCATTTCTAACAGAACAATCATACCAAACACAATCAAAGCACTGAGAGTGCTGATTTGGGCGGTTGCCTGAACTTTTGAACTTTTGTGTGTGTGTGTGTGTGTGTGTGTGTGTGTGTGTGTGTGTGTGTGTGTGTGTGTGTGTGTGTTGAGGTTTTACGGCCCAGTCAACTCAATGGGGTCATGTCGAGCGCGGTAAGTTTACCTAATAACACATACTGGGCAACCAGTATTGTGCACATTCTTTCGCCGGAAACTGACAACTGCCCTTCTTGAATCAGCGGAAGGGAGAGAAGGACCGTAGAAAATATTTCATGATCAATCTCCATGAAAGAATGTTGCCGACCTCGGCGGGGGTTGAACCCGCGACCTCCTGGTCTCCAGTCGGACGGCGCATCCAACTGAGCCACCGAGGCCGGTTGAACTTTTGAACTGATTGTGATTTACGTTGTAAATGAAAAAAAATATATCTAAACAATACTCGATAGCCCCTTTTCTGCCTTTTTTCTGCCGTTAGAATAGCGGCTAGGGTAACCCATTTTAGGGGACGAGTATAGAGTGCGGTATGTGCGCCGATTTCTGGTGGCCTCTCACAGTTTTATGGATTGAATTGGGGAGTGTTTCAGCAATCAAAGATAAAATGACTGCAATATGAAATGCATGCTTAGCGAATTTTATATTTCCCGGAATTCAAAGTATTATAGAAGTTTTTTCGTTCATTAGTCTCTGACATAAAAGCAAGATATCGAAATTATTGATAAAGATTCAATGATATCACTCATCATATCAGTATATGGATCAGTTACTTACACGTTTCTAAGAATAACGTCAAATTGTTCAATTCGAGCAATAATTCTCGCTCAGCTTTACTAGAGTACTAGAAAGTGAAAAGAAAAGAAAACACGCAGAATATTTAATTGTAAGGTGAGCTATAGCCTCACCCCTTGTTGGTTATGACCCTTCCCACCCCACTGTGTGTGTCCAGGGGAGCTCCCCCTCTGTTGCAAGTTCCTAAAACCATCTCTGCTTGTTACCCAAAGCTGTAGATTCGGCATGTATTATTGGTGTATTCGTATTTGTCTGCAGATTTTGCACCCAACATGATCAAGATCTTATTCTTCAGAAGTTTGACGTTTTCTTTTGTTTTGCTTATTTATTCGCCATTTATAAGTATCAGCATGTATAAAGCTACTATATGCTGAATTTAGTGTTTTCAGCGTTAGCAGGGAACTATAACGAGGATTCCATATCTTTGAGAAGACCACTACATTCAAACAATTAAACATTTACCATTCTATGGGCAAATCCAGCTTATGAAAAATTGATGATATTTTTCTTATTTTTCCCAGAAAACTGGATTTGACATTTTATGCGAACTGCCTCCATTTGTCTCCAGGAAATCTTTTCTAGGAAAAATATGACAAATATTTCAGTATTTTATCGGCTGAAAATGTTAAGCGTTAAGCTGCATCTTTATAAGTTCTATTCTTGAGCGGACGAAATACACTTAGTAGATTTGTCCGCTAGCTGTATAAGGGAAATAGCCTTTATGACATACTATTTGATTAAAGCTCAACCCGTTTTTAAAAATGGCACACTCAGATTCTCCTTTTAGTTTGGATACCTTTTCAAATGGGATACAGAAGTCATTTGACAGTCACCTGCTTTCCGGATCAGGCTGATCCGGAAAGCAGGTAATTGTCAAATGACTTGCATTTTTGTGACATGTTCAAATTTTAACCCATTTATGCCGACTGTCCTACCTTAATTCTTTGGACCGGTCCATTTCAAATATAAGGAGTGTCTAGTTAGTTTTTTTTACCATGTTTTATATAAAAAAAAATCCTGTACTTGATGCAAACAATGTAGACCCTGATCAAACGCCTCGTTCTGCGGCGTCTGATCTGAGTCTACACTGTTTGCCAAAGTCCTTTTTATAGGATGCTAGACATACATGGATTAAGACAAGCATGATAGGGTAACCCACTATTTAGAGTAAATATGGTATTTTCGCAGACAGGAATCAAAGTTTCTGGTGAAACGACCATGCAATATTGTCGCAACAGAGGAAGAATAGCGGTCACCTTGGAACTTAACAGGGCTGCATTCTACCCAGGAGATACCATGGAATGTTGTGTACAGATAGAAAATAATAGCAACAGACCCACGTGGAATATACAGCTCAGCATTATAAGAGTAAGCACCTCGGCTATAGAACTGTTTACAGGAATTGTTCTTTTTTATTATACAAATTGATACAAGACACTCTGAGCGAAAAGCCATTAGTAGGCATATAGCAAATTTAACTTCCGAAAATATGAATAGGAATATAAGTGACGACACCCAGAAAATGCCATAATCACGAAAGCACAGCATTCCCGAGGCATCAAAAGAAGGAGGGATGGGAAACAAATAATGGCACAACAAACACCACATACGAGACCACAACCCCGTCTATTCGCCCGGTTTGGCACCTAGTGATAACGTTTTGTTACTGAACTTAAAGATAGATATCTCCGGACGCTAGTTATGGTCCGGTAAACAGGTCGGCAGCGATAGAGGAGTAGGTTAACGGCAAAGGACCCTGAGTTTTTTCAGGTTTGGGATGGCACTGGAACACCGTTGGGTCCACTGTATCACACTGGAAGATACATATAATTACATAGAAAACGAAGAGGTTGCTCTCGAACGGAAATAAGAAAAGCTGGCCCAGAGGTTATAAAACTTCTGTTCATGCTCAACTCAGCTGAGCATAACATTTTTCCTGCTAATTAATATGAAAATGCCAACAACGTTTGGCATTTTCATATTTATTAGCAGAGATTTTTTTTTATATTCAGCTATGTTTAGCAAGAAAGGGTTTGCATTATTAATAATTTGAGATTTATTAGCAGGACAAGTTTCATGCTCAGCCGAATTTGGCACGAAAAACGTTTTATAACCTGGGGGCCTGGTTGTTTATTGACTCACCCTAGTATTAAGTGCGAGTGACTGAGAAAATTAAACTACTCACACAGGGTGAAACATACTATGTGAAATGAGTAAGAAAAAAGTACGTGAAGGTAAGATACTGATGGTGATACAGCCGCTGTGGACCGAATACCAAATGTTTAGCTAAGAACATTCCCTGTGGGAGGATTTTTTTTCTGTTAGAATAGACATCTTTTCAGAGGGGGCTTGGTGTGTAGCAACGCAAACAAAACTGACCGTTCCAAAGTGGCTCTGTGAGTGTGCATATGTCACACATACGAATACATAACGAATGTGTTACATATGCGGACAGGTGTACGCATACGAAACAAATTGTTACGTTTGCGTACAACTGTACGCATATGTAACACATTGGTAACGTTAATTTGTTACGTTTGCGTACAACTGTACGCATATGTAACATGTGGACAAGTTTGTGTGAAGTGTTCGTATGATATGTATGAATATGTATATCCGGCATAAGTTATTCGAGGAGAAATTCAGTTTATATATATATATATATATATATATATATATATATATATATATCAACACTACACAGCAATTTTATGTAATCTCTGGCACTTCTCTGTTGCCACAGTGTATAAAATAAAACGTTTTATGCTAGCTAGAAGGCAGTTTGCTTCAATAAAATCTGCTTATTATGAAATACTGTGGAATAAACAACACATATAGGTCAGTCATACATAAAATAATTTGATGACAAATACATATATAAACAATAAGCATTGTTTATCATCTATATAGTGATAAGAAAAGCAGTGTAGATATAACTTGTTATAAATTTTAATGGCGATATAAGTAATAAGAATAATACACAACAGCATCAAGCTTAACGATTTTCCTTCTCCTTGTTACTTTATAATGGACCTCCAAAACATGTACTTGATCGTCAGAATGGCGATAGTATAAAATAACTGATAGGATTGGTTGTGTCTGAGCCTTATATGGCTTACGACAGAATCTGAATAAGATTTAGCTGCCAAGAAACTATAATGAAATATGAAAAAACAACTTCTTCAGTACCTACCCCTGATATACCAATTATTTCCTGATTATTTTGATGCCAAGATACGATAAGGTATCTTATTGTCACATTTTATTTCCACTGCAATTTCAGAAATGACAAAGCTCTAGTACCTGCTAATGGTCAATGATTCTTTTAGGTGAATAGTTTACTTCCAAAATAAAATGCCACTAACAGATATTATCATTTACCTAACATGTCTGCTAACGTATGTGATACAGCTGTAACTGCTATTCTTAATCAGACTCCTTGCATATCTCCACTTAGACTTCTGCAATTTTTATTGTGCTTCTAAAGACAGACTCTACCAAAATAAGACAAAATAAGACAAAACAATGATTTTTCATTACTATTATTAAAGTCACATGTTCTTTAAGGCCTTTTTCTTCTGCCCAGAAACTGATCAGTCTTCAAATTTACATATTTGAGACATACTCTGGTGCTTAGAATACGATTTCTTCTGCTCAGAATGCATATTCTGACACTAAGAATAGCTTTTCTAGATCCTTTTATAGAGTTAATTTCAAAGTCAGATGTAAATATGTAATGCTGAATATAGCTAATCATGTCCAACGATACTGATCTGATTTTTGTTCATGCGTTTTAGCTTGGTACCGATAGTTTATGTTAATAGAAAATATACAAATATATGTATGGAACTGATGAAAATCAAGTTACATACCGTTTTGCTTTTCAACACAAGATTGGAGTCAATCTCTCAAGGTGCTAAAGTCACTGAATTGCTCTAATATATACTTCATTTCATTGTGTTATGCATGTTTCTAAATTTGCCGAATGTTACACATTTATCTTTAAAGAGTATTGTTTTCTCTACACTTAAAAGATAAAGCAACACTGATAGCATATTACCGTAAGGCAAAGTGTTATATGATTAACTTTATGTTATCTTAATGTATTTAAGCCACAGCATCTAATAATTGACTTTTGCAACCCACAAAGGCTCAGATCAGCCTGGCTGTTTGCAGGATTACATGTAACTGCTACTATGGTATTAAATATATGCACTTCTCGGCTTGAGACTATGCTTGGACCAATATTGGTTAATTAGAAATAATGTTTTACGTTACATATATTAAACATGTGACAGAAAGACTTTGTGGTTAACTGCATAATGTGCCATGTTTTTAAAACAGATTTGAAGGTCGTAGCAGTCTAGGAAAATGAACTGTATTAGTTAAAATACTCATTTCTAAATGGTACATTAGAAAAAGTAAAATGCGTAATGCCAGGGAAGGCCAAAAGGAAGTTTCAAACAGCTAGTGGACTGTTCCTTAACTTCATATATTTAGTTTGAACATATAATTACATTTGCTCCAATTCTCATAGGTTTAATAATTTCCTTTGACATTATACGATTTGTAGGGGTAACGAATGTAACAGGCTGTTACTCGGTAACGCCGCCAGATCACCAGATGGCTAACATGCTGCACTTTAAGAAAAACATGGTCTACAAAATTCCCCCTTGGGATGGAGAGAGGTAAACCATAGCTGGCCAGCGGCCTATTAGCAATATTGTGAAAATTTAAGAAATTTTGAACGAATGGAACTTGTTGAAAACCTGCAATCAAACTACCTACCCTGTCGATTTTGGCATAATTTGTAGCCATTTTTACTACTGGAAAAAATGGAATTTTTCATTTTTATTTTTATTTATTATTTTTTTTGACTGTTGAATAGAATAAACCTTTTTGTGCATAGGTAGATACGACAAACGGTTTTTCATTGTCATGACAAACATTTGCTACTTTACTTCTTCTGAGTAAAGCGTCAGGCAAAAGATGTTGAAAAGAGAGTAGATCGTTTTAAAATATTGTATAACCTCCCATATGACAAAAAAAACTGTATTACAATGTTATTTCAGGTTGTTGAGTACAGTGGAAATGAGTGGTTCTTTTTCAAAGGTGCTACTGGCAGTCGTTCATATAAAGACCATAAGAAGACCTTTAAATTGTTTACAAGATCTCTGACTGTTAGGAGGAAGCGGACAGGAAGCCTTACTAAATCGGTATCTCTCCCGAATCTAGCACCAAGTCCCTTGTGTGGATGTGGCATTATGTCTGTAAGATACTTTGTTCGTGTAAGTAAACTGCTTTTGTAACTAAACGCATAGCATGCTGGTTAAAGATTTCAGCAGAAGACAGTTACAAATATTTGTCCCCAGAAAATAGGCTTTTACATTCCATGTAAATTGTCTCCTGAGGGGATAGTTTGCATAAAATGTCAGAACCTATTTTCAGGGAAATATAAGAATACTATCATCAGTGAGTGAGTAGTCTGCTGCTTTTAATAATGGAGACAATTTAAGCGCTTTCCTGTTTGCTTTCTGCACACCAAGTCCTTTCTGAAAAGGGTTCTGCCATTACGGGGAGCCTTTTGGTCCCTTTAGAGTACATTCCCTTTTCAGGTTGTAGGCAAAACTATTTATGCCGAATGGACTATTCTACCACCACTTTTCGGATTGGTCCATTTCCAATAAAAGGAGTGTCTGGTTAGTTTTTATTATAACCAGGTTTCATAGAAAATACTGAATTTAACGCAGACGCATTCTGCGGCGTCTGACCTGCGTCTACACTGTTTGCCAATGTCCCTTTTATGGAACATTAGGCTTAAATGGGTGAAAGGGAATGGGTAACTTTTCCGGAGTCAATTGCGTTGCCTTCTTTCTGTAAATGAGTCTCCTCTAAATGGAACTAATGTGCTCTCATTAGCAGCAAATTGTATCTTTTCAATAAGCCTGACACAATCAATCGGATAATCGATTAATTGATCTAGAAATTTCACAAATATGATTATCGTTACAGATTTGCTAATAATCGATCATTTCATTTTTGTGTTTGTTACTTTACCATATTTACCCTTAGTGTTCAGACACCTCAACTCCTTTCCATACTTTATCTAAAATTTGAACAAGTAGAATTTACTTCCCAATGTTGTGTCTAAAATAGATGAATGAGTGGCAAACAGTGTAGACCCTGATGAGACGCCGCGTTTCTGTCTCTGAGTGTTGGCTAGGAAAATGGTCCTGAAAAGGGACAGGACTGTTTCATCTAACCCTTAACTTCTTGGGCCCAGTTGTTCAAAACTAACGATGTCGTTAGTTAACGTATCGTTAAAACTTTGATCATTAAATATGGCATATACGCTTACATTTTTGCTGAAAAATGTGAGTAGCTACTCACATTTTTTCAGCAAAAATGCCTGTGAATTAGATATTGTACTTACTAGAACAGTTAACATTTTGACCCTCAACGAGCTCGTTAAGCTAACGACGCTTTGAACAACAGGGCCCTGCAATTTAAGCAAACAGTGCAGACCCTGATCAGACGCCGCGTTCTGTGGCGTCTGATCTGGGTCTGCACTGTTTGCCATTGTCCTAGTCTAGGTTTTACAGATAATCCCCTAACACGGCACTCAGACGTCACAGTGACAAGAATAGTGCGCTATGAATAACCGTTCCCTAGAGTTCCTACAAACGCGCAGTTTGATTTCACTGGTCAATGATAATCACGTGGACAACAACAATAAGGAAATTTTGGTGTATGTATACTTTGGCTCGATTCTAAACAATCTACACAAAAAGGTCTCTTTGAACAGTAAGATATATATTTCGTTTGCTTCTTTTATGACTGGCGTTTAAGTGTTTAAGGTTAGTTGGTGGTTTTCACTAGGAATGCCTTTGATGTATTTCAGCTGGTTGTTTCCGCCTGGTTGGACAAAGTAAAACTTAAACATCGTATAAACATAGGATCTTCAGCAAAGCAGACTGCGCCTGATGGATCAATTCCTGGAAGCGCAGTAGTCGTAACACCGCCGACTACAGACGCTGCCAAATCAGTTGTAACTTTTGATGCTGAAGGTGATATATATTACATTACATATTTATCCGAAATATTAGGGAACCTTAATTTCGTAACAAACGTGTCCTAAAATTTGAAAATGTTATTTGAATCAATAGCTATTGATGTTTCTGGAAGTTGCTTGATGAGTGTTGGTAATGATGTACTTTGATCAGACGCTCACTGAATCCTGCAAAAATACATATTATTGCATAAAAAGCAGTGTCGCACGTTATTAACAGCCGTGCATTAACCGGCGAAAAGCCGTGTCTTAACAAGGCAATCCACGCACTGTTAATGCACGGCTACGCAACTTTCAATATGCTCAATCCGGAGCCACAGAATTGCTGCCGTCACGAGATGTGTACGGCCCTGCCCCAGAACGAGAATAGTCCGTGAAAATAGCGTTAGCGCGACATCGGTGAAAAGGCGAAACAAAATAGTGCAAGAAATAACGCGAAATGTAGCAAATGTTTTCAGTTTTTTATGCAATAATAGCGTTTGCCTATTTTAATTTAAATTTTATTGTACAAGGCGACCACTTTGGCGACGTAATCATTGTCTCAGAGAGAATCTTTGTATTATTTATTTCACAATATTTTCACTTTCCATTTTATTTATTTATTATTTATTTATTTACTTATTTATTTATTTATTTGCAGATGAATCGGCGAGATACAATGTGGCGCGCGAGAACGTAAGTATTTGTTTTCTTAGAAAATGAATCGGTGAGATACAGTGTGGCGCACGAGAACGTAAGTATTCATTTGTTAATGAATCGGTGAGATACAATATGGCGCGCGAGAAGTATTCGTTTCTTAGAAAATGCTCCAGATCATATCAAGATTAACGCTTTCCTTTTCCTATAACTACCTCACAGTAATCAGGCTGGGGCTTTAGGAGAACTGGGCGGCATTTAGTAAAAGAAATCACTCGTGAGAGTTTTTCCTAAACTATTTTTCATCTTTAGATTCTAGATGAGGAGACTTGATAATAGGTCGAATCATTACGAAAACACGCCTATTCAAATATATTGTAAATTTCACCTCCAAAAAACTGAAAATTTTCAGATGAAAAACTCTGATATTTTTCATATTTCTGCTCAAAATATAGATTGAAGGTACTCGTTAGAACCGCCTCGACGAGGCGGTTCTAAAGAGTACCTACAATCTATGTTTTCGAGCAGAAATACGAAAAATAATGTATATACCCCTGTAAAGCTCAGTTTTGCTATATAAAAGTGGGGTTTAGGGGGTCAAAATTATATAGGCATGTTTTCGTGATGAAACCATATCAATAATTATTAATTTTATGGGGAATCGACTATGTAATATAAATCTGGTAAACATTACCGTATGTTGAGAGGGTGGACAAGGGGGGGGGGGATACGGGGATAAGGGGGGCGGGGGATGGGGATAAAGGGGGCGGGGATCGGGGATAAAGGGGGCGGGGGACGAGGGAAGAGGGGGCGGGGAGCGGGGGAAGAGGGGGCGGGTGTACGGAAATTTTGGGGACGGGAAAATTTGTTGTATTTTACTGATTTTACTCCATTTTTATGTACTTGAATGCAATAACTGGGTATCAGAAGTATCTAATAGACGTATTGAAGTAAATTCAGGTATATTAACAATGAATCCGGCGTTGATTTCACTTCACCGACAAGGAGTGTTCCGCTAAGCGTGGTTTACATTGACTTCGTTTACGTCCGATTTCGGTTTATCTCTAGTTGATTACTTCCCTTTGATTCCGAAAGTTCAAAAAATAGCCGTTGTTTCGGTGGCAATCCACACTTTTAGAAATAATTATCCTTCTGCCGTAGACAATCGTTTTATTTACTCATAGTTGGATATGGACTTTTGCACTGTTCAAAAAAAAAAAAAAAAAGAAAAGAAAAAAAAAAGAAAAAAGAAAAAATAACAAAACAAAAATCTTCAAGATCCAACATGAATTTTCTGATAGGGTTTCCAAACACGGAATATACACGTTGCCCGGTGGGGTAGTTGGGTGAGGCAAAGGTGTCGTGTGTCTTACGTCACCGGGCGTCCAACTGATATTTGCTTACAGTTGGGCAAGGCCTGCTATCCTTGCAGAAGGTAAAGGTAGAGGGGGAATGGTTTTATTTCTTCTGTTTCTTCACTTTCATTCATTTTCCTTTCTCCACTGTCCCTCTCTTTTATCTCCTCTACTGTCTCCTATCTCTCTTCTCCCTTTTTTCTGGGAGACGACACAAAATGACCCACAAGTGTTGACGTGTCGTTAAACTCCAACTCAATCAAATCAATCACACGTTGCCCGGTGACAAAACAGGCACCATTCATAGGCTTATGGACCAATAAACATTCCGTGTCCATGATCGTGAATAGTCTGTATTAATTGCAAAATATATATAGTAACTGCTAATTGGTCCGTGAGTAGTGCGTGGTCCGTGAGTAGTCCATAATTAGTCCGTAAATGGTGCATCGTACATCGGTCCGCAATCAGATCGTCTGTGAAAAGTCCTTGGTCCGTGAATGGTCAGTTATGGTCCGAAAATTGGTCCGTAAATGGTCCGTAGCAGCAATAACATGGTCAGTTAATTGAAAACTACAAAATAACTAAATGATAAATCATAATTTTAATTGATTTTCTCTTATGACCTGCAATCTAAACACTTGATTTTTTTTTGGATAACTTGACTTATCGTACTGAATGTGTGATATTTTGTCACCTTGGATGAAACCGTTTTTTGGCGTTTTGAACATGTGAACATAAAGCCAGAATCCGGCATGCGGCAGATACAAAACAGTGAAATTCCGGTCACTTTAAGCAAAGTGAATAAGTGAACTCAGGAACTGATACAGTCAAATCCACATCTAACCCCCAACACCAAAGGTAAAGACAGACAAATACAATTAAGCAGCCACAAAATGAACAGATGGTAAGCAGAGCTGGCAACTTTTTTTCCCAAAATGGTGGCAACTCTGTTACCCAAACTTATAAACTGAATTATCTTCTTAAACATACATAATTGTTAAAAGTAAAACATTAGAAAGTGAAACACTACATAACATTTAACAAAAAGTACCACAATGAAAGTACCGCCTCGGAATGATCAGTAATGGATTACTCGGGGGCGCGCGTGTATCTGTGTGTGTGTGTGGGGGGGGGGGGGGGGTGGCTTAAGCTATCTTTTACAGGATCCCAACCCTCGCTCTCAGCTTCCATAGGGGTAAAAATGTAAAAATATATATATTTGTTCGGTCCGTTTCGAGGTCTTCTAACTCGTCCATTTATCATTACGGGCAATGAACAAATCACAGATAATGTCTATAATGAAGCACAACTGATAATAAACTGTTATGTTTTGATTCTCAAATCCTTTGATAAGATGATCTCTAATTTTAGAGACAGTATATGTTATGCCACTAGGATCAATTCCATTGAGGATGCTGACCATATTTGCAATGGTGTAAAACCACAGTCATTTGTATTCGTTTGTACAGAGCATTTAAAGTGTCTAACAAAGGTTTTCGGCATAGGGCTAAACATCTTGTTTGCAATTGCCATTTCAGCGGCACTTGAAATGTTAGTACCGCCTGCACTATCATACAAGTTGACAACATCATCGTCGCAGTTAAATTTCGAGAAACAAATCCAGTGCAGACCTACATCTTTAGAATGGGTATCAAAAATCTGTACTATTGGATTACTTCAACGTACATGTAAATATCTATGCCAATGTAAAGTCACGTTATCCATAAGGTCACGTTATTCCGATTTTGATATTACTTCTAGTTTTTCATATATCATAAGTGGCGTTCGTAATTTAAATGACGGTCCGTGCTTTGTCAAGTCCGTCAATAATAGGGTCCGTGGTTTGTCAAGTCCGTGAATTGTAGGTCCGTATCCGTGAATAATTTGTCCGTATTTTGTCATGCAGTCCGTGTTTTGTCAACCACCACACGCGTTCGACATTTAACTCTCAACTTTTGAGAAAACCACGAAAAAGATTATTGTTCTCACGGACCCCTAAGTGTTGGATCATGCTTATCAAAAAAATATGAAAAGAAGATGCAGATTTACATGGTATTCTTGAGTTTTGATTTCAGTAATTAATACGACTGTTTTTGTGCCAATGTGGATCAGTTAAGTCCCGGACCTAGGCCCACCACATTTTGTTCTTGAACAGTTTAGGACCGGATCAAGGACCATCAACTTGTGATACCTGTTTTCCATGGCTCATATGCAGGCCCTTACGCAGACTTTTGAAATGGAGGGTGCAAACCTTTAGCTATTCTGTAAAGGGGGTGCAAATGCTAAGGAAATCCGATTTGGGGGCAAAAATTAGGTGTGTAGTTTCGGGTCAAAATCTGCATGAATGTATATTGCATAGTCATGTTTGAATTTAATTATAGCGTTGGGGATATTAGAAATTCTGATTTAGGGGAGGGAATAATTTGCTCGGGGGAGGGAAGTGGGGGAAAGGGGGGAGGGAAGTGGAAGAAAATGGGGAGGGAAGTGGGGGTAAGGGGGGAGGGAAGTGGGGAATGCCTACCCCCCTGTCCACCCCCTCTATGTTTGTTACGAACAAGAATACAAAATTTTTATTTGCGTATGCCGCCATGTTGGCTGTGACAAAAGACAGCTTGAAAATAGCTTGCGAATATTCGCTTCTGGCCACATGGGCCACCGAAAACTGTCACAACTGAACGGAAAGTTTGCTATAGTTTGCGAGTAACGTCTCTCCTAATTGAATGCAGGATATCTGTTTTCTGTGTTTATTGATCTTGAGTCTTGGCAGCATGTGAATTTCTTCATAACGTTGATATATATCATATATAGGGCCTCCGTCGGGACTTTGTCTGACCTGTCAGTTTTATATTTCTTAACTACAGCTGATGATAAGCGATGTGTGACCGCCTCTTTAAACCTCTTCCCCTACTCACTTTAGTATACGTTGTCTGGCTCTTTGGGGTAATTCAGTGTACCATATTTACCCTAAGTATTCGGACACCACAACCCCTTATCTTACTTCTAAAATTTAAACAAGTACAATGTACTACCCGATGTTGTGTCTAAAAATTAATGGATGAGTGATAGTGTAGACCCGGATGAGACGCCGCCATCTGCGGCGTCTCATCTGGGTCTGCACTGTTTGCTAAGGCCTGTCTGTCAGAATACATACGGTAAATTCGGTTTTTGTAGCTGAAACTAGAATGTCGCAGAACCTATGGATTAGTAGGCGTGAGCAGTGTTGCACGTTACATTACTGTTCGTGAACTGACCCAATAAAACAGAGTTAGTCTGACTAGGGCCTTCGCTGTCCAATTACGGAATTATTTGAGCCGGAACGTCAGAAAACGTACCTCCGGAGATGTGTGCCCAGCGAAGATTCAGATGAGCTATGCATTCGCACAGTCAGATCAGAATCTTCACTGGGTGCATTTTCAACAGCCAAGTGTGCAAAGTTTCTTCACGCGGACAACGAAGACTTTGATCAGACTGCGAAGATGCACATACTGATTTGAGTCTTCATTGGGTGCGCATGTCAAAAGGTATGTTTTCTCACACTGCGTATCATTTGATACTGTATGACATGCAGATGTACAGCAAAGTTCCTGATTATTCCACATGACCTCAGGATCAGGATCTTTCTTGTCCCATACCAGAGCTCCAGAGAAGAGGCGAAGCATGTTCATACTTTTTTTTTCTTATTTCTTCAAGAAAACAAGTGTGGTGAGTACCCATTAGAAGCGCCTCGTCGAGGCGCTTCTAAAGGGTATTCACAACATATGTTTTCTAGAGATATTTCATATGCGCGGCAAGTGTAACAGGTGAAAAAATTCTAATCACCCATGCCGCGGCCGAGGATCGAACCCGGGCCGTCTGCGTGACAGGCAAACACTCTACCACGTCGCTATAAAAGCCGGCTTGTACCGCAAGGCAGTACAAGTGTATCATATACATATCACTACTACATATTCCCCCTCCATTATAAGATTCGTCCACGAATCTCTAGTCGAGCAACCACTCAATATCAGTCTACCAAACCTATAGGACAACCAAGCCCATTAAATGGGGTTATTTACGTTGGGCGCTAGATGTTACAGGTGAAAAAAAATTCTAATCACCTATGCCGCAGCCGGGTATTGAACCCGGACCGTCTGCGTGACAGGCCAACATTCTACCACGTCACTGGGGGTGGTCGGGTGGTGCGAAGGTGCTGTGTATCTTATATCACTGGGGCGTCCAACTGATATTGGCTTACAGTTGGGCAAGGCCTGCTATCCTTGTAGTGGGTAAGGGTAGAGGGGGAATGTTTTTAGTTCTTCTGTTTCTTCACTTTCATTCCTGTTCCTCTTTCTTCTCTGTCCCTCTCTTTCATCTCCTCTACTCTCTCTTCTATCTCTTTTCTCCCTTTCTCTGGGAGACGACACAAAATGACCCTCAAGGGTTGACGTGTCGTTAAACCCCAACACAATCAATCAACCACGTCACTATAAAAGCCGGCTTGTACCGCAAGGCAGTAAAAGTGTATCATATACCTATCACTACTACACAAGCACATTTTCTCACAGAGCCACTTACAATATATTTCATGTATTTTGCAGGTACGCCAAGAAGATATAGAGTATTTTTCTACATATTGTATATACGTAAAGCGGGGTCGCCAAGGATTTGGTTTTACAATCAGGGGAGGTCGAGAATTCAACCATTCCGCAATTATCATATCAGAGATAGTCCCAATGGGATCTGCTGATGTTAAAAAAGGTTTAAAGGCAAGAATAGTTTTAGTGTCGTCTATAGATTTTTGGTCTGTTTTATCACTTGTAGCCTAATATCAGCTGTTTAGATTCATATAAAACCTCCATCGGCTTGTCTCTCGCCTGAAGGAAGTTTTCAGTAATGTGTTATTGGCTGTCAAAGGATCTATTTTTCTCAGAATTCAGGAAGTCATATGGTAATCACTACGACATATACTCGTCGAAAATCATAAAAATAATGGGATATCCAGAAAAGGCCATAAATATGGACCACAGCCCTCTAGAAGTGCGAATAAGATTTGAAGGACGAAACGACACCACAAAACAAAATTCTAATGAAAACAGAAAAGAAGAAGAGCTGCATCGGAAATACCGTCTTGGAAAGGACAAAAATTAACCCATTTAAGCCCAGCCGCCCATAAAAAGGGACATGGGAAACAGTGTAGATCCTGATCAGACGCCGCAGAACTGTTTGTGTTAAATACACGAATTTCTATAAAATATGGTAATAACTAAAAATGCGTCCAAAGGACACGGATGCCCCCGCCTGAAAAACTCAAACGCAAATTGCTAACGCCGGACGCGGACGGAGACGGACGGAATGTAGGAGAGTCCATTCGGCTTAAATGGGTTAAACTGTTGAATGTTAAAATTTTGCATTCAAGTTTATTTCAAAGTGTTATAGCTTTAAAACCCGTTAGTAAGAAAAATGTAAGTGACGATCAAGATACCTAGGAAATGCCACACTCACGAAGATTGGTCCTCCCCAGGCACAAAAAAGGAGAACTGAGGAACAAATAATGACAACACAAACAACGCATATGAAACAAGTGTACATTACGAAAACAAGCCTTTTCAAATATACTGAAAATTTTACCACCAAAAGAAAGGAAGTTTTCAGATAAAGAATTCTGATATCTTTTCATATTTCTGCTCAAAACATAGATTGTGCGTACCCGTTAGAACCGCCTCGCCGAGGCGGTTCTAACAAGTACCAACAATCTATTTTTGAGCAAAAATAAGAAAAATAATGTATACCTCTGTAAACCCAGGTTTTACTATATAAAAGTGTTTATAAAAGGGGTTTAAGGGGGTCAAAATTATATAGGTATGTTTTTGTGTTGATCTCCGGGGTAAATGCCGAAAGCGGCTGTCCAGATCAGCCCGAGGCTCGCAGACTGATCAAGGTCTTTGCTGTCGACATACTGAATCCTATGATATTGCAGAGTACAACTACAATTTCGCTTTTAAGACCACTCGAAATTAAGACAACTCCGCTATTCAGAGCCTAAATCCCAGCTAGCATTCTTTCTAAATCTACAGCGGGCAGATATCGGCCCGTCAGCTACCCTGATAATGGCCCGGTATAAATTTATGTAGAATGCTTACTGAGATAGTTTCTTTTAAAGCCATTTCACTATAAGACCACTTCTAGGTAGTCCCAAAGGCGTCCTACCAGCGGAATTTCGCTGTACATCACGGAGACACGCCTTTATAATTTTGACCCCCTTAAACCCCTTTTATAGAGTAAAACTGGGGCTTACAAGGGGTATGCATTATCTTTTCTTATTTTGCTTAAAAACATAGATTGTGTATACTCGTTAGAACCGCCTCGCCGAGGCGGTTCTAACGAGTACCCACAATCTATGTTTTGAGCAGAAATATGAAAAATATCAGAATCTTTTATTTGAAAATTTTCCTTTTTTTGGTTGTAAAATTTTCAATATATTTGAATAGGCGTGTTTGGTAATGAATATGGAACAAAGCCTGTTCTGCAGACTGAGCTGGACTTTCTCTCCTCAAATATGCTGGTTTTATTTTTTTATTTTTTTTTTTTTTCTCTCTCCCTCTCTTCATCACGAAAACATGCCTATATAATTTTGACCCCCTTAAACCCCACTTTTATGTAGTAAAACTGGGGTTTACAGGGGTATACATTATTTTTCTTATTTCTGATCGAAACATAGATTGTGGGTACCCGTTAGAACCGCCTCGTCGAGGCGGTTCTAACTACCCACAATCTATGTTTTGAGCAGAAACGTGAAAAATATCAGAATTTTTTATCTGAAAATTTTCATTTTTTGGTGATAAAATTTGCAGCATGTTTGAATAGGCATGTTTTCGTAATGTTTTGTGTGTTGCCTATAAAAGTATTTCGTTGGAGAAATATTCTGGAGACGTAAACCATTTGAGTCTCGTCAAGGGAAAAGAGCCTTTATAGAATGTGTAAAAAGCAAATTTTAGGCAAGCATGCGCATCCCAGCTAGCATTCTTTATAAATCTATAACGGGCCGTTACCGGCCCGTCAGCTATCCTGACGGGCCGATAACGGACAGCTATAGATTTATAAAGAATGCTTATTAGGATCCGTACAGTCTCGCAAGAATCTATGCTGTTCGCTCCTATAAGAGGTAGGGCAAGGTACTTCAGCCGAACTAGACATGTGGCCTTGCTAAGGGACCGGGCATGCACACTGCGAGACAAGTCCAAAGCGTCTTTTTCTTGTGACGCAGCTGATTAAATTGCAGGTAGGAGACCGAGTATTAGAAATTAATGGCTACTCCACTGAAAACATGAAACAATCAGAGGCTGTACAGATTATACAAAGTGGTCCAGTGGTAACTTTCCTTGTGGCAAGAACCGATACTGTAGCCACCTTGTACTGTAAGTAGTATTGTATTGTGACTTCATGTGTATCAACACTCGTCAGGCTTCCTTTGTTCACTCTACTTTCGATGAAGTGTTGTTGTTGTTGTTTTTGTTGATTTAACTACAGCATGCCGTAAAAACATCTTCCCATATTTCATAGTTAATAGTAGTTGTCATGATCCCTCCCCATCTAAGAGGTGGGAGCTGTACGTTTTTGATTTGGTGTTTTTTTTTTTGTTTGGGGTGGGGGGTCAGGGTGCAGCCTCGGTGGCTTAGATTAATGCACGTCGGACTGGGGTGATTAGAAGGTTGCGGGTTCGACCCCGCCGGGTCGGCAACATTCTTTCGTAAAGATTGTTAATGAATTAGTTTCTACGGTTATTCTCTCCCTTCCGCTGAATCAAGAAGAGCAGTTGTCATTTCCTGGCGAAAGAATGTGCACAGTACTTGTTAACAGCTTAGAGGACAAAAGCTTGCCCAGTAAAAGTGTGGTTAGGTAAACTGACCGCGCTTGACATAACCCCAGTGAGTTGACTGGGCCATAAAATCTCAACGCAAACAAAAACGTTTTTGGTGCGGATCCCGTTGGCGCCACACTTTCTTGTCTGCAAAATTTCTTGTGAAACACTGGTTGGATTCTTACAAATTTTCATGGATATAAAATTGGGACACAACAAAGAAATGATTAAATTTTGGTGACCTTGGCCTAATTGTCAAGGTTAACAGCAGTAGAAAAACTGAAAATTCACGGTGAGAGGACATCTGTTTTGTCTGAAAACACTGTTAACCCTTATCCTGCTGAATAATTTAATTAGCCACACCCATTTCTGACACTCAGCCAATCAGATTACATTACATAATGGGTTCGTTCAATTTCACAAACTGAATGACAAACAGTGTAGATCCTGATCAGATGGCTTCTCCAGAATCCATCTGATCTGGAGCTACTGTTTGAAAATGTAGGGGTTGTCGTGAACAGCAGGATACGAGGGTGTGTCAATAAATAACCAGCCTGTCCCATTTCCGATGGACCGAGACGGTCACGATTTTCATGCTTTGTTTTAATATGTTTTATACATGAGTACAAAATTGCACTCGTATCTAGTCTTTCTTTAATAAGATATTGAATGTCAAACATAGCTAGTGATGCAAAGGCATGCTTTTCATCTAAAGTTGAGTACCGTGCTATAAGTCGGTACTTGTATTTAAAAGGTAAAACAGGCAAAGAAATACACGGCGATGTTTATGGGTCTTCTGCACCATCTTATGCTCAGGTTAAATTCTGGGTTGGGGAATTCAAACGCGGTAGAACGTCTTTAGAAGATGAAGCCAGGTCTGGACGCCCACTGGATGCCACCAACGAAGAAATGTGTAAGACAGTTCGGGATCTGGTATACTCTGATAGGCGAATTCAGGTGGAAGAAATAGCGCATGCATTAGGCATTTCACATGGTAGCGTTTCAACAATCTTATATGATCGTTTAGGTATGCGCCAGCTAACAGCCTGTTGGGTCCCCAAATCCCTTAGCGATGAGCAAATGGCAACTAGAGCATCAGTATGCAGCGCCTTGATTTTGTTTTGTGTCTGGTGACTGTAGATGAGAATTGGGTTCATTATTATTAGCCAGAGAATAAAGCTCAGAGTCGTCAGTGGGTAGGGCCTGGGTCCCTGAGGCCAAAGAAGTTCAAGACGCAACCATCTGCTGGCAAGGTGATGGCCACAGTATTTTGGGACGCAAAAGGCGTTATTATGTTGGACTTTTTACCCAAGAGAAGTACAATAACTGGAGTGTACTATGCAAACTTGTTAGACCAGCTGAGAACCGCCATCCGTGAAAAACACCGAGGTAAACTCTCTAAACGTGTTTTGCTGCAACATGACAACGCGAGAGTCCACACTTGCAAAGTTGCAATGGATGCTGTAGAGCGAAACGGGTATGAATTAATACCACATCCTGCCTATTCGCCTGACCTAGCTCCTAGCGACTTCTTCCTTTTCCCAAACTTGAAAAAGGATATCCGTGGACTTCATTTCCGGTCTGATGAAGAAGTCGTGACGGCAGTTGAGGAGTGGGTCAATGGAAAGGACCCTGGCTTTTTCAGTTCTGGGCTGATGGCACTTGAACATCGTTGGTCTAAGTGCATCACACTAGATGGCAATTACATCGAAAAAGAAGAGGTGGATCTCAACCGGAAATAAGTTAGGCTGGTTACTTATTGACTCACCCTCGTAAGAATTAATAGTTTATTTTCATTTCCATTGGGTTATTGACATATAATATGGAAACAGCCAGGAAAGGTCACAAACAGGGAACACAGCTCTTCCAAGACACTAAATAAGGCTATAATAACAAGAAACGACACCACAGAACAATACGCCAAGGTAAACAGAACGAACCAAATGAACAGGAAGAGTTCCCCTCAGTGAACAGTGAACCCTCCGCATTACAAGGACATCATTTGTTCCCAAAGACGTTGCCATTAACCCTTGTCATGCTGAATAAATTAAGATGCCACGCCAAATTCTAATTTCCAGCCAATCAGATTACTTGATCCGGGTTATTGATAGAAATTCACATATTTAATGACAAACAGTGCAGATCCAGATCAGTTGGCTTCTTCAGAAGCCCACTGATCTGGATCTACACTGTTTGCAAAGTTGGGCATGTCGTGTTCAGCAAGAGAAGGGTTAAAATGAATTTGCTGTTGCACAGAATACTCAATGAGCAGATTGATATGTAAGAAAGGTCTTCTTTTGTTCTTATTTCCACACAGAACGTGTTTTTATATATATATATATTTGTTAGCCTGAATCACTTCACTGGGGCAATTCTAACAAATATCCAAAACATGTTTTTTCAAGTATTTAATACAATATTCTTGCATACTTTGTGACTAATTGTTACCTCTTAAGCGAAGGTTTCGTGAGTCAAATTGTCATTATAACGAATTTGTCGTTGTATCGAGTGTCGGTATAAAGAGGGTTCTCTGTACCACAGAAGTACTGCCTTGGGACGGGCAACAGTAAAACCGTTGTGAGGATTTATCCAGGGCCCAGTTGTTCAAAGCATCTTTAGCTTAACGAGCTCTTTAGTGGTCAAAATGTTAACTATTCCAGTAAGTACTATATCTAATTCGCAGGTATATTTTTTGCTGAAAAAAAATGTGAGTAGCTTTTGTAAATGCAAAAGCTACTCACATTTTTTCAGCAAAATATTGGCATATAAGCCATATTTAATGATCAAAATTTTTAACGACTCGTTAAGTAACGACATCGTTAGTTTTGAACAACTGGGCCCAGTCGTCACCCTTATATCCTTAAGCAGCTCCAAACACATCCTCAAAAACAAAACTATCACCAATGCACATAGGAGGAAAGAAAGCAAAGTGGACTGTAATCGAAGCTCAGTAGTAACCATATGCTAGCATCTATATATGGAGACATGATACGTGAAGACACAATCACGAAGCACAGTTTTCCCCGAGGCACAATCAGGAGAGATCAGGAGCAAATAATTACAAAACAAACGTTACCTATAAAACTACCGACACACGAACAAAGTACCAAATATCTTTTGTTAAGCAAACTTACATTTTTAACCAAGTCATGGTGATACTTGTTTTCCTCTTTAACTGCACGACGGTAAGTACTACGGTGCTGACCTAAACCTTTCTTTAGAGGCTTGATGTCTGATGTTCGGGCCTCCGTGTTTCAACTAGTGTTTTTAGCTCTGATTGTCCGTGTCTATGGGCTTGCCAGATGCCCTCATCCTCGTTTCATCACAGTGATTTAATTTGATTTTCACTTTTTTTTTTTTTTTTTCTGTGATGTTCCACTGACCGAGTTACATCTGAGACACTGGCAGCCAGAACTGAAGAAAACCAACAGTTGAACCATGAAGGGCTCGGACAAAGAAGTTCTGGATAAATTGTATCTACAATTTGGTTAAAATAATCATTATCAGCATTAATTAAGTAATCTAAATATCTAAGCAGAAATGAATAATTGTTTTTTTGATGGATTGTATTGCGATTTAACGACGTCAGTCCTTGTGGATCATTTTGTGTTGTCTCCCAGAGAAAGGAAGAACAGAGATAGAAGAAATAGTAGAGGAGTTGAAAGAGAGGGACAGGGGAGAAAAATGAATGAAAATGAGGAAACATAAGAAAAAAACGCCCCCTACCAACCAACCCTTACCTGCTGCAAGGATAACAGGCCTTGCCATACTAAGCCAATATAAACTGGGTGCCCTGGTGGCTCTTTGCCTCACCCAACCACCCCCCACCCCCCCCCCCCACCCCCTCGAAATGAATTAACAATAAAATCGAGATTGCCCCCTCGATTGAAATCTCGCTGAAATAACGCCGATTAGAGACTTACCTGGGCAGTTTGGCGTATGCGCACAACGTGAAACTAGTCTGGAAGAGTCTAAAACGCAGATTAACCTGCAGACTGCAAAATGCAGTCTGCGTTTTTGGTGTCTAAAACGCAGATCAGTTCTGCAGATTGCAGATCAAAAGTGACTAAAACGCAGATCAATATTGCAGATCAATGTGTTTCAATCGCAGAAAGTATCTGCAGAACAAATGCTGACAGAATGCCGCATACAAATATCAATGTTTAAAAAAAATATGTCACAATTATATCAGAAATTCCTTTTCTTAATTATAATTGTTATAAACAGTTATAATACCATAATTGTCTGTTCTTTGGCCTTTTAGCTACTCGTTGTAGAGCTTGTTTCAAGTTCTGTCCTGTTTGTTATCTTATTGTTGTGTTAAGTGGATTCTGTCTACCATTGTGATCAACTTGTTGGGGAATAGGGAGCTGGCTGCATTGCTTGTCTTTGGTTTGTGGTTTATGTACAGACTATATTGGTTTGGTTGCTTTTCCTCTGGCTTAGTTCTGTGATCCTGGCTCTTCCTGGACATCTATACTATTCTTCATTCATTACGAAAACACGCCTGTTCAAGTACACCAAAAACTGAAAGTTTTCAGATAAAATTCTGGGTCCAGTTGTTCAAAACTAACGATGTCGTTAGTTAACGATTCGTTAAAATTTCCATAGGTGATACGCAAATATGCTGAAATTTTTTGCTGAAAAATGTGAGTAGCTTTTGCAAAGCTACTCACATTTTTTCAGCAAAAAATATCAGAATGTTGTATATTGAATCCGCTAAAACAGTTAACGAAATGACCCTTAACGAGCTCGTTAAGCTAACGACGCTTTGAACAACTGGGCCCTGATATTTTTCATATTGCTGCTCAAAACATAGACTGTGGGTACTCGTTAGAACCGCCTCGCCGAGATGGTTCTAAAGAGTACCCACAATCTTTTTAGGAGCAGAAATAAGAAAAATAATGTATACCCCTGTAAACCACAGTTTTACTATATACAAGAGGGCCATGATGGCTCTAAATCGCTCACCTGTGTCCCATTGCTTTAGGTTCAGGATGGTTGTATTAATTTAATTCAAATCAGGCAAGTGGTTTGTAAGATTATCAAAGTTTTCTAGATAGATCATATTTTTGTCCAAATATATAGGAAAACAAGTGCTGTCTACAGTGGAGGTGGTGGGTATGGGGCTTGTTGTGTAATTGAATTATAGTAAAGGGTCTCTTGAGGAACGTTTGAGACCCTTTGGCTTGAGCTATAAAGTGGGGTTTAAGGGGGTCAGAATTATATAGGCATGTTTTCGTGATGAACCCATTTATGCCTAGCATCCTATTAAAGGGACAACAGTGTAGACCCAGATCAGACGCCGCATAATGAGTCGTCTGATCAGGGTCTACACTATTTGCATTAAGTTTAGGAATTCCTGTAAAACAGTCATTATGATAATAAAAGCTAACCAGACACCCTCTTTTGGAAACAGACTGGTCCAAAGAGTTACATTAGAAGAGTTCACTAGGCAGTAGGCATAAATGGGTTAATTTATACTCTTTGGGTTGCCATAGTAAAAATCTGAATTGTTTGTACACTTTTTAAGCATTTTTATGTTTTCTCTTTCAGGAAAGAATTTTATCCACCCATTCCAAGTATCCAGTATGCAGTGGAACATCACTACCAATTAACTGAATACTTGAATTCATGTTTAACGAAACATCAGTCCTTATGGGTCATTTTGTGTAATCTCCCACTGAAAAGGAGAAAAAAAAAAAAAAAAAAAACGGAGGATGACATACTAGATGAGAGGAGGTAGAGAAATATAGGATGAGGAAAAAAAAAGGCGAATGACACTACAGAAATAGTAGACCCAAAAACTGGCATATCAGTACTTGTCTTATATTTTTATTGCATTAATATGACAATTACATGCTTTATTTTCTTAAAACTTGAGACAATAAGTTTATGATCCCAACTATATATACATGTATGTTATGTGAAGTATGAGAAAAGGGACCTTATGCCAAGTACAAACAAAACAAGGTCTGGATCATCCATGGTCTGATAAAAGCCTTCTCTTTTCATCACGAAAACACGCCTATATAATTTTGACCCGCTTAAACCCCACTTTTTATATAGTAAAACTGGGGTTTACATGGGTATACATTATTTTTCTTATTTCTGCTCAAAATTGTAGATTGTTGGTACACGTTAGAACCGCCTCGCCGAGGCAGTTCTAACGAGTACCCATAATCTATGTTTTGAGCAGAAATATGAAAAATATAAGAATTTTTTATCTGAAAATTTTTCCTTTTTTGGTTGTAAAATTTTCAATGTATTTGAATGGGCGTGTTTTCGTAATGTAGTTGATATATTCTACAGACTTAAATGCGCAAATATCCAGCAGTTCCCTTTCAGGGCTAAACAATTAGATGTTCAAGAGGATAAATTTTTAATCGGTAATAAGTCTAAATATTCTCAAAAACGGTGAACAAATATTATAATTTTATATTTATTCCACATTGTGTGCCCCTGAAGTTGTTACGTTCCATTTATTCTGCAAAGTATAAATAGCCATTTTTGGCATGATAAAATGGCTTCCAATCATTTGCCCTATAACACTGTATTAGAAGCATATTTGATCTTGCCATAAAAATGTAAAATTTCAACCAAGAAACATCAGTTAACATATTTACCCTAAGTATTTGGACAACTTAACTCCTTAACCCTTCTCCTGCTAAAGATATCATACCCTGTCTTAGCAAACAGTATAGATCCAGATCAGTTGGCTTCTGAAGAAGCCAACTGATCTGGATCTGCACTGTTTGTCATTAAATATGTGAATTTCTATCAAAAACCTGGATCAAGTAATCTGATTGGCTGGAAATTAGAAGCGGGCGTGGCATCTTAATTTATTCAGCATGAGAAGGGTTAATATTTTTGTCCTAAATTTGAAAAATTCTACTTTACAACCTATTGATTTTCTAAAATAGTGCTGGATAAGTGGCAGTGTAGACCCTGATCAGACACCACATTCTGTGGAATCTAATCTGGGTGTACACTGTTTGCACAGGCATGTTTGTCCCAATATTTAGGCTTATGAAGGTACAACCGTTTTTAAAGCCCTCATATTCTCAGTGCTGTAAGCAGAATTTAGTTTATTTGCTTGATTCTGAGAAAGAAGATATCTAGATGTTCACAATATAAGGACATGGCAGACATCTTGGTCGACAGATCCCAACCATTTCAACAAAATTTTGTTACCGAACCCAAGCAGATTTCACATATAATTTTCTATACACTGCCCAGTAGCTTCTGAGGTGCCATCTGCATAGACAGCAGACTGATGACAATGGTAAAAGGATGTGAAGCCTAAGTCTCTAGTGAGCAAGAAAGGGACATAGCTTTAGCCACTGTTAAAGGAAAAACTCGAAAATAGAATGTGCATCTTTATATCATGAGAAGACCTCAGGTCAAATTTCTCAGGAATCTAATCACAGCTAAGTACATAGTTACAAATTGTTATTAAACAACTGACTGATAGACAGACATATAGGTTTACATTATGTTATTCCTATTATACATCACAACCTCTTTATAACACTATTGTTGGGGTCCATAGCATAAACCGTGTTTGCTAAACAACCTTGTTATATCCGAACAAAAATGTATAGATTATATTGAAAAATGACCATTTATGGTCATTTTTCAATGTAATCTATACATTTTTGGGATCCATCTTTGAACCGTGTTATATCCAAAATCGTGTTACAGCAAACCGTGTTATAAAGAGGTTGTAGTAAAAATGCATTTTAGCTTAAGCAATCTGTAGGCTTAATCTGCAGGTGACTGTAGTAGCTTAAGCAATCTGTAGGCTTAATCTGCAGATGACTGTAGTAGTTTATATATTTTTCACAGAAAAAAAGACTTGAAGATTATAACTGATTCACGAATCCGTTCAGTTATTTCAAAAGGACCTAAATATAAATTCCCAGCCCACATTGATTTCAATAAATATCGGGAAACAATTGCCAGTGCTTTAAATGATTATTGTACGCATTGGTGTAAACGAGAGCATGTTGAGTCTAATGCTTTAAATAATTGGAAATTAAAGATTTTTAAGATCATTGATGAACGTGTGTTATTTTACTCTAATAACCTTGATCTTCTCCCTCCTAAGCCTAAATTATCTTTTCGATATTTGAAACAACGTATCCAAGAATTTCATAGGAAGTATGTTTTGGCTCCAGCTGATAAAGCTGCTAATAATGTTGTTGTTGTGTGACGACTTTATTATATCAATACTCTAAAACAAGAACTTGGTAGTACCAAAACATACGAACGGATTTCTACTGACGAGAGGTCTATTGTCAATACCCATTCTATCGATATTACTGCTAAGTTTGCAGTGAGTATTAAAGAAAAGCAAGACAGACTTCCTACGTTATATTGGTTACCGAAACTTAATAAACGACCTTATAAAGCACATTTCATTGCTAATTCTAGTTCTTGTACGACTACTGTTTTGTCCAAACTGCTAACTTCATGCCTTACTGCTGTTAAAAAACATTGGATTAGATACTATGATACTGTTTATGAAAGGGACGGAATTAACTATTTTAGGTCAATTAAAAATTCTAATGATGTTCTCAAAAAATTTAAATCTAAAAACTTTCAGGCTTCTAAATTGTCTACATATGATTTTTCTACACTGTATACTATGTTACCTCATCATCTTATAAAAGATAAACTTATTGATTTAATTAACCAACGTTTATTCGGGAGAATATCCAATATTTGGCCTGCAACGAAGCTTTTTTCACTTCTGATGTATATAATAATCACAATTTATGGTCGTGTCAAACAGTCTGTGATGCCCTTGTTTATCTTTTGGATAATATTTTTATTAGATTTGGAGCTAAACTTTATAGACAAACTATTGGTATTCCGATGGGAACTAATTGTGCTCCTCTTGTTGCAGATTTGTTTCTTTTTTGTTATGAGAGAGATTTCATGAAGCCTCTCTCACGTGAAAATCAGGCTGACATTATTGAGGCTTTCAATTCAACTTCAAGTTACCTTGACGATTTACTAAATATTGACAATATTTACTTTGACCAAGTGGTGGACTGGAAATACCCTACAGAACTCCAATTAAATAGAGCGAATTCTTCCGATACCGAGGCATCTTTTTTGGATTTGAATCTATGTATATCTATCTAATGGTACAGTTGCCACCAAAATTTATGATAAACGGGACGATTTTGATTTTGATATACAATGTAGTCAATTTCCCTTTTCTGGATGGCGATGTCCCCCAGTGTACCTCATATGGGGTATACATATCTCAACTTATAAGATTTGCCAGAGCTTCTTCAAATCTTAATGACTTTAACTACCGTAATAAAGCCCTTACTGCCAAACTTCTTAGTCAGGGCTATTGTTATTTTAAAGTTCGTAAGGTGTTTTCGAAATTTTATCGCAGACACAGTGCCTTGTTAGAAAAATATAGCGTCAGTCTGAAAACACTTCTGCAACAAGGTATATCGGAACCTGAATTTTACAATGACTTAGTGTACAGATTTAGAAAAAATTGTAGGTAAATCTAACTTTTTGGAGCAATTCAGAAAACTTATTAACCGTTATAAAAGAATTGGCTATAGCCTGGATATTATGCGGCAGACTGCATGCCTAGTTGTCAACCCAATCATTGTTGATGGCTACGCTTCACTATTTAATTGCACGACGGCGGTTCGGGCCTCAAACTCAATGATGGCCTCTTCGTAAAACTTTAACCAGTGGGTTGGGGCTTGACGATATGTCTTTGGCTTGGCCCGCCGTGGTTCAACTACTGATTTTCATTTACTCTGGCATACAGTAGAATTAGCCATGAGTACTCGTCTTTGTTTATTATAGTGATTAATTTGATTTTTATGTTTTCGCTTTGATGCATTGACTGAGGTGGGAGCTTTTATGCGAACCGAATTTTTATGTATTTCTGTATTGAGAGTAGCATCGGGACCCAGGGTGAAGTTAGCTAGCTGTAAAAGTGCTTTAAACCCTCCGGTGGTTTGCTCTACCAACCGTTCTAAGGTGGTGGTCCCGGTGTTAGTCTTACTATTTGTTGCTTTGTGGTTTATTCTACGAGGCGATTTGTTGTATGTCTTTCTGTGTGTCATTTTGTTCTTGAGTTTTTCAGTCCTTTTAGTATTGCGATTACCTCGCTTCGGGAAGAGAGAGCTAATCTTAGTGCTTTTCGTATGTTTGTTCGGTTTGTGCTTGTTTAGATTTGTCGGTTTCCTCTTCCTCTTGGGGTCTGGGAAGGGCTGCGGTCTGTGATTGTGGCACTCCCTGGACTTTTCTCTTACCTTTTTTTTAACATTTCAATTCAACTGAAAGTCAAGTCTTATTTTCTGTGAAAAATAAAATATTTTAACTGCAGTATACTTTTCGTCTACAGCCAGCAGATTAAAGCATTATCATTCAACTTTGGAAGTCCTCTAATGTGCTTGAGCAAAGTCAGCTTCAACAAACTGAACTCATAAATTATTTCTGAGGTTTTAAACACAATTATAAAAAGAAATGTGTCATACAGTCACAATTAAGGCAACCCCACTAACTTCCCACCCACACAGTTCACAACTTTCTACAATAAAAATGACCTGTTGCTAGACAGGACAGCTTGCCTGATCTTGCGCTTGTCTACCAGATCTTAAAAACTTGACACAAAACTTTAATATAAAATTTCTAAGTCTATGACCTTGATCTCTAGGTCATAAGCAGGGGTGTGGATTGCGCTCAATAAAATATTGTACCACCATCTATAACCACACTAAATATTAACTAAATCCATCAGTGGATTTAGAAAATATTACATGTAGGTCTTAAAAACTTTGACTTTAAACTTTAACATTTTGTTAATGCTGATGCTGCCACTAACCCCAATACCGAGGGGTAGTACAATAGCGCTTCTTGTACTTTCGTACAGGTGAGCTAAAAAGGGGATTCAGCTGGATCAGAAATTGTGAGGAAGTTCATATTATGACACAGGATATGTCCAGTTCTGTTGCGAACTCTCTGCAACAAGGATTCCATCACCTATTGTCTTCTATTACTATTGTTCTGTAGGGATTATCATCTAACTCTATAAATAAGTATCTATACTCATACTTTCCCGCATTCTGAAACAAAAGTAACAAACATTAATGCATAGAACTCTGGGTAAAAATTTCAGCAGATGATATTTTGAAATATTTTTCTTATTTTATAATAGGCTTTGACTTTTCATGCAAATTATCTCTGCAGGACAATTTGCATAAATTGATCAAGTTGAGGTTTTACAGCCCAGCCAACCTATTAGGGGCATGTTGAGCCAGTCAGTTTGACTAACCACACTTTTCCTGGTTTGGCTTAGTCCTCTAAGTGGTTAACCAGTATTTGTACATATTCTTTTGCCAGAACCTGACAACTGCCCTTCTTGAATCAGCGGAAGGGAGAGAATGACTGTAGAAAATACTTCATGATGAATCTCTGTGAAAGAATGTTGTCAGACCCGTTGGGGATCAAACCCCGACCTCCTGATCACCAGTCAGACGTGCATCCAACTGCGCCAGGGAGGCTGGCTAACTTGCATGAAATGTCAAAGCCTTTTTTCTGGAAAAAAAAAATAAGAAAAACATTATCAATTTGTCTGCTGAATTGTCAATAGAGTGGTAAAAGTTAAGGTGAATGGATACATTTTCTGAAAAGGCAACTGTCAAAACTGTTTGACCCATTGAAGAATGAATGAACTCCCCCAAACTATATATTGGAAGATTCTAATATCGATTGTTGGTATGTCAGGCTATGTGATTAAAAATTCCTAGAGAAAATGGAAGAACTATTTGCAAACAGTGGAGACCCTGATCAGATGCTGTGTTCTGCAGCATCTGATCTGGGTCTGCACTGTTTGCCAAATACCCTTTCAGGGGTCTCCAGACTACAATGGGTTAAACTCCCTTATCAAAATGTTTGAGTTGGAGTTTTACAGCCCAGTCACTACTGTTGATGTCATGTCAGGATGGTCAGTTAACCTATTCACACTTTTTCCTGGTTTTGATTGGACCTTCCTGAAACTTGCATATAAGTTGGACATGGATGAATTCTCAAATGGACCCTAAATCGGCCAAAGTGGATCATTAAATCTTAAGAGTGTCTTCCCCTTGATTGCTAAAAAAAAGCCTCTGTTTGACTTTGCCAATAAGGTGGACATGGATAAAATTCCAAACACATTCGAAAAATGCCCAGATCAGATCATTAAACTTAGAATTATACATCCCTCATTTTTGTTTATAGTTCCTTTAAAATGTTATAAACAGGGAGATTGTCCATATCAGACAAAGCTCATAAGTTTACTAGTATTTGGACTTTTATTCGTAATTTGTTGTTTTTGCTATGGTTAGGCTCAGTTGTCAAACACTGTGTCTTGTCCCTATATTTCTATCCTGAGACAATGTATTGAAAGATGACATACAGGTATCGTATTTGCTAACTTCAAAGATTACCACATCACTGCCTACAGTCCCATAAAAAGGGACCTTGGCAAACAGTGTAGATTAACATCATATGCCATAGAATACAGTGTCTGGTCAGGGTCTACAATTCTTTCTAAAATTTATAAAATTTTGTAAAAAGTAATAAAAGTAAAACAGACACCTCTTAAATTGAAATGGACCTGTCTTATAATAGAAATAGAAGAGTTCATTGAAGATAAATGAGTTAAGCAGAAATTATTTTATGCAATCAGCCCAAATCAGCCTAAAACATCATATATTCACAAATTTGAAAAAAACTAGAAATGTGTCAGTATGACACAGATGCTCCCGTCCACGGCCATCCTTGCCCACACGCAGGGTTTTTGCAAAAAATGAATGTGAAAAAGGGCCATAACTCTCATAATAATTGGCAGATTTTACCCTAAATCAAACTTGACCATATTTTATGATTATATACCTGAGTATAAAATATGAATCCAATACACAAATCAATCTTTTTTAAAACAACATTGGAAGGAAAACATCTTTTGAAGGTGAAAAAGGACCATAACTCCTGTAATAATGGGTTGATTTTATTTTACCCTAATTGGAACCTGACCTCTATTTTATGATTATATACCTGTGTGCTAAATTTGAATTCAATACACTAATGTTTTCAAAAGATATCAAACTGAAACTATATTTTAACGTTGAAAAAGGAATGTAACTCCAAATATAATTGGTGGATTTTACCCTAAATCAAACTTAACCTATATTTTATAACTATATGCTTGTGTATAAAATATGAATCCAAAGCACTAATCTTTCAAAAGTTATGGAACGGAAATCATTTTTCAAAGTTGAAAAATAGCCATCAGAAGAGATGGCAAATCCCCCAACGGCATGGCAAATGGCCATCTTTTTTCAATCTAGGGCATCAGAGATGTAATTTTATCAAGGGATACACTTGTTTAACCCTGCAGTGGGTGATAACTCCACAAATGTGAATCAGACATAGAACTCTAAAACCATAAGTTGTGGAAATTGGATTTTGTGTTTTTCAACAAAGAAACTGAAAATAATGAGAAAAATAAGGCCCGTTGCCCGCAATGATTATAACTCTCAAACCGTAAGTCATGGAAACTGGATTTTTTGTTTGCTAGTAAGCAATTTTCAACAAAGAATCCGAAAATAATGAGAAAAATAAGGCCTGTTGCCTGCAAAGATTATAACTCTCAAACTGTAAGTGGTAGAAACTGGATTTTGTGTTTGCTAGTAATTTTCAACAAAGAATCCAAAAATAATGAGAAATATAAGGCCCTTTGCCTGCAAGGCCTGTAAATCTTCAACCGTTAGTCTGAGAAACTCAATTCTGTGTTAGCTAATAAGTGATTTTAAACAAAGAATCCAAAAATAATGAGAAAAATAAAGCCTGCTGCATGCATTGCTGATAAATCTGCATCCGCAGTATAAGTAAGGGAGATAACTCCAACACTCCGTAGGTCAGAGTTGTCCTTACATATTGTGACACGCCTAATTTATGTTCTTAGCATCTCTACTAACTATCATTAAAATGTCTCCACTGGTTAAAGAGTTATAGCCTGCACAAGATTTTACCACCAGGGGAGATAACTGAAAATAACTGGAGTAACGAGTAACCCATAGTTACAATTTTTAAATGCAACTCTCCTTCTTAATGTTCTAAGCACTATTAATTATCATCAAAAAATCTCAACTGATAGAGACCGTCAGCAAATTTAACAACTATGGGAGATAACTCAAAAATGGAGTCAGACTTGCCTTTTGTATACATGACATGCCTACTCAATGTCCTCTACAAACTTGATGAAGTATCATAAAAATATCTCAAGGGGTTTAAGAGTTATGGCCTGCACAAGATTTAACAACTATGGGAGATAACTCCAGAACTGAGTCAGTTAGAGTTGTTGTTCTTGTACGTGACACACCTACTCAGTCCTCTACAACTTGATCAAGTATCATGATAATATCTCAAAGGGTTACTGAGTTATGGCCTGCACAAGATTTCATTACTATGGGAGATAACTCCAGAATGCAGTCAGTTAGAGTTGTCATTCTTGTACGCGACACCTCTACCTATTGGTGATGTATCATGAAAATAACTTATAGGGTTTTAGAGTTATGGCCGCACAAGATTTAACAACTATGGGAGATAACTCACCTACTCAATGTCCTCTACAACTTGATCAAGTAACATGAAAATATCTCAAAGGGTTTTGAGTTATGGCCTGCACAAGATTTTATAACTATGGGAGATAACTCAAGGACGCAGTCAGTTAGAGTTGTTTTTCTTGTACGTGACATGCCTACTCAATGTCCTCTACCTAATGGGGAAGTATCATGAACATACCTTAAAGGATTTAGAGTTATGGGCTGCACAAGATTTAACAACTATGGGAGATAATTCCAAAATGGAGTCAGCTAGAGTTGTCTTTCTTGTATGCGACACGCCTACTCAATGTCCTCTACATATTGGTGAAGTATCATGAAATATCGTAAAGGGTTTCAGAGATATGGTCCGCACAATATTTTACAATTTTGGGAGACTATGGGAGATAACTCCTGAACCAAGTCGATTAGAGTTGTCATTCTTGCACGCGACACTCCTACCAAATGCCATCTACATCCTGACAAAGTTTCATGAAAATAGCTCAAAGGGTATGGGCCGCACAAAATTTCGTCTACAGACAGACGGACAGACAGATGCCAGGGCGATCGCTATATCCCCCCGAACCTTTTGGTCGGGGGATAAAAAGGGCCATAACTCCAGAAATAATTGGTGGATTTTACCCTAAGTCCAATTATTATTATATACCTGTGTATAAAATTTGAATCCAATACACTAATCTTTTCAAAAGATATCGAACGGAAACCATTTTTCAACATTGATAAAGGGCCATAACTTCAAAAATAATTGGTGGATTTTACCCTGAACCGAACTTGACCTATATTTTATAATTATATGCTTGTGAATAAAATATGATTCCAATACACTACTAATCTTTTCCAAAGTTATGGAATGGAAACCATTTTTTCAAAGTTGAAAAAGGGCCATAACTCCCAAAATAACAGATGGATTTTACTCTAAATCAAACTTAACCTACATTTTATGACTACGGTATATACCTGTGTATAAAATTTCAATCCAATACACCAATCCTTTCAAAAGATATTGCACGGAAACCATTTTTCAAAGTTGAAAGTTTTTCAAAGTTGAAAATGGCCAATTGGCCATAACTCCCAAAATACTTGGTGGATTTTACCCTAAATCGAACTTGACCTACATTTTATGATTATATACCTGTGTATAAAATTTCAATCCAATACACTAATCCTTTCAAAAGATATCGCACGGAAACCAGAAGTGTTACGTACGGGATGGGACGGGACGGATGGGACTGACGTACGTACGGACAGCGGTGATACTATATGCCCCAACACTGAAAATGGCAGGGGCATAATAAACAAGACTAGAAATAGTCAGGTGTCACAGTAGTAGGTCATGATTGTGAGTTATTTATAACTGAACTTCACTGGCCGCTTGGGTTTGCAAACAAAAAAAAACAAAAAAAAAAAAAAAAAATAATTTTGTCATGGTTACATGTATTTTTTTTTTTTTTTGTATGATTTTCAAAAGATTTTTGTTGCAGAGATAAATACATGTATGTGTAAATCATACATGTAAATCACTTTTCACTAATATTCCAAAGATCAGAATTTTAGACAGCAAAAGTGTCTCTGAACAAACAAAGATCTAATGAAGAACAATCAACGTATGCTGTATATATCTTCTTCTGTTTTTCACACCTCTCAGTCATCAGATTATAATGGGAATCACCTTAAAAGTAATATATATAATAATGAAATGCTTGTCATGTTAAAAGATTTTTAATTGCATCAAAACAATCAAATGAATCAATTATTGTTTTCTGATCTCTGTTATGTATTGTATTTCATACTTTTAAGTGTAGTTTCAGAAGTTCCTACTTTAGCATTCCAGGACTTCAGTGACTTCAATCAAAACATTTAAGTGTTTTTCAACAATTTTTCCTTAAAATAGAAAAAGTATTCATAATGGATTCGTAAAACTATTCATGAATACATGACTTTTGCAATGTATTCGAATACAAATACTTTTATTCTAAAAGATCCACGAATACAGAATACTTCACGAATACTCAGAAAATATATTTGAATAGAATTCGAATAAGAATACAGAATGCTATTACCCCAGGTCTGCCACATGGCCACAAGAATAGTGTGGCTATAAATAACTGTTACCAGGATTTTGTACAAACCCCAAGTTTGATTTTAAGTGGTTTATGATAATCACGTGGACAACAACCTTGAGCCAGTTTTGGTTTTGTATACTTCAGCTTGATTGTAAAAAATTGACACAAAAATGTCATCTTATAATTTCTTATTTAGTTTTGAGTTAACTTAATCCTTAAAGCGCCAAGCAAAACTTGTAGCCAACCAAATTCTAAAATTTTTATTTTTTAATTTTTCTTCTGAAAATAATGAAAAAAAAAAATGTCCTCTGCTTTAGTTGTGATTGGCCCTTTAAGGGTAAACCCATTAATGTCTAGTGGACTCTTCTACCTCTCTCTTTGGATGGTCCATATGACAATATTTATCTGATACCCCTCTTATCTGTAGCTATGCTAGGCATAAATGGGGTAAAGTTAATAAATACCTGGTAGACTTCAAGATTGACTGTTCCCCTCCTAATAGGTCCTTCGATATAAAACTTCATTCTCATATGTTTCACTCCATTTTTCATGAACTCCATATGACTGAAAGAAAATGGTCAACAACATGACAAAGCTTGGCTAACATGGGAATAAATATACTTCCAAGAGTAACAACTGACATGGAAATATTTGGCTTGATTCACACTGGGGACTATTCTTAAAGGGAAGAATTTGCTCCCTCTGGGAGCGAATTCTTTCTTGTAACGGTTGACCCTGATTATTAAATACCAGAGAAGCAACTTCTGCCCGTGAAAGCTATCTCTGGTATGAGCCAGAAGTAATGAGAAAGGAATGAAAGTGAAACTAGCGACAAGCTTTAAAATTATCTCAGCAACAAGCTTTAAAATTATCTCAGCAACAAGCTTTAAAACTATCTACAATATTTATAAACTACAAAAAATAAGACAATGTGTGCAAAACAGAAAAATATAAGTAGACAGTATGTTTCAAGTTTTGTTGTCAGAAAGTCCCTCAAAAATACTCCACAAGAATTTCTAAAACAAATCCTTTGAAAAAACAGTTTCTAATCCCACAATTTGTCCCTGAATTCCGAGTTTAATTCCAGAATCAATAAAATATTATAGTAATCCAGTATAGAATAATTTACGATGAAAGTATACAAAGATACCCATATGAAAATCTTTTCCTCTTATATAATACCTAAAAACATTCCAAAGAAAGAATGTGCTAGAGACATCAGCCATTTTCTACTTTTAGTCAAGACTATTCTAAATGTTCTAGAACATACCAAAAATAGCTCAATCCAGAATATTCCTTCTGGAAAGTTCTAAAAGGAATACAAACAACTTGTTATTGTAAAGATGATTTTCCAGAAATTTTGATAGACTCTTGCAGTAAACATGAAAATAATGTTACGTATATTTAAAAGAATTAAACATATAATATATAACAAACTATCAGCAAAATGTTTCAGGATTATCTAATCACCTTAATTGTATCCCCACTGCTATGCACACATCAGACTGTACATACACGTACTTGGAATAGACCCAATCTAGTTGTTTGTTGTTAGGAGAATTTTTAAGTGTTCTTGCCATATATTGGATGGCCGCCATCTTGTTCAATGATGTATTACCATTTGAACAAATAGTCAATATCCTTTTGACAGAAGGCCCCGAGGGTCTTTAATACATTTAGAGAAAATGACTTTTCAACATTTTCCCGATACAAATGTATGGGGGCAAGAATTTGACCCAGCCATAAAAATGTCACAGGTCAACCCACAACCATCATATGAACAAACTTGAGTCCCAGATGCTGCATATACAAAGATTCAGCCCTAAAACTTTCTTGATTCTGGAGAAGAAGGTTTTGAAGTGACTTTACCATATATGGGCATGGCAGCCATCTTGTTTAATGGACCATGACCATTTACACTAATTTTCAATTCCCCTTCAACAGAAGGTTCCACATGAAGTTTGAAGGAAATTGGCCTAGGGGTTTAAGAGGAGAAGGTGTGGACGGACGAATGACAGACAACGATGGACAACAAGTGATAACAATAACTCATCCCGAGCCAAACCCTGAGCCTTCTGCTCTGGTGAGCTGAAAAGGCAGACATGCAAGGGGAGATTTTCTTTTCCTTTTAAAGCAGACCCCTTTCAGAAGAGAGGCAAAAACAATTCTGAGTTACCTACCCTCCCTGCAAAACATGGTATGATAGTCATGGAAAAAGAGCCATTGTAGATTATGTGTACAGCAAAGGTTCATGCAAGCCTGCACATCTGCACAGTCTTGCCAGAACCTATGCTGTTCACTCACAAAGATGGTAGGCCAACTGGAAGCTTATGCAAAGAATTAGATATAATACTTCACTATAAGGCAGGGCATGTGCACAGAATGACTGATCTAACATGACAGAAAGTCAGAAGTGCCTTTTTCTTTTGACACAGGTCAAAATCCATGTACCATAGTATAACAATCAGAGCACTCGGAAACGCAGCATTACGCATACTGGGATGCAAACTTTTTCCCGGGGACGCATAAATTTCACCATGCGGGAGTCCCCCATACGCATGTTTTTTTGGTTTTTTTTGTCAGCACACGTCAAAAATCCAGGTGCCAAGAGACAAATAAACACCCACAGATCAAAAGCGCTTTGATTCTACTGCGCCATGCTTACTTAGCTGCAGGAGGCGTGATCCGATGTCATCCTGTGTTGACCAGTCTGGTAACTCGGACCATGTGTAGTGTGTAGTGAAGCGAAGTGTGAAAGGTGACAGACAGGATTACTGATGTGCAAACAATATGATTAAAGTAATTACGCAAGAATCGGATAATCCTTTTCAAATCATGCTGTTTTCACAATTATGAACTCACTTACATTTAATCGGTAGCATAATTAAAGGTGAAAAAACAGGTAAGTGATGTAAACAACATCGGAACTGCATGTCAAGTTACCGACTTCGAAATTCGGCTGATTAGGGATGACAGTAAAAATAAGTTTAATTGTTTTTGTTCGCGATTTGAGCAACATAAACATGGAAGCTAAAGTCTTCATTTTTCTTTATTCTGTCTTACGTATCTGTGTTCGAACGTGAAAATGCCAAAATACCCATACCAACTGTATAAAGAATATTCTGGTACCTGTGTTATGTTTTATTTACTGAGTGTTTTTTCTTTTTTTTTTTTTTTTTTGTATGAAAATTACAATTCAAATGTGCTATAAACTATGTGCTTTTGGAGCATGCGACAGTAAATGTTCTAATAATTTGTACGGTGTTAACAGTTTCTGTAATAAGACATGAGAGCAAATAGTACAGTCAATGATCCGACTGCATCAGGCTGATATAGGATACATCAGATCAAGGTCTGTACTTCTTGTTATTCCAGGACATTTTAGAACATTTATTGTAGTAATTTAGCATTAATTTTCATCTACACATGCAATGCTTTTGAAAGAAATAAAGATGATTGAGTTATATTGGCTCAATTTAATTAAAATCAGTCCATCAAAGAATTTTAAATATACTACCATTCTGAGTGAAATGCGTGAATTTGTGAGACTCCCACTTTTCGGGATGGGACTCCCACTTTTTCCAGTGGGATTCCTACTTTTTGCAAGATGGGAGTCCTGAACTCCTGTTTTTGATATCCTAGTGAGAGCTCTGCAGTAACTTTTAGTATTGTGACAGACAGACAGGTCAGTGCAAACAGTATGGACCCAGATCAGACACCACAGAATGTGGTGTCTGATCTGGGTCTACACTGTTTGCTGTTCATCTGTCATTTTGTTGCTGTGTCAACAAGTAACAAACTTGACTTGTTCAACTGTCAGAACAAGTACGGTGAGGAGAAAGGGTGTCTTAATATTAGGGGTTAATACAGTGGCAAAATTCTGACAACCTACCTGACATGTCTTCTTCTACCTCTTCTTGTGGTCTCACCGTAACCTTTAAGTGGCTCACCAAAATTATCTATTACCTGTAATATATGTAATCAAAAGTATACATAGGACTTGTATTTGATGACAATTCTGGATTATTTGTCTTATTTCTCCACAAAAAAAAAAAAAAAAAAAAAAAAAAAAAAAATATGTTTTGCGTACTCATTAGAAGCATCTTGGCTTCAGTGGGTAGGCTTGAAATTTCATATATCAACTATACAGACAAAATGGCAATATGCAAAAGAGTGCAGACTAGATCCTACTGCTCTAAGACTAACAGAAAAGTATTGAAGTGTTCAAAATTTTAGGACATTTACCATATTCATTTAAAATGTCTTTAGATATGAATAACCAAACATAAGTTCTCAAAAACTTTAGATTCCTTTTTGTTGAGGTTTTACGGGCCAGTCAACCAGCTGGGGTCATGTCGAGCACGATCAGTTTTCCTTACCACACTTTTTCCTGGGCAGGCTTAGTCTTTTGGGCGGTTAACCAGCACTTGTGCACATTCTTTTAACAGACACTGACAACTACTTTTCTTGAATCAGTGGAAGGGAGAAAACAACCTCAGAAAATATTTCATGATCAATCTCCATGAACAAATGCTGCCGGACTTGGCAGGAATCGAACCTGTGACCTCCTGGGCCCAGTTGTTCAAAGCATTGTTAGCTTAACGAGCTTATTATGGGTCATTTTGTTAACTGTTTTAGTGGATTCAATATACAATATTCTGATAATTTTTTGCTGAAAAAATGTCAGTAGCTTTTGCAAAAGCTACTCACATTTTTTCAGCAAAAAATTTCAGCATATTTGCGTATCACTCGATGTAAATTTTAACGAATCGTTAACTAACGACGTCGTTAGCTTTGAACAACTGGGCCCTGATCTCCAATTGGACAGGTATCTGAGTAGGTTCCAAGGCAAGCTAGAACTAAATAAGAGGGATATCAAGATAAATAACCATGCTCCATGCCCATGTGCCTAGGCCGCACCATTATGCCATTCCTGTGTTTTTCACAGCAATGTCCCTCTAGAAATAAACTACTGCAGGCTACAGGGTGCACCTTAAAAAAAATGGTAAATTTTTACATCTGGTCCATTTCAGTCCATTAGTTTCTTTACTTACAATTTAGACAACATGAAGCGAGGTAATTAAAATGGGACTTCATGGTAAACTTGACTAAATTTTCCAATAATTTTTGCACTGCCCAACATGAATTGTCATGTAAACCTGTTTGAAGCCTCAAAATGGTGAAGAGGCAGCTGTGAATCATGCAGTTTGTGGCTCTTACCCACTTTTGAGGTATATAAAAAAGAGACAATACCTTTGCAACTAGTTTACTTCTGATATAAGTTTTGAATGACAGAACTATATTGTCACCTTTTGTTAACAGTCTGTGTCCTGAAGAATTTCTAAATGTCCCCACAGAAAAAAAGGGAGGAGGCAACATGTGTCCCTTAAAATTTCAGACCTATGCACAACACTGTCTGTTAAGGTTACTCATCAAAAGTGCCTTGGTGTGGTTCTTCTTATAGTCATCCACAACATGCATTTTTTCCAGAAACAAGAAAAATGTAAGCTTTTCATATATATATATATATATATATATATATATATATATATATATATATATATATATATATATATATATATATATATATATATATATATATATACAACAAGAGGCCCACTGGCCATGGTTCACTCACCTAAGTGAAATACCCACTGCAGTAATGCAGATTTATTATTATGTAACATTTTTTTCTAATCCTGTCACTGCACCTGATGAAAGGATCATCATTTGAGCATCTTGGTTTTGCAGAAGAAGAATGTGTTTTTTATTATTATTTTTTTCATCATACATGTATTTGGGTATGACAGTCAATGACCATTTCAACAATCTCTCAATTCCATTTTAACAGTAATTGACATGAAATTGGGTGAAATTGGCCAAGTGGTTTCTGAACAATATCATGATTTTACATATGTATACAGTACTGGGGCAGGGGAAGATATCCCTTGCAGAATAAAATTTTGATTGTTACTTAAAGCCTTTACTACTTTAGTCATACATTGTAAATTTTAGATACTTCAGCTATTTTTGTTGTATAAGTGTTCATTGCTCTCAAGGATCATTCTTTATCCCCGCCCTTTCTGAAGAAAAAGCGGGGATATTGTTATACCCCCATCCGTCCCGCTGTCTGTAGTGTCACACCATTGCTCCTAAACCATTTCAACTAGATTTTCGAAACTTTCACAGACAATAGCCCTATGGATGAGGACTGGAGGAACACATTCGGAATTTTGATATGACCCCTTGGGACAGGGCCAGTGGGGTCTGGCCCCGGAGGGTCCAAAATTCATTTTGTAAAAACACAGTAATGTTGCATATCAAATTAAAGGTTACGCAGAGAAGAATACAGTGGTGCAAAAATTTTGCCCCGGATGCATGTCTGGGGGTCACTAGAGGTCAAAAAGTAGGCTTTAAGGGTTTGTTTTTTTTGTTTTGGTTTTTTTTTTATTGTCACCAAGCTCCTCTTAGGTTTTTTAGCTAGAACCTTGAAACTGTCATAGGTAATAGCCCTATGGATGAGGACTAGAGGAACACATTCAGAATTTTGATGTGACCCCTGGGGGCAGGGCCAGTGGGGGTGTGGCCCCGATGGGTCCAAATCCATTTTGTACAAAGTCATGTTGCATATCAAATCGAAGGTAATAAAAAGTAGAATACAGTGGTGCAAAAATTTTGCCTTGGAGGCATGTCCGGGGGTCACTAGAAGTCAAAAAGTGGGGATTTTGGGTCCATTTTTTTTTTACTGTCACCCATCTCCTCTTAGGCTTTTTTAGCTAGAGCCTTGAAACTGTCACAGGTAATAGCCCTATGAATGAGGACTGGAGGAACGGATTTGGAATTTTGATGTGCAGGGAAATATGCGATGGCGCTGGCATGGGGATATGCAATGGCGTGCCATCGACTTGCTCTAGTTTTATAATCTATTTATCTTTGCTAGAAAGCAGAGACTTGCCAAGCTTTCATCTTTACTGTTAAGTTAAGAAATGATGGGAGAAGAGGTATTTCAACTGCATGTTATCTAGGATTGGTATGTTCATTTTAAAAAGACAACAGTATTAATGATTACAGTTTATTAAAAATACTGATTATAATTTATTAAAAATTCTGATTTCTTTAAGAAAGTCGATTATTTTGTTAGTTGGTATATCATTAAAAAGATCCTTTACAGTTTTTATGTTAAAATATTTTGTGCGAATATGGTTAAGTTCTGCACAAGTAATAAGAAAATGTTTGACTGTAAAAGGTTCATTACAAGGAATGCAGAATGGCGCTTGTTCATTTTTTAATATATAAGAGTGAGTAATTCTAGTGTGTCTAATTCTACATATGGTGATTTTCTTTTGTTCTTTTCTGCTGTAATTAGAGAATGCGCATTTGCTGTTAAAATTTGGTTTTATTTCATTCAGTTTATTTTGAGTTTGTTTTTCCCAAATAGATTGACATTTGTTGTTAATGTATTGACGGATGTTGGATTTGAAATCTGAATAAGGAATTTTAAAATTTGTAATCACTAAGGATAATGTAGATTTAGCCTCTAAATCGGCTAATTCATTTCCACAAATATTAATGTGGCTGGGAACCCAACAAAATGTAATATCTTTTGAAACCGAAAGATAATAATATTTTTTTAAGAATTTGCTGAATTAATGGGTTCCTATGGTGTAAATCTTTAAGGGATTTTAATACAGAAAGAGAATCTGAATAAATGATGAATTGTTTTTCAGACTGATCTCTGATATGATAAAGTGCAATATCAATTGCTTTGGCTTCAGCGGTAAAAATGGAGCTATTATCAGGTAATCTGATACTGTCAGTAAAATTTGGATAAATAACAGAACAAGCAACTTTCTCATCTTGTTTCGGACCATCAGTACAAATTGACAGGTGATGTTTATATTCCTCGATTTGATTTCTAAAAATTCATTCTTAAAAATATGTGACTCAACTTCTGATTTTTTATTTTTATGAAGATCTAAAATAATCTTTGGAGGGTTCAACGTCCATGGGTCTTTTGATGGAAATGAAAAGGGCTGAATATTTTTAATGTTAATATTGGCCTCTTCAAGTAATGGTTGTACTCTTAGACCAAGGGGTTTAATAGCCGTTGGTTTATTATTGTAAAATCTTTCGTATTTAGGGTTAAAAACACAATCATAAGCTGAATTACGTGGATTGGCGGCTAATTTAGAAACTCTTACGACACGAAAGCAATAACAAAGGAATGAAGCATAGCTGAAAAAATAGTCCGTCTTTCCTGGGAATCGAACCCGGTCCTCCCGGTTAAAAATCCAATGCTCTAACCACTGAGCCAAAGAGTCGACTCCCTGACACAGTTGTCAGAGAGTGAATATATACCAAACAAAATGGCCACTGGACATAAAACACATACACTGGATAGACAAACATCAACAACTGATCATTACTGCCAAATATGGTTCACATCACTTCACAGTCCTGTTATGGAAAAAAATTGCACAAGTCTATGTGAGCTTTCTGTAGCCATGGCAACCAAACCAAGAGGAAGATCACCATAATTTTAGCTATTCTGAAAGCCCCTACCCAAGCAAAAATCTAACCTAATTAGGGACAAATCGCTTCAATAGCTTTGGAGGAGTTGTCATTTGAAAATGTTAACCAACAGATGGATGGACACTGGACAAAAAGTGGTCACTATAGCTCAAGTGAGCTAAAAAGAACCTTGTCTATAGTTCTGGTTTTCATTGAGGAAAAAAAGCCAATTATCAACATTTTGGTGAAAAAAAAGCACTGTATGTAAGGTTATGCTTTATAAATGGTCAACATACCTGTGTGTTGTTTTTGCACACTTTAAAGGCTTTTGTATACACACCATTCGGACTTTGACCAGAAAACAGCTCACTTCCTATATAGTATCCCATTAAACCTAAAACAATTCAACAACAAGATCCAAACCAAAGATCCATAGCTGTGGATAAGACGGTGTATCCGCATAATTCTTATCTGATTTCTCCACCAAATACATGTTGTGGGTTCACATGAGAAGCTTCTAATGAGTATCCGCAGCATATACTTTTGTGGAGAAACAAACCACGAAACAACGCCTATAAAATTTTGTCCCCCTTAAACCTCACTTTTATATAGTAAAACTGGGGTTTACAGGGGTATACATTGTTTTTCTTATTTTGCTAAAAAAATGTAGATTGTGGGTACTCATTAGAACTGCCTTCCAAAGGCAGTCAGTCTTATGAGAACCCACAATCTATGTTTTGAGCAGGAATATGAAAAATATCAGAATTTTTCATCTAAATATTTTCACTTACATATATTTGAATAGGCGTGTTTTTGTAATGAAGTAAAAATACAAGTACTTTTTGGATAAAAAAAAAAAAAAAACGCCATATCTGGAGCTAAGCAACTCTAGATAGGATGCCTTTTGGCCAATATGCACTGATGTTTTTCTCTCATTTTCCCTTGAAAACAATATGTTGTATACACTCATAAAAACTGCCTTGCCACAACAATCTGATGAGTACTGTCATGCCATGACATTTCAACTGAACACCAAGAAAGTATTTTCGGATAGATTTAAGCAAAATATTTATCAAGCTTCTCCTCTTACTAAGACCTAAGACTATTCTGTACCTTATTGTCCCTGTAATGTACACATATATACAAGTATGCCCTGACTAAATTGCATAGTCTGGTAGATCTGACTCTAGGGATTGAAATCATAGGATGAATATACTTGCCCCTACCTGATTAATTGTCCTGGGTACTACCTAACCTTGGAAGTAACCAGGGTAAATGAAATGTTAATTTTTTGCTGCACTTTTTTTTCTTTTTTTTTTAAATGTTACCATTCTTCTTGTCAATATTAACTTAACCTTTGTTCACCTCTGGGCAAATCCAGCAAATGCTAAACTGGGCCCAGTTGTTCAAAGCGTTGTTAGCTTAATGAGCTCGTTAACGGTCATTTCGTTAACTGTTTTAGCAGATTCAATATACAATATTCTGATATTTTTTGCTGAAAAAAAGTTAGATGCTTTTGCACTGCAAAAGCTACTCACGTTTTTTCAGCGAAAAATTTCAGCATAACACTCAATGTAAATTTAACGAATTGTTAACTAATGATGTCATTAGCTTTGAACAACTGAGCCCAGATTTTTTTCTTATTTTTCCCAGGCAATACCAGTAGTTTTTTTTTTTTTTTTTTTTTACCTTTCATGCAAACTGCCTCCTTTGGAGTCCCTTAGCATGAAAAGTCAAAGCCTTTTCTTTTTCAGGGAAAAAAAAAAGAAAATTATTTCATTAAGTTGGAATTATACCCAGCAAGTTAAGCATTTTATAATAAAACACTGAGGATTGTTTATAGTATTTCCATTTCCTTTTTCCAGATTATTTGGTAGCATTTAATATCATGTTTATGGGTACTGTTGTGTAAAACAATCTGGTATAGACCCATCATGCCTTTTTGGGTAAATAAAAAGGCAGCGCTTCTCCAAATTTGAGCAAGTTAAGGAGTTCAGCTAGCCCTCTGGGCAAGTTCGTTCTAAATTCTGATTTCAAGCTCTTTGACTGCAGACGTCAAATTCATAAAAGATGTTATTGTTTTTGGGGTTTTTTTTGTCTTACTTTTTTTTCAACCAAAGAATGCAGATATTTTTTCTTATTCGTCCACAAAAAACATATGCTGTGGGTACTCGTTAGAAGTGCCTCAGTGAAGTGCTTCTAATAAATGCCTATATCATATGTGGACAAAAAAGTATTATATTTTTTCTGGATAACCTTCTTATATGGTGCCAGCCTCGGTGGCTCATTTGGATGCATGTCAGGCTAGTGGTGAGGAGGTCCTGGGTTTGATCCCCGCTGGGTCTGGCAACATTTTTGCCAGAGATTCATCGTGAAATATTTTCTGCAGTTTCTTCTGTTGATTCAAGGAGAGTATCTACCAGTTTCTGGCATAAGAATATGCACAAATACAAGTTAATCACCTAAAGGACTAAGTCTGCCCAGGAAAAGTGTGGTTAAGTAAACAGACCAGCTCTATATGACTTTGACATTGTTGACTGGGCCATTAACCCTTAAACTGCCAATCATAACAACTGTCATCTGCTTTGTCATGTGCTTGTGATTTTAAAAATCATTTTGGCAAACAGTATGATCCCAGATCAGACTGCTCCTCTAGGAGCAGTCTGATCTGGGTCCACAATATTTGCCTGTATGAAAAATAGGTTTGAAAAGTTTGCAGGAATATTCAGCAGACAACATTTTCAGATTCAGGTTTTCTTGGCGTTTTAAGGGTTAAACTACAAACCAACCAACTTTTTATCAGGAGCTGTGACCACATACACAATCGGAGACCCAACTGAGCACATGGTTGTGCAATACATAGGTAATGTCTCAAATTAATGAACACTTTGGTCATTTTAAGCATTTGTTTCACCATGCCCTGTTGTTCTCTTAGAAAATTTGACTCCCACCTTCTCTATTAATACTACATCAAAGTCAGGCTAGTGAGGTATAATATTTCCACATTTGAAAAAGCTACTCACAATTTTTACAGCAAAAATACCTGAGACTTTGATATTATACTTACTGGAACAGTTAACATTTTGACCATTATCCCTAAAATGTCAAGAAAACCTGCATCTGAAAATGTCGACTGTTTATGTCATCTGCTGAATATTCTTGCAAACTTTTCAAATCTATTTTTGCATACCGGCAAACAGTGTGGACCCAGATCAGACTGCTCCTAAAGTAGCAGTCTGATCTGGGTCCACACTGTTTGCAAAAATGACTTAAAATCACAAGCAGATGGCAAAGCAGACGACAACTGTTGTGATTGGCACTTTAAGGGTTAAAAAGCTCGTTAAGCTAACAATGCTTTGAACAACTGGGCCCCAGAGTACTTGTTATGGAGAAGTATTTGATGATAATTCTGGAATAATTTTCTTAATATCTCCATAAAAGGATACATGTATTGTGTTTTAATGGAGAAATAAGAAAAAAATCCCAGAATTATCACCAAATCTTCCTATGTACGAGTTTTCTGTACCCCTAAGCATGGCTACTGAAAAGAGGAGTATCTATATACAGTCAACTCTCGTTATCTCGAACTCCAACTGACTCTTTGAAATACTTCGAGATATCCATACCTCGACATATCAGATTTGTAGAATTGAGGAAAAAAAATAAATCGAACAACCACATTTCACAAATGAATATGTAATTTGACTCCTGAAATTAGAGGAATACTGAAAATATTGTGGAAAAGAGAAGGAGCAATTTCTCCTCTTTTCCACAATATTTTGTTACCTTTTGTTAGATCTCTTGTTTAAATAGGGACCAGATTTTCAGTTCGAGATAAGCGGTTATTTGAGATAAGCGAGGTCGAGATAATGAGAGTCGAATATACATGTGATATTGTTAAGTTAAAAAACAATGACCTTACATGTATCTGGATGATGATGATTTGGCAATTTACGTCCCTTTCAACATTATTTTGTCATATCCAGACGATGAAAGGATGATAATGAAAGGCTCTATGCGATTAACCCTTAAACTGCCAATCACAATTGTCGTCTGCTTTGTCATCTGCTTGTGATTTTAAAAGTCATTTTTGCAAACAGTGTGGACCCAGATCAGACTGCTCCTTTAGGAGCAGTCTGATCAGGGTCCAAACTGTTTGCCTGTATGCAAAAATAGGCTTGAAAAGTTTGCAAGAATATTCAGCAGACAACATAAACAGACATTTTCAGATGCAGGTTTTCTTGGCATTTTAAGGGTTAAGTGCCTTACAGTCATAAGCTGAAGTCTACCTCCAGTGCTACCTTATCATGAGCTATGCGTCTAACACACATTTCCACACTGCATTACTGATGTAGATCAGCTGACAGAGAGGGCATTATACAGGTTTATACATGCACTGACCCAGATTTCATGATAAAATAACTACAAACCTAGTGCACCTACTCCAAGAAGTATGAATCCTGTGTAATAGACATCTTTGCCTGCTTCTTTCACTGAAATAAACAAGAAATGGATTCAGCGGCATAGCTCCAGATCATGTACTTTTTTTTCAACTAAACATAATGGTCTTTTTTTCTAATTTCATCATGAAAACATGTTGTGGGTACTCATTAGAAGTGCCTTACCAAGGCACTTTTAATGAGTACCCACAACTAGTCTGCTATCCCAAATCTAGTATCTTGCAAAAAAAAAACCGTAACCCTATGATCTGGAGTTTTTGTATACGAAAGCCAGGATATTGGTTCACACAAAAACTACTGTACAGCAATTTGAAACTTATTGCATTTGGAAAAATGTTTGCATTTTGCATGCCATTAGTTTAGAGTTTTGCCAAGCAACTGTAAGTTCTATTAAGCATATTGTTTGTTGGTTGAGGTTTTATGGCCCAGTCAACCCAAGGCGGTCATATTGAGCGCAGTCAGTTTACCTAACCACATTTTTACTGGGTAGGCTTAGGGCACATTTTTTTTTTTTTTTTTTGCCAGAAAGTGACAACTGCCCTTCTTGAGTCAGCGGAAGGGATTAAGTGTACAGTACACAGGTATATACGAGGGATGTTCGAAATGAATTGCTTATTGTCCTCTAGCTCGATATCCACGTGGGGCACGATAAAAACCAATACATACCTGTATAGGGCTATTCAATATCTACACAATGGTGTATAAATGTACATGTTAGACTAAGTGTAAGACATAAAATTTGCCATTTGAATACACGCAGTCATTGACCACTGCAGTAAAAATGGTTGGTAGAATCGTCGACAAAAAAGATGAAATACGGGCTTACATCAAAGCTCGCTCAAAACTTGGTTGTTCTTTGAAGAAGCCGATGACTGAAATTTCTACTGCTTTTGGACCTTCTTGTGTGTCTTATGACACAGTTCAGCGGTGGAAAAAGAAATTTGAGTCTGGTGTAGAGTCCATCAAAAATGCACCGAAATCAGGTAGGCCAAAATCTGCATCTCGTAAAGAAATCGTTTCCAAAATAAAGGAAATCATTGAAGGAGATGCCAGATTTACAGTTCGTGATATTGCACGAAAGGTAGGCATATCATTATCAACGGTTCACCTTATTTTGAAGAAGCATTTGAAAGTCAGAAAGATTTCTGCTAGATGGGTGCCACATCTGTTGACTAACGAGCAAAAGAGGCAATGGGTTAAAGTGGCCAAAAAGCTGCTTCAAATGTTTCCAAAATATGACAAAAAGCAGTTTGCCAATGTCGTCACAGGTGATGAAACCTGGGTCCATTATTTTGAGCCCGTCAGAAAGGTTAGCAATAAGATTTGGGCCACTAAACACAGCAAACGCCCAATAATTGCCAAACATTCTTTGAGTTCAAAGAAGGTTTTGTATGCAATCTTCTTCTCTGGTGAACGAGTCGCAATAAAAGTGCCAGTGAAAAAGGGCAAAAGCATCACCGGAAAGTACTACAAAGACGTAGTACTGAAGAAACTGAAAAAGTATTATCAGAAACTACGCCCTGCCACTGGTTTTAAACATGTCCGTTTTCTACATGACAATGCCCCAGGTCATACCTCCGCAATAGTTACGGCGTTTTTGAAGAAAGAAAAAGTAACTGTTTTGCCTCACCCCCAGTATTCCCCAGACCTTGCCCCATGTGATTTCTTTTTGTTTCCGAAATTGAAAGCATTCCTTGCTGGGCGGAAATACCAGTCCCGACAGGCACTTGGATCTGCCATTCATCAGTACCTTATTACTGCGCCCAAATCAGCGTACCGTGACGCCTTCAAGAAGTGGATACATCGGCTGAAACTCTGCATTTCTAGCCACGGGGAGTACTTCGAGGGCATGAAATGAGTACTTTTGGGCTAACTTGAAATTTGAAGTCTCCAGATAAAAATAAGCAATTCATTTCGAACATCCCTCGTACTAACATGTAAAATATACATCCCACTCTGACAATTTAATCTGTACTGTTGTTGTCTGAATATAAATTAGTATTGATTGTTTAAAATTCTTGTCCCATTTTGTAAAACGGTGTGTATTTTAGGGGATTTTGATGAACATTTTTGTTTGTGGAATTTATGTCACTTATTATGTTTGGTCTTCAAAACCATAAACCATGACATGTGGGTCAACTTGATTTGATTCTTACCAAGTATACTTGAAATTATAGACATGACAAAATGTGCGGCAATTCCCCTCAACATGTATTTTCAACCCTTAAAATGCCAAGAAAACCTGCATCTGAAAATGTCGTCTATTTATGTTGTCTGCTGAATATTCTTGCAAACTTTTCAAACCTACCCATATTTTTGCATACAGGCAAACAGTGTGGACCCTGATCAGACTGCTCAGGAACAGTCTGACCTGGGTCCACACTGTTTGCAAAAATGACTCTTAAAATCACAAGCAGATGACAAAGCAGACGACAATTGTTGTGATCGGTGCTTAAAGGGTTAAGACTGAGGTAAGTATGATACTGTGTTCTGTGCGAATATTTTTTATAGAAAAACCTTAAGCACAAACGTTCGAAAAATGTCAGATAAAATTTCAAATGTGTCATTCAAATTGGTGTCATAAATTTAGCAATCAAACATGTTCTTACAAGTTAATCTTAGCTGCCGTATAGGATGAAAAGTCAAACCTTTTTTGTATTAATCCATTTCCATATATCTTCTAATAAATGCTATAGAAAACAGCTAAGAAGGTTTATTTGAAGTCTAAAAATTGATGTCAGATAGGAAAACAGGGTATTCTCCCTTGAATGTCGAAAACAGCCCCAGTGTCACTCACTGCTTCATGTTTACATATGTACATGATAAAATACATTTTGCTTTCTGTTTTGAACTTTTAATTTTATGGATTTAACCTGAACACACAAGGTTTTGTATACTATGAATTTGTTAAGTATCAACTGGGCCTTCATATAAACGTGCAAGTTTTTGCGAAATGCAATGTATGCATATCTGCTAAACAGTTTTTTACATACAGACATATCAAGGCTTTCTTCCTATATTGAAATAAATTGTATATCTTGCTGATTCTAGGGTTAGCAAAAATTTTGAAACCCATACTAAACATGTTTTTTCTGGAGAAATATTATATGGATGCCCCATCTTACCTGGACCTATGCAGTATATATATATGGTTATATTACTGGTGCCTGAATTCCTTCTTTTAATAGTTATCTTTGTGTTACTAAGCAACATGTATTTGGATTATTATTTTCAAGCAGTATTTATAAATGAATTATGAAAGTGTTTTATATATTAAAAATAAACAATAATAACATGGTATTTGGTAATGTATAAAAATATAGACACATAGGGTTTATTCCGTAAGTACCTGGTTTGTGGGAACATTATATGCTATATATATTGTATACATTATACATATAAATATATAGACATATAGGGTTTATTCCGTAAGTACCTGGTTTGTGGGAACATTATTGGAAGCTAAACGGTCTAGTGATCAAAGAAATGTAAACGCCACAGTCTGCCAATGACTGTGTCCTTTATCAAAATATTAGATGGTCAGAAGACCAAACATTACTCCAGGATGCTTCTAAAGAATATATTGGCTCTCTGGCCAGAGGCATGGCTCACGAGATTTAAAATTGTTAAATGTCACACCATGAGAGTGACCAGGCAACCCACCCACAATTCATGTTTTTATGGAGAAAATTATCCAAAAATTATACAATGTAATCAAATGCTCCTCCTCCAGGCTTAACAAATCCTCTGGTATATATTCCAGAACTTGCCTTAAAAAAAAAACAAGAGGGCCAAGATGGTCTTGTATCACTCACCTGATTACCAGACAAGTTTAAGTCAGTTGGCCTTTTGGTTCAAAAGAAGAAGTTCAATACAGAGTTTTAAGTTGGTGGCCATCTTGGATTTCAAATCGAAATGATTTTTAGCTACTTTTGATTTACAGGTAACCTCGATACTTCCAATGAAGTTTGGAGTCAATTGCCCTTTTAGTTCTGGAGAAAAAGTTCAAAATAGATTTTCAACATGGCTGCTCTAGGGCAACCAGCTTGAATTTCCAATCAGAATGATTTTAGCTATTTTGTATCTACAAGTCACCCCTATACTTCCTATCAAGTTTCGAGTCAATGGGCCTTTCTGTTCAGGAGAAGAAATTCAAAATAGATTTTCAAGATGGCAACTATGGTGACCATCTTGCATTCTAATCAGAATGGTTTTAACTATTTTTCATCTACAAGTCATCCTGATGCTTTCTGCCAAATTTCGAGTCTGTGAGCTGGCCTTTGGTGGTTCTGGAGAAGAAGAGCAAAATATATTTCCAAGATAGCAACTATTGAGGCAATCTTGGATTTCAGATCAGAACCATTTTAGCTATTTTTGATCTACAAGTCACTACGATGCTTCCTACCAAGTTTTGAGTCAATATGCCTTTCGGTTCGGGAGAAGACACGAAAAACAGATTTTCAAGATGGCCACCATGGGGGCCATCTTGGATTTCGGATTGTAAAGATTATAGCTATTTTTGATCTACCAGTCCCTGATGCTTCCTACCAAGTTTCAAGTCAAATGGCCTTTCGGTTCGAGAGCAGCGAAAAATATATCTTCGATATGATCACCATGGTGGCCATCTTGGATTTCCGATCAGAGGAATTCTAGCGGTAACAGTTCTTTTCGCCTGTGAGTCATTTCGCCCTGTGTTGATTTGCCCGTGGGTCATTTCGCCCCAATTTGGTGAATCGTTTCGCCTATATTTTTATTCAGGCCCTATAGATTGAGGTAAGGTATTTTTTGGTACATGTATATATTGGAGTCGAGAGGGTATGGGGAGTCGGTGTGCATTTGGTTATAGCTCTGGCCTGTTTATACAGTATCTATTGCTTATGAGCTTTATATTATTATTTCCTCATTTGGTGCAGCTGGACGATCTACTGACGACTTCTATGTTAGGTTTGGGCAACTGAGCTACCACCTTTGTGAAGGAGGTGCGAGCTCACATTGCGTTTACACGCCTATACAATACAATGGGATTTTACAGCTGTGAAAATGACAATTTGTAGATGAAACAAGAGGCCCACGGGCCACGGTTCGCTCACCTGAGCGACATAGCCACTGCAGACATGCAGATGTTATGCAACATTTTTCCAATCCTATCATCGCAACTAATGAAAATATCATCATTTGAGCAGTTCTTAGTTTTGAAGAAGAATATATGGGCCTGACAGTCAATGGAGCATGATCATTTGAATAAACTATCAACAGAAGAATCAATGTGAAATTTGGTGGAAATTGGCTAAGTGGTTTCTGAAGAATCATGATTTTATACATGTAAACAGCACAGTGGCATGGAAATATTATAGACATAAACCAGATGATGGCCATCTTAGATTTCCAATCAGAACAATTTTAACTACTGTTGATCTACAAGTCACTTCAATACTTTCAATATACATGTAAATGTATATGGCCCATACAAATGGGAAGCAAATTTGACCTTGGAGGTAAAAAGGTCAAATGTCAACATAGAAACATCATTTTAGCAATTTTGGTAGATCTCTTGTCCCCTATAATTTGTGCAAAGATTAGGACTCAGGGCTTATTTGGTTATAGAGAAGAAGATTTTTAACCATATATGGGCATGGCAGCCATTTTGATCAATGGACCATGCCCATTTTAGCAATCTTTCATTCTCCTGCCCAAGGAGGCTCCGCATGAAACTTGAGCAACACTGGCCTGTAGGCTTCAGAGGAAAAGCCATTTGAAATTATCAACATTTTTTTCCATACAAATGTATGGGGCCCATACAAATGCATACAGAAGCAAACTTGACCTCCCCGTAAAAAGGTTAAATGTCAATGTATGACAATTAGTTTAGCAACTTTGGTAGACCGCCCGTTCCAGATGATAATTTATATGCAAAGATTCAGCCACAAGCCATCCTCGGTTTTGGAGAATAAGATTTTTAAATGTTTTTTCCCATACAAATGCATAAGGAAGCAAACTTGACCTTGCCGTAAAAAGGTCAAATGTCAATGTACGACCATTATTTTAGCAACGTTGGTAGACCCCTGTCCTCAATGATTTATGCAAAGATTCAGCCCCACAGCATCCTCGGTTCTAGAGAAAAAGATTTTTAAAGGTTTTTACCATATCTGGGCATGGTGGCCATCTTGGTCTACGAACCGTGACCATTTTAGCAATCTTTTGTGCACCCATCCGATCGTCCGTCTAGCCACGCACCATTCCATCCGTCCGTCCGTTATCTATCTATCTATCCATCTATCTATCTATCTATCTATCTATTATCAGTTTGTATACTTGCATGTGCGTTCGTCCGTCCATCTTTCTACCCACGCACCACTCCATCCGTTTACCCATCCATCCTGTTTTCATTCATTCATCCATCCCGTCCATCCGTACATTCACCCGTCCGCTCGTCCGTCTACCCACGCACCATTCCATCTGTCTATCTATCTATCCATCCATTTTAGCAATCTTTTGTGCACCCATCCGATCGTCCGTCTAGCCACGCACCATTCCATCCGTCCGTCCGTTATCTATCTATCTATCCATCTATCTATCTATCTATCTATCTATTATCAGTTTGTATACTTGCATGTGCGTTCGTCCGTCCATCTTTCTACCCACGCACCACTCCATCCGTTTACCCATCCATCCTGTTTTCATTCATTCATCCATCCCGTCCATCCGTACATTCACCCGTCCGCTCGTCCGTCTACCCACGCACTATTCCATCTGTCTATCTATCTATCCATCCATCCCATCCGTACATTCACCAACCCGATCGTCCGTCCAGCCACGCACCATTCCATCGGTCCATGCGTTAGTTATCTGGTTATCTATCTATCTATCTATCTATCTATCTATCTATCTATCAATCTATCTATCTCACATCCATTCGTATACTCGCATGTCGGTTCGTCTGTCCGTCTTTCTACCCACACACTACTCCGTCCATTTACCCATCCATCCCGTTTCCCGTTTTACCCATCCGTCCGTTTACCCATCCCTCCCGTCAGTCCCTCCCTTAGAAAAATATAACTGGGGCAAAACGAGCCATGGGCTAAACGACTCACGGGCGAAACAACTCACCTCATAGGGGTGAATCAACCCACCCGTAAATCAGAGCGAAACTACTCAGGGCGAAACGACCCGATGAAAAGACCAACAGGCGAAACAGTCACCCTGATGCTTCCTACTAAGTTTCAAGTCAACTGGCTTTTCAATTCAGGAGAAGAAGCAAACAAGAGGCCCACAGGCCACGGTTCACTCACCTGAGTGACATAGCCACTGCAGACATGCAGATGTTATGCAACATTTTTCCAATCCTATCATCGCAACTAATGAAAATATCATCATCTGAGCAGTTCATAGTTTTGAAGAAAAATATATGGGCCTGACAGTCAATGGAGCATGATCATTTGAATAAACTATCAATCACATTTCAACAGAAGGATCAATGTGAAATTTGGTGGAAACTGGCTAAGTGATTTCTGAAGAATCAGGATTTTATACATGTAAACAGCACAGTGGCAGGGAAATATTATAAATATAAACCAGATGATGGCCATCTTAGATTTCCAATCAGAACAATTTTAACTATTGTTGATCTACAAGTCACTTGAATACTTTCAATATAAATGTATATGGCCCACACAAATAGGGAAGCAAATTTGACCTTGGAGGCAAAAAGGTCAAATAACAACATAGAACCATCATTTGAGCAATTTTGGTAGATCTCCTGTCCCCCGTAATTTGTGAAAAGATTAGGACCCAGGGCTTATTTGGTTATGGAGAAGAAGATTTTTAAAGGTTTTCACCATATATGGGCATGGCAGCCATTTTGATCAATGGACCATACCCATTTTAGCAATCTTTCATTCTCCTGCCCACGGAGGCTCCGCATGAAATTTGAGCAACACTGGCCCGGAGGCTTCAGAGGAAAAGCCATTTGAAATTATCAACATTTTTTCCATACAAATGTATGGGGCCCATACAAATGCATACAGAAGCAAACTTGACCTCCTTGTAAAAAGGTTAAATGTCAATGTATGACAATTATTTTAGCAACTTTGGTAGACCGCCCGTTTCAGATGATATATGCAAAGATTAAGCCACAAGCCATCCTCAGTTTTGGAGAATAAGATTTTTAAATGTTTTTTCCCATGCAAATGCATAGGGAAGCAAACTTGACCTTGCCGTAAAAAGGTCAAATGTCAACGTATGACCATTATTTTAGCAACTTTGGTAGACCCCCTGTCCCCGATGATTTATGCAAACATTCAGCCCCAAAGCATCCTTGGTTCTAGAGAAGAAGATTTATAAAGGTTTTTAACCATATATGGGCATGGCGCCCATCCTGGTCAACGAACCATGACCATTTTAGCAATCTTTTGTTCCCCCTATCTTAGGAGGCTCCATATGAAATTTGAGCAAAACTGGCCCAGAGGCTCCAGAGGAGAAGTTGTTTGTAATTCTGAACATTTCCCCCATACAAATGCATAAGGAAGCAAAACTGACTTTACCGTAAAAATGTTCAAATGTCAATATACGACCATTATTTTAGCAATTTTGGTAGCCCTTCTGTTCCTGATGATATATGCAAAGATTCAGCCATAAGGCATGCTCGGTTTTGTAGAAGATTTTTAAAGGTTTTTTCCCATACAAATGCATGGGGAAGCAAACTTAACCTTGCGTTAAAAAGGTCAAACGTCAACGTACGACAATTCTTTTAGCAATTTTGGTAGACCTCCCGTCCCCGATGATTCCTGCAAAGGTTCAGCCCCAAGGCATTCTCGGTTCTGGAGGAGAAGATTTTTAAAGGTTTTTACCATATATGGGGGTGGCGGCCAACTTGGTCAACGGACCGCAACCATTTTAGCAATTTGTTGTTCCCCAACCCTAAGGAGGCTCCATATGAAATTTGAGCAAAATTGGCCCAGAGGCTTCAGAGGAGAAATTGTTTGAAATTCTGAACATTTTTCCCATACAAATGCATAAGGAAGCAAAATTGACCTTACCGTAAAAAGGTCAGATGTCAATGTACGACCATTACTTCAGCAATTTTGGTAGCTCTCCTGTTCCCAAAGATATATGCAAAGATTCAGCCATAAGGCATGCTCGGTTTTGGAGAAGAAGATTTTTAAAGGTTTTTCCCATACAAATGCACAGGGAAGCAAACTTGACCTTGCCGTAAAAAAGGTCAAACGTCAACGTACGACAATTCTTTTAGCAATTTTGGTAGACCTCCCACCCCCAATGATTCCTGCAAAGGTTCAGCCCCAAGGCATTCTCGGTTCTGGAGGACAAGATTTTTAAAGGTTTTTTACCATATATGGGCGTGGGGGCCATCTTGGTCAACGAACCGCGACCATTTTAGCAAGTTTTCGTTCCCCCACCCTAAGGAGGCTCAATATGAAATTTGAGCAAAATTGGCTCAGCGGTTTCAGAGAAGTTGTTTGAAAATGTTAACGGACGGATGCACGGACGACGGACGAAAAGTGATCACAATAGCTCATCTTGAGCAGAGCTCAGGTGAGCTAAAAACAGATTTTCAAGATGGCCGCCATGGCAACCATCTTGGACAGGATATCAAAAAGATTTTAGCTAATTTTGATCTTCAAGTCACCGGATACTTCCTACCAAGTTTCAAGTCGGTTGGTAATTTGTTTCAAAGAAGAAGCAAAAAATAGATTTTCAAGATGGCAGCCATCTTGGATTTCCAGTTGGAATGATTTTAGCTATATTTTATCTACAAGCCACCCCAATGCTTCCCACCAAGTTTCGAGTCAATTGGCCCATGGGTGTAATAGGCTTTTAAAGCAACTGTTGAAACATATCACAGATGAAGCAGGTGAGCTAAAAATATAACTGTTTATCCAACCTCGAAGTTTATGAAAAAATAATGATGCTCTTAGTTGATCTAAAAGTCACTTTAATAGATACTTTCAATATAAATGTATATGGCCCATACAAATGGGAAGCAAATTTGACCTTGGAGGTAAAAAGGTCAAATGTCAACATAGAACCATCATTTTAGCAATTTTGGTAGATTTCCTGTCCCCTATAATTTGTGCAAAGATTAGGGCCCAGGGATTATTTGGTTATGGAGAAGAAGATTTTTAAAGGTTTTTACCATACATTGTATATGGGCATGGCAGCCATTTTGATCAATAGACCATGCCCATTTTAGCAATCTTTCATTCTCCTGCCCAAGAATGCTCCGCATGAAATATGAGCAACACTGGCCTGGAGGTTTCAGGGGAAAAGCCATTTGAAATTATCAACATTTTTTCCATACAAATGTATGGGGCCCATACAAATGCATACAGAAGCAAACTTGACCTCCCCGTAAAAAGGTTAAATGTCAATGTATGACAATTATTTTAGCAACTTTGGTAGACCACCCATTCCAGATGATATACATGTATGCAAAGATTCAGCCACAAGCCATCCTCGGTTTTAGAGAATAAGATTTTTAAATATTTATTCCCATACAAATGCTTAGGGAAGCAAACTTGACCTTGCCGTAAAAAGATCAAATGTCAATGTACGACCATTATTTTAGCAATGTTGGTAGACCCCCTGTCCTTAATGATTTATGCAAAGATTCAGCCCCAAAGCATCCTGGGTTCTAGAGAAGAAGATTTTTAAAGGTTTTTACCATATATGGGCATGGAGGTCATCTTGGTCAACTAGTCGTGACCATTTTAGCAATCTTTCATTCCCCCTATCTAAGGAGGCTCCATATGAAATTTGAGCACAATTGGCCAAGAGACTCCAGAGGAGAAGTTGTTTGTAATTCTGAACATTTCCCCCATACAAATGCATAAGGAAGCAAAACTGACTTTACCGTAAAAATGTTCAAATGTCAATATACGACCACTATTTTAGCAATTTTGGTAGCCCTTCTGTTCCTGATGATATATGCAAAGAGTCAGCCATAAGGCATGCTCGGTTTTGGAGAAGATTTTTAAAGGTTTTTTCCCCATACAAATGCATAGGGAAGCAAACTTAACCTTGCCGTAAAAAGGTCAAATGTCAATGTACGACAATTCTTTTAGCTATTTTGGTAGACCTCCCGTCCCCGATGATTCCTGCAAAGGTTCAGCCCCAAGGCATTCTCGGTTCTAGAGAAGAAGATTTTTAAAGGTTTTTACCATAAATGGGTGTGGCGGCCAGTTTGGTCAACGGACTGTGACCATTTTAGTAATTTTTCGTTCTGTCACCCTAAGCAGGCTCCATATGATATTTGAGCAAAATGTGCTCAGCGGCTTTAGAGGCGAAGTCGTTTGAAAATGTTAATGGACGGACAAACGACAGACGAAAGGTGATCACAATAGCTCATCCTGAGCAGAGCTCAGGTGAGCTAAAAAGCTGGCATGTCTACATTACCAATGGCCCCTATTGAAAAATTAAAAGTGCACCAATGACCCTAAATGCCATTGCTCCTGATAAGGCGTTTTTTTCTTCAAGTAAAAAGTACTGATATTTCTCTTACTGTTTCTCTATGAAAACATATGTTGTGGGTATTCATTAGAACCACCTTGCCAAGGCTCTTGTAATAAGTATGCACAAAATTGTTTTTGTGGAGAAATAAGAAAAATACTAGAATGTGCTGTTGATGACATACCATCCCCAAACACTCACTGCAATTGAATGTTGCTAATAGCATGACTGAAGAACGGACAGACAAACTTGCTCTCGCACATCCTTATTATGAGGGGAGGTGACATGTTGCAAGTTTGGTCAAATTCTGCCCAGAGGTTTAGGAGTAGATAGCATGATGTACAGATGGATGGATGCCGGATGGATGGATGCACAGAAAAATAAAGTTGCTGTTGCACACCCTTACTATGTGGGAAAGTGATGTAGCATTTGGTTGAATTCCGCCCTGTCATTTAGGAGGAGATTGACAGATGGACAGATGGATAGACAGACGGACAGATGCAAGGAAAAATGATGTCCCTCTTGAACCCCTTTACCATGAGGAGAAGTGATGTAGCAAGTTTGTTTGAATTCCACCCAGTGGTTTAGGAGACAGCGTAATGGACAGATTGTCCGACAAAGGACTCAAGTAAAAATAATGTTGCTCTTGCTCACCCTTACCATAAGGGGAAGTGATATAGCAAGTTTGTTTGAATTCCGCTTTGTGGTTTAGGAGGAGATAGTGTGACAGACAGAAGGACTGACAACTGACACATGGAAAAATAATGTTGCACTCGCACACCCTTACCAAAAGTGATGTAGCAAGGTTGGTTGAATTTCGCCCAGGGATTTAGGAGGAGATAATGTGATGGACAAATGGATGGACAAAAGACACACGAAAAAATAATGTTGCTCTCGCATGCCTTACCATGAGGGGAAGTGATGTGGCAAGTTTAGCAGAATTCCACCCAGTGGGTCAGGAGGTTGATAGATGGTTAGCATGACAGATGGAAAGATGGAGGCATTCACAATATCCCCATTGCTTTTTTAAACAGTTGCCAGACAGGATAGCTCATCTGAACTCATGCTTGTCAATCAAACCAGAGGACCAATAGTCTTAAACTGCTCACCTGAGTGATGAATGTTTTTTAAATGAATATGAAGGTCATTATAGAAGACTGCCCCATGGACCGTTAATATGCTTATTGGTAATCCAGTGGTTTCTGAGAAAAACAAGTTTTATTTTTCATATCTCATGTTATGGGGCTTTATGTCCCTCCTTCGGATCATGAACCTAGAGGCTGTACCATGATTTTATTTGCTGATTATGTTAAATTCTGTGCTAAAGTCAAAGGTCAAGGAGTGACCTTGACCTTTGTTACTCATGTAGCTTCATTTAGTTGATTGCAAATACAAAAGTAAATTTCAGACAGTTTCCAAAAATAAACAGCTACTTTTTTTTCCCATACAAAAGCATATGCACCAAATTTGACCTGAATGTAAATTGGGTCAAGGTCAAGCCAGTCATCATTTGAATAAACTACTATGGGCCCTGAGATCCCAATACTACATACCAAGTTTCAAGGCAATCAGTCCATTGCTTCAGGAGAAGTTGTTTTTTTTTAAATGATTTACCCTATATTTGTCATGTGACCAAACTCATATTTATAAATTTTCATTTCCTTGTTCCTAAACGCTTTCCTAAAAAATTTAGTTACAAAAGGCCCTGTGGTTTCTGAGAAAAACAAGTTTTAATCCAAGGGCCAAGGAATCATGTAGTTTCTTTTACTTATTTAGCTACCCGCATCTATAAATTTTTAGATCACAGGCTGGATAGTTTCTGAAAAATACACAGTTTTGACTTTTTCCCAAACAAAAGCCTTTGTGACCAAAGTTGACCTTGGCATAAAATATGTCAAGGCCATCCAGGATCAGCACTTGAATAAACTATGAATTGCTTGAGTCCCCAATGCTACATACCAAGTTTCATGATAATCAGCCCACTGTTTCCTGAAAAGAAGATTTTCTAAGTGTTTTGACCTTATATGGGCATGGTGGCCATATTGGTCATGTGACCAAACTCATATTAAATAATTTTCATTTTTTTGTTCCTAAACATTTACATATGAAATTTGGTTAGAAATGGCCCAGTAGTTTCTGAGAAAAACAAGTTTTAATTTTCCTATCTGAATGACCTTGGGCCAAGGTCAAGGAATGACCTTGAATACTCAGGTAGTTTTATTTGCTCATTTAGCTTACTGCATCTACCAATTTTCCAACGACAGGCTGCAATAGTTTCTGAAAACTTTCTCCCATACAAAAGTCTATGCAAACAAATTTGACCTGGGCCTAAAATAGGCTGAGGTCATCCAAGTGTCATCATTTGAATAAATTATGACTGGCTCAAGTCCCCAATGCTACATGCCAGGTTTCACGACAATGGGCTTATTGGTCCAGAAGAAGATTTTTCTAGGGTTTTTACCTTATATGGGCATGGCTGCCATCTTGGTCATGTGACCTGGACCTCGCAAACAATTTTTAGTTCCCCCATTCCATTGATGCTCCACATGAAATTTGACTTAATAGGCCCATTGGTTTCAGAGAAAATGTTTGATACCATATATAGGCTGTGCAGCCATATTTGTCATGTGATCAAACTCATATTTATTTTCATTTCCTTGTTCCTGAAAGCTGTCCTATGAAATTGAGTTACAAATGTCCCTGTGGTTTCTGAGAAAAACAAGTTTTACTTTTCAAATCTGAATGACCTTGGGCCAAGATCAAGGAATGACCATGATCTTGAATACTCATGTAGTTTCATTTACTTATTTAGCTACCTGCATCTACAAATTTTCAGATCACAGGCTGGAATAGTTTCTGAAAATTACACTGTTTTGACTTTTTCATATACAAAGGCCTATGCGACCAAAGCTGACCTTGGCCTAAAATAGGTCAAGACCATCCAGGGGTCATCATTTGAATAACTACGAATGGCTTGAGTCCCCAATGCTACAAACCAAGTTTCATGATAATCAGCCCACTGGGTCCTGAAAAGGTGATTTTAAAGGGTTTTTATCTTATATGGGCATGGCAGACATATTGGTCAAGTGACTTAACTCATATGAATTAATTTTTTATTTTCTTGTTCCTAAAACTTTTCATATGAAATTTGGTTACAAATGGCCCAGTAGTTTCAGAGAAAAATAAGTTTTAATTTTCGTATCTGAATGACCTTGGGCCAAGGTCAAGGAATGACCTTGACAGTTTCATTTACTCATTTAGCTCACTGCATCTACCAAATTTCAGATCACCAGCTGCAATAGTTTCTGAAAAATACAAGGTTTTGACTTTTTCCCCACACAAAAGTCTATGCACACAAATTTGAACTTAGCCTAAAATAGGTAGCAGTCATCCTAGTCCCATCATTTGAATTAACAATGATTGGCTTGAGTTCCCAATGCTACATACCAAGTTTTATAACAATTGGCCTACTAGTTCAGGAGAAGAAGATTTTTAAGGTTTTTACCTATTATGGACATGGCCGCCACCTTGGTCATGTGACCTGACCCTGCAAGCAAACCATAGTTCTCCTATCCCACTGATGCTCCACATGAAATTTGACTTCAATGAATCGGCCCGGTGGTTCAGAGTGGTTGACGACAATGGACTACAGACTACTAACCACAGACTACAGATGACAACAACAAAGGCTAGTCATATTATAAGCTCACAAGTGAGCCTTTGGCTGAAGTGAGCTAATAAAAAAATAAGATTACGATTTAAAATCCAGATCAGAGTGGGGGATGGGGGAGGTGCATGGAGGAGACATTGTACTGGACATGATTTTGGACCTTCCATAGCTATTAAATATACCAAATATAAAGTAAAAGAATAGTATGATTTGAAAACTAGCTGAGAAAATACAAGATCTGAAGAATTTTGAGGAAAACTTTCACATAAAATTTCTAAGTCCATGTCCTTGACCGCTAGGTCATAGGGTAAGGAGAGTGCTTAATAAAAGTTTGGACCAATATCTATAATCATGCCAAATATAAAGTAAATCCATGCAAGGATTTAATAATTAAGAAATCTTAAAAACTTTGACACAAAATTTTAACATAAAATTCTAAGCCTGCGACCTTGCCCTCTAGGTCATAAGCAGTGGTGGGAAAGGTGGCAAATAAAATTTTTGACCAGTATCTATAATCATGCCAAATATAAAGTAAATCCAGGCAAGGATTTAGAAATTAAGAGATTTTAAAAATTTTGACACAAAACTTTAACATAAAATTTCTAAGTCCATGACCTTGACTTCAAAGTCATGAACAGGAGTGGGGGTAGTACTAAATAAAATTTTGGACCAGCATCTATAATCATACCAAATATAAACAAAATCCACCTGATGAATTAGAAAATATAAGGTCTTAAAATCTTTGATATAAAACTTTAACATTTTTGTTAATGCTGATGCTGCTGACACCCACACCGATGATAGTGTAATAGCTCTTCCTGTACTTTCGTACAGGTGAGCTAAAAAGCGTGTGAATAATTATGAAGATAACCTGGCACCTCTTATCCATGGGTAGGAAACTTCATAATCAGAGCCAGTGGAGCTGATAATCAAATGTCTTCCAGAACATGAGCGGCTCCAAATATAGCAGTCCAAAACAACAACTGAAAAAGGTAGGTTTATCATTCATCATATAAATTTGTTTTTATGATAGAGATTTTCAAAAACAGAGAATGTCATGCTATGCTCTAGTCTTTTACAATTTCCTGTTTCAAGAAACGTTGTCAAATGTTGTCTGAATCATTTGTGGCATGGAGTGAGCAATGGTGAAGTTACATGCACCAAGCAAACATTGACATCAATTTAAATCCATCAACTTGATATTAGCTTGAGGATTTCGGTAGTCTAAAAATGTTAACTGACTGCCTGATTTTTACCTATTTTCAAAAATTAAGGATTGGAACCAGACAATGAATACTGATAATAAAGTAAACAAAGGCTTCAAGAAGCTCTATGTTGGTGGCTCTGATGTTAGGAGGGTTTGTTATCAAAAACTCTGCTTTCCAAAAAGGAAACACCTTGTGCTTAATCTCATATGTATGCCCTGATGCCTTCATTTGATCTGATCAAGCAAATATTTACTGAATTTAAGACCTATAGATATACTTCCAAGGATCAGTGGATGGAATTGAATGAATCTAAAACAAAAAGCTCTAAGACATCGGAGTTGACCAACATAGTTGAAGCCTTTATTTATTCTAAATTTTTGTTTTGTTTTCTTCTGGAACTGGAACAGAATGTAGAATCTGTTTACACTTTAAGAATACCAAAACTCTCCTGCGTATGTCGACTGAACACATGCTGAATGGTAAAATCAGTGGTACTTAGTGTGGATATCTGCTTGGCAACCTGTAATTTGACCAATGCTCACTCCACACCACAAATTACCGGCCTCGATGGCTCAGTTGGATGCGGCGTCCGACTGGAGACCAGGAGGTCGCGGGTTCAACCCCCGCCGGTCGGCAACATTCTTTCACGGAGATTGATCGCGAAATATTTTCTACGGTCATTCTCTCTCTTCCGCTGATTCAAGAAGGGCAGTTGTCAGTTTCTGGCGAAAGAATGTGCACAATACTGGTTTAGAGGACTAAACCTGCCCAGTAAACGTGTGGTTAGGTAAACTGGCCGCGCTCGACATGACCCCATTGGGTTGACTGGGCCGTAAAATCTCAACACAAAATAAACACTACAAATGATTCAGACAAGAACGTAACCCTTTGGCAATGTATCAGAGTAGAAAACAAATTGAAAGACTAGACCATTGCATGACATTCTACTATTTTTTTTTAAATTTCTGTCCCCAACAAAAAATTTAACAAAGGGGCCAAGACGGTCCTGTATCGCTCACCTGAATACCCTCATGATAAATTGGCATTTCAGCTCAGAAGAAGTATAAAATAGAAGGCTCACAGAAATACCGGAACACACCAAAACACCGAAAGACACTGATAATTACCGGAACACACTTTAATTTTTTTCATTTTATATCATTAAAGATCATTTTTTATAACTTAATTACTGTCTGTTTGTGTGTCAGATGTTGTTAATAATAAATTTGATCTTAGCATACAATAAATTAACCTCATTTCAGTGTTTTATAAAAATGTGTTCCAGTCCCTTTATGATAATGTATTTGTAATGTCTTATACATTGTTTTCTCTCATCATTAATATGCCCTTATGAGGTTTAATGCAAGCTCGCACTCATAATTATAAAATTAATCACCATCATCATATTTATTATAGTTAATAACTTTTTAATACCAAACTCATCCTGACAAAAATTTACCGGATCATGCTGCCATATAATAATAATATGAAATTAGGCAATGCATAGATGCGTGCAACGCAACCCCACTAAATAGGCCCTCCCAGAGGTACCATGTTCCCTAAAAAAATAATTGGCCATGTTTCCTTGTTGCCTAAAAGCAATTTTCTAAATTTCCGTGCTCCCTTTTCCCAAAAATTAGTTTTGTTCCCTTTTCCCTTAAAATATTTTCCAGTGTTTCCTGAAAGGAAATTAGCAGGTGGGGCGTAAAAGCCAAGTCCGATCCGATCCGCCGATCATTTTTCTGCCGATCATAAATTTTATTTTTGTCATTATATCTAAACTATGATTCAAATGTCCAGTTTATCAGTTTTATATTATCATACCTTGCTTAATTGATATTCGACAAAAGATATATTTTTTTTTCAATGCTTTTGGATTTGATTTTTTAGCAGTTTTCTGTCTTCTAGGGGTATAAAAGCCAAGTCCAGTAAATATAAAAAAAGCATAGTTTTCTCAGTAGTGAAGATAAAATATACAGAGATCAGCTCTGTCTCAGAGAATAAATGGTCACTAGAACATAATTAGTTTCTTGCATATGAAAATTATGTCATATATAAGCTATTTTAGCCTTTTTTCTGTCCATCCTGGCTTTGCACGCACACTATTCTAAAAACAGAAACGCCGGACCGCAACGAATATGAAAGATACAAAATGACCCAACTACCACTGTACAAAAAAAAGACAGGGAAGAAAACGAAAAAGGAGAAATAACATTAATACAGATATTAATATCTATTAGATATTCATAAAACACTATCTACCGCGGTCGGAAAATGCCCCCGTTTCATCTCATTTCAGGACATTGTTGTAAGTAACAGCATTGTTTACAGGTCTATTTATAGATGCAAACGAACAAAAAAAAAAAAAAAAAAAAAAAAAAAAAATTGATTTTATTGAAACATATGCATATGCTTGTTGAATCACAATGCACATGAACTACAATTTCAGCATTTATAGTTAAGGCTGTTCTATAAAATGACAAAATAGAGACAAAAAATCAAGAAATCTCTCTTGGCTATTTTTTTTTTCCGAGCTCGGCTTTTATACCCCTGAAACGAGCAAAATTCACTCTCAATCAAAAACTAGAACAATGATTTTAATAATATCATTGCTGTAAATTACAATTATATAATATGATCATATAAAACTCATATACTGGACATTTGAATCATAGCTTAGATATAATGACAAAATAAAATTTATGATCGGCAGAAAAATGATCGGCAGATCGGATCGGACTTGGCTTTTATACCCGACCAAATTGGAAGATAACTAAAGTTATAACAAATTGTTTTTAATAATAGGTTTAGTTGAAAATTGTTCAGTCGCAATTAATAAAATTGAAGTTATACCATCATTTCGGGTGAATTTCTGATGATTTTCTGCTAAAAGTGCCGAAAAATAGCAAAAAAGGGTACCTAGGTTTCTTATTCATGTTTACATAAAATGTTTGATTTTCCTTAAATATAATGCTGCAGTCTTAAAGGTAATATATTGAACTATTGTCTTCTGAAAACAAATCCCAGATATTTGGAGAAATAAATGAAATATGAGCATTTAAACTTCATCATACAAAATTAATTATGACAAGAGGCCCACGGGCCACGGTGCGCTCACCTGAGTGACATAGCCACTGCAGACATGCAGATGTTATGCAACATTTTTCCAATCCTATCATCGCAACTAATGAAAATATCATCATTTGAGCAATTCTTAGTTTTGAAGAAGAATATATGGGCCTGACAGTCAATGGAGCATGATCATTTGAATAAACTATCAATCACATTTCAACAGAAGGATCAATGTGAAATTTGATGGAAATTGGCTAAGTGGTTTCTGAAAAATCATGATTTTATACATGTAAACAGCATAGTGGCAGGGAAATATTATAAATATAAACCAGATGATGGCCATCTTAGATTTCCAATCAGAACAATTTTAACTACTGTTGATCTACAAGTCACAACGATACTTTCAATATAAATGTATATGGCCCACACAAATAGGGAAGCAAATTTGACCTTGGAGGTTTTTACCATATATGGGCATGGCAGCCATTTTGATCAATGGACCATACCCATTTTAGTAATCTTTCATTCTCCTGCCCATGGAGGCTCCGCATGAAATTTGAGCAACACTGGCCGCGAGGCTTCAGAGGCAAAGCCATTTGAAATTATCAACATTTTTTCCATACAAATGTATGGGGCCCATACAAACGCATACAGAAGCAAACTTGACCTCCCCGTAAAAAGGTTAAATGTCAATGTATGACAATTATTTTAGCAACTTTGGTAGACCGCACTTCCCAGATGATATATGCAAAGATTCAGCCACAAGCCATCCTCGGTTTTGGAGAATAAGATTTTTAAATGTTTTTTCCCATGCAAATGCATAAGGAAGCAAACTTGACCTTGCCGTAAAAAGGTCAAATGTCAATGTATGACCAATATTTTAGCAACTATGGTAGACCCCCTGTCCCTGATGAATTATGCAAACATTCAGCCCCAAAGCATCCTCGGTTCTAGAGAAGATGATTTATAAAGGTTTTTACCATATATGGGCATGGCGCCCATCTTGGTCAACGAACCGTGACCATTTTAGCAATCTTTTGTTCCCCCTACCTAAGGAGGCTCCATATGAAATTTGAGCAAAATAGGCCCAGAGGCTCCAGAGGAGAAGTTGTTTGAAATTCTGAACATTTTTCCCATGCAAATGCATAAGGAAGCAAAATTGACCTTAACGTAAAAAGGTCAAATGTCAATGTAGGACCATTATTTTAGCAATTTTGGTAGACCTCCTGTTGCCGAAGATATATGCAAAGATTCAGCCAAAAGGCATGCTCAGTTTTGGAGAAGAAGATTTTTAAAGGTTTTTCCCATACAAATGCATAGGGAAGCAAACTTGACCTTGCCGTAAAAAGGTCAAATGTCAACGTACAACAATTCTTTTAGCAATTTTGGTATACCTCCCGTCCCCAATGATTCCTGCAAAGGTTCAGCCCCAAGACATTCTCGGTTCTGGCGGAGAAGATTTTTGAAGGTTTTTACCATATATGGGCGTGGCGGCCACCTTGGTCAACTGACTGTGACCATTTTAGCAATTTTTCGTTCCCCCACCCTAAGGAGGCTCCATATGAAATGTGAGCAAAATTGGCCCAGAGGCTCCAGAGGAGAAGTTGTTTGAAATTCTGAACATTTTTCCCATATAAATGCATAAGGAAGCAAAATTGACCTTACCGTAAAAAAGTCAAATGTCAATGTACGACCATTATTTTTAGCAATTTTGGTGGCTCTCCTGTTCTCGAAGATATATGCAAAGATTCAGCCATAAGGCATGCTCGGTTTTGGAGAAGAAGATTTTTAAAGGTTTTTCCCATACAAATGCATAGGGAAGCAAGAGAGAGGGGTTACCTGTTCTTTTGTTCTCCTGAAATATTTCAGCCTTTTTCCTTGTTTCCCAAAATCAAAATCTTAATTTTCTATGTTCCCTGCTCCCAAAATTCTATTTGTTCCCCTATTCCCTTCAGTTTTCCCCTGAAATAAATGCCATTATTCCCCTAATCCCCCTGCGGACCCCTGTAGCCTAGTGGATAGGAGAGTTGACTCTTATCCATTAGGTTTCTCACCTCTGTGGTTCGAGCCTTGCTTGGGTCACATGGGAAAGAAAAGTTCTGCTTACGGATGGTCAGGTGTTTTTTTCCCCGGGTTCTCCAGATTTCGCCCATCTTTGATGAACGATCAGCTCGAAATATTCTTGAAAGGGCTGTAAAATCCAAATCGAAAAAAAAAAATATATATAAAAAAAAAATTCACCTGTTCCCCATAACCCCAAGGAGGGCCTCAATAATCTCCTGAAATAATCTAACCTGGTGGAGAAAAAAAAAATGTTTCTGCAGAGAGGGTTTCTCTCTTTTTTCTTTTCCATTAAGGCAAAATAAAATATGTTTTATGAAATAAACTGAAACAGAAAGTCTTTATAAAAGTAATAATTATTTATTTATATAAACTAAAAAAAAACTTTCTCCCCTGACTGGGGTTGAACTCGCGTCAGTCGGATTGCAAATCCAATGGTTTAACCCCACGGCCACCATGCTTGTGACGTCACTACGCATAATTATTACTATTATTCAAAACAAAATTTACACTGGGCAAAGAGGGTTTCTCCAAGGAAAAAAATCATCATTTATTCAACATAACATTCAGATCCTCACGCGGTAACAGCGACAGGAAACTCCCCCCCACCCCAGGAACATTTAGCAGACAGCAAAAGTACATCACGGAATTTCTGGAGTTATGACAATGCCAACTAATCTTGTGCACATTTTATCTTTTTTTTTCCCTGTAGGTTGTAAATTCGGTTAGCTCTCATTTCGTTTGACATCTGAATTTGGAATTTGAACTATGAAAAATATTTGGATTGATTTTAAATACAAAGTAAATCCTCTCTCGATATTTTGTGAAGAGACTTGTGAGGAAAAATGTGTTCCGGCTTAAATGAGCGTCGGTCAGAGCTCAGATTTGATGCTGGGACAACCAGTCCATAGGAAGGTGCCATGTTGTCCAAAGTTTTTAAGTTTCTTTGGTATATTACTACATTTGAATAAACTTATTTTATTTAAATGTTATCTATAGGCGTGCTGAGCTAAGGTTCATAAATGTATGTTCACATTACAATGGATCAAACTAAGACAGAACATATAAACGGATCACATATTCTTACAAAAATTTATCAAGCAAAAACAAAAAACTTTTTTAATGTGTGTTCCAGTGTTTTGGCGTGTTCTGGTATTTCTACAAACTGCAAAATAGATTTCCAAGATAATGTCCATTGTGGCCATCTTGGATTTCAGATCGAAAAATTTTAGCTCTTCTCATCTAGAAGTCACCCTGTTGCTTCCTACAAAGTTTGGAGTCAGTTGCCTAAGGGAAGAAGTGAAAAATAGATTTTCAAGATGGCAGCCATGGCAGAACATTATTTGTCATGGCAGTAATTACAAATTATAGATACTGGAAATAGGATGAAAATAATCCGCAACTATCTTTAACCAAATGTAGTGAGAATGGCTAAAGGTACCGGACCATATTTCTAGCCTCTGAGGCTAAAGACCTATCTCTAGCCAAGGTTAAATATATGGGTCCTTATCTCTAGCTTCTACCTAACCTTTTTCACCCATCGTTAAGCCAGCATAGGGACTTTTTCGGGCAATGTCCAGTTCCTTCCTTTCAGCCTCAGCTTGCTTTGCTGCTGCAAATGTACTTGTCGTAGAGTAATTTTTAATTTGTATAATCCTTCCTGGAGAACAACGATATTTCAGTGACTGACAAGCTTTATTAACAAATGAAATTTGATTTTTCAATAATCTGGTCGACAGTTTGCAATAGTTCTGTGAGACATTACAGCCTACAATCAGTGACATTTTTAAATGTTTTCGGTTTCAGTTGGCAGTCTTTAAGATATGAGCGTATTGAATGCCTTAAACTATCATTTATGTCCAGTAATTTAGCAGTGACATTGTGTACTTTTTTTTAAGTACGAACTGTTACATGTTGAAAACAAACGGTGTCAATGAGAGTGGTCGCCCTTCAGAGAGAAGCGCACTCGATTGCACTGTAGTGACCGGAACCGAGCTAGGGTTCCGGGGGGTTCCGGGTCGTTTCGGCCCTGGGTCGTTTCGGCCGGGTCGTTTCGGCAAATTTTGGGGGTGGGTCGTTTCGGCCTTGGTATGTGGGTCGTTTCGGCCCCGTGTCATTTCGGCCCAATTTTCAATATGGTAGGGTATATAAGCATGGGGTTAAAAGTAAATGTTGGATAGAAAGATAGATAGATGGATAGATAGATGGACATAGCATGATAGATAGATAGATAGATAGATAGATAGATAGGCCGACCGACAGACAGACAGACAGACAGACAGACAGACAGACAGACAGACAGACCTATAGATAGATAGATAGATAGATAGATAGATAGATAGATAGATAGATAGATAGATAGGTAGGTAGGTAGATAGATAGATAGCCAGACAGACAGGCAGATAGATAGATACGTAAGCAGGTAGCCAGCCAGATAGACATTTGATCCTTGATTTAATTAATTAAAGTATTTATTAAAAGCCGCAATCATTCATTCAAATATATAGAAAATTTTACCTCCAAAAACTAAATATTTCCAGATAAAAAAAAACTCTGGTATTTTTCATATTTGTGCTCAAAACATAGATTGTGGGTAGTCGTTAGAACCTCGGCAAGGTGGTTCTAACGAATACCCACAATTTATGTTTTCGAGCAAAAATAAGAAAAACAATGCATACCCTGTAATCCCAGTTTTACTATATAAAAGTGGGGTATAAGGTGGGGGGGGGGGGTGGGGGGAGGGATCAAAATTATATAGGGGGTGGGGGGAGGGATCAAAATTATATAGCAATGTTTTCATGATGAATGATTAATTGTCATGTTTGTTTTGATTATTGGTAATCGATTTATTAAGGTGGGAAATTTCGGGCCAATTATAGTTAGTCTTTAATCCTTTGCGATAATCCAGGTATTAATCGATTAATTGAAGTGTGAAAACTCGTGCGTGTTAATTAAATGTGGTTTGTTTGACGTGTGACTTTGTCGGCGAAAGGCGGGCGGACAGTCCTTTAAAGGTACAACAATTTTAATGGCACACAAGAATGTTATGGTCAGTTTTACTTTTGTTAAAAGAAACTCTTTTATATGCCGACAGCAGCGTATTTAAAGTGAAGCCCACACAACTTTGAATCACTCATCTTTGTAACTTTCTGTGATTGCAAATGGTTCTTCTAAAATAATGTCTGAGTTGCGCATTGTTTGTAATTCTCCTGTGGAAGATCGTAAATATGCAGTGACCTGCGATGTCTGTAGCCAGCATACAGAATTGTTAGATACTGTAATCAAACTACAATCAGACTGTTTTTGCGCATTTACTGGTGTAAAACATTATAAAGTTTGACATTTCATGTGAATCGTTTGCTAGACATCCGATTCACATGAAATGTTAAGCCTTATTTTCTCTTGAAAGATAATTTTAATGCTTGACAAATCACATAGGTTATCCGAGATACAACAGGCTTATCATTAAAATGATATACCCTATCAACCATGACATAGGATACCCACAGACTTTTCATCAAACAACCAAATGATTCTTCTATCTATCATCCCTAACCTGGAGAAACTTAAAGAGAAGGCTTTTGACATCATTAGACTCTTCATCAAACAACCAAATGATTGTTCTACCTATTATCCGTAACCTAGGGGGTCAGGCCGAAAGGACCTACTGAAATTGGCCGAAACGACCCAGGGCCGGAACGACAGGCCGAAATGACCCAGGCCGAAACAACCCAGGGCCGAAATGACTCGGGGCCGAAACGACTCTGGGCCGAAACGACCCGAAACGGTTCCGGGACATTTCGGCCAAAGCAAACTCGGCCCATGACAAATTCGTCCTATAGCAAACTCGGCAATCTCGGCCCCTAGATTTTAATGTAATAGTTTTACGCAGCATTCGCAAGGGCTTTTTTAACAATTACTTAATATATTATAATAATTTAGGCGGTTAAAATATAACTAAAATTTTGTCTACTGCATATAATCATTGGCAAAAAACAGTCGATTCACCCCAACGTCACAATATACTGCTACATAAAGTTATAAATACATTTGTCGAAGAATAATTATGTTCGATATTTCATTTTTAATATAAGTACCTAATATTAAATTAGGCACTACGCAAAGCAAGCCCGTTAAATAGGCCCCTTCAGAAGATATCATTTCCCTTAAAAATAATCGGCCATGTCCCCTTGTTCCATAAAAGTAATTTTCAAACTTTCCATTTCAGATCTAATAATATCCGGACCTGTCACTAACGGAACTGCCAAAATGTGTTGTCTTGGCTTGATTTTAGCGCTATTTTACAGCACTATGGTCATTTAAAATGATTTTGGGTGATAACTGAAGTTATAAAAGTTGTTTTTAATAGGTTTAGTTGAAAAATGTTCAGTCACATTTAATAAAATAGAGAAGTTATACCATCATTTTGGGTGAATTTCTGGTGATTTTCTGCTAAGAATTCCGAAAACAGCTAAAATGGGTACCTACGTTTCTTGTTGATGTTTACAAAAAAAAAAATAAATAAATAAAAATAAATAAAATAATAATAATAATAATAACAATGTTTGATTTTCCTTAGAAATAGTGCTGCAGTCTTAAAGTTACATGTAATATATTGAACTGTTGCTTTTTGAAAACAAATCTCAGTTATTTGGAGAAATAAACGAAATATGAGCATTTAAACATCACCATACAAAATTATGAAAACTCAGCCACGACAACATATTTTCAAAAAAAAAAAAAAAAAAAAAAAAAAAAAGAAAAGAAAAAGAAATACAATACCTGTACCATAGTTACTAGTCCAGTGTATATTAGATCTAAGTTTCCATGTTCCCTTTTCCGAAAAATCAGTTTTATGTCTTTCGCTTGGCCCACCGTGGTTCAACTACTGGTTTTCACTTACTCTGGCATACAATAGAATTAGCCATGAGTACTTGTCTTTGTTTATTATAGTGATTAATTTGATTTTTATGTTTTCGCTTTGATGCATTGACTGAGTTGGGAGCCTTTATGCGAACCGATTTTTTATGTATTTCTGTATTAAGAGCAGCATCGGGACCCAGGGTGAAGTTGGCTAGCTGTAAAAGTGCTTTAAACCCCCGGGGGTTTACTCTGACCGTTCTAAGGCGGTGGTCCCGGTGTTGGTCTTACTCTTTGTTGCTTTGTGGTTAATTCTACGAGGCGGTTTATTTTATGTCTTACATTGTGTCATTTTGTTCTTGTGGTTTTTCAGTCCGTTTAGCATTGCGATTTGTGATTGTGGCACTCCCTAGACTTTTCTCTTACCTTTTTTGTTCCCTTGAATATTTTCCAGTGTTCCTTGAAAGGAAAGTAGCATGATCGCTTGTTCCCCAAAACCCCTTGAAAGGCTTCACTAAAGACACAGTACATACACTAAAGAGAGGGTACATAACCCTGGACTCATGCGGAATTTTAGGCCGCTTGCATACCTCCAGTTTGATGAAAGGCTGAGACAGGTCCGGCAAAAGAGAGAGTGCATATTCAGTTGCGCGCATGAGAAAAGGCGAGACTTGTATAGGATGTTGGTGGGGGGGGGGGGGGGGGAGTGGAGAAGGGGGGAATCATCAACACTGTACGTCAACATACGAATATAGGATATCCCTTTTATATATTTCCTGCAATATCTCCATTTTTAATTTTTTAAATATCCATAAATGTTTTCTTGGTGACCTTCTACCAAGATTGTTCTAGCAATCATGATTCGTCAAAAAACATGGCTGCTAGGGGTGGGGCTTATTTGTCCTATATATCTAAATAGAAAACTTTAAAAATCTTCTTGTCAGAACCCACTGAACTGATTTCAATATAACTTGGCAGAAATGTTCCTGTGGTGACCCTCTACCAAGTGTGTTCAAGCTGTCATGATTCGTGAAAAAACATGGCCGTTAGGGGATGGAGCTTATTTTCCCTATAAAGCTATAGAAAACATTTTAAAAATCTTTGTCGGAAACCACTGGACCGATTTCAATATAACTTTGCAGAATTGTTCCTTTGGTGACCCTCTTTCAAAATTCAGTTCAAACCGTCATGATGCTTGAAAAAACATGGCCACTGGGGAGCAGGGCTATAATAAAATTTATACAAATATCTTAGAGCACTTGGCTGAAACTTCAGTAGTAAGTATGCAAAGCTGTTTGCTCAGGTGAGCGATATAGGACCATCATGGTCCTCTTGTTTAAACGCTTCATGACGGCTTGAACAGAATCTTGAAAGAAGGTCACCAAATAACATTTCTGCCAAGTTATATTGAAATTGGTCCAGTGGTTTCTGACAAAAATATTTTCAAAGTGTTTTATATAGCTATAAAGCCCTACCCCCCAACGGCCATGTTTTTTGACGGATCATGACAGCTTGAACAAACTTGGAAGAGGGTCACCAAAGGAACATTCCTGCCAAATTACACTGAAATCATTTCAGTAGTTTCTGACAAGAATATTTTTAAAGTTTTCTATTCAGATATATAGGGAAAATAAGCCCCACCCCCTAGCAGAAAGGTCTTTTGACGAATCATGATTGCTTGAACAATCTTGATAGAGGGTCACCAAAGCAACATTCCGGCCAAGTAATACTGAAATCGGTCGGGTGATTTCTGACAAAAAGAATTTTAATTTTTTCTATATAGATATATACGGAAAATAAGCACCGCCCCACTGGGGCCATGTTTATTGACGTATCATGAGGGCTCGAACAATCTTGGTAGAAGGTCACCAAAGCAACATTCCTGCCAAGTTACATTTAACTCAGTCTAACAGTTTCTTACGAGAAAATTTTCTAAAATTTTCTATATACATATATAGGGAACATATGCCCCGCCCCCTAGCGGCCATGTTTTTTGAAAAATCATGACAGCTTGAACAAACTTGGTAGAAGGTCACCAAAGAAACATTCCTGCCAAATTATATTGAAATCGGGCCATTGGTTTCTGATAAAAAGATTTTTAAAATTATCTATATAGATATATAGAGAAATTAAGCCCCGCCCCCTGGAAGCCATGTTTTTTGACAAATCACGATTACTTGAACAATCTTGGTAGAGGGTCACCAAAGAAACACTTCTGCCAAGTTATAATGAAATCGGTCCATTGGTTTCTGACAAGATTTTTTTTAAATTTTCTATATAGATTATAAAGGAAAAATAAGGCCCGCCCCCCTAGCGGCCATGTTTTTTGACAAATCATGACGGCTTGAACAATCTTGGTAGGGGGTCTCCAAGGAAACATTTCTTCAAAGTTATATTGAAATCGGTCAAGTGGTTTCTGGCTAGAAGATTTTTAAAGTTTTCTATATAGATATACATTGTATAGGGAAAATGTCCCGCCCCACCTAGCGGCCATGTTTTTTGACAAACCATGACGGCTTGAACAGTCTTGGTAGAAGGTTACAAAAGAAATATTTTTGCAAAATTATATTGAAATCGGTCAAGTTGATTCTGACAAGAAGATTTTTAATTTTTTCTATATAGATATATTGGGAAATAAGCCCCGCCCCCCTCCACCCCCACCCCCACCCCCTGGCGGCCATGTTTTTTTGACGAATCATAAGGGCTTGAACAATCTTGGTAGAGGATCACCAAAGGAACATTTCTGCAAAATTATATTGTAACATTCCAGTTGTTCTGACAAGAAGATTTTTAAAGTTTTCTATATAGATATATAGGGAAAAAAGCCCCGTCCCCCTGGCGGCCATGTTTCTTGACGAATCCAAATGGCTTGAACAATCTTGATAGAGGATTTCCAAAGGTACACTTCTGCAAAATTATATTGAAATCGGTCCAGTGGTTTCTGGCAAGAAGATTTTTTAAAGTTTTCTATGTAGATTATATAGGGAAAATAAGCCACGCCCCCTGGCGGCTGTGTTTTTTGATGAATTCAAATGGCTTGAACAATCTTGGTAGAGGATCACTGAAGAAACATTTCTGCAAAATTATATTGAAATCGGTCAAGTGGTTTCTGACAAGAAGATTTTTAAAGTTTTCTATATAGATAAATAGGGAAAATAAGCCCCGCCCCCTGACGGCTTTTTTGATGAATCCAAATGGCTTGAACAATCTTGGTAAAAGATCACCAAAGGAACATATCTGCAAAATTATATTGAAATCTGTCCAGTGGTTTCTGACAAGAAGATTTTTTAAAGTTTTCCATGTAGATATACAAGGAAAATAAGCCCCGCCCCCTGGTGGCCATGCTTTTGATGAATCCAAATGGCTTGAACAATCTTGGTAGAGGATCTCCAAAGGAACATTTCTGCTAAATTATGTTGAAATCGGTCCAGTGATTTCTCACAAGAAGATGTTTAATTTTTTAGTTAAAAAATCTATTTTAGCTCCTGTGACCTAGATATGCAATGGACCGAAACCATTTGAACAACTTTGAAAGAGGAACAACTAAGGATCATTCCTGTGAAGTTTGGTCAAAATCCAATCAGTGGTTTAGGAGTAGATATTGTTTAAAGATTGTGGACAGACGGACGGACGGACGACGACGCCGCCGCCGCCGCCGCCGCCGCCGACGACGACGACCCGATTTTTCTGGATTCCTATGTGAAAGGCCCTTTTTTTCTGACATCCTGGTATATGCACATAATTTTGGCTCAGAGATTTTTCGAGGCTGCTTATTCTTTTGGTATTTAATGAATTGACTGCGATATTTGTCTAACAATCAGCAAAAAATGGGTACAAAAATCAAAGGGCAGAATATGAATAGGTCAACATTTTGGATGATCAAGTATATGAATGGGTCCGTTTTTTCAAAGACCAGGTATATGAATAGGGTAGGTTTTGAAATACCGGCTCGCACACCCGTACAACAATTACCCCTAAGTTACTCCTTCCCCGCCCCTCCCCCTCCCCCCACCCCCTCGAACAACTTTCTCGTGCACATTTTATCTTTCTTTTTAGTACGACGTAACTTCGGTTAGCTTTCATTTCGTTCGGCATCTGATTTTGGACTTTGAAAAATATTTGGATAAATTTAAATGCAAAGCAAACAGATTTTAAGCTGTCGAAAGAACTTTACTTTTGTTTTCTGTGCAGTAAATATTTTGTTGTATACCCGTAGTAACACTAATTCATGACTATAACATCACGTGATCACTTTCCGACAGCTTACTGGATACACTGACTCTCACGAATTTACCTCTGAAACTTTCATTATTATTATTATTATCATTTATTATTTATTTATTTATTAATTTATTTATTTATTTATTTGTTGAAACTTGCTTACTTACAAATTAAACGAGAATAATTTTCTTGCAACTTCCCTCGGCACGTCCGCGGAATTGCGTTAATGAAACTGTGCATTCAGTTTAAAGATTTACAGTATAAACGTTCACCTCGATGTTTCTCTCTCTTCTCATAAGTTTAAGTAGCGGATATTTTCACTGGTCAGTCATTACAATACCTGTTGTCTTTTTAGGCCCTCGCATGCTAAAATAACACGTCTTAACCATTTTCAAACTGTACATTTTGAATAATAATAAAAAAAAAAAAAAAATGTAACGGGCACCCAGGTATTTCCTCTTAACATATATTACGTGTACTCTCAGACATGAGGATTCTGGACTCTCGCTGTAACCGAATCACTCCGACGATTATGGTGAGAGCCCGGGATCTGTGTATGGGACTTTTACTATATTATACATGGTCAAACCTGTATTGAACGAGCACCTGATGGAAAGCCAAAAGGTGGTTGCTTTAGACAGGTGCTTGCTTAATACAGCTATATTTACATGATTTTCCTTTCTGGGACTCGCCAAACCTCTTAATACAAGCAATTGGTTGATACAGATGGCCCTTAAAACAGATTAGACTGTAAATGCGACTTTTAGTGATACGAATGATTCCGTAATATCTCGAAGGAATGTTTTACAAACAAAAGTGAAATATGTTTATGAACTTGTGGTTCGATGTCTTTTGTCAGTGTATAGGACTCCCATAGCCTCAGGCTGTTGTTCTAACCACTTTAGAATAACAATTACTAGTACTGAAGGATCGGAACAATAACTAACAAAGTCTGTATTTACATGTACAACAGTATTTCCGAATTACCACTTTGAGACAATGAAGGTCACTCGAAAAATTCGCTGGTACAAAATTGTTCACATACTGCTATGGCCACTTTATTTATTCTGTCTTTAACTTGTAGACTCTCACACGGTAAAAAAGCCCAACAATCAGTTATCCATTGCCTGTGTTGGTCTTATATTCACGATGATCGTTTGTTATTGTTGTTTTTAATGACAAATTCTATCTGTCATTCCTTTCTGGCATACGCGTTGGCTTTCACTACCACTGAAATATCTCCGCTCAAAATGTAATACGATTTATATGAATAAATCTATTAATATCTTTATAGCGCAGTGCATTTTTTAAAGCAGACGACATTCTGAATTCTCCCTTATTTTAAAGAGAAAAACAGACAAAGCATTTCATATGGATTATTTGCCAGCGGATGAATCGCATAAATTTCTTTGATAAAATAAGAGAAAAAAATAAAATTGGCATCTGCTACAGTCGTAGTACGCAGTGTAAGGGTTAACATAATTATCAACATACTCATGTATCAATACGCCTGCGCTGGACTAAAGACGTAACGCGAGACACTAGACCGTAAGCTACTGTTACCAGCAATATAAACACTGTCTATATATAATCAGCTATTACTGTCCAAATTTAATATAGATTCTGAAGACTTTTTATGCTTGATAATAAAAGAAAAAACAAGTTGTGCTCATAATCATGCTGCAAAGTGTTTTCTTCGATATAAGCACAGTGCGTTAGATAGGTTGTAAGGTTGATCTGCGCAATTTGTTGTTAGCTATTAATAGAACAGGCGTTGCCTCATGACCCGCGTGTAAAAAATTAACCTGGACAAATTCAGCAGATATGTTTTAGCGTAAAACAGGATTTGACATTTCATGCAAATTGTCTCAAAAGAGGAATCAATTTGCATGAAATGTCAAATGCTGTCTCCTTGGGAATTTTCCGCAGAGCACTTGACCATTTGTTTGACGTTTGTAAAAAAAATCAATACTGTCGGATTAAAGGGACTGGGCTTTAGTCAAACATTACAAGATGTTTTTCTCGCTGTTGTTGATTTGCTTAACATTAAAATATTTTAGCTGCGGCTTTTTAATAAAAAGGATACTTTGGGAAGGGGGGAAATCATCAACCCTGTATTTCAATATAACTTGGCAGAAATGTTCCTGTGGTGACCCTCTACCAAGTGTGTTCAAGCTGTCATGATTCGTGAAAAAACATGGCCGTTAGGGGGTGGAGCTTATTTTCCCAATAAAGCTATAGAAAACATTTTAAAAATCTTTGTCAGAAACCACTGGACCGATTTCAATATAACTTTGCAGAATTGTTCCTTTGGTGACCCTCTTTCAAAATTCAGTTCAAACCATCATGATGCCTGGAAAAAACATGGCCACTGGGGAGCAGGGCTATAATAAAATTTATACAAAAAATCTTAGAGCACTTGGCTGAAACTTCAGTAGTAAGTATGCAAAGCTGTTTGCTCAGGTGAGCGATATAGGACCATCATGGTCATTTTGTTTAAACGCTTCATGACGGCTTGAACAGAATCTTGAAAGAGGGTCACCAAATAACATTTCTGCCAAGTTATATTGAAATTGGTCCAGTGGTTTCTGACAAAAATATTTTCAAAGTGTTTTATATAGCTATAAAGCCCTACCCCCTAACGGCCATGTTTTTTGACGAATCATGACAGCTTGAACAAACTTGGAAGAGGGTCACCAAAGGAACATTCCTGCCAAGTTATACTGAAATCATTTCAGTAGTTTCTGACAAGAATATTTTTAAAGTTTTCTATTCAGAAATATAGGGAAAATAAGCCCCACCCCTAGCAGCCATGTCTTTTGACGAATCATGATTGCTTGAACAATCTTGATAGAGGGTCACCAAAGCAACATTCCATCCAAGTAATACTGAAATCGGTCGGGTGCTTTCTGACAAAAAGAATTTTAATTTTTTCTATATAGATATATACGGAAACTAAGCACCGCCCCCACTGGGGCCATGTTTATTGACGTATCATGAGGGCTCGAACAATCTTGGTAGAAGGTCACCAAAGCAACATTCCTGCCAAGTTACATTTAACTCAGTCTAACAGTTTCTTACGAGAGGATTTTCTAAAATTTTCTATATACATATATAGGGAACATATGCCCCGCCCCCTAGCAGCCATGTTTTATGAAAAATCATGACAGCTTGAACAAACTTGGTAGAAGGTCACCAAAGAAACATTCCTGCCAAATTATATTGAAATCGGGCCATTGGTTTCTGATAAAAAGATTTTTAAAATTATCTATATAGATATATAGAGAAATTAAGCCCCGACCCCTGGAAGCCATGTGTTTTGACAAATCACGATTACTTGAACAATCTTGGTAGAGGGTCACCAAAGAAACACTTCTGCCAAGTTATAATGAAATCGGTCCATTGGTTTCTGACAAGATTTTTTTTAAAATCTTCTATATAGATTATATAGGAAAAATAAGGCCCGCCCCCTAGCGGCCATGTTTTTTTGACAAATCATGACGGTTTGAACAATCTTGGTAGAGGGTCACCAAGGAAACATTTCTTCAAAGTTGTATTGAAATCGGTCGAGTGGTTTCTGACTAGAAGATTTTTAAAGTTTTCTATATAGATATATAGGGAAAATGAGTCCCGCCCCACCTAGTGGCCATGTTTTTTGACAAATCATGACGGCTTGAACAGTCTTGGTAGAAGGTTACAAAAGAAACATTTTTGCAAAATTATATTGAAATCGGTCCAATTGATTCTGACAAGAAGATTTTTATTTTTTTCTATATAGATAAATAGGGAAAATAAGCCCCGCCCCCTGACGGCCATGTTTCTTGATGAATCCAAATGGCTTGAACAATCTTGGTAAAGGATCACCAAAGGAACATTTCTGCAAAATTATATTGAAATCAGTCCAGTGGTTTCTGACAAGAAGATTTTTTTAAAGTTTTCCATGTAGATATACAAGGAAAATAAGCCCCGCCCCCTGGTGGCCATGTTTTTGATGAATCCAAATGGCTTGAACAATCTTGGTAGAGGATCACCAAAGGAACATTTCTGTAAAATTATGTTGAAATCGGTCCAGTGATTTCTGACAAGAAGATTTTTTAAACTTTTAGTTAAAAAAAAATCTATTTTTAGCTCCTGTGACCTAGATATGCAATGGACCGAAACCATTTGAACAACTTTGAAAGAGGAACAACTAAGGATCATTCCTGCGAAGTTTGGTCAAAATCCAATCAGTGGTTAAGGAGGAGATATTGTTTAAAGATTGTGGACAGACGGACGGACGGACGACGACGCCGCCGCCGCCGACGACGACCCGATTTTTCTGGATTCCTATGTGAAAGGCCCTTTTATCTGACATCCTGGTATATGCACATAATTTTGGCTCAGAGATTTTTCGAGGCTGCTTATTCTTTTGGTATTTAATGAATTGACTGCGACATTTGTCTAACAATCAGCAAAAAATGGGTACAAAAATCAAAGGGCAGAATATGAATAGGTCAACATTTTGGATGATCAAGTATATGAATGGGTCCGTTTTTTCAAAGACCAGGTATATGAATAGGGTAGGTTTTGAAATACCGGCTCGCACACCCGTACAACAATAACCATAAGTTACTCCTTCCCCGCCCCTCCTTCTCCCCTCCCCCCCCCCGCCCCGAACAACTTTCTCGTGCACATTTTATCTTTCTTTTTAGTACGACGTAACTTCGGTTAGCTTTCATTTCGTTTGGTATCTGATTTTGGACTTTGAAAAATATTTGGATAAATTTAAATGCAAAGCAAACAGATTTTAAGCTGTCGAAAGAACTTTACTTTTGTTTTCTGTGCAGTAAATATTTTGTTGTATACCCATAGTAACACTAATTCATGACTATAACATCACGTGATCACTTTCCGACAGCTTACTGGATACACTGACTCTCACGAATTTACCTCTGAAACTTTCATTATTATTTTTATTATTTATTATTTATTTATTTATTTATTTATTTGTTGAAACTTGCTTACTTACAAGTTAAACGAGAATAATTTTCTTGCAACTTCCTTCGGCACGTCCGCGGAATTGTGTTAATTAAACTGTGCATTCAGTTTAAAGATTTTCAGTATAAACGTTCACCTCGATGTTTCTTCTCATAAGTTTAAGTAGCGGATATTTCACTGGACAGTCATTACAACACCTGTAGTCTTTTTAGGCCCTCGCGTGCTAAAATAACAGGTCTTAACCCTTTTCAAACTGTACATTTTGAATAAAAAAAAACATGTAACGGGCACCCAGGTATTTCATCTTAACATATATAACGTGTACTCTCAGTCATCAGGATTCTGGACTCTCGCTGTAACCGACTCACTCCGACGATTATGGTGGGAGCCCGGGATCTGTGTATGGGACTTTTACTATATTATACATGGTCAAACCTGTATTGAACGAGCACCTGATGGAAAGCCAAAAGGTGGTTGCTTTAGACAGGTGCTTGCTTAATACAGCTATATTTACATGATTTTCCTTTCTGGGACTCGCCAAACCTCTTAATACAAGTAGTTGGTTGATACAGATGGCCCTTAAAACAGATTAGACTGTAAATGCGACTTTTAGTGATACGAATGATTACGTTATATCTCGAAGGAATGTTTTACAAACAAAAGTGAAATATGTTTATGAACTTGTGGTTCGATGTCTTTTGTCAGTGTATAGGACTCCCATAGCCTCAGGCTGTTGTTCTAACCACTTTAGAATAACAATTACTAGTACTGAAGGATCGGAACAATAACTAACAAAGTCTGTATTTACATGTACAAAAGTATTTCCGAATTACCACTTTGAGACAATGAAGGTCACTCGAAAAATTCGCTGGTACAAAATTGTGCACATACTGCTATGGTCACTTTATTTATTCTGCCTTTAACTTGTAGACTCTTACACGGGTAAAAAGCCCAACAATCAGTTATCCATTGCCTATGTTGGTCTTATATTCACGATGATCGTTTGTTATTGTTGTTTTTAATGGCAGATTCTATCTGTCATTCTTTGCTGGCATACGCGTTGGCTTTCACTACCACTGAAATATCTCCGCTCAAAATGTAATACGATTTATATGAATAAAGCTATTAATATCTTTATAGCGCAGTGCATTTTTTAAAGCAGACGACATTCTGAATTCTCCCTTATTTTAAAGAGAAAAACAGACAAAGCATTTCATATGGATTATTTGCCAGCGGATGAATCGCATAAATTTCTTTGATAAAATAAGAGAAAAAAATGAAATTGACATCTGCTACAGTCGTAGTACGCAGTGTAAGGGTTAACATAATTATCAACATACTCGTGTATCAATACGCCTGCGCTTGACTCTCGTGGGGGGGGGGGGGGGAGGGTAATCGGAAAGAAAGTATCAGGAAAAAAAGTATCGGAAAAAAAGTATCACTTTTGAGTAGGAAAAAAAGTATCCGGAAAAAAAGTATCAGTTTTAACCAGATTCGCCTCTGATGTTACAATGAGATGATGATTAGGATCCTTTTGTATGTTTACTAGTACTTTTCAGTTTAATAATAAATTTTGCAACCTATCTCTGTAATCCTTACCTTATAAAAGGGCTTGAGATGTCATTTCATCTCAATGTTTCGTAAAAGACTCACAAGTTAGAAGCAACTATCCAAAATGACCTAGACAGGGATGTAAAAAGAGAAATTCCTCATTTGAGCTAAGTGTGCAAGTCGGATCTCCATGCTCATGAACCCTATTTGGGTTTCATTGGGTGGCAGGGCTTGGGATGTCATTTCATATCAATGTTGGGTAAAAGTCCCACAAGCTGGAAGCAACTCTCACATATGAAAAAATTGCACACAATATACTGATAGAAAATTAACTTTTTCAGCTTATATACATGTATTAACAATTTACATATGTTAATTTCTACCAATGGGATTATACTTTATCCAAAATTTACAAATTGTGATTTTTGTGATAAACATGCAAATTATCAATCAAAAATAAAAATCAGAAATAAAATCATTTTAACAAAATATGAATGTTTGCACTTACTTGATCAAAGGGTACTTTAAAGACCATTTAAGATTATGTCTGCATATAATTGTTTTGTTTAGCAATGATAATTTCAAACAAACTCATTAAAGTCAATAATAAATTAACAAAACAATCAACAAACAGTAAACAATTTAATTACCATTGACCTTTACCATCAATCAGGATTAACATGATTATGATTGGTACCAAAGTTTGGTACTGAATTATCAAAGTGCAATTAAAAACCTTACCATCAGTCAGGATTAACACTGAATTTTGGTACTGAATGATCAAAATGCAATTAAAGATTAATTAGGATGACATTACATAGCCTTTTATCTATCCTTTGTACATGAAACTGAGACTTATTTTTTTTCCTGATACTTTTTTTCCGGATTCTTTTTTTCCGATACTTTTTTTCCGGATACTTTTTTTCCTGATACTTTCTTTCCTACATTCGGGGGGGAGGGGCAGGGGGGAGTAACTTCCTATATATGGCATAGTATGGATGTGCGTGCCGAATAGCCCCCTTTTTCAGTGCTGCCAGGTATATGATTGGTCCCCTTTTTTCAACAAAAAGTATATGAATGGCCCGATTTTTCTGGATTCCTATGTGAAAGGCCCCATTTTCTCTGACATCCTGGTATATGCACATATTTTTGGCTCAGAGATTTTCGAGGCTGCTTATCCTCTTGGTATTACATGAATTGACTGCAAAAAATGGGTACAAAAAATCAGAGCAGTATATGAATAGGTCAGCATTTTGGATGATCAAGTATATGAATGGGTCCATTTTTTCAAAGGCAAGATATATGAATGGGGTAGGTTTTGAAATACTGTCTCGCCCACCCGTACCAAAATTACCCCTGTTACCCCCCCCCCCCCCATCCCGCTCCCCCACCCCCCACCCCCCCCCCACCCCCCGAGGCTGGACTAAAGATGTAGCGCGAGAAACTAGACCGTAAGCTACTGTTACCAGCAATATAAACACTGTCTATATATAATCAGCTATTACTGTCCAAATTTAATATAGATTCTGAAGACTTTTTATGCTTGATAATAAAAGAAAAAACAAGTTGTGCTCATAATCATTCTTCGATATTAGCTCAGTGCGTTAGATAGGTTGTAAGGTTGATCTGCGCAATTTGTTGTTAGCTATTAATAGAACAGGCGTTGCCTCATGACCCGCGTGTAAAAAATTAACCTGGACAAATTCAGCAGATATGTTTTAGCGTAAAACAGAATTTGACATTTCATGCAAATTGTCTCAAAAGAGGAATCAATTTGCATGAAATGTCAAATGCTGTCTCCTTGGGAATTTTCCGCAGAGCACTTGCCCATTTGTTTGACGATTGTAAAAAAAAAATCAATACTGTCGGTTTAAAGGGACGGGGCTTTAGTCAAACATTACAAGATGTTTTTCTCGCTGTTGTTGATTTGCTTAACATTAAAATATTTTAGCTGCGGCATTTTAATAAAAAGGATATTTGGGTTTAAAGTGTATGGTGGCATATTTCTGCCACGAGATAGCCAGATAGCTATCACGATAATATTCTTAATTTTCCAGAAAATAAAAAGTTTTCCTGAAAACATTATCGCAATAACTTCAGTTATCTAGATATGTTTTCTAATTTCCAGAAAATATTTTAACGCAAGATTTCGTGGTACTGCTCGGAACTGACATTAGTATCTAGATAATATTATCGTGATAAATTTTTCATGATAGCGAGGTAGCTATATATAGAACAGCGATTACCTAGAATAAACTACAGTGAAGTATTTTTTTTTTCATGGAGCTCCATGGTAATTCCACCCTTTTTTAGTAATTAAGGGTTCATTTCAGGGTATGGCTGGGCTTGTAACTTTTGCTTTAATTCAAAGACCAGGCTTAGCACAGCAAAGTAAAAAAATGCAAAATACCATCATCACCAGCACTTTCTGGGACGTTTTGGAGGCTGAATGTAGCAACCCCTCAATTGGCAGGTGTCAAAAAATGAAACTTTGCAATTTCACCACTTCTTCGTTAGGCTCCAGCAAACACAGTCACAGAAACATTTATTTCTTTGAAACAATCCGAAAATTACACACAAGCATTATTTTCTTCAAATTAGAATGATGAGGTCTAATTCATCTTTATTATTAACCAATCGCAGGTCGCCTTTCACAAAATAACTACCCCCGGCTTTTTTGTACCAATCAGCAGTCCTGCCACAATTGGTTTCCTGTGCCCCTTACCTTAAAAGTCGCTGGTGAATACCCTCGGTGAATTTTCAACAGTATAATCGAGGGTATTCCGATATTGGTTCCATTTATTGATAACAGAAAATAAATGGCAACTCCGGGCACTAACACAAAAAATATCTCGCGATAATACTATAAACTTTCGCGATAATATTTCCAGGAAACTTTAGACTGTTAAGATAATCTTTTCAGGAAACTTCGAAATATCAAGATAATTATTGAAAGTATCGTGATAGCTACCTAGCTATCTCGTGGCAGAAATATGCCACCATAAAAGTGTAACTGTCAGAAAAAAGGAAAGTGTTGAAAGTCTATATTGCTATCTGCAGTGCAACGTTAAATTATGGCAAGCCGTTTTACTATTTATTCTATAAATTAGATATCTGCTTTATAATATCAGATATCTTATATAATATATAAGATACCTGATATATTATATTAGATATCTTATATAAATAAGATATCTTATATGTCAATTTAGATATCTTATATGCTATATAAGGTATCTGAAATGCTATATAAGATATCTTAATTGGCATATAAGATATCTTATATGCTATATAAGATATCTGATATGCTATATAAGATATCTTATATAGGATATAAGATATCTTACTTACTAAAGAAGATATCTCATTTGTTCAATTAAATATGATATCTCATTTAGTATATCAGATATCTTATTTAGTATATCAGATATCTATATTAATATATAAGATATCTTATTTAACAAATAAGATATCTTATATGGTAAATATGATATCTTATATGTGGAATTAAATAAGATATCTAATATGATATATCAGATATCATATCGGATATAAGATATCTTATATATAAGATATCTGATATACTAATTCAGATATCTTATATCCTATATTAGATATCTTATATCATATATAAGATATCTGATATAATGTATAATAAATAGTAAAACGGCTTGCCAGCAAGCCGTTTTACTATTTATTCTATAAATCAGATATCTGATTTAATATATCAGATATCATATAATATATAAGATATCTGATATATTATATCAGATATCTTATATAAAATAGATATCTTATATGTCAATTAAGATATCTAATATGCTATATAAGATATCTGAATTGACATATAAGATATCTAATATGCTTTATAAGATATCTGATATGCTATATAAGATATCTCATATAGGATATAAGATATCTTATTTACTAAAGAAGATATCTAATTTATTCAATCAAATAAGATATCTCATTTAGTATATCAGATATCTTATTTAGTATATTAGATATCTATATTAATAAATAAGATATCTTATTTAACAAATAAGATATCTTATATAGTAAATTAGATATCTTATATGCGGAATTGAATAAGATATCTCATATATTATATCAGATATATAGGATATAACATATCTAATATAGCATATAAGATATCTGAATTAGTATATCAGATATCTTATATCCTATCCTATATAAGATATCTGATATAATATATACGATATCTATTTTGCTTAATAAATAGTAAAACGGCTTACCATATTAAATACTCAATTAAGATACGAGTACTTCGTTTATTTCCTCTTATTGAATGCTCGATTGTGAAAGTGAAAGTAGACAACAAGTTGGCTTCTTTAAAACGAACCCAACGAAAGGTCCGCATCTTGTTTCAAATTTGCAGGTTTGCACAGCAAATTCAATGACGCCATTTGCAACCAATTTTTAAGTACAGGCATTAAGTTATTGAAGAAAATTTATCACAATTTTTACTTTATATTGCATGTGAACATTTTGAGATACAAATATTTCTTTTGAAATTATATACATGTATATATATATATATATATATATATATATATATATATATATATATATATATATATATATATATATATATATATATATATATGTAAGCATTTGTAAATTGAATTTGTAGTATTACATTTTAAACAAATTCGAAACCTTTTTATTGGACGGGTTTTCAAAAGTCCGTCCTTTAAAATAGCGAAGTCCGGGCAGGCGTCGTCCGGCAGGTTTACCTTTCTGTTAGCCTTTCTGATAAACCCGTCCATAATGCAGTTAGGCGTTCTTCTTGTAAAGGCTTTATACAAATTAAGATTATTATTTTTTTTTCTTTTTGATGATGATGAATTTCTGATAGAATCTGTCATTTCAGTGCCTTCGACGCTTTGATTAATTACAGTATAGTCATTCAACCATTATAATACCACTCAATATATTTGCTAAACTGTTTTTCGGCAGATCAGTTAGTCAGTCAGACAGTGATCATGTATTCAATTAAACATGTTCACTTCACAAATGGCTGTCTCCCGACTGACCCATCACGAAAACATACCTATATATTTTTGACCCCCTTAAACCCCACTTTTATACAGTAAAACTGGGGTTTACAGGGGTATTCATTATTTTTCTTATTTCTGCTCAAAACATGCATTGTGGGTACTCGTTAGAACCGCCTCATCGAGGCGGTTCTAACGAGTACTCACAATCTATGTTTTGAGCAGAAGTATGAAAAATATCAGAATTTTTTATCTGAAAAATTTTCATTTTTTGGTGGTAAAATTTTCAGTATATTTGAATAGGCTTGTTTTCGTAATGATTTTCGCCTATATCAAACTATTTGTTTAGTCAGTATATTACTAAGTTCTTATTCAGCCAGTTGGTCAGTCAAACAGACTGTCATTATATATCTATATTGAATTATACAGTCTGACTTTATTAATGGCTGTCTCACAACAGTCTTATATATTATCTATTTCCAGTCAATTAAACTGAATTTGATCTTATAAATTATCAGGCAATTATATCCATTGTTTTACGTTAAAGCTTTCAGGCAGACAGCCAATCTAAGCCGAGCTGCCTGTCAGTCAGTCAGTCAGTCAGTCGGTCAGTCGGTCTTGTACAAATCAGAGGTTTCAGACGACTGACTGTACTGCTGAGGGATTATCTTCACGAGAGTGTGCCAGTCAGTGGTTAGTCTCCATTACGTTAATTAAATAAGCATCTCTGTTCGTGCGTTGGTCATTGTTTTGTCATTGTTCCTCATCTGTTAATCCCTTCTTCGTAGGTGCCTCGGAAAGGCTATGCTTCGTAATATGTTGTGGTATTTCCTGGGTATCTTCACTTACAGATTAGGAATTCCCAGTACTGAGAGCTTACCGCCGATATTTATCCTAAGGTTTCGAATGAAATAGTTTAAGTCCGCCACCCACCCCTTAGTTGTTTCTACTGCCATCTCCTCTGATGTTGTTTTTCTTTGTTTGTATGACGGTTATTGCAACTGTGCCTTTGCGTCAGTGGCTTCACATGTGGTGTTTGTTTTGTAATTATTTGTTCTTAATCTTTTCTTTCGGTATTTCGGGATGGGTGTGCTTCGTGAATGTTGTCTTTCCTGGGTAACAATATTTATACACTCTGTATGGTGATGTTAAATTCAAAGTACAATAAAAACATATATTTTCAGGAATATACAGTTGACCCTCGTTATCTCGACCTCGCTTATCTCGAATAACCGCTTATTTCGAAGTGAAATTCTGGTCCCTGTTTTAATAAGGAAATCTAAGAACAGGTAATAAAATATTGTGGAAAAGAGGAGACATTGCTCCTAAGGAGCAATTTCTCCTCTTTTCCACATTATTATTTTATATATTTCTAACTTCGGGAGTCAAATTACATATTCGTTTGTTAAATATGGTTGTTCGATTTATTGTTTTCCTCACTTCCGCAACTCTGATATGTCGATAGCGGATATCTCGAAGTGTTTCAGAGTCCATTGGAATTCGAGATAACGAGAGTCGACTGTATACATTTAACAAAGGAGATCCTGACAGACTGCACTGTTAAGCAGAATGTTTGTAAGTTTGCTGCTTGCATACGTTCAAGTTTATTTTCCGCGAGTTCTTCATCTATCTTTAGCCTAATGAAGTCTTTATAGAGATGAACTTATACATTTTCTGGGGAGGTAACACTTTCAAAATTGTTTATTCCCCTTCTAATGATGAGTCTTCTAAATAAGGAAATACAGTCGACTCTCGTTATCTCGAATTGCAAGGGAACCTAACCCTAACCCTAACTCTAACCCTCTCCTTAGGCGACAATTTGCAACAAATGTCAAAGCTTATTTTTCTGGGAGAAAATGAGGAAAAATATTTCATTTCTTTTTATTCAGCATACTAAGCGATAAACATAAACATGTCCATTACGGATATTAGTACTTTTCCTCGCGTAGTCTTATGTTCAAAACATATGTTCAAAATTTATATGATGGTCACAAATGATTCCTAAGTCAGTGACCGAAATTAGCTTGCTTGGCACAGACGACATTTTAGCTGTTTTTAGTTTTGTGAGTGTATTTGTTCTCTCAAGGGTCGTTGCTTTTAGAATTCATTGCAGAGTTTGGTAAAGATTTGTTAGTTGTTGGTGTTGGGAGCTACACGACCCAGTCAACCTGTTAAGGTCATGTCGCGCTGGTCAGTTAACCTACTCACACTTTCCATTACGAAAACATGCCTATTCGAATATATTGAGAATTTTACCACCAAAAAATGAAAATTTTCAGATGAAAAAATCTGATATTTTTCATATTAATGCTCAAAACACAGATTGTGGGTACTCGTTAGAACCGCCTCGGCGAGGCGGTTCTAACGAGTACCCACAATCTATGTTTTTGAGCAGAAATAAGAAAAATAATGTATACCCCTGTCAACCCCAGTTTTACTATATAAAAGTGGGGTTTAAGGGGGTCAAAATTATATAGGTATGTTCTCGTGATGCCCCGGACAGGCTTATTCCTCTCAGTGGTTAACCAGTACTGACAACTGCACCTCTTGAATCAGAGGAAAGGGTGGGGGCTGACCAATCTCCATAAAAAAATTATGTGGCAGAGCTGGGATTAGAACTTGCGATCACTGGATCTGCGGTCAGACGTGCTACTGGCTGCGCTACGGAGCCTCAGCAGAGTGTGGTAAAGGAAACAATGTTAACCCATATCCTGCTGAATAATTTATTAGCCACACCCATTTTCGACTATCAGCCAATCAGATTACATCATATAACGTTTTGGTTCAAATTCACAAACTGAATGACAAACAGTGTAGATCCTGATCAGATGGCTTCTTCAGAAGCCATCTGATTTGGATCAACACTGTTTGCAAAGGTATGGGTTGTCGTGAACAGCAGGATTTAAAGAGTTGAACTTTTTTGTCAGCAGTATGGATCATAATATTACACTCAATGTATCATAAACATTCAAGACGTGTTTTCTCGCATTAATATACAACTGAGCTGCATGAGAAATTGTGTCTTCGGGAAATACATAAACAGTAAGAATCACGTAGTTGTTAGTTAACGCCACGTTAAAAATTCTATCTTGAAATATAGCAAACACATTGATATTTTTTGCTGAAGAAATGTGAGTAGCTTGCAAAAAAAAATACTTTAGCTATAACAGTTAATGAGTTTGTTATTAACAAGCTCGTTAAGCTAAAGATGATTTTAACAACTGGGCCCTGGCGCACAATCTGACAAGGGCTTTTACGATACATCATTTTATTCAGCCGTGTACAATGAGTCTCTAAGAGAACAATGAAGACCTTGAGTCTGGCTGGGTAGCCGCTGTCCGCATAGCCCTGAAGACACGTTTTCATATGATACAGCAAACGAATGTGTATACAGGAAGCGAAAACCCAAAGAAAAGACACATGGGCTGCGTTCAATAAAACAAATCACTCGCGAGAGCATCGCGAAAACATGCCTATATAATTTTGACCCCCTTAAACCCCACTTTCATTTAGTAAAACTGGGGTTTACATGGGTATACATTATTTTTCTTATTTTTGCTCAAAACTATAGATTGTGGGTACTCGTTAGAACCGCCTCGGCAAGGCGGTTCCAACAAGTACCCACAAAATATGTTTTGAGCAGAAATATGAAAATATTAGAGTTTTTTTATCTGAAAATTTTAAGTTTTTGGTGGTGAAATTTTCTGTATATTTGAATAGGCGTGTTTTCGTAATGTTCATAAAAAAAAAGACTATTTTGCCTCTTCTGAACGGTTATTATAAACCCTTCTTATGTGACCTCAAATTAGATAATAGTCATTATTCTCGTTGACAAGACTTGATATTAGATCGAATAAATTATATGAATAATTAATAATTTTGCAAGGGATCGAATGTATAATATCAACCCAGTAAACCTTTCCATATTTGTGTTACGAACAAGCATACAAAAATTATCCGCATAGGCCGCCATCTTGCAGCTTGGGAATAGTTTGAGGATATTCGCTGCCATCCACCGAAAACTGTTACATTGCACAGAAATTGTGCTTTTGTTTGCGAGCAGCCGCGAACGTCTCGGTTAACTGAACGCAGTCCTGTACTCGTTTCCATTACGAAAACATGCCTATTCAAATATGCTGAAAATTTTACCACCAAAAAATGAAAATTTCAGATAAAAAATTCTGATATTTTTCATATTTCTGCTCAAAGAATCCCAGAATTACTCACAGTCTATGTCTTTGAGCAGAAATAAGAAAAATAATGTATACACTTGTAAACCCGAGTTTTTACTATATAAAAGTGGGGTTTAAGGGTGTCAGAATTATATAGGCGTGTTTTCGTGATGCGAACTGATAATTTACACTTAAGGGACAACGGTACACTTCCAAAGGGTAACAACTCTTTCAAAAATTGTTTTGGCCCTCTCTGAAAAGAGGTCTACTTTAAGAAGAAAGACTTTGCTTCCCTTGGACTTACTCTAAAAGGTAAACAATTGTATCTTTTTGGGCAAATTCTTTCCCTTTTAAAGTAGAAAAAAAAAAAACAAGAAGTCATAGAAGTTGTTCCCCTTGTAAAAAGTTGTGGAAAAATTGGCAAGTGAATCAAGACTTAATTGTCCGAGTTCCTCTCGCCTATGATATCCTTCCATATCAGTCGTTATTTACACGCAACCATGAAGTTATGAATAGATAGGACTTGCATGACAAACTAGTTTGTTGGTGTCCTGTAGGACAACATATTCAATTTCGAATTTTTCCTTCCAGATGTTTTTAAGGACGATCTGCGGCAGGAACTCGCTAGGTGTGACTGTAATGTCGGCAATATGTGGATGACACACTAAATCTTTCAGTAGCATTCCACCAGAGAAGTCTTCTGACATGTCATGTACCACTGGTTTCCAGCAATCGTAAGTTATCTGGTTACCGTCGCGACTATGGCTCATACCTACGGCCAGCAAACCAAATGGACTTGACGCAATCGCCTCCGATGTCATAGCCATACTTCCTGCTAATACAGAGCCGACGCTAGCAGATGTAATACCGCCAACGAAAGCGCCTGTGAGAGCACCAAGAGCCGTTTTGCTTGCTACTGCTCCAGCAATCGCTCCTGATGAAGTACCGGTTCCCACGGCGGTAGATAAGGCCACTTTTACCGGTTCAGATTGGAACCAAATCTTCACACCTGTCACCACTGCCCCAGCAGCGGTTCCTACAGCTGCTGGTATTGCATGTCCGGTGGAGGTAGCTATAAATGCACAGGCGCCAGCTGTAAGTATTGTCATCTTTGAGGAATACTGCAATAAATAAATTACAGCAATAATAACTGTATTTCATTAATGCCTTGGTGGGATTGGGGGAAAGGGTTAACCTGGTGGTACTTGTGGTACAGACGTTCCACCGGGAGTTTTAAACCCTACATATGCATATACACGTACTTGGGCACTAAAGTATGGATTCATTTATATACTTCCACTGCAGTATTTTCACCTATAATTATACTAAATGTAACCCTATTAGCGACTATCTGAAACGATAACAGGCCTCTTTGAACTTAAATATAATTATTGCATAAAAAGCAGTGCCGCACGTTATTAACAGCCGTGCATTAACCGGCGAAAAACCGTGTATTAACACGGCAATTCATGCGCTGTTAATGCACGGCTACGCAACTTTCAATATGCCTGTACCGGGGCCACAGAATTGCTGCCGTCACGAGATATGTACTACCCAGCCCTAGAGGAGCATAGTCCATGGAAATTACGTTAGCGAGAAATCGGTGAAAAGGCGAAACAAAATAGTGCAAGAAATTACGCAAAATATGGCAAAAGTTTTCAGTTTTTATGCAATAATAGTGATCGAACATGGTTTTTCAATGCATTAACATTCGCCAGGTTCGGCCTCGGTTTTCAACACCTCCTACGGGACCTGGCGAATGTTAATGCATGAAAAACCATGTTTGATCCCTATAATGATGTTACCCAGGAGCGGCCATAGTCATGACGCACAGCCTTACTGAGGCACCAAAAAAGAAGAGATGAGAAACAAAGAGGCATGACCGAACAAAACTGCTTATTTACAATCAGTATTAGCATTCACAAAAAGCTTGGTCTGCTCAGCACACTTTGTGTACTAAGCGCAGACCAAGCTTTCTATGAAAGCTTATACTTGTTTATAATAACGTTAAGCAGTCCATGGAAAATAACATTGCTTTTAATATAAAGTGATTCTAAAGCAACGTCAACTATTAAGATTGTCTACGCCCGAGGATGGGGTGTAAGATTGTCTACGCCCGTGGGTGGGGTGTAGACATACAAAGACTTGAAACTGTTATAGTTCTCAAAAACTGTCTTAGAACTGTCAGCATAAAGACTATTTGGGATCTTAAACTAGGTTTACTCACGCAAAACCGTGCCCTTAATTCCAATTCTAATATCAAAATTAAAACGGATAGGTAGATTAAAAATAAAATAAAGCGACAAAGTAGAAATTTTGTTGATGAGAATATTTTAAGGGTAGTTTACTCGGCTTCAGAAAATCGGAGTATTCGTATCAGATTGCTAAGCCGGGTTATCTAGCGATAATTGTTCTTATTTCTCCATGAAAAAATATGTTGTGGGTACTCATTTGAAGCGCCTCGGTGAGTTGCTTCTAATGACTACTCACAACATATGTTCATGGAGAAATGAATCAAAAAAGAATCCCAGAATTATGGCACTTCTAATGAGTACCCAAAGATTTTGTTTTAAGGAAAACTGGAGAAAATCAGTCCAGAATTATCACCAAATACTCCACCTTAACAAGGACTCTGTTATATATATACTTCAAACTGTAGAACGCGCAAACAAATCATATACTTCCCAATGAAAATTAAGATGAGGGAGGTGATATTCGAACTGCATGTATATAGTACATCATATATAGAAAGATAGACCTATCCCATACATCAAGAGTAACATGTGACTTATGCATTAGCCTACGTATACGATATTTATGTATTCTCGGGACTGGGGGCGGGGTAGGAGGGTGGGTGGAAACTTCCTACATATGACATAGTACGGATGTGCGTGCCGAACGGCCCCCTTTTTTAGCGCTGCCAGATATATGATTAGCCCCTTTTTTTTAAAAAAAAAAAAGTATGTGACTGACCCGATTTTTCTTGATTCGTATGTGAAAGGCCCCACTTTTTTGACATCCCGGTAAATGCGTGTATTTTTTCGCTCAGAGATTTGTCGAAGCTGCTTGTTCTCTTGATATTCAATGAATTGACTGCTATATTTGTCTATCTACTAGCAACATCAAAAGGCAGTCTATATGAATTGGTTAACATTTCGGACGATCAAGTATATGAATTGGTCCGTTTTTTCAAAGGTCAGATATATGAATGGGATATATATATAGGTTTCGAAATACTGGTTCCCACACCCGTAACACATTTACGCCCCCAACCCACCCATCACCCCGCTCCCCCTCCCCCTCCCCCCCCCCAGCCCAGCCCCTGCCCCACCACCACCCCACCCACCCGCCGAGTATGTATTTAACACTTCAGGGTGTACATATTGACTGTATGTCATTCTGTTTGAGTCAACCCAGCTCACTGAAGCATGCCACCTGTACAAATATGCAAAGCCAAATTTTGTTGTATTTTCCGGCTGATCTTATATCTTATATAGATCTTTTGGTCGTCAGTGGACACGAAAACGAAAGTAGAACTAGCATAACATTGATTTTCAGTACATTTATTTGACCGCGCCTAGAGAATAAGCAGAGTACATGCAAACAACACAGGCCGAGATTAGCCTGAACATACGCGCAGTCAGATCGAAGCTTTCGCTATACACTTACAGATCACTCGGTACAAAGAACGATATGGACGGAAAGCAAAATCCCTGATGAGCCTGCGTCATCAGGGGCGGATCCAGGGTTATTTCTGTGGGGGCGGGGTTCGATTTGATCAAGTTACTATACTTGCTCTATGTATTCGGAAAGACAGGCCCGAGCAAACAGTGTAGACCCAGATCAGACGCCGCAAAACGCGGCGTCTGCTCAGGGCCTACACAGTTTGCCACTTATCCAGCAATTTTGCACGCATTCATAGGTAGTGAGCCGGATTTGATGAAAAGAAGTATAAGGTAAAAAGTGGTGTGATTTATTTAGGGTAAATACGGTATCTCAAATTTATCATTTATCCAAACTTTCCTTTGAAAATGAAATTTTAAGTCAAAAAAGGGTTTCGAATGAACCTCCCAACCCCCCTCTGAATCCGCCCTTGTCATCTAAATCGGCGTATCGCGTACAGTTTTCTTGGCGCGATCAAAACAGTGACCCAGTCTCGGACCCCGGCAGTATCAGATAAATCAATGTAAACGAAAGTGCATACAGGCCAAAAAGAACAAGTAACCAAATAAAGTGTCGCACTACGAAAACATGCCTATTCAAATATACTGAAAATTTTCCCATCAAAAAATGAAAATTTTCAGATAAAAATTATTGATATTTTTCACGTTTCTGCTCAAAACATAGATTGTGGGTACTCGTACCACAATCTATGTTTCTGAGCAGAAATAAGAAAAATAATGTATACCCCTGTAAACCCCAGTTTTACTATATAAAAATGGGGTTTAAGGGGGTCAAAACTATATAGGCATGTTTTCGTGATGAATATGCATTCTGTGGCGTCTGATCTTCGTCAAAATCAAAATAATATTTACAAATAACATTTATTTAACGCTTAGCAACCTAGGTAAAAAATTCAGCAAACGACATTTCGAACTACTTTTATTTATTTGTGTATTTATTTATTTTTCTTTTATTTTCCCGTGAAACAGGATTGACGTTTCATGCAAATTGTCTGGAAAAAAATCGTCTCCAAGGCAGACGATTTGCATGTAATTCAAATACTGTTATCTGGGAAAAATAAGAAAATTAACGTTAATTTTTGTCTGCATGAATTTACCTAGAGTAGTGAAGAAAATGAATCTTTATGAAAATTGCAGTACACTGTATATTTCAACCCTTTTTTGCATACATATAAAATTGAATAAAAATATATTTTAAAACTTACCTCTGCTTGTAGAGATATAGTTGCGTGAACTGTTTCGTGACTTTATATTAAAAGAAAACTACAAGATACAAACAAAGAATGAAACCGAAAATGGGTTTGCCGTATGAGTTGGCTTTTTGGAAAACGAAACCAACAACTGCGTCGTTTAGCACGACTATGTATTAGTTAAAACAACCCTATCAAAACTTGTATCTGCATCCGCGCTGTCTGATCAGGTCTACGCTATAGTCTCAAACAAAACATATTTCTCATGAGTCGCGTGAACGAACAGCTTAAACCATGATTAGCATGCACAAAGCGGATGCACATACTGTACGGAGTCATAAGGTACTATATACAGGGGCCCATGAGACACCGGACATGAAACAAGCATTTGGGAATTTCAATCTTGGAAAAAACGCCCAAGCCATCATGCAATAATCTCTAATCTGCGCAATAGTTTACCTGGAGGAGTCGTACTGAAGACAACTGTTTTCATAGACGTTTAGACGAATTTAGGTAATCATTTAACCTTTTCTACCACTCTAGATATACATATATGGGTATATTCAGCAGACGATAAACTAATGATATTTTCTTATTTTTTTTTCAAAAATACACTTTTATACTTCATGCAAATTTTTCTCCAGAGAAGATAATTTGTATGAAATGTCAACGTCTGTTTTCTAGGGAAAATAAGAGAAAAAATATTTCAAATTGACGTCTGATGGAAAATTTTGCCTATCATGCTAAACGTTGCGGATTTATTTTTTTTTGTTTCAAACAACAGATTGTTTTTATTTATAACTTAGCCTCGTTCGCCAGGCGACTATTAAAAATAGACTGCTATCGAGCTGCGCAAGGAACTGGACTATTTATAACTATGCCTCCATTGGAGATAATTTGCATGAAATGTCAAATCCCTGTTTTCTGGGAAAACCTCCATTGGAAACAATTTGCATTAAATGTCAAATCCTGTTTCCTGGAGAAAAATAAGAAAAATATTTCAATATGTCGTCTGCTGAAAAATTTACCCAGAGTGCTGAGCGTTAAGTTTAGCGTATTATTGGACTAGTATGAACGGATCTGTCTGCCTTTCAGCACTCTGTGGGTTCATAGCTACGAATAAGAATTGTACTTATTTTGCTTCCCGTTTTATTTGTATCTTTCGTGCTTCTCTTTAAATGAAGCATTACGTAATATAGCTTTGGATTTTTTTTTTTTTTTTTTACATATGGAGCGTGTTCGATTAGCTCACTAAGGACTTTTAAGCTCACCTGAGCGATGCTCAGGATGAGCTATTGTGATCACTTTTCGTCTGTCGTCCGTCCGTCCGTGTGTCCGTCCGTCGGTTAACATTTTCAAACGACTTCTCCTCTGAAACCGCTGAGCCAATTTTGCTCAAATTTCATATGGAGCTTCCTTAGGGTGGGGGAACGAAAAATTGCTAAAATGATCGCGGTCCGTTGTCCAAGATGGCCGCCATGCCCATATATGGTAAAAACCTTTAAAATCTTCTCCAGAACCGAGAATGCCTTTGGGCTGAACCTTTGCTGGAATCATCGGGGACGGAAGGTCTACCAAAATTGCTAAAAGAATTGTCGTATGTTGACGTCTGACCTTTTTACGGCAAGGTCGCTTCCCTATGCATTTGTATGAGCCCTATACATTTAAATGGGAAAATTGTTGAAAATTTCAAAGGACCTCTGAGCCAATTTTGCTCAAATTTTATATGGAGCCACTTTAGAGATTGCTAAAATTGTCCCGGTCCGTTGACCAAGAAGGCCGCCATGCCCATATATGGTAAAAACCTTTAAAAATCTTCTTCTCCAGAACCAAGAATGCCTTGGGGCTGAATCTTTGCACGTCATTGGGGACGAGAGGTCTACCGAAGTTGTTAAAAGAATTGTCGTATGTTGACATTTGACCTTTTTACGGCAAGGTCAAGTTTGCTTCCCTATGCATTTGTATGAGCCCCATACATTTGAATGGGAAAATTGTTGAGAATTTCAAAGGACTTCTCCTCTGAAGCCACTGAGCCAAATTTGCGCAAATTTCATATCGAGCTTTCTTGGGTCGGGGGAACGAAAGATTGCTAAAATGGTCGCGGTTCATTGACCAAGATGGCCGCCATGCCTATATATGGTAAAACTCTTTAAAAATCTTCTTCTCCAGAACCGAGGATGCCTGAGGGCTGAATCTATGCACAAATCATTGGGGACAGGAGATCTATCAAATTTGCTAACAAGATTGTCGTACGTTGACATTTGACCTTTTTACGGCAAGGTCAAGTTTGCTTCCCTATGCATTTCTATGAGCCCCATAACATTTGTATGGGAAAATTGTACAGAATTTCAGACGACTTCTCTGAAGCCACTGAGCCAAATTTTCTCAAATTTTATGTGAAGCCTCCTTAGGTTGGGGGATCAAAAGATTGCAGAAATGGTCGCGGTCCGTTGACCAAGATGGCCGCCATGCCCATATATGATAAAAAAAACCTTTAAAGATCTTCTTCTCCAGAACCCAGGAGGCCTTGGGGCTAACTATTTGCACAAATCATCGGGATCAGGAGATCTACCGAAGTTGCTTAAATGATAATCCTACTTTGACGTTTGACCTTTTTACGGAAAGGTCAAATTTGCTTCCCATGCATTTATACGGGCCCTATACATTTATATGGGAAAAACTGTTGAGAATTCATGTTTTGGACATCTCCTCTATAATCCAGTTGAATCGAAACTTGATGATGAGCATTATCGCGCTTATGAGACTCAAAATAGCTAAATGATCAAATAGAAAAATCCAAGATGGCACCACAGCCACCATCTTGAAAATCAGTTTTCGACATCTCTTCTCAAACCTTAGATCGCTTTAAGCCGAAACTTCCTCTGTAGCAACAGGATGATTTCTGGATCGAAACAAGCTAAAATTGTGCCGATCGAAAATCCAAGATAGCCGCAATGTTTCTGCTCTATTGAGCAAGATGGCCACCAGAGAAACTAATAGAAACTCTTCAAACGACATCTCGTCATTGGCCAATGGCCTGACTTCAAAATAGTTGCACAGAAGTATTCCACCAATGGCCCTCAACCAAAATTACTAAAATGGCTCCGCTTGGCTGAACAAAATGGCGGCCAGAGCTAAAAATAGAAAAACCTTTAAAAGACATCTCTTCTGCAGCCAGTGTCCTGATTTCAAATAATTTCACAGAAGTGTTCCTCTTATGGCCCTTTACCAAAATTGCTAAACAAGTTCTGCTCGGCTGAACAAAATGGCCGCCAGAGTTAAAAATAGAAAAAAAAAACCTTTAAACATCTCCTCCTTGGCCAATGGCCTGATTTCAAAATGATTTTGCAGAAATGTTCCTCTTATCACCCCTTACCAAAATTGCCAAAATGGTTCTGCTCTGATGAAAAAAAAAAAGGTCACCAGAGCTAAAAATAGAAAAGCCTTTAAAGGACATCTCGTGGCCAGTGGCAAGATTTCAAAATAATTTCACATCAATGTTCCTCTTATGCCCCTTTGCGAAAATTGCTAAAATCTGCTCTGCTGAATGAAATGGTTGCCAGAGCTAAAAAAATGATAAAAAAAAAAAAAAAAAAAAAAAGATTAAAGAACAGAATAAGTAGATGAACCATAAGACTTCTGAAAAATATCTGAACTTTTTTTTATTTGTTACGTTTTGAAAATTTCAGCAGTTTAACCTTGTAAGCAAGATATCTCAAAAACTGTTTAAGCCATTGCCTTGTCTACAAATTATCGCTTGAAAAGAAGTTTATGTGTAAAGTTGAAAGAATGAATGTCAAACAGCGTAGATCCAGATGAGACGGCTCATATGATCCGTCTCATCTGGATCTATGCTGTTTGCAAAAGCCTATTATTATCGCCTGTGGCAGTTAAAGAATCACATTTTTGTTCGATTTTACCTGTTACATTGAAAATTTATTAAACTTTGGCGTACCATTGTCCCGTATCTCTATGTAAACATGAACAAAATTTGCGCCGGTACTTAGACGTTTACGTCTAAATATTTTGTCTTACGTCTGGATGAAACACCATGTCAAACATTCTCGTGAAAGTGGGTAAAAGGCGGATACAAGGAAATGCTTGTTCAAATTCGCCTTCTGGCTGATCCAGATCTGACGGTAAGCACACTTTTACCCCGGACATTAGGAAAAATATCCTGTTAGGTAAAGAGTATTGGAAAAAATGGTGCATGCCATCTGCATATCTGCAGTGGCGGTTTTACTCAGGTTGTGGCCCGTGGACCTCTTGTTATATTTGCCGGGATTGTCGGTTTGTGACGATCCCGGCAAATATTTATAAAAAAAAATCTTATTTCAAACTGTGTTATCAACAGATTAATGTCTGTTTTATTTTCATTTTAATTAAGAAATTTCATAAAGCTTAATAAAAGCAAACATTAACTCTTTCGGTGCCAAATTTCAGACGACATTTGTCGCGATTGTTCCCGAGGGACTGAACTAACAACACTTATTGGTGTAACAGAAGAGCTATCCCTATCTATATATTATTTAAGCATGTTAACATGACATAATTGTTTTTGTCTGCGTCTCCCAGGAGTGTTAACAATGTAATTTACATTACTAATCTGTTTATCTACAGTGTAAGGGCCGTAATATCTGGCTTGCAATGGTTTGCCAGGAATAGGCAAAAGAGCAAGTACCCTGTCTCCAGGCATGAATTTTCTTTCTTTTGCATTTTCATCATACCAACGTTTCATTTTCCTTTGTGCTGACTAGGGATTGGTCCGAGCAGCTTCACAAGCTTTAGACAGTCGGTATTTAAAATCTGACACATACTGAAGTAAGTTCAAAGAACTGTCATCAACTGAGAGAAATTTTTCTTTCAAAAGTTTCAAAGGTCCACGCACAGTGTGGCCAAATACCAGCTCAAATGGACTGAAACCAAGAGTTTCCTGAACAGATTCTCTAACAGCAAACAACAACAAATGAATGCCTTCATCCCAATCTTTTTCAGTGTCAAAGCAGTATGATCTGATGATATTTTTCAGTGTCTGATGAAATCTTTCCAGGGCACCTTGACTTTCAGGATGGTAAGGCGATGACTTATATTGAGTAATGCCCAACTCATGCATGACCAGTTGAAAAATTCCTGACATGAGATTTGAGCCCTGATCTGACTGAACAGACTTTGGGAGGCCTACAAACGTGAAAAACTTTACTAAAACCTTAACAATATTCTTTGTTTTAATATTCCTAAGTGGAATGGCTTCTGGGAAACGTGTAGAAGCACACATTATAGTGAGAAGATACTTATGGCCTGACTTTGTTTTGGGCAAGGGACCAACACAGTCAATAATTATTCTGCTAAAAGGTTCATCAAAAGCAGGTATGGGCTGTAAATGAGCTTTTGGTATTATCTGGTTGGGATTTCCTACCATCTGACAAGTATGGCAAGATTTACAAAATTGAGAAACGTCAGATTTTAACCCTGGCCAGTAAAAATGGTTAAGAATTTTGTGATAGATCTTGTTTATACCTAAATGATCTGACATGGGAGTCTCATGGGCCAAGTTCAAAATTTCAGGGCGATAAACACTTGGAACCACTATTTGGTGAGTTACAGTCCGTCCACTCATCGTCTGCTGAGACATCAGGAGGACGCCATTTTCTCATTAAAATGCCATTTTTGACATAAAAACAGACTGGGACTTGATCTGTTTCTTTCTCGTCAAAAGCCCTTTCAAATAAAGGCAAAATTTCAGGATCATTATGCTGTTCCTTACAAAGCTGTGACCTTGACACCAAGTCATGACCTTGACCTTGGTCATTTAATATTGAAGAGTAATGACTGGACTCCGACTTGTCACTTAAGTCTGTCTGCTTGCCAGACAGGCTGAATGAAAGAGAATTTGTAATCTCATGTTTAAAAGACTGACCCAAACAGGTATCAGTTAAATCAATGTCTTCATCATACTGGTTTGCTTTCTTAGCCACGGCCCTAGTAACGGCACAAGATGGGTAAAGATCAGGGATTTCCTGCTCAATGGGATCAGGCGGCTGATCAATACAAGGTATGTTAGTCAAAAGTGAATTTACCACAACCTTATCTCCTGCTTTGCCTAACAGTAAGTGAACACCTTTAAAAGGTAAAGAAGGTCGAATACCGACCGCCACTAAACCAGTCACCAAGTCTGAGGATAAATACATGTTATCAAGAGGAACATTAACAAATCCACACTCTGCACCCTGAATAAGGACACTTGTCCCAGAAGAAGTCTTCTCAGAAAAAGCAGAGTATCTGCTAAAATAAGGGATTGAGAAGCTCCGGTATCTCGTAAGATTTTAATTGGGGTAGACTGGGCATAGTCACTATTTAGTGACACAAAACCATCTGATAAGAATGGTTCATAAATTTCCATAACAGAATTAGACTCAGGCCTTTCGGTCTGGATAGGATCTTCCTCCTTAACACATGATTGTGGTTTTGACCGTAAAGAGGTAAGGCCTGTAGGTTTAAGCCCCTCTTGTTTTTCTTTCTTTCTTTTCAAATGTAAGCATTCAGAAATAATATGACCTGTCGTTTTGCAATAATTGCAAATTGGTTGAGATAAGGGATTTTGATCCCTGTTTTCACCAGAAGATTTGGATTTAGGAGTAAATGTTTGGCTATAACTGCCAGATGAATTACTAGGACTATATTTGGATCCTGATTGTGGAAAAAATGATCTTCTAGAGGGATTTGACTTATTAATAAAGGAAAATTTATGTGTTAAAGCATAATCATCTGCAAGTCGAGCTGCAGCTTCCAAAGTTTCAACTTGTTTTTCATCTAAAAAGGACTTAATGTCTGAATTTATGCACCTTTTGAACTCCTCTACAAACATGAGCTGCCTAAGGTTTTCATGATTAGAGCCCATTTTCTTTGAAGAGCACCACTATCAAATAACTGTTCTTTAGTTCTAGCAAATTCTACATGGGTCTGCTCATTTTCTTTCTTACAGTTCCTAAATCTTTGCCTGTAAGCCTCAGGGACCAACTCATAAGCCTTAAGAATTAATTCCTTTGCAGTATCATAACTGGAGCTCTGCTCGACAGTCAGCTGTGTATAAATTTATCGAGCCTTCCCAATTATAACACTTTGCAAAAGCAAGGTCCAATGCTCGTTTGGCTATTTTAAATTTTCTGCTACTTTTTCAAAATGAAGAAAATATTTGTCAACCTCTTTTTACTGAAATGGAGGAAATAATCTAATGTGTTTGGTAACATCAAAATGAGAGCCAGAGTCTAAAGGTTGCCGTTTTACTGTCATATTTTGCATTTCTAGTTCTTTCATTCTTAAATTAAACTGTCTCTCTCTTTCTTTTTCTTCTGCATTAAATTTTAATTTTTCCCTTTCTATCTGAATTTGTCTTTCTTTGTCTTTCTCTCTCTCTTCCATTTCCATTCTTTCTTTCTGCATTTGTCTTTCTTGTTCAATTTTAAGTTTTTCCTGCTCTAATCTTAATTTTTCTAACTCAATTTGCTTCTGAATTTCAAGCTCTCGCATTTGCAAACCTGCATGTGTAACGAGAACAAGAGACAAAGCAGTTAAATCAAGTAATTCCTTATCAACCTAAAATTGGACCAAAACATTTTTTATTTCCTGTTTTAACATGGACTTGTTGACGTTAGTCAATTCATAGTGAGCAGCGATATTCAACAAATCTGACTTTTTGGCCAAATTTAACAGTTCCTGCGAAGGCGCAGCAATAAAAGCTTGAAGGTCAAATGACATGATTGCTTTTTGCTGGTTTTATCAAGTAAATTTATCAATCAGAGTTTATTTACTGATATTTTTCAAAAGTCAATACTTGCTTTATTTTTTTTTAATTGTAATATTTTTTGAAAGTCAATACTTGTTTTTTTTTTTGTTTTTTTTTTTTGTTTTTGTTTTATCAAATAAATATTTTTATATTTACTGAAATTTTATAAAAGTCAGTACTTGTTTTATAGCAAACATATTTTTTTTTTTTATAAAAATCTATATTTGTTTTCTTTAAAAAGCTCAAACATGTTTTAGCTCAAGAAAATGTTCGATCCCGGACGAGCCCCCAATTTCTGTTACGAGCCAGGCGTAACGAGAAAGAAATGAAAGTGAAACCAGCAACAAGCTTTAAATTATTAACAATATTTATCTACAAAAAAAAAAAGATAAGATTCAAAACAAAAGAATGTAAGTGAACAGTGCCTTTCAAGTTTATGTCACAAAGTCCCTCTGAAATAATCCACGATAATTTATAATTAATAGATCCTTTGAATAACAGTTTCTGATTCCACATGGCTCAGTTGGATGCGCCGTCCGACTGGAGACCAGGAGGTCACGGGTTCAACCCCCGCCGAGGTCGGCAACATTCTTTCGTGGAGATTGATCATGAAATATTTTCTACGGTCATTCTCTCCCTTCCGCTGATTCAAGAAGGGCAGTTGTCAGTTTCTGGCGAAAGAATGTGCACAATACTGGTTAACCGCTTAGAGGACTAAGCCTGCCCAGTAAACGTGTGGTTAGGTAAACTGACCGCGCTCGACATGACCCCATTGGGTTAACTGGGCCGTAAAACCTCAACACAAACAAACAATTTAAAGTTCCTGAATTCAGAATTTAAGTCCAAAATGAATAAAATATTAAAGTAATCCAGTATAGAATAATTTCCAGTGAAAGCATACAAAGATGCCCAGATGAAAATCTGTTCTCCTTATATAATATCAAAGAAGGTTCTAGAAAAAGAATTTACTACAAGCATCTCTTACTTTCCAGTTCCAATCAAGAAACTTCTAGATCTTCCATGACATGCCAAAAATAACTCAGTCCAGAATCAAGGACGTAAACATCATGTTAACATAATGTTCTAGAAAGTTATTTTTGGAAACATTGTAAATAAAGCTATTTATGGAAACATAGTAAACATGTTGTTTAAAACATTTGAACACCCTGTTATATAACATGTGTAACCGCTGGACATTCATGGTTGGACATTCGAATGTCGAATGTATAATGGCTCGACTTTCGAAATTCGAATGTCGAATTTCTAATTGCTCGACATTCGAATGTCGAATGTCTAACAACTAGACATTCGAATGTTAAATGTTGAATGTCGAATATCTAATCTCGAATGTCTTATGGCTCGAATGTCAAATGTCTAATGGCTCGACTTTCGAATGTAGAATGTCGAATATCTAATGGCTCGACATTCGAATGTCGAATGTTGAAAGGCTAACAACTAGACATTCGAATGTTAAATGTCAAATGTCGAATATCTAATCTCGAATGTCTTATGGCTCGACATTCGAATGTCGAATGTCTAATGGCTAGACATTCGAAAGTCCAATTTCGAATGTCTAATGGCTAGACATTCGAATGTCGAATGTCTAATAGCTCGACATTCGAATGTCAAATATCGAATGGCTAGACATTTGAATGTCGAATGTCTAAAGTCTGGACATTCAAATGTCGAATGTCTAATAGCTCAACATTCAAATGTCGAATGTCGAATGTCGAATGTCTAATGGCTAGACATTCAAATGTCGATTGTCAAATTTCTAATGGCTCGACATTAGAATGTCGATTGTCTCGACATTCGAATGTCGAATAACAAATGTCTAATGGCTCGACATTCAAATATCGAGTATCGAATATGTAATGTCTCGACATTCAAATGTCCAATGTCGAATGTCGAATGTTTAGCCAACTTCACGCAGCTGAAAATCTACTTTATTTTTACCTTATAGTTTAGAATAAAAACATACATTTCATATTATCTATTTCAGTCGGTATATAACGTAAAATGGTGGTGTGTACAGGAGTCGCAGTAGCTACCGTACTAACAGGCGGCACAGCCGCTGTTATCGGCGCAGGTGTGGGGGCATCTGCCGGGAGTGGAGCGGCAGCCGTCGGGACAGGTGCTGCTATAGGAACAGCTGTCGGTTCAGCAACCGCTGGTGGAGCGATTGCAGGTGCGAGCACAGGAAGTGTAATGGGTGCAGCAGTTGGTGCTGTAGCGGGTGGGACGTCAGCAGCGGGAGTTGGCGGAAGCGGAGTGGGTCTCGGTAAGGGATATATTTGTCATTGTCTAATATATAATTAACACTGTATCTGCAATTTTATCAGATGTATTCAACAGAAGTCCCCACAAAATAAGACTCCTGAATCGCTCACCTGCCAATCTCGCAAAGGCTGGTATAAAGCCCTTTCCTTGTTGTAACTGTGTGGTTAAGCCAGGGAAAACAACCTTGACCTTTGTCATGCTGAATAAATTAAGATGTTATGCCCGCATTTAATTTTCTGCCAATGAGATTATTTGATCTAGGTTGTTGATACAAATTCACATATTTAATGGCAGTGCAGATCCAGATCAGTTGGCTTTTTCAGAAGCCAACTGATCTAGATCTACACTGTTTGCAAAGGCAGGATATATCCGGGTTCAGCAGAACAAGGATTAGGTTTCTGGGCTGCGTTAAATAAAGCAAAACATTCGCGAGCGTTTTTTCCCTAGCTATTTTGTATCTTTTGCGAAACTTGATATTAGATCGAAAATTCTATATTAGTAATTATTGATTTTATTTATGGGATCAAATGTTTAATATTACCCAGTAAAACTTTCCACGAACAAGCATATAAACATTTTATTCGCACAGACTACCATGTTGGTTGTGCCGAAAGACAGCCTGAGAATAGTTCGCGGATACTCGCTACCGTCCGCCGAGAACTGTCACAAAAAGAAAGGAAAGCCAAGTTTGCTTTTGTATGGTTTTCGATTAAGTGAACCCAGCCCAGGCCACACCTTAAAAAACTTGTCAGCCACTGATACTGAAGCACGTTTTAACTGGGATATCGATAGCATGGTACAGTTGCATCAAAAACTTACAAAAACGTGATGATTTTGATTATGACTGTTAGTTTCCATACCTAGATGTGATATTCGTCACTCTACCTCGTATGGGATGCACCTATCTCAACTTACTGATGTTGGGAACTTGATGTGGCTCTGATAGCATCAGTTCCTGAACTCATTTATTTACTTTAATTATTTCGCACAGGTATTATTTATGTAAACGATTTTAACAATTGACTGCTGAACTCCTTAAACAAGGCTGTCAGTATCATAATTTCATTGATGGTGATATCCCTCGATCTAACTCGTATGGAATATACAAATCTCAACTTATTTGTTTTGGAAGAGTATCTTCTCATGTCAGTGATTTAACCCTTAAAGCGCCAGTCACGACTATTGTCGTCTGCTTTGTCTTCTGCCCGTTACTTTAAAAGTCATTTTTGCAAACAGTGTGGACCCAGATCAAACTGCTCCTTTAGGAGCAGTCTGATCTGGGTCCACACTGTTTGCCTGTATGCAAAAATAGGTTTGAAAAGTTTGCAAGAATATTCAGCAGACGACATAAACAGACGACATTTTCAGATGTAGGTTTTCTTGGCGCTTTAAGGGTTAAACAATCGGAATAAACTACTTACGCAATGCTATCGACATCGTAAACGCCAAAGCTTTTCTTTAAATGTTATCGTTGACATTCCGAATTGATTGATAAAAACATTAAAACTTCGTTGACTCGAACACCAACGGCTCAGTTACATGGTTGATTCGAACTCGTTTTTGAGTCCCTAGAAAATTCTTTCGGTCGCTCAAGAATACAAATATTTAGGGATATTTTACAGCAAGGTTCTTATTTTATCATAAAAATATATGTTGTGTGTAATCGTTAGAATCCGCATCATCGATCGAAAAGACATCCCTAGATTATTCACATTTAGCTCCTGACATTGCGCTAAGATTAACCCTCAGTGGCTCGAACGACACATGTCTAGAACAAATTTTCATGGTCCCAACGATGTTCGAGCCATTGAAGTTCAACTGTACAAAGATACTTTGACAACACTTCTGCAGCAGGGTATATCGGAACCAGCGTTTTACGGTGACCTTGTCGATATATATTGATTTATAATTTAGGAAAATGGTTGGGAAATCCGTTTTTAAAATAATAACCCTTTATATAAAAGGGCAGGCTACGATGTTGCTGTTATGCGACAGACAACATGTTTAATTTTTAACTAAATCATGGTTGATATCTTTGCCTTCCCCTTTAACTGCATGGCGGTGGACTGGGTCTCCTATGCTGAGACGGTGCCGATCTAAACATTTACATTAGAGGGTCGATATGTACAGTGTTATCTCTACTCGGGCCATTCGTGGTTCAAATGGTAGTTTTCTTGGGCTCTGGCTGTCAGTCTGGGGTGTTTGTCACGAGTATTAATCCTTGTTTCCGTCCTTTTGGAGATGGATGTACCCAAAGAAATAACAGTTTCCATACCTGCCAAATTTAAACACTGGATGAGCATTAGAACATACATTTGATAGAAGACACACCGAGTTTAGATCAAAGCGCATCGTCGGTCATAGAGATGATGTCGTTTAACTAGTTTCCCGTTACGGGTCTGTGGAACATTTCGATTGTAATGGTAACCAGTCAAATTGACCGATGGGTACCAAAACAAAATCTTGGTACAGCTACCTGCTCAAAGATCATTACTGCCAAGATTTGCTTAAATCGCTTTGGCACAAAGTTTTTGAATGATATGTCGTTTAAAGACTTCCCATTTTAAAATTAACAGTTGCCATGAAAACCAAATAAAATTGTAAATAGATACAAAACATAATCGGACCCATCGTTTCGATCGAGTAAAACTACAGTCGAGCCCCAGTGGCTTTGGGACATTGGAAATTTGCTCGAGACATGGGTAGTTCGAGCGGCTGAGAGTTAATCATAGCGCTAGGTCAGGAGGCAAATTGGGATAATTTTGCGAAGTCTTTTCTGTCTTCTATACTCGTATAATAATGGTATGTTGAGTGTACTCATTAGAATCGATTCTAATGAGTGCAAGCAACAAATAATTTCATGATATAATAAGATTTCATTAAAATATCCCTAAATATTTTTTCATGAGCTATCGAAAGAATTTCGTAGGGACTCAAAAACGAGTTCGAATCAGCCATGGTAAACAAGCCATCGGGGTTCGAGCTATTGAAGCTTAACTACAGTTTATTTCCCTAGCAGCTGTTTCTGCTGACTGTTGTAAGGTGGTGCTTCTGTTACACTTCTTTGTGTGTTGGCTATTGCAACTGTGCCGTCGTGTCTTGTCATTGTTTGTTACGTATTTCTTCTTCTTTTGGTGTCTCGGTGCTTTCGGGCTGAAACCGAGCAGAAACGTGCGCAGCGGAAAGCTAGGCCTCTGCAACAGGCAGTTTAGAGCTAAGATTGGTCACTCGTATCAGCCATCTTAGAACACACAAACAATAGATTTCACGCATTAGATTAGGATTGCTCAATGTGTCAGTAATGACAGCCGAACAATATATAGCTTTCGGGTTGAGCTTCGTGACTGTGGCCTTTACTTGGTTACTTCATTTACAATTTTTGTACAGTACTGTTTGAATCCAACAGCTGAATAAACTTGAAAGAACTGGTGGAGTGTTCTAAAGTATCTGGGAATGTGCCAAAGTTAAAGTCCAAATATGAACGACAAATAAAGTTAGTGCAGTTCGCCCTGCTAAAGTTTAATTTTGAAAAAAAAAAAAAAATAGTTTACGATGTCGAGACAGAGCCACAATCACGGAACAAAGTCTACCAATGACACCAACAGGAAGGGCAAACAAACCATGACAGATACCCAGCTAGCATTCTACATAAATCTACATCGGGCCGTCATCGGCCCGTCAGCTACCCTGACGGGCCGATGACGGCCCGATATAGATTTACGTAGAATGCTGACTGGGCTTCTTGCTGTATGTCATGATAATGGCAGATAGTGCACATGACAGATAGTGCACATGCCACAAACTAAAGACACTTAAGAGTAACCAGCTCCCTGGGTGATCACAATGCTAGATAGGATCCCCAAAGCAACAATAAGACAACGAACAGGGCAAACTATGAGCAAAGCCCCAGAGCGTGCAGCCCCAAGGCCACACGAAGAAAACATCACCAGAACCACCGCCCTAGAATGCTCAATAGTAAAACCTACACGGTGGAAGGTTAATTCAACTTTACTGATACAAAATCATCTACCAAAATCTGACCGTTTGTTCTCGCCTGTCATTTTTTGTCCATGTCTATCCATCTCAATCCATGAAATTGCGATGAGTAATGTTAAGCGTGGTATTGACATTTTCTAAAAAGATCCCTTTGACAAGGGATTGATATTGTATCAAAGAAGAAAATTCCCATCTGATAATATACTCTTTCTTTGGAAACAGGAAGCACATTTTTAGAATGCGTTTAGCCGCAACGTCAGAAAACGTTTCTCCAGACATGAGCGCCCAGCGAAGATTCAGATTACCTTGTGCATTCGCACAGCCTGAACAGAATCTGCACGGATAACCAAGGATGCGCAAATTTTTTTTATGCAGACAACGAAGACAGATCAAACTGCACGGATGCGCAGGCTGATTTGAATTTTATTTGGCGCATATTGCAAAAGGTACCTTTTATCCCATTGCGGCTCACAGTTTTAGAATAGCCACCTTCATTGCATGTGCGCCCAGGAAAGATTCAGATCGACCTGCGCATCTGCGCAGGTCGATCTGAATCTTCGCTGTCCGTCTGATGCTTTGGATCCTGGCTACTCAGAGTGCCCAGAAAAGAATCTGATCATGCTGCGCGGATGCACAGGCTGATCTGTCTTCGCTGGGCGCACATGCAGTATTGTGGGGAATACTGTGCCCTGGTTCAGTTGCTGTTCTTTTATTCAGGTGCTATTGTAGTGGGCACAGGAGGCTGGGGATTACTGGCCATTGGTACTAGTGTAAAACCCGAGGGAGATCAGACAACATATGACTGCTGGAAACCAGTTGTACATGACAAGTCAGAGGATCCATCAGACGGAATACTAATGAAAGATTTGGTTAGCCATCCACATGTTGCTAAAGTTACCATTACTGAGGGTATCTGCACCGATCTGCCCCACATTATCCTTGAAAATGTCTGGAAGGAGATGTTTGAGATCGAATACCTTCTGTTACACGACACGGGAAAGATAGTTTGTCACGCAAAACCTGTTTTGTGAAATACGCTTTGAAACTTTACACTATATCATGGAAAAATGGTCCAACCATGTAGTAAAATTTGCCAAATGAAATGCTTGATTAAACGACACTGTATATATGCGTTAATATGTCACGTTCGGCACATGCATCGTAATGAATAATATGTTTGGTTCTTGTGTACGATTTCCGTGCCCATAAAGTGTAGCTATGCACTATGTTGACGTTATGATTGAAGAATTGGTGAAATTATTGCGAATCTCCTGAAATTTCGGTATGATCTCTGTCAGGAGATTTGACATAACTCCGCCAGTCCATCTTCTACAAAGCTGAAATCTTAGCTTTTAGGTTGAATACATCGTTTTATTTTATTGTTAGCGGTAAAATTTGTGTATATCTGGTGAAAATAAAAGTGGCATCAATCACTACTGAATTGATATCGTATTATTTCACTAGTGACTGATACGATTTATATTTTCACTCCTTGCTTTGGACGACTTCGGCTTTCTTCATTGTTTCAGAAGTGGATGTTACCTATACTTCAGATTTTTGAACACCTCTAGCTTCTTTTTTTTCTGAACTAAACTGTCAAGTGTTAGTATGCATTTTCTTAGTTAGAATGTAAGGAACATTTCGGTATCAAGATAATTTTGAGTTGCCGAAACTTTTTGGTTTTGTCTGTCCAGCGTTTCACATGTTAAGAACTGAACGCCGACGCCATGACGTTCATGTTTTGTTTGGTGACGTTATTTATGACGTCAGAAACGCGCATTGGCGTGTAAACAATAAAATAAAAAAAAAAATTACTCTTTTTCAGCGAATATCATAAAAATTTTCATCTCGTGTAATGAAAAAATTCAAATTTTCACTCGTGCTTCGCACTCGTGAAAATACTGATGCTTTCATTCAATGGCAATATTTATGGTATTCACAGCAAAAGAGTAAATATCCTCTATATGTTTTAGTTTACTTTTTACAGGATATTTTAATTTCAATTTGAGGATTGAAAGGACTTGCGCGTTTATCCACCGTGTGACATATTCGTTATGAACGTGAATATGTTAATTCTGAGTGAACATGACTGTGTGTGTGTATGTGCATGCGTGCGTGCGTGTGTGTGTTGTGTCACAGGTATTTTAGGCTTTGACTTCTTATCTGCTAATTAGAGAGAGACTGAAACGGGCATCCACTGCTTTAAGTCGAAGACTAAGTGTGATACATATACAAACTTAACATGTTTTCTAAATGTAGTTTATTGACCAAATTTATAACAGATATACATTCGATATGAATATAAAATATACCTACATGCAAAATATATGTATAGAAAAAATACCTAGGTCAACCCTAAAGCGCCAAGCCAAATTTGTAGCAGACGACATTCTAAATTATTCATTTTTTTTTTTGTTTCAGAAAAAAATACGTCATTTCATGTGAATCGTCTGTAGACGATTCACATGAAATGTCAATTTATTTTCTTCGAAAAATAAAACAGTTCAAAATTACGTCTACTGCAATTCTGATTGGCAATTTAAGGTTTGAATATTTACAATAATTACCTATTCTCCTGATCAGAGTGATCAGCTATGCGACATTGTCCAGAAAATCTGGGATTTTGTTTTCACGATTAGCGCTCAGGATAAACTTCCGCAGACATTTTTAAATATTGTTCTTATTTTTCCCAGAAAACAGTAGTTTAATTTCACGCAATTTGTCTCCAACAGAAACAATTTGCATGTTGGAGACAATTTGCATGAAATGTAAAGTACTGTTTTCTGGGAAAAATAATAATAATATCATCATTTATCGCCCTGAATTTGCCCAGAGAGTGGTAAAGGTTAAGTATCCTACCAAGAACGTTAGAATATCTTCTTCAACATATCTAGAATTTTCTTCCGTATGCATGCACGTCTGTCTCTATCTTCTGAAAATCTGCATTTTGTTTATGCCATAATTAACCTAAATGCTGAGATATCAGTGACTGAGTAAGAATATAGATCCTGGCTTCAGAAGTAATCAGACAAGGGCACTATCTGCAATTCCGCCGGCACAGTTATGGTCACTGGATACACAACAGAGTTTTTGCCATTTCTTACAAGGGGAGGTGAAGGTGGGTGGGGAGATTTGTTGTGATTTCCTCTTTGCTTTACTGCACAATAAAGCCTTTTTGAAAAGAGGTCTGCTCTAAAAGGTAATGTAGCAAATTCTTTCCTTTTAGAGTAGACCCCTTTCCACAATGGAAATCGTAATAATTGTGAAAGCATTACGGTAAATGTCCTTAAATTTCGTGCGCAAAAATTACTAGCAAAATGGCACATGCAAACAGAGCCGACCCAGATTAGACGGCTCCTTATCAAATCTACACTTTTGCCATTCCACTAGGTATTGAAAGAAACAAATGCGTAAAACGCAAAATTTAGGTCAAATTAGAATTCAGAGAATCGGATGTGTCGCCTGCTTAAAGTACCAACCATTTGATTTGAAAAAGAAAAAAAAAAAAAAAAAAAAAAACATTATACCTTATAATCGCTCCTATCCCTGAAGGCAAAAGGGCCATACTTTGCCCCAATTTTTGCGGATGCTTACCAATATCGAACTTGACCTGTATTTTACAATAAATATCCTTCTGCAAACTTTCAATAAAATCAATGCATCCCTGAAAAAGTTATTGATCGGAAACCAATATCAACACACCAACAAAAATTAAGTCGAAAAAGGGCTATAACTCAGCCAAAATTTTGCGGATGAATAATAATATCAAACTTGACCTGTATTGTACAATGATATATCCTTCTGCAAACTTTAAATAAAATCAATGCATTCCTGCAAAAGTAATTGATCGGAAACCATTATCAACACACCAACAAAAATAAAGTCAAAAAAGGGCTATAACTCAGCCAAAATTTGGCGGATGATTACTTGACCTGTATTTTATAGTGATACAAAGTTCTGCAAAATTTGAATGAAATCAATACATCCTTTCAAAAGTTATTGAACGGAAACGAAAAGTGTGACGCCGACACCGACGACGACGTCGAAAAAGGGCCATAACTCAGCCAAAATTTGGCGGATAATTCCAATAAGCTCCAAATTAGTAAAGAAAGCTACTGAGGTCATATGATGTCAATGTTAACTTCAAATTGCAAGATTTTTTTTTTCAATAAATGCCAAAGTTTCAAAAGCTTTCCAAAATTTAAACAGGTATAGCAACAACAAGTTTTAATTTGCATACCTTCCATCTTTGTTCTCTCTTACATGTGCAAAACGATTGAAAAAATCAAGATGGACGTTAGGTTTATCAATAATGATTTCACAACACCTCACTATATGTTTCTAAAAGAAACTTATACCTTCCCAATACATGTTAACTAAATAAAACTAATGGTAAATGAAGTTTTCAAAAGGAAAATCCATGGGATATCTCCATCATTATATTCAAGACCTAATTGGCGTTAAGATATCCCGATATAATTTCAGATACCAGAACCAGGTGATCCAGCAAAGTGTTACAACAGTCTCCGCAAAGAAATAAGAACAGAACAGAATTTCTCCCAATACAAGAGACTGTTGCACACATGGCATGGCATCGACTGCAGCTGCTCGTAATATTCATCCTAAATTTTGGCTTTTTCTCCTTTTGTTTTGCTTTTCATAAATTTCATTTCTACTTAACGTCAAATTTTAATAGTTAATTTTAGTTATTTTTATATTTTCTAGAGCTCTTACTTTAAGTTTTACTTTTTCTTATTTTAAACCACATTTTTAACCAAATTGCTTTTCTGAATTATTTACTCTCTTTTCGTTTTTGATTTCAGCAGATAAGTGGTAATGCATCTTGTCCCAATTCCCTCTAAATACTTTTGAATTTTTAGGTAAAGGCTGTAATCCGGGAATGCCTAATTGGACAAGAAACTCCTATAGAGCAGTAGCTGAGTATTTCTCTGTGGTTTAATTATCGTTTTATTTTTTATTTAATTTAATTGTATTTAATTATAATATGTAGTCAAAAATAAATGACGAGAAAGTCTGGTTAGCTGGTTTGATAAATAAATATTAAGTTCCCAGCTAGCATTCTACGTAAATCTACATCGGGCCGTCATCGGCCCGTCAGCTACCCTGACGGGCCGATGACGGCCCGATATAGATTTACGTAGAATGCTGACTGGGTTATAAGTTTTAATGATGATACAGTAATTGTAGTAATAAATAAGCAAAAGCTAATCAGAATTCTGTCTCCCACCGCTTTCAATCCATATATTCTAATAAATATTACCAGATTCGGCATACTATCTATTTTTTTATTATTATTATTATTATATTTAGACCTATATTGTGGAGAATTTTTGAGAATAATATATATAAACATGCATGTATAGAAACAGAGCATATATCCCAAAGTATAAGAACGCATACATAGGCATAGATTGTGACAGAAAACCTCGGTCTGTGATACTTCTTTTCTTTTATTTGATTATACTTGCAATGATTTCTTGCTGATTTACCTTTGTTTCTCAAAGTAAAAGCCCTACAGGGCATATGTGTCCGTGTTAATGTATATACGACTCTAAATAAATATTCTGTATCTGTATATGAGCGTCATTAGTTATGTTGTGTTATTTTACTCGGCATTTTACAAAATCATTTCCCGTTTAGATACGGGTAGACGGGAACAAAGAGTTCTGTTTTACGCTGAATGCTATACAGATGATAGTAGAAGGTATTTTAAAACCAGAGCTGACTAAATGAAACAAGAGGCTCATATGCCCATGGGCCACGATTCGCTCACCTGAGTAAAACAGCCATTATATATCTGCTGAAGCCATGCAACATGCTGCCAATGCCACAGCAGATAGGATAGAAATATGACAGGTGGTAAAAGGTCAAAGGTCATCCTAGGATCATCATTTGAACAAACTTGCTAGACTTTGCGCCCCCGATGCGATACACCAAATTTCAGCGTCAAAGCTTTCTTGATTCTAGAGAAGAAGATTTTTAAGTGTTTTTACCATATATGGGCATGGCAGCCATCTTGTTCAATGGTGCAAACCTATTTGAACAAATTGTTTTTACCACTTAACAGAAGGTCCCATGTGAAATCTGGTGTAACTAGGCAAGCAGTTACAGAGAAGATTTATACGATTATATACATGTACATAGCCCAGGGGCAAGGGCAGATACCCCTACCCCTACCCTCTCCATCCCCCCTCCCCACCACTTCCCACCAAGTGGATAAAATTTTGACTGTAAATACATGTAACAAGTTTTACTAATTTAGTCATACATTGTATTATTCAGACATCAGTCTTTAATACATATTTAGAAAATGGTTTTTCAACATTATGTATAGGGACGCAAATTTGACTTTGTCATAAAATATGCCAAAGGTCATGCTAAGATCATCATCTGAACAAACTTGGTAGACCTTGAGTCCCCAGTTCTCTATACCAAGATTCAGTCTCAAAGTTTTCTTGGTTCTGGAGAAGATCTTTAAATGTTTTTTTTTTTTTGTTTTTTTTTTGTTGTTGTTGTTGTTGTTTTTGTTTTTTCGAGTTGTTTTTTTACCACATATGGGCATGGTTACCATCTTGTTAGTGGTGTGGAATCATTTGAACAAATTGTCCATATCCTTCTGACAGAAAGCGCCATGTGAAACCTAGCGAAATTGGTCAAGCAGTTTCAGAGAAGAAGATGTGCAAAAATTACATAATTTTAAACATGATATAGTCAAGGGCAAGGGCGCATAGCTCCCAGGGACAAACTTTTGATTGTAACTAAAAAGTGTTACTATTTTAATCAGCCATTAATTTTAAGTACATTTTCAGAAAATGATTTTTTAACATTTTCCCCATACAAAAGTATGAAGATTCAAATTTGACTTTGCCATAGAAAGATAAAAAATCATCATATGATCACCATTTGAATGAACTTAATGGAGCTTTAGTCCCCAATGCTATACCAAGATTCTGCCTCGAAGCTTTCTTGATTCTGGAGAAGTAGATTTTTAAGTGTGTTTTTTTTTACCATATATTGGCATGGCGGCCATCTAGTTTAATGATGCAGAACCGTTTGAACAAAATGTGAAATCTGGTGCAAGTTGGTCAACCTGTTTCAGAGAAGACAACGTTTCAAGATTACGAGATTTTATACATGTGCAGTTGACTCTCGTTATCTCGACCTCGCTTATCTCGAATAACCGCTCATCTCGAAGTGAAAATCTTGTCCCTGCCTAAACATGAAAATCTAACAACAGGTGAAAAATATTGTGGAAAAGAGGAGAAATTGCTCCTAAGGAGCAATTTCTCCTCTTTTCCACAATATTTTCGCTATATCTCTAACTTCAAGAGTCCAATTACATATAAATTTGTTAAATGTGGTTGTTCGAGTTTCTTTTTCCTCAATTCTGCAAATCTGATATGTCGAAGTATGGATATCTCGAAGTATTTCAGGGAGTCCCTTGGAATTCGAGATAACGAGAGTCAACTGTATATAGCCCGGGGGCGGGGGGGGGGGGGGGGGGGCAAGAGCAAATGACCTCGGGGGACGAAACTCTTATTATAACTAAAAGGATTTGCTGTTTTGATTTTACATTGTAAGTTTCAGCCAGTAGACTTTAATGCATTATGATTTTGAGAAACTGAATATTTAATATTTTCCCCATACATGCACAGGGATGAAAATTTGACCTTGCAGTACAAAGAACAAATGTCAACCTAGGGTCATCAATTGAACAACTTTGGTAGACCTTGAGTACACAATATTACATACCAAGATTCTGCCTAAAAGCTTTGTTGGTTCTAGAGACAAAGACTTTTAGGTGTGTGTGTGTGTGTGTGTGTGTGTGTGTGTGTGTGTGTGTGTGTGTGTGTGTGTGTGTGTGTTCTTTTCCCATATATGGGCATGGCGACCAGCTTGTTTAATGATGCAGAACAATTTTAACAAATTGATAATACCCTTTCAACAGGAGGCCCAATGTGAAATCTGGTTAAAATTAGTCAAGTTGTTTCAGAGAAGAAAACATTTAAAAATTGCAAGATTATATACATGTATATAGCCTATTATATAGGTTTGCTGCTTTAATTATACATTGTCAGTTGCAGCTTTTAGTCTTTAATATATTTTGAAAAGCTGACTTTTCAATAATTTTCCTATACAAATAAATGCATCGGGACGCAATTTTGACCTTGCTTTAAAAAAGTCCATTGTCAACCTTGGGTCATCATTTGAACAAAGTTGGTAGACCTTGAGTCTCCGATGCAATATACCAAGATTCAGCCTCAAAGCTTTCATGGTTCTGGAGAAGATTTTTAGCGTTTTTACCATATATGGGCATGGCGGCCATCGTACTTAGCAAACCGTGACCATTTATACAAATTTTCAATTCCCCTATGATCGAAGGGTCCATATTACGTTTGAAAAAAATTGGCTTATGGGGTTCAGAAGAGAAGGCGTTCAAAGGTATGGACGGACGAACGACGGACGGCAGGTGATCCTCAGCCTTGCTCAGTAGAGCTAAAAAAAAGTAGGCATCCTAATTGCAACATTACAGAATAATTACAACAAGTTCATGCATATAGAATACAGGGCCCTGTTGTTCAAAGCGTCGTTAGCTTAACGAGCTCGTTAAGGGTCATTTCGTTAACTGTTCTAGCGGATTCAATACACAATATTCTGGTATTTTTTGCTGAAAAAATGTGAGTAGCTTTTGCACTGCAAAAGCTACTCACATTTTTTCAGCAAAAATTTTTAGCATATTTGCGTATCACTGGATTAAAATTTTAACGAATCGTTAACTAACGACATCGTTAGCTTTGAACAACTGGGCCCTGGAATACTATGCAAAACCGTTATGTATGTTTTCTAGTTCATTTGGCTATAGGCTGCTTAAACACGAACAGTTTTTGTTGTTCTGCTTTGATTTTTCTTTTCTTTTTTGCTTCATTTTAATTTTGACTCCAGAATAGAAAGTTCATTACCTAAACTTGTTTTCATTTTTTTTCTTTCTTTCTTTTGTTTTTTATCATTTTCAAAAAGAAAATGCTATTGCATTTAAACTTTACTTAACGATCATTTTAACAAAATGACACATTATCTGATATAAGCAGATAACAATTAAAGTCCAGCCTACAGCAAATATTTCATGCTGTGAGTTGAAACCATGATTTTGCGGATTTTTTTTTTTTTTTAATTTGTGTGTGAATGTGTGGTGGGGGGGGGAGGGGGGGAGGGCGAGAGAGGGTGGGGGTGATGTTGATGGGGACGGTGGAAAGGGCCGGCGAAGTGGTGCGTCCATTCAAGGACTAACTGATTAAACATTAATTTGTTGCTGTTAAAGCCCAAATATTTGGTGGATTTATTAAAATATTTGTCCAAGATTTTGTACTTATAAGACAAATAAAATCTTGAGAAGTGATGCCAAACTTTAAGAGTATGGTAGTGAATAAATAAAACTAGATGATGTCCAATGAAAGAAAAGGGTCCTTACTGCCAAACGCAGGCATCAGAAGTCCAGATGATCCTGCACATCAGAGTCTTCATTGCTCGCTCTCTCTCTCTCTCTCTCTCTCTTATATATATATATATATATATATATATATATATATATATAGAGAGAGAGAGAGAGAGAGAGAGAGAGAGAGAGAGAGAGAGAGAGAGCTCTCTCTCTCTCTCTCTCTCTCTCTCTCTCTCTATATATATATATATATATATATATATATATATATATATATATATATATATATATATATCTGTCTATATATATATAGAGAGAGAGAGAGAGACAGAGAGAGAGAGAGAGAGCGGGAGGAGTGGCCAGCGAGAGAGAGAGGGAGGAGCGGCCAGCTCGCTCCTCCCTCTCTCTCTCTCTCTCTCTCTCTCTCTCTCTCTCTCTATATATATATATATATATAGAGAGAGAGATATATATCTCTCTCTCTCTCTCTATATATATATATATATATATATATATATATAGAGAGAGAGAGAGAGAGAGAGAGAGAGAGAGATATTTCTTTTATTTTATTCGATTATACTTGCAATGATTTCTTGCTGGTTTACCTTTGTTTCTCAAAGTAAAAGCCCTACAGGGCTTATTTTGCCGTGTTAATGTATAAACGACTCTAAATATATTTGTATTTTGTAATTTGGAGCTTCATCAGAATTAAGGACAAGGTTTCGCGCGAATAAAATTGGCTTAAGCCCCACAATACTTTTCCTACTGACTTGTCCAAGTTGGTTCTTCTATTGCAGTTCTTCTTTGTTTGTGCGTCTGTGGTTTCATATATGGCATTTGTAATGTTCTTATTTGTTCCTCATCTGTCCTTCTTTTGGTGCCTCGAGAGAGCTGCGCTTCGTGATTATAGCATATCCTGTATGTTGACATTTTATGCAAACTGTCACCTTAAGAGACAATCTGCATGAAATGTTAAAGGCTGGTCTTTGATGAAATATCCAGACATGTGAATTAAATACTTGTCTGTAAGTGTCTAGTAAATATTTGAACACCTACATTCCTTACTGTTTATGTCCTAACATTTGAACTAATGCACTTAGTGCTCATTAAATGACAAACAGTGTAGACTATGCTTTTAAAAAAGTCCACTCTTTAATCAATATTTCGGCCAATGGCCTTCTTCAGTAAAATAGAACACTTTGAAAGGAATTTACATGATTGCTGCTATTAACGCAATCAATAAGAAGTAAACAACGTCGATTCGGATATGACGTCAAGCGGACGACGTTAAAATGCCGCCCTTGAGTCATACCATAGTTAACGCAAAATATGCGCATAAAGCGCTCTGTGAGGCCATATAGCTATCAGCGATATATTACCGGCCACTCCACGGACCACAGACCACAAAGCTAGCACGACCACACGCAATAAAAAACCCGCGGATAACCACGACCAGGGTACACGGATCTGTGTAAACTGACCAAAGCCACCAATGGGTAGATGGGACATATAAATATTTATGACTCAAAAGAACAAGACCGGAGAATAAAAAGACTAGAATAGAAGAGAATAAAAATTGAATAGAATTGCAATAGAACAGAATAGAATAGAAAGAATAGAACGAATAGAATAGAATATGATATTAATAAGAATGAGAGAGAACACACACACACACACACACACACAGAGAGAGAGAGAGAGAGAGAGAGAGAGAGAACGGAAGTAGAAAAGAAAAGAATAAAGTAGAAAAGAATAGATTAAACCGCACTAAATAGAGCAGGATACGATGGAAAAGAATAGAAAAGGACAGAACAAAAAGGAGTAAGACAAAACAAAATAACAAAAACGAATAGAATAGAATAGGAAAACAATACAAGATTTAAAAAAACAAGAAATCCGCGGAAAGCGATGTCGCACCTGCGGGGATTAAGTCATACACGTTTCTATTTGTACTGAAAAAAATCTATTTTGCAGTATTCAAGAAATTGATGGGTTAGAAAAATGGACAAAGTAGAAAATTTGGAATATTGGCTGCAAAATTTTATCTAAACCTGTCCATTATTTCACAAGTTATTGATATTGAGCGGATATCATTTTTGCCCATTAATCAAGGCCAGTAACTCAGCTGAAAATTGACGAAATCCCAAGCTAGGTATTGTTAACAACATGTATGCAAAATATGATCCTAATCCATCAATTCTTTCACAAGATATTGAGCGGAAACCAATTTTGGGCATAAATCAAGGGCCCTAACTCTGCTAAAATGAAACTGAGATTTATGTGTAAACAGTATGCACATCTTCAGACCATGACCTAATCATATGTGAAATTTCAAATCTATTAGCCTAAAACTGCAGGAGGAGTTGCGCTCACGAAACACCCACTGACTATAAGGGTTTTAGGCAAAAACTGACTAAGTTAACAAAGCGAAAAAAGTTGAAAAAAAAAATCTGAGATTTATGTGCAAACAATATGCAAATCATCAGACCCTGACCTAATCATCTGTGAAGTTTCAAAACTATTGGCCTAAAACTGTAGGAGGAATTGAGCTCACGAGACACCCACTGACTATAAGGGTTTTAGGTAAAAACTGACTAAGTTAACAAAGTTGAAAAAGTTGAAAAAAAAATCTGTGAATTATGAGCAAACAATGTGCACATCTACACACCATGGCCAAAACATCTGTGAAGTTTCAAAATGATTGGCCAAAAACTGTAGGAGGAGTTGCGCTCACGAGACACCCACTGACTATTAGGGTTTTAGGTAAAAACTGACTAAGTTAACAAAGCGAAAAAAGTTGAAAAAAAAAAATCTGAGAATTATGAGCAAACAATATGCGCATCTACACACCATGGCCAAAACATCTGTGAAGTTTCAAAATGATTGGCCAAAAACTGTAGGAGGAGTTGCGCTCACGAGACACCCACTGACTATTAGGGTTTTAGGTAAAAACTGACTAAGTTAACAAAGCGAAAAGAGTTGAAAAAAAAATCTGAGAATTATGAGCAAACAATATGCGCATCTACACACCATGGCCAAAACATCTGTGAAGTTTCAAAATGATTGGCCAAAAACTGTAGGAGGAGTTGTGCTCACAAGTCAATTGTTGACGAACGGACAAACGGACGGGTCACCGCACGCTTATATCGCACCTCACAAGACACCCATTGACTATAAGTGTTTTAGGTAAAAAACGACTAAGTTAACAAAGCGGAAAAAGTTGAAAAAAAAATCTAAGAATTATGAGCAAACAATATGCACAACTACACACTATGGCCAAAACATCTGTTAAGTTTCAAAATGATTGGCCAAAAACTGTAGGAGGAGTTGTGCTCACAAGTCAATTGTTGACGAACGGACAAACGGACGGGTCACCGCACGCTTATATCGCACCTGCGTGCTAACGCAGGTGCTACAAAAACGGAACCAAAAAAGAACATGCTAGAATGGTATAGAAAAGAACAAAATAGAACAAAATAGAGGAGACAGAGTACAGGAAAACTTACAGAAATGTACAATTGCATAAGTTTGTCTACCTTCTCTAGACATCATTTTCTATAAATTCCACTACCCCAACACTCCCCCACACCCAACACTCCACCCCATCCCGCTCCACTCCACTCCATTCCAGCAAGAATACAAATAACTTAAAGCCCTGGCTTTTAAAACACGAGTAATTATCATTCCGCAGCAACTGAGTCTATGAAATAAAGTGGGCTGGCAAATAAACGCCTTTCACATTGCAACCATATGGTTTAACCGTCTTCAATCTCTTGATCCACACAGATTCTCTTGTCAGTCTTTCAGTATCTGAAGCACCGTATAACATTACGAAAACACACCTATTCAAATATATAGAAAATTTTACCACCAAAAAAAATGAAAATTTTCAGATAAAAAAATCTGATATTTTTCTTATTTCTGCTCAAAACATAGATTGTGGGTACTCGTTAGAACCGCCTCGATGAGGCGGTTCTAACGAGTACCCACAATCTATGTTTAGAGCAGAAATAGGACAAATAATGTATACCCCTGTAAACCCCAGTTTTACTATTTAAAAGTGGGGTTTAAGGGGGTCAAAATTATATAGGCGTGTTTTCGTGATGACTTTCTAAAATTGCGAACCGCAGCATATCTGCCGAATGATTCTGTCCAACGCTGTTTACTTCCTAATGATCGAGTTAGTGGCAGCAACCATGTAAATTCCTTTCCATCACGAAAACATACCTATATAATTTTGACCCCCTTAAACCCCACTTTTATATAGTAAAACTGGGGTTTACAGGGGTATACATTATTTTTGTTATTTCTGCTCAAAAACATAGATTGTGGGTACTCGTTAGAACTGCCTCAATGAGGCAGTTCTAACGAGTACCCACAATCTATGTTCGAGCAGAAATATGAAAAATATCAGAATTTTTTTATCCAAAAAATTTTTTGGTGGTAAAATTTTCAGTGTATTTGAATAGGCGTGTTTTCATAATGCGAAGTGTTCTATTTCACTGAAGAAGGCCATCGGCCGAGTATTTATTAAAGAGTGGACTTTTTAAAAGTGTGTTATCCTCCCTTCCCTTTGGAAGAACTCGAATACAGTGTAGACTATGATCAAACTAATTTGATAAGGGCCTTCACTATTTTCTCTGGCGTATCTGTCGAAATAGCTAGGCTAAATACTGTACACAAAACACAAGCCTACCCAAAATTTCTTGGCTATTATAAAGTACAACAAATATCAACCTAACAAAACATCCTAGACGATAAAGAACACAAGAAACATCAACCTATCAAAACATCTTGGATAACATAAAATAATATGCTAAATAGTGTTCATACGATTAAGAATGGAATAAATTGTACAAGTACATAAAGAGAACTTGGCAAGAAAACAACAAAAACTTATGCAAATAAATGTTACAGATGAAAAGGGACATAATACAAAATCTTAAAAAAGACTGTTGTAAAAATATGATTTTCACCTACATCGTAACTTGAGCCACCTCATCACAAAACAACAAAATGGATGTGCGCCCAGCAAAGACTCAGATCAGCCTAAGAATCTGCCTAGTCTGATCAGTCTTAGCAGTGTGCTCAATGGGTAGCTTTCTTCATGTGGACAGCGAAGACTCTGATCAGACTGGTCGGATGCCCTGGTTGATCTGAGCCTTTTCTGTTTACGAAAACATGCCTATTCAAATATACTGAAAGTTTTACCACCAAAAATCGTAAAATTTTCAGACAAAAATTTGATATTTTTCATATTTCTGCTCAAAACATAAATTGTGGGTACTCGTTAGAACCGCCTCGATGAGGTGGTTCTAACGAGTACCCACAATCTATGCTTTTGAGTAGAAATAAGAAAAATAATGTACACCCCTGTAAACCCCAGTAGGCGCACATGCCATTTTGTTGGTTTTATCATGAGGTGGCCCATTTGCTTACACATGGTAGAATTTCTGCCCTTTCTGACAAGGAAGATAACTTTTGTGACATCCTGCTTCTTTTCCTGACTACCAAGTTCCTACAGACAAGTGGTCTCCTCTAAAAGGAAAGAATTCGCTCCTTAGGGAGCAAATTCTTTCCTTTTAGAGGAGACCCCTTCGGAGAAGGGAGACAAAATCAATTCTGACAAAGTTACCTCCTCTGAAACTTGTATCCATTCCCATCAAAGATTCAAACTTATACTGTTTCTATCCTACTTATGGGACACCTTAATTACTTAATAAACTTGTAAAATTTGAACAATTCCTTTTTACTAACTGTTGATGTATCTAAAATTCTTCTGGCTTATGAACGTTGTAGACCTAGCTTACATGCTGCATTGTGCAGTGTGTGATCTGGGTCTACCCTGTTTGCTCAGGACGGTCTGTCCCAATAGGGTAAATATAGTAGCTTGTTACTCTACTTATCCTCAAAGTTTTGAAAAATCCATTTGATTACTAGGTGATGTGGAGACAAAGCACTGACAAAATAGCAACCAGTGTATGCTCTCATCAAACTGTTCTTTAACAGCAGAGGTTTTGGTCTACAATGTATGTGCAAATATATTTGTTCAAACATTTTAGGTAAATATGGTAAAATAACCGCCATGCGTCTATGAATATTATCATGTTTTAAAGTAATTTAAAGTAACTCAAAATAGAGAATTTATATTCTCTTTGTACTGTACCAGGAAAGTAAAAAATTTAAAGTATACTTAGCTAAAATGTAATTGCCGGGTATATAAGCCTGTGACTTTGGCATTTGTTCTATCTTTATTCACAACTCCATGACACATGTAAAATAAAAAACACATTAATATTGCACCTCAGATGCCAAAAGGATTAAAAACAAAGAAAGAGAAAGAAACAAAAGATTAAAATGTTTTATGATCATATTTTCTTCCTAAAACACCAGATATATATGTACATATAAAAGATTATTGTATATGTGTAATATAAAAATATCATTCTGTACAGACAGACATACTCGTAAATCTAAAACAATTAGATACATAGCTCCAGATAAGGCACGTATTTCAACCAAAAAGTACCAATATTTTTCTTATTTTTCCATGAAAACATCTCATGATGCTCATCAGAAGCGGCGTTTCAAATTAGTACCCACAACATGTTTAGTTAGAACATTACGAAAACATGCCTATTCAAATATACTGAAAGTTTTACCACCAAAAATCGTAAAATTTTCAGACAAAAATTTCTGATATTTTTCATATTTCTGCTCAAAACATAAATTGTGGGTACTCGTTAGAACTGCCTCGATGAGGCAGTTCTAACGAGTACCCACAATCTATGTTTTTGAGTAGAAATAAGAAAAATAATGTATACCCCTGTAAACCCCAGTTTTACTATATAAAAGTGGGGTTTAAGGGGGTCAACATTATATAGGCATGTTTTCGTGATGAAAAATAAAAAAAATATTATGTGGATACCCCTTTTTATCTGCAGCTATGAAAAAATATATATGTTAAGTATAAATCTGACCAGAAATCATTATTACTGACTTCATAAACAGAACAGCAAGCCCCTAATAGGCAACGTAAATAAGAGAACTTAGGAACTGATACACTCAGATACATATCAAGTCCTAACATCAAAGGGAAAGACAGACAAACACATAACGCAGCTACAGAATGAAATGACGGCAAGCAAAGGTGACAACTCTTTCCCCAAAGGTGGAAATTCTGTTACCCAAATTAACTGTTTTGTTTGTGTTGAGGTTTTACGGCCCACTCAACCTAATAGGGTCAGGTTGAGCACGGTCAGTTTAACTAACCACTCTTTTTCTAGACAGTCTTAATCCTCTAAGCAGTTTACCAGTATTGTAAGCATTCTTTCGCCAGAGACTGACAACTGCCCTTCTTGGATCAGCGGAAGGGACAGAACGGCCGTATAAATTATTACATGATCAATCTCCATGAAAGAATGTTGCAGACCCGGTGGGGGTAGAACCTGCAAACCGACTAATCACCAGTCGGACGCGCATCCAACTGAGCCACTGAGGCCGGCCCCAAGCTTAAATGAATATAGCTAAACTTAAATAATTATCAAAAGACTAAAAATGTGTCAATATGACACAGATGCCCCCAGCCAGGGGCCATCCTAACCCGTATAAAGGCATTCTGCAAAAAAATGAAGTTGAAAAAGGGCCATAACTCTCATTATAATTGGCGGATTTACCCTAAATCGAATGTGACATATATTTTATGATTATATACCTGTGTACAAAATATAAATCAAGTACACTTATCTTTTCAAAAAATTTCGAAATGAAATAATTTTTTGAAGATCAAAAAGGGTCATAACTCCCATAATAATTGGTGGATTTTACCCTAAATCAAACTTGACCACTATTTTATAATTATATACCTGTGTATTTAATATGAATCCAAAACAGGTATGTTTTCAAAAGATATCAAACAGAAGCTATTTTTCGACGTTGAAAAAGGGCCGTAACTCAAAATATAATTGGTGGATTTTACCCTTAATTGAACTTGACCTATATTTTATAATTATGTACCCGTGTATAAAACATGAATCCAATACACTAATCTTTTCAAAAGATGTCGAGGGGGAACTTTTTTCAAAAATGAAAAAAAATGCCGTAACTCCCATAATGGTGGATTTTACCCTAAATCGAACTTGACCTACATTTAATAAATATATATTTATGTATAAAATGTGAATCCAATACACTCATCTTTTTCAAAAGGTTTCGAACTGAAAAAATTATTGTTACATACAATGGATGGGCGGATGTAAGTTCGGACAGTGGGTGATACTATATCCCAACCCTCCCGCGACCACCACCCTCCCACCTTCCATGAAACTGGCGGGGCATGATAATGAACCAAAACCATTTTCAAGTATTTTGCAAAAAAAAAAAAAAAAAAAAAAATGAAGTCGAGAAAGGGCCATAACTCCCATAATATTTAGTGGATTTTACCCTATACCGAACGACCTAAATTTTATAATTATATACTTTTATATAAAATATGAACTGAACGGAAAAAGATAAGAGAAAAGTCCAGGGAGTGCCACAATCATAAACCGCAGCCCTATTCAAAACCACTTTCAAGAATGTTGCAAAAAATGAAGTGTCAAGTTGGGAACGTATACCCCCGACCAGACCTACCACGACTTTCTAAAGATCACAAAGTATGTAGCTTTGGCTCTTGAGATGTCAGTTGTGTGCTATATGTTATAACATTGAAAGAATTTAATCACACATTATGTATCACAAATCGCAGCCCTATTCAAAACCACTTTCAAGAATTTTGCAAAAAAATGAAGTGTCCAGTGGGGAACGTATACCCCCGACCAGACCTACCACGACTTTCTAAAGATCACAAAGTATGTAGCTTTGGCTCTTGAGATGTCAGTTGTGTGCTATATGTTATAACATTGAAAGAATTTAATCACACATTATGTATCACAAATCGCAGCCCTATTCAAAACCACTTTCAAGAATTTTGCAAAAAAATGAAGTGTCCAGTGGGGAACGTATACCCCCGACCAGACCTACCACGACTTTCTAAAGATCACAAAGTGTGTAGCTTTGGCTCTTGAGATGTCAGTTGTGTGCTATATGTTATAACATTGAAAGAATTTTATCACACATTATGTGAAGCCCTTGACCTCAAAGGTCAAGCACGGGTGCAGAGATCGAGCTAAATAAAACTTAAGTCCTATAACTATCACCATATACCAGTGAAATCAATTAGTCATTATAAAATAAGCAAAAACCATCATGCTTAATATTAATGAAACCAACGAAATGGTCTTGATAATATAGCTACATAAATTGTTATGAAAATTTTAACGTGACATGCCAACTCAATGTCCTCTACATATTGGTAAAGTATCACAAAAATATCTCAGAGAAGTTATTGCCCACACACGATATAAATAACCAAGGGAGGTAACTCCAGAATGGAGTCAGTGCTGTCATTCTTGAATGTGATATGCCTGCTCAATGTTGGTGAAGTATCACGAAAATACCTTGAAGGGTTTTAAAGTAATGGTTCGCACAAACTTTTACAATTTTTTTGAGACTAGGGGTGATAACTCATAGACCGTCAGTTAGAGTTGTCATTCTTGTACCCCATACCCCTACCTAATGCCCTCTACATCCTGAAAGTTTCGTGAAAATAGCTCAAAGGGTATAGGAGCATAGAGTGCACAATAATGCGTCTATATACAGGCAGATGTGTGGACATCCGAATGCATTCCATGCTTATAGCTATATCCACTAAACCTGTTGGTTGGGAAATAATAATGAAATTCAAGACCTTGATGATATAGCTATATGAATTTAAATGCAAACAAAAAAAATATTCTTATTTAAGAATTCTAAGTCTGTGACCTTGACCTCAAGGTAATATCTCGGGGTGAGGATCAAGCTGTATAAAACTCTAGACCTATATCTACCATCATGTAAAATATAAATGAAATTTCTCAAAGGGTCTTGGTGATATATCTATATAAACTTAAACACAAAAAAATGACACTTTTATGATAATTCTACGTCAGGGACTTTGATCATACGGTTGTCCCCCGGGTTAGGGTCAGTGCTGATAAAAACTTTAGACCTATATCTACCATCAGGCCAAATATGAATGAAATCCATCAATGGGTCTTCATAATATAAGGTCTTATAATCTTTAACGTGAAAACTTTGATCCAACGACTAAACTAAAGTACGAACGAATAATGCATCTACGGACGGACAGACAGACAAACAGATTCCACGCTAGTAGCTATATTCCAGCGACCTATCAGTCAGGGGATAATGAAATTCAACAAAAGGTCTTGATGATACAGCTATATAAACTAAAATGCAAAAGTTTTTTTTTTCTTTTATATGAAAATTCGAAGTCTGTGACCTTGATCTCAAGGTCACACCCCAGAATGGGGATCATGCTGAGTAAAACTCTAGACCTATATCTCTCGACATGTCAAATGTAAATGAAATTCCTCAAAGGGTCTTGATTATATAGCTAGCTATATAAACATAAACACAAGAAAATTCTTAGTCAACGACCTTGACCCCAAGGTCACCCCCGGAAAGAGAAATGATGCTGTTAAAAACTTAAGGCTTACATCACACCTGCCAAACTATCACAGGTACCTCCGCGGAGGTACCGATTAAATGGTTGTGACAGATATTCAAGAAAAAAAAAGTCTTACTTCAGTGAGCATTCTATGACAATCTAACTCAAAAGCACCAATAGTTCTTTGAGATTATGTTTTATAACTTTAACATGGAAATTCATGACATACACATTATGATAGCTTATAGCGACGCTGAATGAATGATTCTTTCCAGGCAGTGATCTAGAGAAGAATTATATCAATATTTGCAGCTACAATAACTCTTCAGATTTTCACTATATTTCTTTACATCACAGGCACCTCCACGATGTCACAGGCACCTCCAGCTGTTTTTTGAAGAATCCAGCCTTATTTGGAGTTTATCGATATCTGTATTCAGACAAACAGGTTAACTTTATATCAGTGTACCAAGATAAACAGATTTGTATGCAAGATATCCGCATTTAGAACCCAAAACGATCGGTCTTTTTCTGTTTCGAGTACTTCGGACTGACTTCGAGGCCACTTCAAAGGTCGTACCTTTGGTAAATATGGAAAGTTCTGGGGGATATGACGTGTGTCAAAACTATATGCCTATAAGGGTCGAATAGCACTCTTTGATTTTCAGAAAACTCTATGATTATTGTGTATTTTATCAAAAAAGACGAACACCAATCTTTTTATGTCTAGTTTTTGACCATCATAGGTAGCTCCGGATATCTGTCACAACCATTTAATCGGTACCTCCGCGGAGGTACCTGTGATAGTTTACCAGGCGTGTATATCTACCATCAGGCCAAATATGAATGAAATCCATCAATGAGTCTTATAAACTTTAACGCAAAAACTTTGACCCTACGAGCAAATTAAAGTACGAACGAACACACAAACGAACGAACGAACGGAAAAGCGAAAACTATACACCTGTACATACTTCGTATGTCGGAGGTATAAAAAGGGCCATAACTCCCAAAATAATTGGTTGATTTTACCATAAAGCGAACTTGATATATATTTTATGATTAGATACCTGTAAACAAAATACAAATGCAATACAATAATCTTTTAAAAAGATAATGAAAGGAAACCATTTTTCGTACGTACGGACGGGACGGATGGGACATATGTATGGACAGCAGTGATACTATGCCCCAGCCCCCCCCCCCCCCCCCCCACACACACACACACACACTCACACTGAAAATGGCGGGGGCACAAAAACATTAGAAATTGAAACACTACATAACAATTTACAAAAAGTACCAAAATGAAAGTACCGCCTTGGATCATTCAGTAATGAATTACTTAAGTGTGTGTGTGTGTGTGTGTGTGTGTGTGTGTGTGTGTGTGTGTGTGTGTGTGTGTGTGACGGGGGAGGGGGAGAATGGAAGCTTAAGCTAGCTTTACAGAATCCCAACCTTCGCCCTCGGCTTCCCTAGTGGTATAACCTATGACAATACCTATTATAAACCAAATCCATCGTAAATTTTGGAAATAAAAACTTTACTACAAAATTTTGACGTAGGTGTTAAGTAACGGACGGACGTACAAACAAACAAACGAACTCACGAACAAACGGAAAATGGAAAGCTATATACCCCTCGGAATACTTCCGGGGCTATAAAAAGTGAACTCAGGAACTGCTACAATCAGATCCACATCAACCATCAACACCAAAGGGAAAGACAGACAACTACAATTAAGCAGCCACAAAATAAACAGATGGCAAGCAGATTTTGCAACTCTTTCCCAAAAAGGTGGCAACTCTGTAACCCAAACTTAACTGAATATATCTTAAACTCGCATAACTGTTAAAAGAAAACATAAGAAAGTGAACCATTACAAGTTTAACATTTTGTCCTTTTTCGCATCAGCGAATTACTGGACTTAAGATACCTTGGTTTATATGCGTTTATTAGGCTAGCATTTTTTTTTTCATTCTTACCCAGTACTATGTGCTTGTAACTTCATGCAGGTTTTAGAACTCGTATTCTGCATTTTAGTTTTTATTACGGATTTTGGAGAAGGAGCAGTTTAGAATCATTTCAGGATTTTCATTCATTTTCATCCAGCTGCAAAAAATTCTGATTTAAGCTTGGGATCTACTATGAATTTTTTCCTCTCTTTTCATTACATCATTAACAGATCACATAATCGATTTTGAAAGTGAATTTAAAAAAGAAATATACACTAGGACGAAAAAGAAACGCCGGGTAACCTTTACAGATAGTTTTTAAGTATTTAACGTAATGCTACATTCATTTTTTTTATTTTTGTATAACCTTTCATCTTTATTGAATAGGCTGACAAAGGTTCATTCGATTTTCAGTGACGAATATGAGAAAAAAATACACCCATTTGACAGTACCCCTATTTGTGTAGCGCTACACTGACTGACACGTCAGTATCTTGTGTATTTGTTTTTTGTTGCATATACTATGTAATCATATTTCTTTTTCGTCTTAGTATATTATTGAATTCTTATCCGGCTTATTCTCTTTGTGTAGCAGCAGTTAAATTCTAGTGATCAAACCTTTCTATACTGCGCAGGACACTCTAGATGATTCGTTATCACGTCCGTCTATCCATCACGTGTGTATGTCTGTCTGTCTGTCTGATATGAGCTGATCACATTTGGGGGTGGGGGTTCCATCTACCACATTTATTGCCACCTACCACATGTGCTGCCTTAGACCGCGGTTTGCTAGTTTGCTGCACACTTAAAAATAAAAATAGTGGGAAAAAATATTTTCTGAAAAGCAGCGATGTTCTAAATATTTCAGTGATTTTCTGAATATTGCAATGATTTTCTGAGTACTAATTTGTTTGGAAATATTTATTTAAAATTTTGAGTATTCAATGGTAGATTTTGTTAAGTTTGGATTTGAAAGATTGTCACAAAATGTCTTATACTGGATCATATATGGTATTAGAAGATAGGGATTTGTAGGTCCCTTCTCCTTTACATTTAAATACTGTTTCGTCAGTCCTATGAGCATTGCTGTCACCACAGTGCAGACAAGCGCTGTTTCACCAGTACAAAACATTGGAATACTTTTAAGTCCTAAAACGACTTTAAAACTAGCTCTACTATGACCCGGTTTCTAAATGACGCACGGGTGGGTCCTACATATACAAGTGTCCCCAATACTAGACAGGATCGCCACGTCAGTTAAATTAACGGAGAAAAACATAAGCTTACTCCCTACTAATCGTCAAGTACAAACTGCACATGGTACACTTGTTCTTAAATAAAAGGTACTTGCACAATAGAAATACACAAAGATCATGTATTGTTTCCCAAGAATTCATTGTTGCCAATATCATAGAATCTCTGGGAATATTAGGAATTAATTTCTTAGATAAGTATGAGGCTGACATAAAAATGAGGAAGAAACCCCTTAAAAAAAGAAAAATCAGGTTACATAAACAAAACTCAGAAGTGTGCATGAGGATTCAACCGTGTGATAATGTGATTATGCCCTCACACTCAGAAACCTATACAAGAGGGCCATGATATCGCTCACCTGAGTATCACAGTACTCAAGGAGAATCAGAGAAATATTCTGGGATAATATTTTGAAATCAGGACATAGGCCTAGGAGGAAATTTTGTTTAAAGATTTTTCTAGTTTTAGCTCTGGTGGCCATTTTGTTCAGCAGAGCAAAACCATTTAGCAATTTTGGTAAAGGGTATTAGAGGAACATTTCTGTGAAATTATTTTGAAATCGGGCCTAGGAGGAGATGTTGTTTAAAGATTTTCTTTTTCTTTTTCTTTTTTTTTTTTTTTTTCGCTCTGGATGCCATTTTCTTCAGCAGAACGGCACCATTTTAGCAATTTTAGTAGAGGGTCACTCAAGAAACATTCCTGTAAAATTATTTCAAAATCCATTAACCGGTTTGGGAGATGTCTTTTAAGTAAATTGTTGACACACATGACAGTCTATGCTCTCTTTCTATTTTTAGCTCTGGTGGCCATTTTGTTAAGCCAAAGGGAACCATTTCAGCAATTTTGGTCAAGGGACACAAGAGAAACATTTCTGTGAAATTATTTTGAAATCCGGTCATAGGCCTAAGAGGAGATGTTGTTTAAAGGTTTTTTTTTCCTATTTTTTAGCTCTGGCGGCCATTTTGTTCAGCGTAGCAGAATCATTTAGCAATTTTGGTAAAGGAGCATTAAAGGAACATTTCTGTGAAATTATTTTGAAATTGGGCCATTAGCCTGGGAGGAGATGTCCTTTAAAAGATTTTTTTTCTTTTTAGCTCTGGCGGCCATTTTGTTCAGCCAAGCAGAACCATATTAGCAATTTTGGTAGCGGGTCACTCAAGGAACATTCCTGTAAAATTATTTCAAAATCCATTAACCCGTTTAGGAGGAGATGTCTCTTAAGCAGATTGTTGACAGACGCATGACAGTCTACGCCCTTTTTCTTTTCTTTTCTTTTTTTTTAAGCTCTGGTGGCCATTTTGTTCAGCCAAAATGGAACCTTTTAGCAATTTTGGTAAAGTGTCATAAGAGGAACATTTCTGTGAAATTATTTTGACATCCGGTCATAGGCCTAAGAGGAGATGCCGTTTAAAGTTTTTTTTTCTATTTTTAGCTCTGACGGCCATTTGTGTAGCAGAGTGAAACCATTTTAGCAATTTTGATAATGAGGCATTAGAAGAACATTTCTGTGAAATTATTTTGAAATCTGGCCACTGGCATGGGAGATATCGTTTAAAGGTTTTCTATTTTTAGCCCTGGTGGCCATTTTGTTTAGCAGAGTGGAACCATTTTATAAAGTTTGGTAGAGGGTCACTAAAGGAACGTTTCTGTAAAATTATATGAAAATCCATTAACCGGTGTAGGAGATGTCTCATAAATAAATTGTTGATGGACGCATGACAGTCTACGCCCTTTTTAAATTTTTAGCTCTGGCGGCCATTTTGTTCAGCGGAGCCAAACTATTTTAGCAATTTTGGTAAAGAGGCATTAGAGGAACACTGCAGTAAATTATTTTGAAATCGGCCCTTGGCCTAGAAGAAGATGTCGTTTAAAAGGTTTTTCTATTTTTAGCTCTGGCGGCCATTTTGTTCAGCGGAGCAAAACCATTTTAGCAATTTTGTTAAAAAGGCATAAGAGGAGCATTGCTGTCTAATTATTTTGAAATCGGCCATTGGCCTGGGAGGAGATGTCGTTTAAAGGTTATTCTATTTTTAGCTCTGGCGGCTATCTTATTAAGCGGAGCTGAACCATTTAGGCAATTTTGGTAGCGGGTCATCTAAGGAACATTCCTGTAAAATTATTTCAAAATCCATTCAGTGGACTAGGAGGAGATGTTCTAAGGTTTTTCTATTTTTAGCTCTGGCGGCCATTTTGTTTAGTGGAGGGGAACCATTTGGGCAATTTGGTAGAGGGTCACCCAAGGAACATTCCTGTAAAACTATTTCAAAATCCATTCACCAGTTTAGGAGGTATGTCTTTTAAGTAAATTGTTGACAGACCCACGACACACGGCAGACGAAGGCCGGTCACAAAAGCTCACCTTGAGCCTTTGGCTCAGGTGAGCTAATAAAAACTTACACAGCTCAGAACTGTGCTGCAAACTTGAATAGTGTAGACGCTATCCAACCGGGTTATTGAGCAGGGTTGCTTATTGGGAAGACTTTAGTATAAATGACAGTTTCCGTGCTGAACGTCAGTAAAAAGAGTGTAGGTGAGGCAAAATGACACTTTAAGAACTATTCGACCAATAGAGATTTCTATCTGCGATCACCTTCACACTGAAAAGGTCAAGGACAAATGCCTGAGGCACAGCTGCCTGAACATCTGAAATCCCTTATTGAGATCACATCTTCTGATTTAACTAGTGAGGAAAAACAGAAACTCATCTTTGGTTAGTGAGTTTCGGGTTGAATTTATGACCCCTGACGGAGGGCTGGATCAGAACAATCTGGCAGAGCATTACATCGATAGTGGGAGTTCAAAATGCCCTGCCGCAGAATACCTTTATTCAAGAGACACTCTGTAGAAGCTGCGATTAAGAAAATGCTTGAACAAGTAGTCATCGAACCTAGCACCAGTCCTGGAATTCTCCCATCTGTTCGGTGGCTACTAAGTCTTTGGAATGGTGATTTTGTGTAGATTTACGTGCTTTAAATGCAGTTAAAAACTGGATAGTTTTCCTTTACCATGGATCGATGATGTTCTTGATAGACTTTCAAAATCTCGTTTCTTTAGTACATTACTTATGGCTTTAGGTTACGGGCAGCTTTCGCTAAAAGAACAAGACTGTGAGAAAATGAGTTTTGCAGTGCCTGGAATATTAAATATTATTAAAAGTCATGTGTTTTGGATTAAAAACTGCACCAAGCTCCTTGTCTCGTTTAATGGAAGTTTTAAGACAGCTGCAATTTGACAAATGTTTGGTTTATTTGGATGACATCATTGTCTTAGAAAAACATTTGACACGGCCATAGAAAATTTTCGATGTATTTTCTTGAGATTAAGACAAGCAAGCTAATTTGCAGCTTAAAGTTTTAAAATGTAAATTACAGCAGAAACAAACAGTTTTTTGGGACTTTTGTTCTGAAAATGGCGTGACTTGTTCGCCTAACAAAACAAAAGAAATTGAAAATTGGCCACAGCTGGGAGACAAAACTGAACTTAAAAGTTTCCTAGGTTTAGTAGGCTACTATAGAAAAATGGTGCCTTCTTTTACAGAGTTAGCCATTCCACTGACATGGTTGACTAGAAAAAAAAGGCTAAATTTGAGTGGGGTCCAGAGCATGAAACTGCCTTTATATACAAAATAATGAGGAGTAAGTTACAGTTTATGGTAATCATACTTTGAACCCTCCTCAAAAGAATTATTGTGCCACAAAGAGAGCTATACAGCGTTGTATATTTTGTACAACATTTCAAGCAGTATTTGTTAGGCCGAACCGTAGTTCTTAGAACAGATCATAAGGCATTGATATGGCTTAGTAAATTTACAGAACCATAAGGCATTTTGGCAAGGTGGATCAGCATCTTGGGATCTTATGACTGACACAGTCTTTCATGCTGGAAATTTGCATGCCAATGATGATTTTATGAACAGAAAACTCAATCGACTGTGCTCATTTTCAGAATGACTAGATTGTAATTAGATTGGACAAACTACAAGTTCATATGGCACGAGTCAGTCATCTCACATTGATGCATAAACTCACATTGATGCATAAAGTAAGACTACAGGTGGTGCCAGTTTGTCACCTGAATGGTTAAATGTATGGACCAATGAAGAATTGGTACAATTACAGCTACAATACGAGCATTTGTGAAATTCTGCACCTAAAAGAACTGTCTGAAACAGTCTGACATTCTGCAGGTTCATGGAGATATCGTTATTTTGTGAAATCAGAGAGAAATGCTGAAAGTGTACGATAATTATTATTCAGACAAACTGATGATGAGTTTCTGCTTTTTGGAACCTTGGGAAATGAGAGACACCATCTTCACACATTTACAAGAGTAGCGTTTTGCTGTACATCTCGTTAGAGATCGTACGATTGCAGCAGTTAAAAAAACAATTTTACTGGTTTGGAATGGGTGAAGATGTGGCTCGCTGGTAAAAGGACGAAATGAAGCCTTTCCAGGTACCAAACATCCCAATAAATGGTGTAGGGAAGCCGGAGCTGTGCCCAATGTTGTGGAAAGTGATCCCCTAGTGTCTGAAACTGTTCCGTCAGTAACACAAAGCAACGAAGAGTAAGACTAACACCGGGACGACATTATCTAACAGATCTGACATGAATACGTGCTAGGTTTAAGAGTCTTTTTCTCTCACAAATGTAACAGCTGGATACTATTTCTTTTCTCATTTTTTTAAACTTTTAATACCTAAAAACTATTCGCTCCTGCAATTTTTTTCAATAAGGATAGGCTAATGTATTTGGTCTGTATTGCTAGGGTGCTCATGTTATCGGCATAATGTTCTTACTGTTTTGACATCCGTTTTCGTGCCTATTTCTGCTAGCCCTTTAAGTTTCAAGATTGACGCGAATTCTGTTTTGACTTCTTATAAAGTGGACAGATATAGTCTTTCATTTATTAAATTGATAGTATTTCCAGACGTTTCTGTCGCAATTCTGTGTTCATGGAAGCTGACTTGTTTCTGTTTGTTTGTGTTGAGGTTTTCCGTCCTCGTCCACCACAGAGGCCATGTCGAATGCGGTCAGTTTCCATAACCACACGTTTTACTGGGCAGGCTTAGACCTCTAAGCGGTTAATCAGTATTGTGTACATTCTTTCTCCAGAAACTGACAACTGTCCTTCTTGAATCTGCAGAAGGGAGAGAATAACCATGGAAAATATTTCATGATCAATCTCCAAAAAAGAATGTTGCGACCCGACGGGGGTTGAACCCGCAACCTCCCTGATCACCAGTCGGACGAGCATCCAACTGAGCCACCGAGGCAAGCAATACATGTTTCTGAACTGACTGAAGACTTTGTTTATGAGTCATTTCACTGGTCATATATATAAACGTTTCGGCCAATCCATAAACACTTTAAAAGACAGCTGTCCGATCATTTAAGGATATTGATGAATGGTCAGGGTTATGAATCTGAACTGAACTGAATTCGCTGATCTTATTGCTTCTTAATTACCTTTCTTATATTCCTAATTAGGCTGAATCAGCAATTTTCATTTAAAATGGCTTATTCTGAAAGGATATTTAGCAGGTTAATTACTTTGAGATAGATAAATTCTGGAATGGTTCTAGTTGAAGTACGTTTGACCGCCAGACTTAAAGCTCTGCATTATGTAGCTTCCTATAATTAAAGCATTCTTCAAGTGGAATCAGATCCAGACTGGAACCATAATAAACTATTCATTTTTCATTTATAACATGCACTCAAGTTTAAACATTTTGGTCAACATCGCATCAGCAAATCTTGTGACGTACCTGAGGTAAAGTGCCTTGGTTTACTTGCCGACCGTTTATTATGCTCGCGTATTATTATTTATTTTTTTTCCTCATTCTTACCAAGCTATGTGCTTGGATTTTTATAAACAGAAAGGAAGGCAATGATCAGAAATCAATACAATTACCTAACACCTTCCGTCCAAGACACCATAGGGAAAGAACAATGTACTTAAAGCAATGGTACCACAATCAAAATACTACAAGCAGAAAGCCAAAAGGACTGTTTCTTTCCCACAAAAATGGCCAAACTGCTATCCAAAACAAAATTTCACCAGTAAATATATGCAAAAATATACAATGACAAAATAGTAAAACCACAGCAGAAGCACGTTTACAGTTTGCAAAGGCGGGGCATATCCGGGACCACCAGGACGAGGATTAAATATGCTATTCCTTTTAATCCAGGGAAGAAATCTGAACTGGTTATAGCAACATGTCAAATGAAATTCACTGATTAAGGGTGTGCAAAAGCGACATTAATCTCTAGACTTGACCAATGTCACAAATCTGGAGACACTATACCCAGAAGCTTCTGGAGGACATTTTGGAAGATGGAAGGTCATTCCAATCTCTTAACTATAGCTAATATGAAGCTGGATTTGTAGATATCCTTACTAGCAAATGGCACTTGAAAAGCAAGCATCCAAACTATGAGGATCAAAATAAGTCAGATGACTTTCTTCTGGATCCCTTTTGAATATATAACATATGCTATTTTCACCGCCATCGAAAGGATATGTACACCATTGAAAATGTGACAAAATACATGTTTTAAAGCTATATTTTCTTTTTGTTTAGGTACTTTGAATAAAATATGGGAAAATCTTGGACCTTATAACAAACTGATTATTCAAACTGAGGTCATGGCGCAGGGGTCACGGTGGAAAAATGTATGCGCATGGAGATGTTTATTTTGTTGTTGTTTTTTTTTGTTTGTTTTTTTTTGCGATTTAATCTCCCCATTTTTTCCTCCTTTTTCTCTCTCTTCCCTCCCTTTTCTTTTGCCTTTTCTTGCGCATTCCGTATGCTGGGCCATTTGAGCCACGCTTGATTGGCCTTGACGGGGATGCATTACGACGGTACAACGGTAACCCGAATATTGTTGGTCTGAAAATTTGACCATTTGTATCTTAGTTTGGAAGCCTTTCACGCATTTTCTTTTCATATAAGAGAGCTGTTGTTCATACTACTATTACATCGCATACTACCGTATTAATGGTACTAGATCTGGAAAATTGCCTGTATTCATCTCGCCATGAGGGTCGTTCAAAAAGTGTTGGACAGCAATTACGCATAAATACGCTACTGCAGTCAAAAGGATATGTGGCTCACAAGTACTTGTATATATGAGCCATATTAGGAGAAAATGAATCTTCAGGGGTATACGAGCAGTGAAGATCCAGACAAAACCAGCCAGCTCAGCCACACAATCTGATAAAGGCCTTTTGTACCCAATAATATACTCTCCACTGATTCTGCAAACTGACAATAAAGTCCAGTTCAGATGGTTCAGATCGCCTGCACTGTCTGTATCCCCCTCAAAGACACCTTTTCCTGTACTAAAGCTCATATTTACATACAGTACTCTCCAATCATAAACTTACAATTAAATTTCCTTCATTGTCTCAGCTAGTACACTAACAGTAAGTATTCGGACACCTTAGGATACTTGTCCTAATATTTCGAAACCCCATTTTACTACCAATTTGTCTAAAAAGGGCTGGACAAGTGCAAACAATGTAGACCCTTATCAGATGCCATGATCTGGGTCTACACTGTTTGCTCAGGACTATCAATTGGAATACTTATGGTTAAATATGGTAAAATAGCTAGCTGAAAAGCACAAAAGCAATCTAATGTGATTTTACAAGACCTAAAATAAGCAGACATTGATCAGAGAACACTAAAGCCACTTTCACTCGCCTGCTCTCTGTGACATAACAATTACTAACAACTTATCTAATATATTAATTCATTTGTTTATCTACTTTCATTTGTTTAGAGAAAATATTAAGTTGGTCCATTTATATAAAAAAAAATACTCATATACAGTGATTTTTTTTTACCTGCGAGTCCTGCTTCATATACTCACAACCTTGTCTCTGGGACTCACAAAACTTATATAAGTGAGTCCCTAAACTCACAAAATACAATAGAAAACTGCTCGAAACTATGTAAAAGACTCTTGATTTTATCCTGAGACTCATTAAATATCAATCCTGTGAGTCCCTTGGACTCAGTAGAACCAAAAGGTAAATAAATCACTGCATATACATGTATTTAACAATAGCAGCATATCTGACATCATTTCTTAGCCAAGTGTCAGGGGACAGGATACACGGTAGTTTTTCTGCCTTTTTTTTGACAAGGGGGTGGGGGTAGGGCAACTTTTATGACTTCCTTGTTGCTTTCCTGCACACTAAGCCTCTTCTGCACAGAATTCTACTTTAACCCTTAAACTGCCAATCACAACAATTGTCATCTGCTTTGTCATCTGCTTATGGTTTTAAAAGTCATTTCTGCAAACAGTGTGGACACAGACCAGACACTGATCTGGGTCCACACTGTTTGCCTGTATGCAAAAATAGGCTTGAAAAGTTTGCAGGAATATTCAGCAGACTACATAAACAGACAACATTTTCAGATGCAGATTTTCTTGGCGCTTTAAGGGTTAAAAGTAAAGAATTTGCCCCCATTCCCTTCTGAAAACTGTCTACCGTATTTACTCTATGTATTGGGACACCTTATCTACTTACCATACTTGACCTAAAATATGAAATAGTCCATTCTATTACCTGTTGTTGTGTCTAAAATATTGCTAACTTGAAATATGGTAAACAGTGTAGACCCTGATCTGCAGCATCTGATCTGGGTCTATACTGTTTGCACATGCCTATCTGTCCCAATACTTAGGGTTATTATGGTACTCAAAAAGGAATGAATTAGCAAAAACTTTCCTTTAAGAGTATACCCCTAATCAGAAGGGATGCAAAATGCATTTTAACTGTGTTACCTCCCTTGAAAGTGTATCAGTTCCCTTTGACTTAAACTAAAGTCTTGTCATTTGTCATAAAATCATCTGGGCCCAGTTGTTCAAAGCGAAGTTAGCTTAATTAGCTCCTTAGTGGTCAATATGTTAACTGTTCTTGTAAGTACACTTTCAAATTCATAGGTATTTTTGCTGAAAAAAAAATGTGAGTAGCTTTTGCAAATGCAAAAGCTACTCACATTTTGTTTTAAGCAAAAATATTAGCATATATGCCATATTTAATGATCAAAGTTTTAATGATACCTTAACTTACGACATCGTTAGATTTGAACAACTGAGCCTTGATTTACTAGTCTGTTACTAATATCATCTGATCAGAGGTCTATTAATAAAAAAATCTGATTAGAAGACTGTTAATAAAACCATCTCATTAGAAGTCTGTTAATAATATCAACTAGTTCTAAAAATTTAACTGATCATAACAAAAATAAACTAGTCAAACTATGAGAAAATATATCCAATAACATGTATTCCCAGTGTGATCAGTCTTTGCAGTCCATCTGAGGATGCTCCGGATTCTTGCCTGTCCACAGAGCATGGAGCCAGAAGCACTAGGATAAAGTTTTTTTGTTTGTTTTTTTTTGGATAAAGTTTACTTATAGACGGTATGAATTTAAAGCTGAAATGGACCATGGTTCATAACAGTTTTGTACATATTAATCCTTTCTCCCCTGGGTTTCTGAAATAGACTCTTCCATCTTAGAATCTGGATATGTCCGGGGTGAGTTATAAATAAAGACCAAAATGGCAAACTGTGTGGATCCAGATGAGACAATTCATTATTAGCTGTTTCATCTGGATCTACACTGTTTGCAAAATAATCTTTCTTGGTCTCCAGGGTTGAAAGCGTTAAACAAGATATATTTTTCAGTTGAAATATCAGAATGCTTTACAAAAGCTCTGAACAAATTGAACAAGAAAAAGAATTTTTAAAGTTGACATCAAAATATAATTTACGAGCAAATAAAACAAGACAAAAATTTAATGTTGTGATCAGACTATAGTTTACAGAAGTTTTGTACCACGTCTGTAATACAAAATTTTAAAAATGAAATCAGAATATAATTCACAACAGTTCCAAACAACTTAAGACCAAATTTAAAAGTTGGCATCAGAATATAGTTTAAAACAGTTCTGAACAACATAAACAAGATAAAATTTCAAAGTTCACATCTGAATATAGTTAACAACAGTTCTGAAAAATATTAACAAAACCATAATTTTAAGGTTGACATCAGAATATAGTTTACAACAGGTCTGAACAACTTAAACAAGACAAATTAAAAGCTGACATAACAGTTTAAAACAGTTCAACAACTTAAACAGACAAAATTTTAAAACTGACATCATTGTATAGTTTACAACAGTTCAGAACATTTCAAACCAGATGAAAATTAAACTTCGAACCAGAATATAGTTTACAGCAGTTCTGAATGCTTTAAATAAGACCAAGGTTTAAAGTGGATGTCAGAATATAATTTATATCAGTTCTGAACAACGTAAGCATAAAAATATAAAGTTGTTATCAGATTATAATTTACATCAGTTCTGTATAACTCAAACAAGACAATATTTTAAAGCTGTAATCAGAATACAGTATACAACAGTTATAAACAACTTAAACTTGACAAATTTTAAAGTTGACCAGAATATAGTTTATACTTTGACAAGACAAAACTTTAAAGTTGACATCAAAATATACATGTAGGTTATAATAGTTCTGCACAACTTGAAACAAAATTTATAAGTTTGAACCAGAATATATTTTACAACAGTTTTGTACCACTTACATCAGGTAAAAATTGTAAACAGAACAGAGTTTACAACAGTTCTGTACACTTATACAGGATGCGATTCTTTACTTGTAAATGGACATAATTTACAATATGTCTGTACAACTTATACAAGATTTCAAGATGCTGATTAACACTTTCAATATTATGTCACAGCTCTGCTTTTCTGTGCCTATGGAAACAGCTGAGATACTAATCTGCCTGCTCATATGCCCATTCCTCTTATGGTCTACAGTGTAGACCATAATAGGGATGGGCATATGAGCAGGCAGATTAGTACATATATTGTAAAATCTTATTTTGAACAGTGTAGACTCTACACTGTTCAAAATAAGATTTTACAATATATGTAGTTCTACTTTAGATAAGAGGGATATCCAGAAACATATTTTTCCATGAAATTATAGGATGGGTACTCCCTGAATTTGCCTCACTGAGATTTTTTAATATTCAATAAGTACCAACAAAGGTATTCACGAAGATACAAAAATTAGATAAACATCAATTTGTCATCTTCTGTATTTGTCTATATATTATGTTAGCAAATAATATAAACAAAAATCGGACTGTTCAGATGTGTAGGTTGATCTAGTTCAAAGTTTAGCTACATATAAACAAGATCAATTTTATCTCATACAATAGCACTTACTATGTTATCTATATAGTAAATATTTATTAGAGATCTTCAAATGAAAATTATGCTGTCAGAAAGGTGCCTTCCTAGTACAGTACAATCTCCCTATAACAGCCACCTTGAGGAAAGAGAGATGAATTATACAGAACTAAAAATGTGTCCAAAGGACCTGGATGCCCCAGCCTAAAAAAAACTTAAATGCAAATTGCTATCGCTGTATGCAGATGGAGACCGACGGATGGATGGACATGGGTAACACAATATACCCTTTCCAACATTCTATATAGGTATACTCTATAGTAGCCAATGGTTTTGTTAGGTCAGTATTTACTCAGTAATGATAATATAACACTTTATTCCACTCAATAAAAATATTCAGACCACTTTCAGGGGAGGCCACTATGTCACTTTGCCTCCCTTTTGAACCGGGTCTACTTAGAGAGGAAAGAATTTATTCCTTTCTCATTGGGGTTACTTCTAAAGGAAAAAAAACCTGCTCAATCTGGGAGCAAATTCTTTCTTTTAAGAGTAACCCCCCATTTCTGAAAGGTTTCTACTGTAGTTTAAACTTCCTGTCTGTAAAGTTATCTGTGCAAAATGACAAATACTTTCAGGTACGATCAAATTTTATAGAGATTCACTTTCCTCAAGATCTATTATATCTACCATATTTACACCAAAAATTGAACACAACTGCTTTACAAAACCAAATAGCCCCAATCAAATTGCTAGATCAGGGCCCAGTTGTTCAAAGCTAACAATGTCATTAGTTAACAATTTGTTAAAATTTACATTGAGTGATACACAAATATGCTGAAATTTTTTGCTGAAAAAATTATCAGAATATTGTATATTGTATATTGCTAAAACAGTTAATGAAATGACCCTTAACGAGCTCGTTAAGCTAACGACACTTTGAACAACTGGGCCCTGGAAATTTACCATCATTTTTCAAGGGGAGATAACTTTTGCAGAATGGAATTTAGTTCCATTGTACTTGAATTCTTAAAAAAAATTGGGGTTGCTCTTGAAGGAACAAATCTGATTTCCTATGACAGAAGCCCCCAGCAGCAACCTGAAGATCTTGCCAACTGTTTTTAAAGGGAAAGAAGGCTTCTAGTCATGAATTTAGTTCCCAGGTAATCTTAAAGGGAATGATTAACTCTCTAAGGAAACAAATTCATTCCTTTAACAGTAGCCCTATTTGAAAAAAGATTCATGCATTGGGAAACAAAGTCTCTTCTGTTGAAGTGGTCTCCCTTTGAACAGAAAGGCCAAAACATTTCAGCTTAAGGTCATCCATTCATCTTCAGATGACCAGAGTCACTTTTATAGGAGGCAACTCTCAAAATAGTTTGCCTCCCTTCTGAGATGAGATCTTAAAGAAAAGAACTTGCTCGCAAATTCTTTCCTTTTAGAGTAGACCCCTTTTCAGAAGGAATTTATGTGCAGGAAAGTAAACAGGAAGCCACAAAAGTTGTCTGCATTATAAAAGATGGCAGAAAATCTTTAAAGTTTATCCATTCACATGAAGTGTCTGAGCATATGAGCAGCATCCCAGTCAGCATTCTACGTAAATCTATATCGGGCCGTCATCGGCCCGTCAGGGTAGCTAACGGGCCGATGACAGCCCGATGTAGATTTACGTAGAATGCTAGCTGGGATCATGCAACCATGCAAAAATATGCATTGGATGCCTTTGAACAATGATGATGATGATTTGGTGTTTTACAGCCCTTTAAACATTATTTAAGGCATATCAAGATGATCATGGGGTGATAATGGAAGGCTCTGTGCATTTAGTCATGAGCTGAATTCTGCCTTGAATGGGATTCGATCCAAGGCCCGAAGTGGAAAGCACCAACTCATGGCCACCTGGGCCCAGTTGTTCAAAGCTAACGATGTCGTTAGTTAACGATTCGTTAAAATTTACATCGAGTGATACGCAAATATTCTGAAATTTTTTGCTGAAAAAATGTGAGTAGCTTTTGCACTGCAAAAGCTACTCACATTTTTTCAGCAAAAAATATCAGAATATTGTATAATGAATCCGCTAAAACAGTTAACGAAATGACCCTTAACGAGCTCGTTAAGCTAACGACGCTTTGAACAACTGGGCCCTGGACATTTTAAACAATCATAGCTCCAGATAAGTGGGGTATCCACATAATGGTTTTTCTTATTTTTCCATGAAACCCTATGTTGTGGATACTCATCTGAGTAGAAATAAGGAAAATATCAATACATTATGTACCTCTTTGCTGAAAGTGCTTTACCTGGAGTTATGACAATGATAGCCCAAATCAGCATGTGCATCAGCAATGCCTTAGCCTTTCTGCTTACAATGTACATGTATCCCCAGAAAAAAGGTTCCTAGGAGACCATGCTGATATACAGCATGACCTGAATCATATTCACCCTAAGCATTTGGATAGGCATGAGCAAACAGTGTTGACCCAGATCAGATGCCACAGTATGTGGCATCTGATCAGGGTCAACACTGTTTGCCACTCATCCAGTAGTTTTTAGGCATATTGATACGCAGTACAGTGGACGTCCAAATTTCAAGATAAGTATGATACGAAGTTAATGTTTCTGAATATTTAGGGTAAATATGGTATTGTACATGTGCTAAGACACATTTTTGCTTGAAATGGTCCCCACAATGCTATGAATTGGTTATATCTGGTCATAATCTGGTGGATTTGGCCGTGCCACACCAGGAGTCTCTCCCCCAAACATCATATTTGAATGTCTACTCCAATCATAGTAGGGATAAGCTGGTGCCCAGTTCGTATCACCACTTGTGTGTTCATCATGATTCTCATCCCGGATATCTTGTCTTCCAAATGCACATTCAGCATACGAAGGGGGTGGGGCTGTAACTAAAAAGAAATGGAATAAATGTGAAAAAAATATCGTGTAGCAATCATGTCTCAGATATACTGTATTAGATCTATTAACCATACATACCCCTACAAACTAATACAGTCAAACCTGTGTTAGTGGTCACCTCTATTAAGCAGCCAACCTGTATTAAGCAGCCAAAGGAAAGTTGCCCCAAAATTCATACTTATATATTTGAACTGTATTTAGCAGCCACCTGCCTTCAGCAGCCACATTTTAAGCTTCCCATGGGCGGCTGCTTAAGACAGGTTTGACTGTACATGTAGTATTGCAATTTTGCAGTCTTCAGGGCCCAGTTGTTCAAAGCATCATTAGCTTAACGAGCTCGTAAGTGGTCAAATTGTTAACTGTTCTAGTAAATACAATATCTAATTCACGGGTATTTTTTCTGAAAAAATGTGAGTAGCTTTTGCAAATGCAACAAAAGTAGGGTATTTGCCACATTTAATGATCAAAGTTTTAACGATACATTAACTAACAACATTGTTGGGAACAAATGGGTCCAGATACCTGCCCATATCTATTTCTATATAAAACAATGTTGAGGGTACTCATTTGGATTGCCTTGACTTGTCCAGAAAATTCAAATGAGTAACCACAAGGTATGTTTTTATAAAGAAAGTCAGAAAAAAAATATTGCATAATCATCAATAAGAATGCCTCTGGTGAAGTCCATTGCTGATATTTCTTCAAAACTAGACATTTTATTTCAAGTTTGTCTGCCTTAAAGAAAAAGTATTACCTCCCCTTAAAACAAATCAATAAGGGTTCAAAACATTAGCAGAAATGTATATAAGGAAAAATAAACAGTAGTCTCCATTAAATTGCATATGAAAACAATGCTCTCATTGAAAAAATTATTTTTTTCATTGAGAACACCAAATAAGCAATGCCATGAGAAATATGTCTTCGAGCACATGTGAACATTAATGGTCCATTTTCTTTGATTTGTAGTTTTATGGCTATTAAGATCAGTTAAACTATTCACACTATTCCTGTGCAAGCATAGTCCTCTGAACAGTTAACTAGTATTTTGTGCACACACTTTCACCAGTAACTGACAACTGCCATACTTGGATCAGAAAAAGGGAGAAAATGACTTTAGAAATTATTTCATGATCAAAATTCATGAAAGTTATGTGGCAAAGCTGGAATTTGAACTAGTGATCCCTGCATCTACACTGCCATGTGCTACCAACTGGGCTATGAAGCCTGGCTCATTAACCCTTGTCCTGCTGAATATATTAAGATGCCACACCCACTTCTAATTTTCAGCCAATCAGATTACTTGACCCAGATTGTTGATATAAATTCAAATACTTAACAGCAAACAGTGCAGATCCAGATCAGTTGGCTTCTTCAGCATATCCAGGTTCAGAAGGACAAGGGTTAATGGTCCAATTAGCTAATAAAGCCACATCATCAAATAATGGCTTCTGTTATACATGTACATCTATATATTCTATAGTATCCCATAATTCTAAAATTGTACAAGAAAGGCCCTCTAGCAGTGTGGAAGCACAGGCTGGACTTTGGCTGTCATCATATGGACAAAAGATGCATTTTCTAAATGGCATGGGTTAAATATTCTAGATAACCATAGTTCTACATGACAGGGAGTATCAGGAAAATATTTTTTTCTTATTTCTGCACAAAAATGTATGTTGTGGGTACTCATTAGAAAAGCCTCATCTTTCTTATTTTTGCACAAAAAAATATGTTGTGTGTACTCATTAGCAGTGCCTCAATGAGGCACTTCTAATGAGTACCCACAACATGTTTTGTGCAATGAGGCACTTCTAATGAGTACCTACAACATACTCTTTGTACAGAAATAAAAAACAAATAATAACAAGTTTTGGTTAAAAAAATGTCCTATCTACGGCTATGGATAACTCTTAACTTTTTCGAGATATGTGTAAAGATTGCTTACTTTCATCATAAGATGGAGGTGCAGTTGGCTGCATTCCTGGTTCTGGTGGTAAAGCAGGTGTTATACCAGTTCCTAACTCAGACGATTGGGCCGGAGGTGGGGCACTGGCCTGCTGAGGCCAGTTTTCTTGTAGTGGTATAGTTCCTATCATGATTTCACGCTCCATTTTTAATGAAGACCATCCAGAGGGCACTTTCAACTGTAAAAAGCCACAAGAAGAATCATTACAATATATATACAATATATCAATGAGAAAAAGTGTTGATAATTTTATTTCTTCATGAAAACATATGTTGTGGGTATTCAGTATTAACTGCCTTAGTCATAAAGCCGTATCTCTAGATAAGACTTTTTTCAACCAGAAGGTATTGATATTTTTTTTTTCTCCATGATAATATATATTGTGGGTACTCATTTGAAGCACCTCGCTGAGGTAATGAGTACCAGCAACATAATTTCGAGGGTTGAGCGCAAGACTATTGTAACTCAAACATATTTTTGAAACCCTTGTTTAGGGGCAACTTGGACCCCTTTGTAAACAATGCAAATTTAGGTGCCATTGCTCATACGAGCAATGGCACCTAAATTTTCATTGTTTACAGAAAGAAACGTTGTAATCTTCATAACACCTTCATGGTGAGGAGATTAGGTTTGGGGAAAACCAACCATCTGACTTACGCCAGTCTTGCGCTCAACCCTCGATATGTTTTTGTGGAGAAATAAGAACAGTATTAATTGATACTCCCTGTTATCTAGAGCTATGCATAAGCCATGAGATCTGGACTGCTATCTGTTAATCTGGTGTATTTAGTCAAACAGTGTGAGTCTCCAAAAAATTTTTCAAGGTTATCAAAACAGATTTAAATTCAGATGTGTTTTTATGCAAGAAACAGCCAAAACAATATGCATTTCTTTTTTATTTCTTTTAAAACTGTAAAATTGGAGTGAGTGAAAACTGAGTGAGATTTAACCACTACTACTTGTTGGGTAAATTCAGCAGATGACTGATTAAATTTTCTTTTTTTTTTTTTTTTTTTTTTTTTTTTTGTTTGTTTTTTTACAGAAAACAGGCTTTGATTTTTTTGTTTGTGCAAATTGTTTACTTAGGAGACAATCTGCATGAAATGTCAAAACATATTTTCTGAAAAAAAAAAGAAAAAGAGGGCCAAGATGGCCCTGTATCTCTCACCTGATTACCAGATGAATTTGCCTTTCAATTCAGGAGAAGAAGTGCAAAATAAATTTCCAAGATAGAGCAGCCATGACCCCATCTTGGATTTCTGATCAAAACAATCTTAGCTTTTTATATCTACAAGTTACCCTGACGCTTCCTACCAAGTTTGGAGTCAATTGGCCTTTAGGTTTAGGAGAAGAAGTGAAAAATAGCTTTTTAAGATGGCAGTCATGGTGGCCATCTTGGATATCCAATCAGAACGATTTTAGCTATTTTGATCAACTAATCACTCTGATGCTTCCTATCAAGTTTCAAGACAATCGGTCTTTGATTTCAAGAGAAGAAGCCGAAAATAGATTTTCAAGATGGCGGCCATGGCGACCATTTTAGATTTCCCATCGGAACAATTTAGCTATTTTTTATCTACAAGTTACCCGATCCTGCCTACCAAGTTTCATGTCAATTGGCCTTTCAGTTCAGGAGAAGAAGCTAAAAATAGATTTTAAGATGGTGGCCATCATGGATTTCCGATCGGAATGATTTTAGCTATTTTTGACCTACAAGTCACCTTGATGCCTCCTACCAAGTTTCAAGTCAACTGGCCTTTTGGATTTCCGAATGGAACGATTTTAGCTATTTTTGATCTACAAGTCACCCAGATGCTTCCTATGGTGGCCATCTTGGATTTCTGATCAGAACGATTTTAGCAATTTTTGATCTACAAGTCACCCTGATGCTTCCTACCAAGTTTCAAGTCAATTGGCCTTTTGATTCAGAAGAAGAAGCAAAAAATAGATTTTCATGATGGCCACCATGGCGGCCATCTGGGATTTCCAATTGGAGTGCTTTTAGCTACTTTTGATCTACAAGTCACCCCAATGCTTTCTATCGGGTTTCTAATTAAATGGCCCCTCTGTTCATGAGAGAGACGCAAAAAATAGGTTTTCATGATGGCCACCATATCTTGGATCTCCGATCAGAACAATTTTAGCTATTTTTGATCTACAGGCCACCCCGATGCTTCCTACCAAGTTTCAAGTCAATTGGCCTATTGGTTCAGAAGAAGAAGCGAAAAATAGATATTCAAAATGGCCACCACGGTGGCCATCATGGATTTCCTATCAGAACAATTTTAGCTATTTTTGAGCTACAAGTCCCCCCGATGCTTCCTACCAAGTTTCAATTCAATTGGCTGTTTGGTTCAGGAGAAGAAGGGAAAAATAGATTTTTAAGATGGTTTTGTTTGTGTTGAGGTTTTACGGCCCAGTCAACCCGATGGGGTCATGTTGAGCACGGTAAGTTTACCTAACCACACGTTTACTGGGCAGGCTTAGTCCTCTAAGCGGTTAACCAGTATAGTGCACATTCTTTCTCCAGAAACTGACAACTGCCCTTCTTGAATCAGCGGAAGGGAGGGAATGACCGTAGAAAATAATCATGATCAATCTCCACGAAAGAATGTTGCCGACCTCGGCGGGGGTTGAACCCGCAACCTCCTGGTCTCCAGTCGGACGGCGCATCCAACTGTGCCACCGAGGCCGCAAATTTTAAGATGGCCATGCCATGGTGGCCATCTTGGATTTCTGATCAGAACCATTTTAGCTATTTTTGAAGTCACCCCCATGCTTCCAACCAAGTTTCAAGTCAAGTGGCCTTTTGGTTCAGGAGCGGAAACAAACAATAGATTATCAAGATGGCCACCATGGCATCCATCTTGGATTTCCAATCGGAGTGATTTTAGCTATTTTTGATCTACAAGTCACCCCGATGCTTCTTACCAAGTACAAGTCAATTGGCCTTCCCGTTCAGGTGAAGAAGCGAAAAATAGATTTTCAAGATGGCCACCACATCAGCCATCTTGGATTTCTAATTGGAACGAATTTAGCTATTTTGGGTCTACAAGTCACCCCGATGCTTCCTACCAAGTACTAAGTCAATTAGCCTTTTGGTTCAGGAGGAGAAGTGAAAAACAGATTTTCAAGATGGCCACCATGGTGGCCATCTTGGATTTCTGATTGGAAGAATTTTTGCTGTTTTTGATCTACAAGTTACCCCGATACTTCCTACCAGTTTCGAGTCAACTGGCCCAAGGGTATAGGAGGAGTAGGCTTTTAAAGCAAATTGTTGACACTGCACGATGGACGTTGTACGATGGACGACAGGACCTTGACCGATCACAATAGCTCACCTTGAGCACTTCGTGCTCAGGTGAGATAGAAATATTGCAAAATGTAACCTGCTGAAATTTGTACCCAGCATGCTAACAAAGTATTAATAATAAAAGCATTGTTGACAGCATGATGCCCTGCCACTGTGGGCAACTTTTCTCATTAAGTAAAATCACAATCTTAATATCAATATAGGAAAATGATTGTTGAAAAGTAATAATATTGGCCTATTTTCTATCTCAACATAGTCCTAGTCAGTATTAATGCACACATAAAATTTGATCAAAAGTTATCAATTCATTCTCAAGCTTAAGCAAAAACCTAATTCTGCTGTCAGTCAAGAACCTTTACTCTGTTGAAAGCTAATGAAATTGACATACTGTCAATCCCAATCTAGATCTAGTCAATATTTATGTGTAAATAAAATTTGATCAAAATCCATCAATTCCTTCTCAAGATAATAAGCAAAATGTTTAGACATCAATAAAGTGCCAAACTTCATTGAAAAGCAACAATAGTGACCCCATTTTCAACCTAAATATAGTCGTAGTAAATATCAATGTGTACGTTGGTAACGTCTCCGGCTTAGCCTCCTGTCAGGTGTGGGCAGCAGGGTCAGGCCATTGTGGTGAATCAAGCAAGCACCTCAAGGAATTCAGGGTGGGAACACTCAATGTAAACACACTGAGAGGAAGAGTTTGCGAGGTAGTGGAAACAATATCCCGCAGGAAAGTGGATGTCTGCTGCATTCAGATGACCATATACCGTGGTGGCAACTGCCACACAATCAAGGGCAAGGATGCAGGTACAAGTTCTATTGGTCCAGAAAACGACAAAGGCACTGCTGGTGTAGGAGTGTTTGTGGCTGAAGAGTGGATAGAGAAAGTTTTTGAGGTGCAGAGAGTCTCCGATACAATCATCTTAGAAAAGCTAATAGTCGGCCAGCGTGTGGTTACCTTTCTGTCTGTGTATGCCCCACACTGCCCACAGAGTGGTCTAAGTGATGAGGTTAAGGACCTGTTCTTTGATCAGTTGCGTGTTGTGACTGCCAGGATTCCAGCATCAGAATTTCTGATCCCATGTGGAGATTGGAATGGCCATGTAGGCCATGCAGGCACTGGATACAGGGAAGTGCATGGTGGGGTATGGCAGGCTGGAACCAGATGTTGAGGTAGAGAGAATCCTAGAGTTCATCCTAGCATTCAACCTGCTTCTTGGGAACACATGTTTCAAGAAACGTGACAACCACCTCATTACATACAAATTGGGAAACATAGCCATGCAGAGAGACTTCATCTTTTTCCGTAGGACCATGCGCAAACTTGTCACAGATGTAAAAGTGATCCCTGGCAAGGAAGTAGCCCTGCAACAGCAGCTTCTTGTATGCCACATGAGGACTGATGTGCCACCAAAACCCGACCGCAAGTTCACCCCTCGCCTCAAAGTTTGGAAGCTTAAAGACCCTCAGACGAGCAATCATTTCCAGGAGGTCTTCAACGCATGTGAGCACGTCTGCAGGTGTAGCTGATGGGGCCACTGAGGATATCTGGAACATCATCAAGACTAGACTGCTCAAGACAACTGAGGAGGTGTGTGGCACAACTCAGCCCCACCGTTGGCGTCGTGAAACCTGATGGTGGAATGAACACGTGGAAAAGGTTATTGCTGCCAAGCGGAAAGCTTTCAAGGTCTGGAAGACTAGTAAAGGCACTAGGGCATCATACGATGCAGCCAATCACAATGCCAGACATGCAGTACACCATGCTTGTCAAGAAGCCGACAAGAAGGTCTACGAGAATATTGACCCCAAATATTGAAGCCTTATCACAAGAGTTCTGCTCTGAGGTCCCGCGGGAGGACCTTGTTATCATCACTGAATCGCTCGAGGAATGTGTCAGGAGGCTCTTGACTTGGAAAGAAGGAATGGAAAGGACTGAGAGTAAATGCAGGGAAGATAAAGATCATGATCTGTGGTATGGGCCTGGACCTCCTGCAGAGTTAGGCAAGTTTCCATGTGCCGTCTGTCGCACTGGAGTGGGCAGCAACAGCATCTTCTGCAATGGCTGCAAGCACTGGGTGCACAAGAAATGCAGTGGGCTCAAGCGCTTGAAAAAAGACCCCGACTACAGATGTACACAGTGCCAGGGAACTGCACGCCCTTTGGACGGCAGACCAGAAGGATGTCCAGGTCAGACCTGACAAGCTCTCAGCAGCAGGTGGCTGTGAACTTTCAACCACAACACATGTGAAAACTGCCTGGAAGAAGTTCAAGGAGCTGCTACCAGTCCTCTCTTCATGCCACCTCTCTTTCAAGACACATGGCCGTTTATACAGCTCTTGTGTGCGGAGCGCAATGCTCCATGCCAGTGCGACTTGGCCATTGACAAAGCCAAACCTCCAGCGTCTGCAGCGGAATGACAGGGCAATGATCAGACAGACCCACAATGTCAGGCCGCAAGACATTGTCACCACCAGGTCCAATTAGCTACTTGCGCGGCTTGGGATTGAGGATCTGGACCTCATTCTGAAGGTGAGAAGGCTTTATTGGTATGGACATGACTGTGAAACGCTCCAATGGTGCAGTCAAGACAGCCTTTCACATACAGGTTGAGGGAAAGCGTGGGCCTGGAAGGCCCAAGATGACATGGAAGCAGCTGACAGAGAGGGACTGCAGAGAGTGGAAACTCTTGGCTATCAACCCTCATGATAGACATACGTGGTGATCTGGTGTGAGATCTGCCATGCATGCAGCAAGCCAGCTATCTGGAAGGGGGCCCACTGATGTGGATGTTGCCCCTGTACCTGCATGTTAATCAAAATCTGATTATGATGATATGACATAAAAAATTGATAAAAACCCATCAGTTTACTTTCAAGATATTTAGCTAAAACTTAATTTTGACATCAATCAAGAGCCGTAACTCTTTTGAAAACTGAAGAAATTTGCCCATTTTCAATCCAAACAACTACTCCCCAACATATAATGCAAGGTTCCAAGAACATTATTTTCACACGTTTGCAATTTTATCTGCTTGCTTTATAAAGAAACCTCACAGTTGTACACACAAACAATATTCACAAACATATTCAAAACTGCATTTGATATGCACAGTTTGTTATGCAAGCATACTTACTTTGAAGGAATACAAACTGTGACTGCAAATGGAACTTAGGAATGTTAGACAAGAATATAACCCTCCCCACTTAATCCTTAAAATGCCAAGAAAACCTGCATCTGAAAATGTCATCTGCTGAATATTCTTGCAAACTTTTCAAACCTATTTTTTTGCATACAGGCAAACAGTGTGGACCCAGATCAGACTGCTCCTCTGATCAGGGTCCACAATGTTAGCAAAAATTACTTTTAAAATTACTAGCAGATGACAAGGCAGACGACAATTGTTGTGACTGGCAGTTTAAGGATTAATTTCAGCTGTCTGTCCTAGTTAGTTTACTCTTCTGCTTGGTGTCATTGATGGCTATGTTCTATGATTGTGGCTCTTCCTGGAAATCTTTACTATTTTACCAGCCATCAAATATTTTGATATCGTAATGTAATTTTTTTTTATTTTGTTACCGTTTCATAAATATACTAACTTTCTCACATTGTCCTAATTGTTGACGTACGAAGGTAGACAATGGAATAATTGATTTAAGACATAATTGTCATTGCTGTTTAGAGGAAGTAAACTATTTGTTACGTTAATTCCGCTCTTAAAAATTTCCTTTGTATTCTACTTTAGGGAAAAATATATATAGATCTATACCACTGATCTGTTTAGATCTAAAATAATTATTGGCTGTTAGGTTTCTAAACGGTCCCATAGCCAAGTATTTCATAGGAAGTCAAACTGTATAATTCGAAATTGGATTTGCAACTTCTTGAATTAAATTTATAGATTAAGGCAATAATAATAATGACGTACTGAATCTACTAATGCCTTTACTGATTATTTACCTACTCCAAGAGTCTGAACAAGATCTGATTGACATGGACTTGTTATAGGTGTAAATAATAGAGAAAGTAGAGCTACTCCTAGCATAATATTCCTCCGTATATTAGACTTAAGGATTATAAATAATATAGGCCTATACTATATGTAGATTAGGTCTGACTGTTTATCAGCTGTATGGATTTCTATCGTTACCATAGCCAATGTGTTAATTTATTATTCTCAGAAGAAATAATCTTCATGGTAATAAATTCTTAATTGGAGAAATGAATTACCTGGAACATTTCTCGTGTAAACTAAAAAGTGATCCAGAATTTAAGTAAGGCGTTACCATAGCCAGAGGGATAATTCATTATTCTCAGAAGAAGTAATCCTCACAGTAATAAATTCTTAATGTGAGCACTGAATTATCTGGAACATTATCTGGAACATTTCTCGTGTAAACTAAAACGATCCAGAATTTAAGTAAGGCAAACTAAAAGGATGAATCAAATAAAATTTATGCCCTAATATATAAATATCCTACTAATGATTTACTTTATTCCAGAGTTTGGAAAGGACACGACTAACCTAAACTCTTTCAACAGGTGTTAATAATTATCAACACATAAATCTAATATGGGACTAATAGCATAATTTACCGGCTATTTCCCATATTCTACGAAATAAAATATGTACTACTAGACTTCTATGCTAATCGTTGTAATCTAGAGAGGCTGTTTGAATAATTAACTCTTATTCAAATAATACATAATCAGACAAGTTTAAAACAATTGGTGAGTATGTTTAACCAAAACTATCCCATGTAAATCTGGATATAGTTGGAATTACTTCAATCTATTATACAGGAACAAAATATACAAGACCTGTCGCCAGACAGGATAGTCCGCCTGATATTGCGCATTTTGTTTTCTGGAAAATTCTGTGACCTTGATTTTGACATGACCTGGGGGTGTGTGTGTTTGTGTAGGGGGGGGCAGGGTGGGAGGGGATAGCACTGCATAAAATTTTCATCAAACCAAAGATGAATAAAATCAATGATAAGGTTAGGAAATAATGAGGTCTTAAAAACTTAAACAAAAACATGAACATTTTTAAAATTCTAAGGCTGTGACCTCGACCCCAAGGTCATGGTCATGAGTGCTGATGCTGCTGATAAAAACTTTTGACCAGTATCTATCATGATACCAAATAGGAACTAAATCCATCGTGTAGTTTAGAAGTAATGAGATCCTAAAAAACTTTGACATAAAATTTTAACATGAAAATTCTATGTCTGTGACCTTGACCTTGGCATGACCTACAGTAGTGGGGATGGTACTACACAAAATTTTGGACAAATATGTAACATCACACCAAAGATGAATCAAATCTGTGGTAAGGTTAGGATTTAATGAGGTCTTAAAAACTTTAATGAAAATCTTAACATTTAAATTCTAAGTCTGTGACCTCAACCTCAAGGTCATGATCATGAGTGCTGATGATGCTGATAAAAACTTTTGACCAGTATCTTTCATGATACCAAATAGGAACTAAATCCATCATGAAGTTTAGAAGTAATGAGATCCTAAAAACTTTGATGTTAAATTTTAACATGAAATTTCTAAGTCTGTGACCTTGACCATGACATGAGCTGGGGTGGTGGGGAAGGTACCGCGCAAAATTTTGGACCAATATGTATCATCATACCAAAGATGAAGCAAATTGGTGATAAGGTTAGGAAATAATGGGGTCTTAAAAACTTTAACAAAAACTTATACATTTGTGGATGCCAACACCCCCGCCGGGGGTAATACAATAGCTCTCCGTGAACGTTGTTCAGGCGAGCTAATAAGGAAATTAGCGTAATTGTAATAATTTAATTCCTGATTATTGAAGGATCAATTATCTAATTTGTTTAGATCTATGATACCTTTTATGGTAATAAGATTATAAAGGAAAGAAGAGAGGATCGGATACTTCTTTCTTATACCTAAACTGGTATCTTAACCTCTATGCTGTTGCGTACCGAGAGCAAGGAGTGACTGTGGAAGAAGAAGAAATAATTACGTTCCGACTATATTTTCCTTCTTTGTATAATATAAGACAAAATTATGGAGCTCACCCCTTGCAGTGTTGCCGAATGAGGTGAGGATCCTTTCAAACGTATTATAGAGAAACATATTAATATTTTTAAGTATTGTCCGATGTTCAATAACAATACTAATATTGATAGCATTAAAAGTCCCAGTGACTGGTGACTGGTGCCTGGTGGATTTAGGCTTTATTGAGTACTTACAGAACCCATAAGATGCCACCCAGATGGGTCCTACCCCTGGCAGTATAGCCCTGTAGGGTGGTGTCCCATCAGTAAAGAATTGTCTTATAACCTAAACAGGTTGACAAGTTTTTACTAATCAGCTTCTCCACCAGCCAGTTCTACACTGCAAGATATTCATACTCTTCCAGTTATTACATATCACGTCAGTATATAACCTGGAACAAAAATAACAAGTTAAATATTTGAGTTATAATGCACAACTACCAAACCGCATATGAGCGTTGTGCCGATGAATATTAGAGTCGCGAAAATGCATGACACAATTCAATAATCAACAATAGCAAGAAATCGTAATACGATTAATTGAAAGTAATAAGATTTTAGTGAAAGGCATGAGAAAGGAACACAAGAAGAGAATGATTAAGAAAGTTGACCGGGGAAAAAGAAATAAAATACTGATTTCTTTCACCAATAAACAAATCCTTTGTTTACTTGTTTGTCCACAGAAAAGAAACTGACACATGATCATTTAAGCTGGAAGAGTTACGTCACACAGGTAACTGCCTAAGGGACCTTCTGGATTAAGATGACTGAAATGTCGTTTTTCTGTGGAAAGTGTGAAATACAGAATAGAACAGCACATTATCTATAGGTTAATGTATTGTGCAGTTAAAAATATTCCAAATCATACGTACTGGTACATGTACTTAAAAGCTGAGAATATGCAAAACAGGAATAAAGTTACATTTAACCACAGGCAAAATGGAACTACCATATTTACTCTAAGTATGTGGGCAACTTAACTCCTTATCATACTTGTCCTGTAATTTGTTAAAGTCAGGGCCCAGCTGTTCAAAGCATTGTTAGCTTAACGAGCTCGTTAGTGGTCAAAATGTTAACTGTTCTGGAAAATACAATATATTATTCACAGGTATTTTTGCTGAAAAAATGTGAGTAGCTTTTGCTACACACTTTTTTCAGCAAAAATATAGCGTAGCGTATATTCCATATTTAATTATCAAAGTTTTAACAATACGTTAACTAACGACATCGTTAGTTTTGAACAACTAGGCCCTGTTCCACAATCTCTTGATGTGTTTAAAATATTCCTGGATGAGTGGAAAACAATGTAGACCCGATTAAGCACCACATTCTGTGGTATCTGATCTGGATCTACACTGTTTGCTCAGGCCTGTCTGTCCCAATACTTAAGCTTCATACCGTAGGTGAAATGGGAGTTGGCAAAACTCTAAACAGATATTTTTTTTTTTCCCTCCACTGAAACATATGCAATGGATACTAAGTACAAGCACTTCTAAGCAGAACCCACAACTAGTGTTGGGAATCGGAGAGAAAAATCACAATCGATTATCAAGAAAGTAAAACCGATTGATTATCGATTAAACAATCGGATATCCCATAACTGTGTCAAATAATAAATTATTATAGCATATGCACTTTACGTTTCTATATTACTTAAAATGCAATAGCATATAATAGCATAACTAGGATAGTTTATGATATTGGTTGTTTCAAGACAAAGCAGATTTTGCAGCCATGGCCCAGTTGTTCAAAGCTAACGACGTCGTTAGTTAACGATTCGTTAAAATTTACATCGAGTGATACGCAAATATGCTGAAATTTTTTGCTGAAAAAATGTGAGTAGCTTTTGCAGTGCAAAAGCTACTCACATTTTTTCAGCAAAATATATCAAAATACTGTATATTGAATCCACTAAAACAGTTAACGAAATGACCCTTAACAAGCTGGTTAAGCTAACGACGCTTTGAACAACCGGGCCCATATTTCTAGTCAATGAGTCTTTCATAATGAGTCTTTCATGATACTTTTAATTTGTAGGTCTGATTATGTGAACTTTGGCTCATGTTTCTAAAAATAGAATTTCAAATAATCGATAGCGAAAAAAATATATCAATAGTTGCCGATAGTGGACTCATCCAATTAGTTTTTGATTATTTTGATTAATCGGCACAACTCTACCTATAACATGTTTTCCTGGACAAATAGGAAAAATATAAATACTTGTTGGTAAAAAAAACCTGTCTTATCTGGTGCTGCACTGAAACTAACTTACCTTTACAAAATATCTTATACTAATTATATTACATCCCTCTAGATTTGTTGGAGGTAGTGATGGAACAAAGGTAGCTTTATTGATACGGCCAACTGTATTTTTCTGTACATTTACATTGGCTGAAAACAAGTTAAACGACTGCTTCTTCTCGTGGTATTTAGGATGCCCAGATGACCACAAACTGTCAGAATAACCTGTATATACCACAACCTGCAAAATAAACCATTTGATTTCTTATCTGGCCCAGTCAACACTGTTAAACGGCTTGTTGAGCCAGTCAGTTATCGTAATCACATTTTTTTCCTGGTAGGCTTAGTCCTCTAAGCAGTTAGCCAGTACTTTGAGCACATACTTTTGCCAGTTACTGAAAAACAGCCCTTGTTAACCCTTGTCCTGTTGAATAAATTAAGATACCAAACCCATTTCTAATTTTCAGCCAATCTTCTAATTTTCAGCCAATCAGATTACTTGATCCCAATTGTTGCTAAAAAATTCACATACTTCATGGCAAACAGTGTAGATCCAGATCAATTGGTTTCTGAAGAAGCCAACTGATCTGGATCTACACTGTTTGCAGGGTATATCTGGGTTCAGCAGGACAAGGGTTAAACCAGCAGAAGGGGAAGAATTTCTCCACAATAAAAATAGATTGTGGGTACTCATTAGAAGCATCACCACTAGGCACTCCTAATTAGCACCCACACCATACTTTGCTATGGAGAAACAAGAAATCTGAATAATCCCTCTTATCTGGTGCTATGGATAAGGCACTTTTTGAACCATAAAGTAATTTGTTATTTAATCTCTACAAACACATGTTAGGCATACTCAATGCATGATTCTGTGAACATAAACGGTATTTTTCTATTAACCAAACCTCATTTTTCAATTGGACACCTTACTTAAGGGGACTGGACTTACAAACCTGTCAAAATGATCTTGCCTTCTTCTCGTAAGGGGTCTATGGTAAATGTCCTAAAATTTAAAACACTTTATTCCATACTTTTATGGCCTAAATTTTACTTTTTATGCAGCTGTTCCTTAAAATTCTTAGTACAATGGCAAACAGTGTCCTAAATGGCACCCCTCTGTCCACAAATCCTAGCTGGAGCACTGATGAAGCCCTGCACAAATTGTCTCAAGAGACAATTTGCATGAAATGTCAAAGCCTAATACAAAATGTAGTATGTTCTGTGAATAATTAAGATAAATATTATCAATTTGTTGTCTGCTGCCATACAGTGGTAATGGTTAAGCAGACAAAACAACATTTGACATACCTGTTCTAATATAAGATGTATTAGGCCAATTGTATTATCACTCTTATTATCAATTTTTATATCATACACAAGAGGCTCGCCCGGAACAAAACCTGATTTATTAACATCAACGGTGACCGCCAATGTCCCTGCACTACAACAGCAGCCTTCTATTTCTTCTTGTCTTTCCATATGTAATGGTATCTGTTAACATGAAAAATGGGAGAGTGTTAACGCTTAGCATGTTGAGTAGCAAATTCAGCAGAAAACATTTGGAATATTCTTCTTATTTTTCCCAGAAAATAGGTTTTGACAATCCATGCAAACTCCCCCCTTACTAAGGAGACAGTTTGCATGTTAGGAGACAGTTTGCATGAAATGTCAGTCTGTTTCCTGGAAAAAAAAATAAGGAAAATATCATCAGCTTTTTGTCTGCTGAATTTTCCCAGAGTGTGGCAAAAGTTAATATTCAAACACAGTGTCAACAAAGTATTTCCAAATCCTAACCAAATTGCACAGTTTGCACTTGCTACATAATTTTGAGATGGACCCTGAATGGGACCACAAGTGTCCTGTGATTTGAAATAATTATGATCTGGGGAACAACATGTAATTGTTTTTTAACATCTTCAAACAAGGTTAACACAAAGGTTTCAAACTCTGATTAAATATATTTTTTTTTCTCTATTTATTGGCATGCATTTGCTCCAGTATGGCCCATGTCCCTAAGGAGACAGTTGATTTCTGACCATAATGGCTTTAAGTATTGGGACAGGCCTTTGCAAGCAGTGTTGACCCAGATGTTGCAGAATGCAGCATCTGACCTGGGGCTACACTGTTTGCCATATATCCAGCAATATTTTAGACACATTAACAGGTAGTAGAATGGACTATTTCAAATGTTGGGACAAGTATGCTAAGTAAATAGGGTGTCCCAATACTTATTGTACATTACCAGATATGAACCAAATATGAGACAACGGACATGACCACATGTGGTCAAGAGTGGCAGATTCTTAAGTTCAAGCAAAATTATTACCTTTCTTAGTATTCTCTCTTCATATTAAAAGTTTCAGCAAATCTAATTAAAAAGCCTGACTTGGTAAAGAGGAGTACTTAATGATTTTTTTTTTCATTTCCTCCTTAACCCTTGTCTTGCTAAACATGAGGCACTTCTAACAAATACCCATAACATCTGTTTTTATGGAGAAATATGAAAAATTTTCCAGAATTATCACCAAATATTCCTCCTTAACAAGACCTCTGCTGAGTTTATACAATCTTTATTTTCACATGTATATAGCTCAAGGATACGGTTAAATGTGTTGCATCATAGTCAGATTCTGAAACCCAAATCTGTAGAATGTCTTCGTCTCTGAAAACATTCAAGTTTTAACAAAACTGCTTTGAATGTCTTAGTCTCTGAAGACATTCAAGTTTTAACAAAACTGCTTTGAACATGGATTTCCTGTTTATGACATGTATATATATATATATATACATGTATAGATAGCCTCTTTGCATGGTAGAGGAGTTGTTGTTATTTCTCCATAAAAACATATGTTGTTGGTACACATTAGAATAATCACACCAAAGCAATTGCACTTTTCCAAATAGCACACACAACAAGTCTTATGATTTTTTTTTTTTTGGTTCAAACAGCATTGTATATTTTTCTTATTTTTCTATGAAATCATATGTTGTGGGTACTTACTGTGTATTAGAAGCACCTTGGCTAGGCACTTCTAATGAGTACCCACAACATATATTTTTGTGGAGAAACAAGAAAAACTAGTTCTATCTTGAGCTATGATACTGTAATATGCATATGCTATGAGCTATTCTTTCCTTGCTATGGCTCTAGTATAAAGATCATAGCTCCAGATAAGACACTTTTTTCAGCTAAAAAGTACTGATATGTTTCCTAATTTATCCCTTAAAACACATTAACCCTTGTCCTGCTGAACCCGGATATGTCCTGCCTTTGCAAACAGTGTTGATCCAGATCAGTTGGCTTCTGGCTTCTGAAGAAGCCAACTGATCTGGATCTGCACTGTTTGCCATTCAGTATTTAAATTTGTATCAACAACATGGATCAAGTAATCTGACTGGCTGAAAACAAGAAGTGGGTGTTAATTTATCCAGCAGGACAAGGGTTAAAGGGTGATTTTTTTTTTTTTTTTTTATTTGGGTTTTGCGGTCCTTTTAAGAATATTTCACTTTTACCGAGCCAATCGTTCATCAAAGGTGGGCGAAAACCGGAGAACCCGGGGAAAAACCACCTGACCATTCTTAAGCAGAACTTGGTTTTCCCACATGTGACCCCAGGGAGGCTCACACCACAACGGTGAGATATCTAATGGATTAAGAGTCAACTCTCCTATCCACTAGGCTACGGGGGTGAGGAGCTTCTGATTAACCCATATATGTTCTTCCACAACTCTTTGGACTGGCCTGTTTCTAATAGCAGGAGTCTGGTAAGTTTTTAAGACTACTATGTTTTACAGAAATTCCAGTATCTAATGCAGATAGTGTAGACCCTGATTAGATGCTGAACTCTGAGGCATTTAATCTTGGTCTGCACTTTTTGCCAATTACCCTTTTTGGGGTCTCTAGACTAAAATGCATTAATTAGTACTCACATGTGTTTTCATGAAGTAATAAGGAAATAACACCACAACCTCTTTATAACACTATTGCTAAGATCCAAAGGCAAAACCATGTTAGGCCAAAGAAAATTAATTACATGTATTAGAATCTCATCCAGATTTTATTAAAAACTAGAAATGTGTCAATGTGACACAGATGCCCTAGCCCAGGGCCATCCTCACCCACACACAGACATTTTGCAAAAAATGAAGTTGAAAAAAGGGCCATAACTCTCATAATAATTGGCAGATTTTACCCTAAATCGAACTTGACCTATATTTTATGATTATTTACCTGTCTATAAAATATTAATCCAATCTTTTTTAAAAAAAACAGCAAAAGGAAAACAATTTTTGAAGGTGAAAAAGGGCCATATCTCCCATAATAATGGGTGGATTTTACCCTAAATCAAACTTGACCTCTATTTTATGATTATACACCTGTGTATTAAATATGAATCCAATACACTGTTTTCAAAAGATACCAAACGGAAACTATTTATCAACGTTGAAAAAGGGCCGCAACTCCAAAAATAATTGGTGAATTTTACCCTTAATCGAACTTGACCTATATTTTATACTTATACACTCGTGTATAAAATATAAATCCAATTCACTAATGTTTTTAAAAGTTATGGAACAGAAACCATTTTTCAAAGTTGAAAAAGGGCCATAACTCCCAAAATAATTGGTGGATTTTACCCTTAATTAAACTTGACCTATATTTTATGATTGTATACCTGTGTATAAAATTTGAATCCAATACACTAATTTTTTCAAAAGATACCAAACAGAAACCACTTTTCAACTATTTTTCGTTGAAACAGGGCCGTAACTCCAAAAATAATTGTGGATGGTGGATTTTAATCTAAATCGAACTTGACCTATATCTTATAATTATATGTTCGCGTATAAAATATGAATCCAATACACTAATCTTTTCAAAAGATATGGAATGGAAACCATCTTTCAAAGTTGAAAAAGGGCCATAACTCCTATAATAATTGGTGGATTTTACCCTTAATCGAACTTTACCTACATTTTATGATTATATACCTGTGTATAAAAGTTCAATCCAACATACCAATCTTTTCAAAAGATATTGCAGGGAAACCATTTGTGTTACGTACAGGACGGACAGGATGGGACAGACGAACATATGGACAGCGGTGATACTATATGCCCCCCCCCTCCATTGAAAATTGTGGGGGCGTAATATATGCACCCCATTGAAAATGGCGGGGGCATAAAAAAATGGAGTAGGTGGGTGGATTTTATTTTTTAATTTTTATTCCTGGGCCATCTAGTGAAGAGCTAAATCACAGCAAAACAAAATAAACTACCACTTACTATCATGCTAAAAGGATAAAATCTTGTTTTAACCCTAAAAGCGCCAAGAAAAACTGCATCTTAAAATGTCGTCTGTTTATGTCGTCTGCTGAGTATTCTTGCAGACTTTTTTAACCTATTTTTGCATACAGGCAAACAGTGTGGACCCTGATCAGACTGTTCCTAAAGGAGCAGTCTGATCTGGGTCCACGCTGTTTGCAAAAATGACTTTTAAAAGCACAAGCAGATGACAAAGCAGACGACAATAGTTGTGATTGGCGCTTTAAGGGTTAATACTCTTTTCATAACAAATACTTAATTTGTGATTCTTAAAAATGTTTTAAAATTTGTTTTCAGCAAAAGTCTAACTATCTCTGAAAAAGTTTTGCACCCCATTTTTTTTATTTAGTCAGAATTCTTAGGGGCGGGTGGGGATGAGAATCCAATAGTTAATTTTTTTGGCCTTCGCTAAACAAGAATGCTGTATCCAAACAAAAATGTACTGGTTATGTAGAAAAAATGGCCACTTAAGGCCATTTTTCTACATAACCTGTATTTTGTTTTGGATACAACACTGCTAGTGTCTATCTTTAAACCAACTTATATGAAACATTGCCTTGTAATGAGCAATCTTATAATGAGGTCCCATGTATTGATCCAGATATTGGGTTCCAGTGTATTGACCCAGCTACTGGGTTGCAGTGTACTGACCCAGATACAGGGTTGCAGTGTATTGACCAAGATACTGGGTTCCAGTGTATTGACCCAGATACTGGGTTCCAGTGTACTGACCCAGATACAGGATTCCAGTGTATTGACACAGATAAAGGGTTCCAGTGTACTGGTCCAAATAATAGGTTCCAGTGTATTGACCCAGATACTGGGTTCCTGTGTATTGACCCAGATACCTGGTTCCAGTATATTGACCCAGATACAGGGTTCCAGTATAGTGTAAATACCAGGTTCCAGTGTAGTGACCCAGATACCAGGTTCCAGTGTATTGACCCAGATACAGGGTTCCAGTGTACTGACCCAGATACCACGTTCCAGTGTATTTACCCAGGTACAAGGTTCCAGTGTCATGATCCAAATACCAGGTTCCAGTGTATTGACCCAGATACCGGGTTCCAGTGTACTGACCCAGATACCAGGTTGCAGTGTATTGATCCAGATACAGGGTTGCAGTGTACTGACCCAGATACAGGGTTCCAGTGTACTGACCCATATACCAGGTTCCAGTGTATTGATCCTGATACAGGGTTCCAGTGTACTTACGCAGATACCACTTTCCAGTGTACTGACCAAGATACCAGGTTCCTGTGTACTGACCCAGATACTGGGTTCCAGTGTACTGACCCAGATACCAGGTTCCAGTGTATTGACCCAGATACCAGGTTCCAGTGTATTGACCCAGATATCAAGTTCCAGTGTAGTGACCCAGATGGGTTCCAGTGTATTAATCCAGATACAGGGTTCCAGTGAATTGACCCAGATAACATTCTTATACAGAGCTATAAAGATCAAGATATAACTGCAACATTTGTAAACAGGTTCAAATCCAGAGCTATAAAAGATCACATGATTCTTGCAACAGTGGGATATAGGTTTAAATACAGAGCTATAAAAAATCATGAGATTACCGCAACATTGGGATATAGGTTCAGATCCAGCTGGTGTATTACAGTAAAAGCTCTAAGATTATGCGAGTCAAACTTCCATGGTCTGTCAATTGTCGCCTTACAGAAGTAACGTACATATCCACGGCTGCCTTCAAATGAAGACGGAACTGTTGACTGAAGCTGGAACGCAAATGGGTAGACGTGGCTACCAGCAGGATGCTCAGTGGTGCTACCATCAGTACCTGAATGTATATACCAGTAACTGTATTAACCCTATATATTTGGACACCTTATCACCTTGCCATTATCATCCTAAAATTTGAACGTCCATTTGACTACCTGTTATTGCATTTGAAAATAGCTGGATGAATAGCAAACAGTGTGGACCCTGACAAGACACAACAGAATGTGGCATCTCATCTGGGTCTACACTGTTTGTTCAGGCTGATCTGTCCCAATACTTAGTATTATTATGGTTCATATGGTAAATGTCCTAAAATTTCAAACACATCAAAGTGTCTGACGAAATTGCAAATGAAAACAGTGTAGACCCAGATCATCAGACTGCTCCTAAGGAGCAGTCTAATCAGGGTCTACACTGTTTGCCAGTCCACTTATTACTTTAAGGAATAATGCATGAAAAGCAAAATGTGAGCAAAAAAGTAAGTAATAAAATGTTCGAAATTTTAGGATATTTACCATAATAAGAGCATGGAAAAATAAGAAAAGCCATTGCATAAGCAAACACTCTAGTCAGATTCTCAGCTACATGTAGTTCTATAATTACAACTCTGGACAAGGAGTATCTAGATCTTTTTTTCTGATTTCTCTGAAACAACTGTATGATAAGTACTCATAAGAACTGCCTATGTGAGACAATTCTAATGGCTACACGCAATCACAACTTGGAGCACTTTTCTCAAGCAGAAAGAATGGATATTTTTCTTATTTCTGCATGAAAATATGTTATTTATATTCATTAGAATAGCCTTGCTATGTTGATGCGATGAGCAGGAACAATGTATGTTTGCACAGAGAAAGAAATGCATATACCATATCTGACCTAATTACAGCACCATGCGCTTAGATTTTTCAAAATTACCAACAAACTTGTATTAAAATATCCACCTAATGATGACACACTTTAAAGAAAGATCAGTAGAGGACTTCATGAGGAGCGTATTAAATGATGCTTATGCAATATATTTTCTGATCTTCTTTATAAAAACATATGTTGTAGGTACTCATTTGATTTGCCTTGACTTGTCGAGGCAATTCAAATGAGTGCCCACAACATATGTTTCCATAAAGAAGTAGATAGAATTATACTGGCTGTAATGTAATGACTACGAAATTGCTTGACTGTATGCATATATAGCAGCATGTGCGGTAATTAGGTCGAATATGGTATCTTTTCTGGATTCTTACATTATCTGGAGCTATATTTAACAAACATTTTGTGGAGAAAAATATGAGACCAAGACTCACTCACCTGAGTGAAACAGCCATTACATATCTGCAGATGCCATGTATCAATTTTCCAGTATTGCACAACAACTAATCAAAATAGTAAATTATCTTTACAATTAGAGTAACAAGTACTGACACAACTTTAAAACAAAAGTCCTCATCTTGTCAAGCATTCAAGCAAACTTTTTAAAAGTCATTATTTATGTTTGTTTTAATTTACATTTTTATATGTATATAGCCCAAAGTTTTTAAAAGTCATTATTTATGTTTGTTTTAATTTACATTTTTATATGTCATATTCAGATATTCCCTGTAAACCTCCAAGCACAGTTTCAAGCATACGGTTTCAAGTTCTGATTTTATATGCCATTTCTTACAATTTTTGACATTTATATATTGCATCAGGACAGGGCAACTTGTATCTCAGGATGAGAGATTTTGGTGCTCATGAGAAGCCTTACCCCCTAATATCCAAGCAAATATTCAAGAAAACGTCTTCAAGCCCTTGATTTCCACTAATCTCCATTTAAAGTTTTTTGAAATGGCATTTTCTTAAAACCATTTCATCCATGCCGGAAAACTTTTAAAAAGGCACAGCAACAGATAGCGCGCTTTTTTCATCCGAAAAATGCTGATATCTTTCTTATTTCTCCACGCAAGCATATGTTGTGGGTACTCATTAGAAGTGCCTTGGTGAGGCACTTCTAATGAGTACCTACAACATATGTTTTCATGGAGAAGTAAGAAAAATATTATGTGGATACCCCCTCTTATCTGTAGCTATGAAAAAGGCCCTTTGACAGAGGTCAACCAAAAACAATTTGATTTTTATCAATTAAAAGTTTCCTGTAACTAGTTTTCGAGAACCTCTTCTTACTCTGTATTCCTTTTTTTTTTTTTTCTGTGATATACGCAGAAACAGAGAGAAATAGTTTCAGAAACTGTCATCCACATATTATTTTTCTTATTTCTCCACAAAAACATATGTTGTGGGTACTCATTAGAAGCACAGTGAGACGCTTTTAATGAGTACCCACAACATATGTTTTCGTGGAGAAATAAGAAAGATATCAGCATTTTTCGGATGAAAAAAGCGCCTTATCTGTTGCTATGATCCATAAATACCTGGACTGGAGATCATATTTTTTCAAAATTTTTGACCTGTATATGGCTCTGGGACCAAATATCCAGTGCTTGCACAAATATTCACAGAGAGGAAGTCCCAGGACTGCCTTGCATTTTAATTTGGAAGTACAATGTAAGATTTCATAGTTTGCCATAATTTTTATCAATATGTGAATTTCTTCTTCTTTTGGGTCAAAATATAACATTTAAATACAAAAAAAAGTAGTTCAAGCTCTTTATAAATCATAGGTCTAGATAAAGGAGGGGTATCCAGTAAATATTTTTCTTATTTCTCCACAAAAACATATGTTGTGGGTACTCATTAGAAGCGCCTCGGTGAGGCGCTTCTAATGAGTACCCACAACATATGTTTTTAAGTAGAAATAAGAAAAATATCAATACTTTTGGATTGAAAAAAGCGCCTTAACTAGTGCTATGTAAATGGCAGTGTATGTTTGAAAGTTGGAAGTACCACAACATTTTTTGGGCATCTCTGACTTCCAGACTTCCCTTAATCCAAGCATTGAATATCAGAACTCTAGAAGACAAAATTTTGATAGCCATGAAATTACAGGAAAGTACAGGATGTATTCTTACTTCTCCTCAGCTGTTGTCATGATTACAAATCTGACTGAACCCATCATTTATGCCTAGTGGATTTTTCTACCTCAACTCTTCTGACTGGTCTGGTCTCTTTCCAATTGAAGGGGCGTTTAGCTAGTTTTATTAGTACATTTTTAATGATTTATAAAAATTCCGGTTTTTAATGCAAACAGGGTAGACCCTGATCAGACCCTGCATTGTTTGGCAGTATATGTCGCTTTTACAGGATGCTAGGCATATATGACTTAACCCTTGTTCTGCTGAACCCGGATATACCCTGACTTTGCAAACAGTGTAGATCAAGATCAGTTGGCTTCTGAAGAAGCCAACTGATCTTGATCTGCACTGTTTGCAATTATGTGTTTGAATCTATATCAACAATCTGTATCGAGTAATCTGATTGGCTGAAAATTAGAAGTGGGCATGGCATCTCAATTTATTCAGCAGGACAAGGGTTAATACAGACTTTCTTCACTATTCTGTACATGTAATGTCATCCTGGGCATGGCCAGGAGGGCAAACAACCCCAAAAGGGCACTCTTTTATCAAGCTTTTCTAACATCAGTCATTTAGTGTAACTTTCAATAAAATCAAATATGACTCCGATTTTACATGTATGTGGATTTTAATGACCTGTGTATACAGCCACTACCGTATTTACCCTAAGTATTCGGACACCTCAACTCCTTACCATATATGTTCTAAAATTTAAACCAGTACAATTCACTACCCGATGTTGTGTCTAAAAATTTCTGGATGAGTGGCAAACAGTGTAGACCCAGATGAGACGCCGCGTTCTGCGACGTCTCATCTGGGTCTATACTGTTTGCTCAGGCCTGTCTGTCCGAATATATATGGTAAATACGGTAAGTATGGCATACAACACTTGAGAGAAAGGAAAAGGGGCAAAAAAAAAAAACAGAAATTAAATGGGCACAAGCACTTTCAGAATGTCAGTGATGCAGTACAAGGAGTCAGCTAGATCTGATATGAAGGACAATTTGACAAAAATTTCAATGTACTATATGTAATTTGGTACAGTTTTTTTTTTTTTTTTTTTTTTTTTTAATGTACTATATGGAGAGATAAAGAGACTGACAGTACATGTAGCTCTTTCTGTACTTTCATACAGGCTGTCAGACCAAACCCATTTTCATTAAAGACAACTAGACTGTAAATGGAATGTCTAGTTTAACGTTAACCATTCTCTGGGCTAATTCTGCAGATGACAAATTTACAATATTTGTCTTATAATTCCCAGAAATTAGCCTCTCCATGCAGCTTGTTTCCCTAGGAGACAATTTGCATAGAATGTCAAAGCCTATTTTCTGTAGAAAATGAGAAAAATATCTCAAAATGTCATCTGCTCATTTTTTACCCATCATGCAGTGTGATGTTAACCCTTGTCATGCTGAATAAATTAAAATGCCATGCCCACTTCCAATTTTCAGCCAATCAGATTAATTGATCCAGGTTGTTGATAAAAATTAACATACTTAATGGCAAACAGTGTAGATCTAGATCAGTTGGCTTCTTCAGAAGCCAACTGATCTGGATCTACACTGTTTGCAAAGGCAGGACATATCCGGGTTTAGCAGGACAAGGGTTAACTAAGCTTGCTTAATATTAAATTAGTAGCAACAGTAGTATTTTGTTCTCAAAAAGGCAAACATGAACCATCCTATCATCAAATTATAACGAAGACATCACGAAAACATACCTATATAATTTTGACCCCCTTAAACCCCACTTTTATATAGTAAAACTGGGGTTTACAGGGGTATACATTATTTTTCTTATTTCTGCTTAAAACAATGATTGTGGGTACTGGTTAGAACCACCTCGCCGAGGCGGTTGTAATGAGTACCCACAATCTATGTTTTGAGCAGAAATAAGAAAAAAAAATCCGAATTTTTATCTGAAAATTTTCATTTTTTGGTGGTAAAATTTTCAGTATATTTGAATAGACGTGTTTTCGTAATGGAAAAAATCATTTCAATATATACCTGATCCATAGAGGGTCATAAAATGATTGAGGTAGGTTTCCCTAGCTCTATATTTTGTTGTATGCTTCCCCTTGCGAACATCCCAGAATGACTTGCCATTGCCAGAGAAATACACCTTTAAGCCTGAAAAATATATACATGTATATGTAGTATATATTTACTCTAAGTGTGAGTTGTCCTAAAATATGAACAATTTTTTTTTTTAACATACTACATGTTGATATGTCTATTAACTACTGGATATGTAGTAAACAGTGTAGACACTGATCAGACTGTGCATTCTGTGGTGTCTGATCTGGGTCTACACTGTTGTTCAAGTCTGTCTATCTGAATACTTATATGATAAATACAATAACATCATTAAAGTACTAAATTACATATTTAGACACTTTTTTAAAAGCTTTCTCTACTTACTGTACTTATTTTAACCAGTAAAGGGCTAAGCAAAACTGTAGCAGATGGCATTCTATCTTATCATTATTATTTTAAGAAAAAATAAGACCTGGGATTTCATATAAATCATCAGCTAGCAGATAATTCATGTGAAATGTCAAGCCTTATTTTCTCTGACAAAAAATCAAAATATTGCCATATAGGGCCATGGATTTTTATTTTTTTTTTACATGCATTTCTGACTGAACTTCAAGTCCATGTGCTTTAGGATCACCATACAAGGATTGCAGATTCTGAGACGTTTTACCTGCATTTCTAACCTTTAGTTGTTAAGCATATAGAAATACTGACTATGTTTTCTCTGAGTGTAATTGCAGAGCTCTTCAGTTGTAGAGTACATCTATATAAGCTACTAAATGGTTGTATGAAGAAATAGAAGTATAAGTTAGTAAAATGTCAGTTAGTTTGTAAATCTGTAGATATGTTGTTAATATGTATTTTATCTTACTACAATGTATTGTAGCATTTGATATACATTTGCCAGGTCTTCCAAGAAGTCAAGCAATGTATTGTGATTAGTACCTAGATGGATGACTGCGATACATGACTTCTTAGAAGTCTCAACAAATGATACATTAAATACTACATTTGGTGTAGCTGTGGGATGAGAAATGACACCACCATCATCTCCGGACCCCTGTCACCAGGATAGAATTCCCTGGCAGCATTGCAAAGCCTCCCTCCTGACAGGTCTGCAAGGAGGGCGTGTTGGTGACGTCAATGCAATTCCATACTTTTGGTTAAACCGGATGTTCGCAGAAGGCATTACGGTCTGCTGGAATATAAAGAATCATCTGTCTGTCTGTTCTTCTGTACATGTTATACTTATAAACCATGATACCCTACATAATAAAACTGGGCTGAAATGACCTACAGTACAGCTCAGATGGTTTTTCAAACCCCCCCCCCCCCGAACCGGTGGGGTTGATTTTTTAGCTCACCGCAGATCTTCCTGATACCCCACTCCAATTCCAACCGCGACGGATTTTTCGTCCACCGCGTTTCCGCCGAGTTCCCTCCGCAAAACCACCCACTTACCTGTAGAACTCCGCGGTGGGCAAAAGTTTATCCTGGCGAGCTCGCAATGAAAGATTAGTGACGTCAGAATGATTGACAGCTCCGAATTTTCCGAGTTTGCATGGGGAGGAAATCGGAACCTTTATTTTCTTTACGCATCATTCGGCTGATTTGCCGCTGAATAAATACAGAAATATTTCTACCTAGAGATTAAAAAAAAAAAAAGAATTAATGAATAAAACAAGAAATAAAAAATAACGTATTTCTGTTTGTTTATTTCTTACCTTGTACCCGGGTACTTAAAGGGGCGCTTCTGCTATCTTAGAGGCTTTTATTTGGAGACCAACGAGCATCGTCCCGAAAAAAAAAAAAAAAAAAAAATACGAGTAATGCCACGTAGGCGGACGCATTAATCTCCGATGGTCAGGATCCTGCATTCGATCCTCACAGATTGAGCGATTTATCATGAACACACATGTATTTGCTACGGTCATTCGCTCCTTCCACTGCTTCAAGATTGGCAGTTACAAGTTTCTGGCGGAAGGGTGTTCAGTGTACTGGTTAACGTGGTTAACCACTCATTGTATAAGCATGCCCCCCTCTGTATTGGCGCGATTCATAAAAAATGCTCTTCCCCATTCCATTTCTCAGTTGGATGCGCCGTCCGACTGGAGACCTGGAGGTCGCGGGTTCAACCCCCGCCGAGGTCGGCAACATTCTTTCGTGGAGATTGATCATGAAATATTGTCTACGGTCATTCTCTCCCTTCCGCTGATTCAAGAAGGACAGTTGTCAGTTTCTGGCGAAAGAATATGCACAATACTGGTTAACCGCTTAGAGGACTAAGCCTGCCCAGTAAACGTGTGGTTAGGTAAACTGACCGCGCTCAACATGACTCCATTGGGTTGACTGGGCCGTAAATCTCAACACAAACAAACATTCCATTTCGCACAGATCAGACTCGTAAATCAATTGCAGTTAACTCCCTTTTAAGTCAGTTACAGTTAGCTCCCTTAAAACAGTAAAAACCTGCAGTGTGAGAACCTTACCCCGCATTTATCGGGGTACAAATGAATACTATGTTACGTTATTCTCTTACAGTATAATACATTAAAAACATTATATTTATTGGCTTATACAGCAGTCTTCAGAACTTTCGTTTCCATGTAAAGTGTTCTGTTTTTGTGGCTTCAATATGCGATATGCAAAACCTCGGACCCATCAGTAGTACCGGTATTGATGGGTCCGAGGCAAAACCAAGAGCGTAATTTATTTAACGAGTAAAAGAGACGCATTGTATAAACTGAAAGCGTCTTCTGGGCTAATTAAGCAGACGACTGATTGAATTTGTTTTTTTTTGTTTTTTTTTTCCTTTCATTACCAAGAAAACAGGATTTGACATTTCATGCAGTGGAGACAATTTGCATGAAGTGCAAATAATGTTCTCTTGGAAGAATGAGAAAAATATTTCAAAATGTCGTCTGCTGAAAAGTGTACCCAGGGTGCTTAGCGTTAAGGTTTGTACAAACAACTCGCGCATGAGCCTGTGCGTGGCAAAACCTACAATAAAACTTGTACGAAGAGACGGATCAGCCTGCACACTCTGAGACTGCACATCAGCAGATCTCAGTAGTCTGATCAGAGCCTTCGCTAATCGTAAGTACCCCCTATGATCACTGGGTGTAACAAAACGTCTTGTGCGACGAGCGAAGACTCGGGCCAGTACGCGCCTGCACATTCTGATAAGAGCATTCGCTGATCGTATTTACCATCGATAGCCGGGCTGTCCAAAGCGGAATAAACAGTGCGACTGCAATTGCACATTCTGTTCAGACCTTCGCTGATCGTACAGTATGCAAGAAGCTTGCTTTATCTAGTGGGTCGATGCACAGACTAACCTGAGTCTTTGCTGGTCGCACGTACATTGTAGTATTGTAGGTTTTATCCGATTCAAAGTTCGTACATTGTAAATCATACTTCAGACATGAGAACTTTGTACCGACGTAATTTTTTGTTTGAACTGGATTTAAACTGCCCAGTCAATACTATTCATCGAGCCCGCACACTTTTCCGGGCGGGCTTATTCATAAGCTATTAATCATTTCAGCAGAAACTGACAACTGCCCTTCTTTTCTTTCATATACTTTGACGATAGAGCCTACTTTTGGAGTTATGGCCCTTTGAACACCGAAACTATTTTAGTGATTTCTGTAATATATTTGTGTCCGCTCTGTAACTTGAAAACTGTTTGCGATATTTTCTTGAAACTTAATTGATTTATTAACAAAATTATGGTACTTGTTTGATGTAAGTGCAGTGGTGGGGCATGGTGAAATGTCTGCAGACCTTTTATTAGATATTTAACAGGTTGAAATATTGGGAAAGGGTGTTTGTTTGATTTGGGCTTAACGTCGCTTTCAACCTTTTTCAGTCATATCGCGACGGTGTCTGGATGTGGCAGGGAGCTCAATGCTCACTTTTAGAGTGCTGCCTCACTGAAATATCACGCCCCAGACACTTTGACATGATATTCCACCCAGTCACATTATACTGACACTGAGCTGACCAGTTCTAGCTCTACTTTCTTAATGCTGAGCGCCAAGCGAAAGAGCAGCTAGTACCATTTTTAAAGTCTTTGGTATGACCCGGCCGGGGATCGAACCCGCAACCTCCCGGTCACAAAGCGGACGCTCTACCACTGAGCCACTGTGCCGGTGGGAAAGGGTGCCTCGGTAGTGTAGTGGTAAAGCTGCGCACCTCGTCACCCAGGGGTCATGAGTTCGATCCCAGGCTTCTTTCATATGGGACTTTAAACCAAGGTCCACACCTCCGTATGACCTAGGTAGTAGTGGGACGTTAAAAAACTCACTCACTCATTTGAATTGTCATTAACTTCTGTGGCCCCTTGTGTTCGTAAAGTGTGTTTTTTGTATGACAGACACCCTTTTTGCTTGAGCTGTCTCATTGATTCAATGCCTCTTTGATAGCAGAAGCGCCCCTTTAAGTAAATTTATATTGACATGTGCGATTGCTGCACGCGAGTGAGAATTTCCCGGTCTTTTACCACAGTACGTCATTTATATTGAGCGCGTGCGGTTGTTGCATGGGAAAAGGCAGTTACAGGAATACCAAACATAAATACGTAATTCATGGATTCGGGGCATATGTTTGATTCTCTTTGTGATTTTTGAGTATTTGTTTTGTTTTTTACGGTGCATTAAGTAAAAATGACCATGCCGTGCCCACTTGTTGGTCGGACCAAACTAAGCCACAGAATCCGGTACTTTTTCATATGGAGCTTTGTTGCGGGAATCCGGTACTTTTTCATATGGAGCTTTGTTGCGGCCCATGTTACCTGCTCGAACAGTGAATGGGGCTACCGGGGTTTTCTGTGGACCAAGGGAACACCCAAATATATTTCAAGGAACAGGGCAGCATTGGTTAATATTTCAAGAGAACAAGGGAATAAACCTAATTTTGGGGGATCGGAAAGTGGCAATTTGGAAAACTCATCCTTTTCTATGCATTGGCCATACGCATTCGTTATTGTCCCTTGGCAATCGCAGTGTTTTGATGCTTTATTGATATTCAAAAGGATGCTGATGAGCGAAAACTGACTCAAGCAGGACGTACGAATATTGCAATTTATGCACTGAATTTGCGGTACGTTTTGTGTACGTAGATACCAACAATTCTGTATGCTCATGGTGAATGCTTACAAACAAAATTCGTTAATTGCTGTCACACAATGAGTTGAAAAGACTGATTTGATCAGGTTGGCAGTTTGGTCCTATTCAACCGTGCATGCCGAAAAAGTACGACTGGCTTTAGCCACGCCCCTTTGGAAACAGCTTTCTCACTTCATCGCGGAAACACCGCGTGGCCCCCGCGGCTGTTTCAATTGCCTGTCATAATAGCATCGAATTTTACCTGTTTGAAAGTAATTTTATCAGGCAATTTTTACCGCTGGAACACAGCGGATCCACCAGCCCGGGTGAAACCACTGTGGGATACTAAAATTTATTCCTTCCCACTCGAATCCACTCTCCACCGGCGCGGGGGGGGGGGGGGGGAGATTTTGAAAAACCACCTGAGCTGTACTATACCTATTGAGATTGGAACAACTACTCCCAAAACTGGCCAAAACGACCCAGGGCCGAAACGACCAGGAACCTCCTACAATAGTCCAATTATGACACAATGGTTCAAATATTATCCTTTCTATGGTTATTTTGTCATTTTTCATTAATTGTTTGGAGTGCTGACTTTTACTGAAGATGAAAGACTGAAAAAAATGAAAGCAAACTTACATAAATGGGAGTAGTCCTACCTGCCACTCAACGATACAGACTTGGAAAATATAGAAAGTGAAGTTCAGTGGAGAGACAGATTAGATAGACGAATAGCTTACTTCTCATTTTCAACGGCTTTACAAGAGTCAAATGCACATGACCACTGACCAACCCTCCCGCCTGGAATACACCCTGAGGGTTGTCAAACTTTATCTCAAACGTTGTTATCTTCATAGCTGACTTCAAAGAAACCCGAAGTTAACTTCGGAACTGGAACATATTTATTGTAACAAATGATTTTTTGATCACGTCACCGCTCATAATTTTCATTTAATAGCCCTAGTAATTGCTAGCACTTTGACATTTCTTATTTGCAATACCCGGAAACATTTTTTTCCGGAAATAATTTTGGGTGATATTGATTCATCTGAATTAATTAAGCCGGGTGCAAAGATCGCGCCAAGTAAAATCTTGTTTAGGTACCGGACATCTAGCCGCTTCGTATTAATATATGCCGGTACAGAGGCCAGGAATGGAACTACTACGGTTGATACTGGGCTGTCAGTTGAGAATTTACTTATCTCAGACGTCAGTTAGTGCTTGGACCCAATATACACTGGACTAGTAACTATGGAACAGGTATTGTATTTATTGGAAATATGTTGTCGTAGCTGAGTTTTCATAATTTTTTATGATGAAGTTTAAATGCTCATATTTCAATTATTTCTCCAAATATTTGAGATTTGTTTTCAAAAAGCAATAGTTCAATATATTGCCTTTAAGACTGCAGCATTATATTTCAGGAAACTCAAACAGTTTTTGTAAACATCAACAAGAAACGTAGGTACCCATTTTAGCCATTTTCGGCACTTTTCACTGTATAATTTTACTCCACTTTCTAAGATTTTTTACCTTGGTTCCTAACACAGCTGGAGATAATTTATGAGGCCATTTAGTCTGTAAGAGGAGCGTGGCTAGTTGTTATGATCAGTATTCTTGCCTGTTGTTTTCGAATAGTATTATAATTACATATATTTCCATAATTGCAAAGTGAATAAATAAAAAAGACGTTTTGCTTTTGGTTTTCTGTGGAAATTCAAAAGTACAGATATTCATATTTGATTTTTACGGCATTTATAAAATTTTGATTCACAAGTCTTAGCTTTCTAAAGTATTAGCATTCTGATGCATTTATTTTACAACTACAAAACGATGTACTCTTGAATGACGAGCATGAATGCAAAGTAAAAGCAGAGATGGCAACCCTTTCCCAAGAAAGGGCAACTCAGTTACCCAAACTTAACCAAATATATAATAGATAAAAGAAAATCATTAGTCAGAGATATAATACAGAACATTTAATAAAATGTACCGCAGTGAAAATACCGCCTCGGAATGGACAGTAATAAATAACTGTGAGCTTAAGCTACCTATATGGGATACAACCCTTGCCCTCAGCTTCCATAGGTAAATGCTTTTATTTGTTGGGTCCGTTCTTCTTACTCATCCATGAATAGACTTTTATGAAAAAAAGAATGAAACGGGTGTGCTCAAGGGTTTTGCTGTTGTAAAAGATTGTGATGTGCATGGACATATGTGAAAACAAGGTAAGAGAAAAGTTCAGGAAGTGCCACAATCACAAACCACAGCCCTTCCCAGACACCAAGAGGAAGAGGAAACCGACAAATCCAAACAAGCACAAATCGAACAAACATACGAAAAGCACTAAGATTAGTTCTCTCTTCCCCAACCGAGGTAATCGCAATACTAAAAGGACTGAAAAACACAAGAACAAAATGACACATGGTAAGACATACAACAAATCGCCTCGTAGAATAAACCACAAAGCAACAAAGAGTAAGACTAACACCGGGACCACCGCCTTAGAACGGTCAGTAGAGTAAACCACCGGGGGGTTTAAAGCACATTTACAGCTAGCTAAAGAAGGGTAAGAGAAAAGTCCAGGGAGTGCCACAATCACAAACCGCAGCTCTTCCCAGACCCCAAGAGGAAGAGGAAACCGACAAATCCAAACAAGCACAAACCGAACAAACGTACGAAAAGCACTAAGATTAGCTCTCTCTTCCCCAAGCGAGGTAACCGCAATACTAAAAGGACTGAAAAACACAAGAACAAAATGACACACGGAATGACATACAACAAATCGCCTCGTAGAATAAACCACAAAGCAACAAACAGTAAGACTAACACCGGGACCACCGCCTTAGAACGGTCAGTAGAGCAAACCACCGGGGGGTTTAAAGCACTTTTACAGCTAGCTAACTTCACCCTGGGTCCCGATGCTACTCTTAATACAGAAACACATAAAAATTCGGTTCGCATAAAGGCTCCCAACTCAGTCAATGTATCAAAGCGAAAACATAAAAATCAAATTAATCACTATAATAAACAAAGACGAGTACTCATGGCTAATTCTACTGTATGCCAGAGTAAATGAAAACCAATAGTTGAACCACGGCGGGCCAAGCCAAAGACATATCGTCAAGCCCCAACCCACTGGTTAAAGTTTTACGAAGAGGCCGTCATTGAGTCTGAGGCCCGAACCGCCGTCGTGCAATTAAAGAGTGAAGCATAGCCATCAACAATGATTGGGTTGACAACTAGGCATGCAGTCTGCCGCATAATAACCAGGCTATAACCAATTCTTTTATAACGGTTAATAAGTTTTCTGAATTGCTCCGAAAAGTTAGATTTACCTACAATTTTTCTAAATCTGTAAGTCACCGTAAAATTCTGGTTCCGATATACCTTGTTGCAGAAGTGTTTTCAGACTGACGCTATATTTTTCTAACAAGGCACTGTGTCTGCGATAAAATTTCGAAAACGCCCTGCCTAAGAAGTTTGGCAGTAAGGGCTTTATTACGGTAGTTAAAGTCATTAAGATTTGAAGAAGCTCTGGCCAATCTAATAAGTTGAGATATGTATACCCCATATGAGGTACGCCGGGGGACATCGCCATCCAGAAAAGGGAAATTGACTATATCAAAATCAAAATCAAAATCGTCCCGTTTATCATAAATTTTGGTGGAAACTGTACCATTAGATATACATAGATTCAAATCCAAAAAAGGTGCCTCGGTATCGGAAGAATTTGCTCTATTTAATTGGAGTTCTGTAGGGTATATCCGGTCCACCATTTGGTCAAAGTAAATATTGTCAATATTAAATAAATCATCAAGGTATCTAGAAGTTGAATGGAAAGCCTCAATAATGTCAGCTTGATTTTCACGTGAGAGAGACTTCATGAACTCTCTCTCATAACAAAAAAGAAACAAATCTGCAACAAGAGGAACACAATTAGTTCCCATCGGAATACCAATAGTTTGCCTATAAAGTTTAGTTCCAAATCTAATAAAAATATTATCCAAAAGATAAACAAGGGCATCACAGACTTTTTGACCCTTTCGTAAACAGTATCATAGTATCTAATCCTATGTTTTTTAACAGCAGTAAGGCATGAAGTTAGCAGTTTGGACAAAAAAGTAGTCGTACATGAACTAGAATTAGCAAAGAAACGTGCTTTATAAGGTCGTTTATGAAGTTTCGGTAACCAATATAACGTAGGAAGTCTGTCTTGTTTTTCTTTAATACTCACTACAAACTTAGCAGTAATATCGATAGAATGGGTATTGACAATAGATCTCTCGTCAGTAGAAATCCGTTCATATGTTTTGGTACTACCAAGTTCTTGTATTAGAGTATTGATATAATAAAGTCGTCACACAACAACAACATTATTAGCAGCTTTATCAGCTGGAGCCAAAACATACTTCCTATGAAATTCTTGGATACCTTGTTTCAAATATTGAAAAGATAATTTAGGCTTAGGAGGGAGAAGATCAAGGTTATTAGAGTAAAATAACACACGTTCATCAATGATCTTAAAAATCTTTAATTTCCAATTATTTAAAGCATTAGACTCAACAGGCTCTCGTTTACACTAACGCGTACAATAATCAGTTAAAGCACTGGCAATTGTTTCCCGACATTTATTGAAATCAATGTGGGCTGGGAATCTATATTTAGGCCCTTTTGAAATAACTGAATGGATTCGTGAATCAGTTATAATCTTCAAGTTACCAGTGACAATATGACCCGCTGGTTGATAACAAAATTTAGAATCTTTACAATCTCAAGAATCAGGGGAACTAGTTTCAATATCAAGATCAGAAACTAATTTATTGAAATTAAGTATAGTATTACGGATAGGTTTGTTATATTTATTACAAATAATAGGAGATTCCGTGTTTTCGAAATATGAAGGTATAGCTGATATAACATTATTATCTCGAAATATGCTAGGTAAATCTATTAATTCAATACCTTTATTAATGAATGGAATTTTGATGAAGTGTCTAATGTGGTTAATATCAGAATCAATGTAAGGGCGAAGAGCATGTTGAGTATAACATCTAGTAAGGAAAGCTGCTTCATACAAATCATATTTTCTATCATAAAATTTATTCGCCTCATCATCTAACTTACGTAATGAAGAAATAGACAGTGAAGCTAGTTTAGAAAGCATTTGATGACGTCCAGAATTTAAGAGAATATTTAAATCAAAAAGAGATAAAACAGTTTTATGTTTTCGTTTAAAATTGCCATTTTGCGCTTACCATGGGATCGTTTATTACGTTTTTTAATATCTAAAAGAGAAAAAGCATCGAAATCCGGCTTTTAGAAATATTTCCTTCATGGTAAATATTATCATTAAATCCAAGTGGAAAAGGGGTTTGTAAACGTTTAATCCATTTAAGTTCAAGTTCATGTCTTAAAATATTTTTGAATCTTTCGGTAGAATTGGACTTGTGTATAATTTTTTCAACAGGTTGAACCAAAACTTTACTAGATGATCATGAATGACCAGTTTGTCCAATATCTGTATGAGTAAAATGCATAATTCTTAAAACCCTTACTAAATATAACAATTTTTTTCAGCTCCTGTTATGAACATTACGTATACAAGTCTGTACATTAACTACTCTGCTAATACAAGCTTTATATATAGAAAAGTTGGGTTTATAAGGGTACACGTTTTGGATCTGCTTCAAAGCTATTTTAGTCAATAGCTAAGATCTTGTTCCTTTTACTGGGGGTGGTTTTCCGCCACCACTTTTACTATACCGCATTTCAACTATCCGGTCAGCTGAAAATACTAAATAAATTGTCCCCAAAATAGTTCCCTGCCAACGCTGATCATGCTAAATTCTGCATTAAAACATATTAGATTCACACACTCCGATGCTTATAAATTGCGAATAAATGAACAAAAGCAAAGAAAACATCAAACGTTTTGAAAAAAAAAAAAAAAATTAAAAAATAAGATTTTGAACATATTGAGTACAATATCTGCGAATGAAAATGAATACTCCTGTTCTCCAGTAAAGCACACCAAATCAATAGCGTTTTCTAAGAAGCAGAGGTGATTTTAGGAATTTGCAAAAGAGAGCGGGAGCTCCTCCAATGAGACACAGAGTGGGGGTGGGGTGGGTCAAAATCCACAAGGTGCGAGGCATTAACACACTTTTTAGATATTCTGTGTCTTGTTTTCTTTCTACTTATCTCGTGCCATGGTAAAAGCTGAGCAAGAGGTATTTTTTTAATTGCTGAAGCATGCCCACATCCAGTGCACTGAACTGTAAGAAGCCACCAGAAATCGGTGTAAATCCCGTGCTCAGTAGTTGAAAAACAGAGAAGGGGCTATTCTCAAGCTGTATCTTGGCACAACAAAGACGGTTGCCTAATAAAGTTTATGTATGCTTGTTTGTAACCAAAAATATGGGAATGCTTATAGCAACAGGTTTGATTGTAAAGAGGTAATGATGCGAAATCTTTAACATCTTTAATAAATTTCTTTGTTCGTCCGTAAGGGGGGGAACTGTGCCGTCCGTCACACTGATACTTGTAACCGGTGAATGGCGCGCATGTGAATCGGCGAGGGACTTATCAGTTTCCCATAAGTAGAGTGAATAGAAATATCTCTGTTTCAGTTATAATTACAAATATCTCTGATTGAAATGCATATATCTCTACAGTGAAATACAGAGTGAATAGAGCTATCTAAATTTCAATCATACATATAGACATCTCTAACTGAAATGCAAATATCTCAAATTGAAACACAGATGTTTGTATTTAATCTAGAAATTCAGATAATCTCATTTCAAATACAGATATACGCATTTTAACTAGAGATACCTGTATTTTTAATTCAGATATCCAGAATTCAGCTTAATTAGAGATATCTCTGATTGAAATGCAGATATCTGTGTTTGAAATGTAGGCATCTCTAATTGAAATGCAGATATGTTATGACCTAAAACAAAGATGCTGATAATTCAAATACCAAAATCTACATTTCAGTTAGCGGTCTCTTTATTTAAATTATAGACATCTACAGTTCAATTAAAGATATCTGTAATTAAAATACAGATATCTGGATTTATTAAACGAGATATCGGTATTTGAAAAACAGATATAACGGGTTGTCATTAATGTGTATTGTTTATGTATTGCTTCTTTATTTAAATGTAAATCGCATTCGGTTCAATTGTTCAGACAACCACCCCCATCAGCACTCTCAGTGTTTTGGTTATAATAGACAGCTTAAGTGTATATCTTGAATGTTTGGTCAGACTAGGCAGGCTGCGAATGCTTTTGTGATTCTATACTGGGCAGCACGCTATTTCGTTATGATTTTGGTTTCTACTTTTTCTATCATTTATGTATAAATATCTTGTCAAACAATAATGTACAGGGTGTAAGTTTTGAATTTGATGTTGAATAATTAGTGTTAAACAGTCACACAGGTATATTTTGATATTGGCAAATTACATGTTTTCTTCATATGCTTTAGAAATCCTGATGAAATATGTTCTTGCATTTTTTAAACTTATTTTCTCCAGTGTTTAATGTTTAACATGCTTGTTAAAATTTTCAGCAGCTGACATTTTAGAACATTTTTCTTATTTTACCCGGAAAACAGGTTTGACACCTCATGCAAATTGTCAAATGGAGACAATTTGCATGACATGTAATACACTGTTTTCTGTAAAAATATGAAACAATAACAAATATGTCTTCTGCTGAATTAACCCAAAGATTGTTAATGGTTAATGACCACCAGATGTTGATATTTCGAAAAGAAACTGCAATAATTTGCTGATAAAAATCAGCCTGACAGGTTCACTGGAGTTCAGAACCCATTACAAACATTTAGATAACGGTATACTACATCTAGGGCTTCCCTCAAAGTTGAGGGAGCTAGATGGAGTAAAATTATACAGTGTTTTAGCAGAAACTCATCAGAAATTCACATAAAATGATGGTATAACTTCAATTTTATTAATTGTGACTTCACATTTTTCAACCAAACCTATCAAAAACAATTTATTACAACTTCAGTTATTATCCAAAATCATTTTTAATGACCATAATGCTGTAAAATAGCACTAGAATCAAGCCAAGACAACATATCTTGGCAGTTCCGTTAGTGACAAGTCCGGGTATTACTAGGTCCGAGAGTAAACATTGCAAATAACCAAAAAACAATAACTAAGAAATATTTTTTCTCTACTGTCATTAGGATCGTCGATTAACGCATGGTGTTGGAAGGATTGTGAAGTACTAACACGGCGGCGAACAATATTAATTCTGTTTTTGTTTGGGTTTATTTTTAATCCGTGATGCCGTGGGGTGACATGGGGTGCCGTGGGTGCCATGGGGTGATTAGTAGGACCGATCAAAACGCATCGTAGCGTAGTATATCTATCTATCTATCTATCTATCTATCTATCTATCTATCTATCTATCTATCTATCTATCTATCGACAACCTCGGTCATCCGGGCATTTTCCGATATTTACCCGCAACAAAATCAGAGGTGAAAGCGGCCGCCATTAGGTAGGTTATAAATAAATTCTGCCACTTGAGGCACACCTCCAGTTCTGGAGTCTTCTGGAGATGGTGTGTATTTCACCACTCTATTTACATCTTAAGATGAGCTGTAAAAGTCTTTAACAAAAAAAAAAAAAAAAAAAAAAAAAAAAAAAACGTTCCCGGGCGGGGTGTGTACTGCGATCATCTTTTCCGTTTAGGGATGAGTGAAAAAAAGGTAAGAGAAAAGTCCAGGGAGTGCCACAATCACAAACCGCAGCCCTTCCCAGACCCCAAGAGGATGAGGAAACCGACAATCTAAACAAGCACAAACCGAACAAACGTACGAAAAGCACTAAGATTAGCTACGAAAGGTGATTGTAAAGTGCAAGTCGTGTGAAAGTCGTTTGTAGCGTTCAGTGTGTAGAGCATGACATAAGCTGACTGACTGCCTTTCTAGGGCTCTAAGTTGGGACTGGTATTCAGATGAAGCACTGGAATCCAGGATATGCTGTGTGGATATTTGCAGACTGTCTTGAGTAGACTGTAAGAAGCTGTCGGCAAGACTCACTAGTCGATCCAGCATAGGGCGTCTGGTTTCTGCCAAGGCATTACAGGTCAGCAGAAAGTGTTCGGTTGTCTCGTCATCGGTGTTGCATATCATGCAGGTTCTGTTCACCTGATTCTGACTGAAACATGCCCTATTCACCTGTAAGACGTATGATCCTGTAACGAGCTTCAGCTTCGTATTCAGACGTGTGACATCTCTCATTTCTCTTGTATGTTGTATCAACCAGGGCCTGGTTGTTCAAAGCGTCGTTAGCTTAACGAGCTCGTTAAGGGTCATTTCGTTAACTGTTCTAGCGGATTCAATACACAATATTCTGATATTTTTTGCTGAAAAAATGTGAGTAGCTTTTGCAATGCAAAAGCTACTCACATTTTTTCAGCAAAAAATTTCAGCATATTTGTGTATCACTCGATTAAAATTTTAACGAATCGTTAACTAACGACATCATTAGTTTTGAACAACTGGGCCCAGTGCTTCCTGCCAGGCATATAATCCTCTGTGTTGAGGTACTGCAGGGAGGGACACAATGCAGCCTTCTCTCTGATCGTTGAGCACCAATACTCATTGACACACTTGTTCACTGTAGCTTTCCATCTTGTTTTGGTTGGTGGGTCGTCCAGTAGGTCCAATGGATGTGGTAGGTCATACTTGATGAGAAACTTGCGGATGACGATATACCAGCTGTGACTGCTGAAAATCTTAATAGACGGCTGTCGTCTGGCCAGTTGTTTTTCCACTGAGTCACCATCTAACCTACAAATACTCCCAAGCAATGTCAGCGCCCTCTTCTGAACAACTGCCTCAATGGGGATGGTGCCCGTGAGAACATACACTGCTGGATCAGCCACGGTATCTGGTAATGAAAGCACTTGCTTCAAGAGCTTCTTGTACACCCTTTCTAGCTTGTCCATGAGAGGTAGGACCATCTCAAGCCCATACATAAGAATTGGAAGGACGTATGTGTACGTCAACTGGAAAGAAGTTTCAGGGTCCAAGTCATTCTCCCCATGGAGACCTGCGGCCATTAGGGCATAGATGGTACGTCGATGGTATGTTCTTGATGTTCTCTTCCACAGCTGACTCCTGACTATTGGCAGATCTCAGAATACCCATATGCATTGTCTCCTGCACAAATGGCATGGGCTGTCCTTTCATGGTGATGTCCGCTTCTTCAGGATCTTGTCCCCTGAGAGTGGGAGGTATCTCGAGTAGTACACTATTCACTGATTGCAATAAGTAATGCTCCTGACAGCTATAGTCAACTACGATATCCAGGCGTGTCTGTAGAGTGTCACGTCGGTTTGATGCAATCACCATGTCGTCCGCACACGCCGGGGCAATACAGGATATTTCACCAATATGGGATCCAACGCCGGGTATCCTGAGATCATTGCCATACAGATTGAAGCGATTGGTGCTGCCGGACTCCCTGCTGCACTTTAAATGTATCAGTATGCTCCGTTCCATTTGATCACTGACTCTGCGTCCTGATGTAAGGAGTGGATCAGAGTCCACGTGTTCCCTTCAATTCCAATATGGAATGGCTTTCTCAACAGGCTCTCATGAGAGACTACATCGAATGCAGACTTGACATCGAGAAAGGCCATGTATAAGGGCTTCGTTAGGTCTCTGTACTCTCTAATCACTTCCTCCAGAATCAGGGAACAATTCATCGGCGAAGAGTGGCGAGTAAAGCCTCTTTGGAGGTTGTTTTGATTTTCTTCAATGAGTGGTTGTATCCGGGTATGACCTCCACGATCTTCGTCACGATTGGAAGTATGGTTATCCCCCCTGTAGTTTTTTGCTTTACTACTGGAACCTTTCTTTTCGAATATTTGGGTAAGAGCTCCAATTTTAAGGACGTCTGTAAGTCTCCCGAGCTGAAAGATGCTACTGACCAGAAGTGTCAGATACTTCAGCAGTTCCTCCCGGCCATATAGCAAATGCTCAACCTGGACGCCATGATAGTCAGGTGCTTTTCCTTTGTTGAGGGACGCAATGGCTTCCTGAACCTGGCTCTCTGTTATATGCTCGAAGTCATTTGGGTTTCCGTACCTGCTACATAGGTCAATAATCTCCCGCATCTATCGGTGGACCTGCTCTCTGTACTGATCGTCGAAGTCATCATCATAACTCGGAATTGCCAAGTTGGAGAAATGCTCCTGCCATCCATGGAGTATGTCATCCTCTGTTTTATAGATGTTACCATTCACTGACAGTTCGTTGACACAATACTTCAATTTGCCTCTTTATTTAGATATCAGTTTGTGAAAGAGCCTGGTGTCGCTGGTTCATGCGTCTAGAATTTTCTGTCGAGTTCCCTCCTTCGCTTTTGCTGCCTCAATTCTACACAGTTTCCTAAGATGACATGTAGCTAACGTTTTATTGATCACAAAGATGTTGGATGAATCGTTGGGTCTTTCCGCGTTCTTCCATTCACAGAAGGCCTTTTTCTTGTCCTTTACTGCCTGACTAATCTCTGGGATCCAAATGTCCAACTTCGCTTTCAGCTGTCTCCGAACTTTCTTCGGCCCCTGGGCTTCAGCAGCCTGTACTACAATCTGGTTAAATGCCAGTCACCACCCTGTTGTACTCCTCCTTGCCAATCTTCTCCCACTTCACCCTCCGAGAAGGCACCACTAATCTATTTTCCTTCATTACTGCGTTGTAGTCGATGATCCACTCAAGCGAACAGCAAACAGGACAATGATCAGGCACATTAGCATGCTGGTCTATCAGTGTCTCAATTCGTCGCACCTTGTTTGCAAGATTCCGACCAAAAAAGTTGTAGTCACTTGTGCTGGTATCAGCTCCGCTTGGACTAACATATGTCTTACTGGTTGGCATGATTCCCAGATGGTAGTCAGACAGGAAAATCTCAAGACTCTTGGTCCTCCTAGACGGGCGTGGTTGACAAATCAAGGAGTACTGCATGAGTATCCTGATATTTGGTTACCAGTTTCTGTAGCTGTGATAGGCAGTCTTCAAAGTCGTTGACATTATCCTTGACTCTTCTGCATGGCATATAAACTGATATAATTAGCATAGGCTGCTTCCCTTGTAACTTGACGCACTGGATGCGATTCCCTCCATCAGCGACTGGGGTGATCAGGTGGTCCAACTTCTTTTGCCACAAAATACCGATACCGCCATAGCCCCTTGGCATCTGAACCGGAAGGATTGGATCCCCTGTATCCGTGGCCTTCCCTACACCAAACAGGTCGTCGCACACCATGTTGAGTCTGTTTAGTTGACAGGCAAAATACCAATGCTCCTGCACTAGAATAACGTCAACGTCTTTGGCTAGCTTCTGGATAGCAAGTGGATGTTTCCATGTTTTTACAATTAAAAGATATAATTTTAAAATCACTCATTTGTATCATGCCTTCTTGACCCACTTCAACGGTCTGGGCTATATTCTGCCCCTTGGTGCCCGGCATCTGGACAAAAAAGAACGATCTGTGCTCGTATTGTGGCTTGATGTATTGGCTCTCCGCTCTCTGGAATCTCTGTAGAATACAGGTTGACCCTCAGCACTGAGTTCATTCAAGTCAGCTGCCCGGTGGTTACTGTTTACTCTGGGACTACATGTGGTTCCAGCCCTTGAATCTTTGTTCTTCATGCTGTCAGGTCTATAATCATTACATTTCTGGGACATGGCTTCTTCTCCTGATATCATGCTCTTGGCTGGTGGGTGCAGTGTAAGAATCACTGGCCGAGGCGTTCAAAATTCCACTCCTGGGTGGGCATTGAACAGGCAATCCACTATTTGAGTTGAATACTTCCGCAGGTAGTTGCTGCCTATGGGTCGTTATATTTCCTGGGTAGTTCAAATTCCCACACAAGACTAGTATGGTTTTGTCAGCCGCCGACTGGGGCTGTGAAGGTGGTAGGAAAGCTAGAGGTGGATTCGGCACTGCCGTCTGTGAATAAGGGTTGCTGCCCAGCTAGCATTCTTTATAAATCTAGAGCGGGCCGTTATCGGCCCGTCAGCTACCCTAACGGGCCGATAACGGCCCGCTCTAGATTTATAAAGAATGCTTACTGGGTGGGTACTGGCTGTTGCATGAAAATTTTGTGGCACTGGGAATTGTTGATTAGTCTGTCTATTAGTTGCCTTGTCAACCTGTTCCAGATAACCAATCTGTTGCGACACCTTAGTCAACACAAACCTCATGACTTACTGCTGGATGTCATTAATGAGGTCATTTGTAGCACTATTGTTGATACAATTTGGCATGGCTGCTCTCTGTGAATTGTAACTATTCCTATCAGGTATGGTATGTGTCAAGGTTTCTGCCTCGGTGTTCTGCATCCTTGTGATTGTGGTGGCCCATTTACCGGATGTAGTTGGTTACTATTCGCCATCATGTTGATCGTCCTGTACAGTGTACGAATAGTTGCCTCCAACTCCACATTCCGGGCTTCCGTCTTTTGTAGATAATCCTCTAGCCGCCTTCTATCATTTTCCTTTTCGTTCTGCACTTCCCTAAGCTCCTCCTCCCACTTTGTTAACTTTACTTCAAGTTGTCGCAGCTCCCTGGATTTCACCAGGCGTTTCAGAGGAATTCTTCTTATCTTTGAGTTTCAGTTTATCTTCTTGTTTCCCCATCCCCATTATCACATATGATTTCAAATCTGCGCTCTTCTTCGCTTTCTGTCCTGGTCCATTTCCCTCTGACCTTACAGCATTTTCTGAATCCGGCGAGACTGGCTGCTGAGTAGTGTCTGTAGGGTCAGTACCTACTGTAGAATCTCCCTCCTCCTTATGCACTTCAGCCAAATTTTCTGTCGGCAACACGTCCTTATCTTTTAACTGCAATCGTGAGGCACCACAAGTCAAATATAAGTCCCCATCCTCTCATATCAGCATACAGCCATCATGACACGATGCAAGACACAATGAACACCGATTATTACAATCCCTTATTGCGCTATCACACACTTGAAACATCATCTGGCATTCCTCTGATAGGATACTGTCCGCCGCCGTTGCCGTAGCAAGATTTATGGTGGGTTTTTTTGGAATCCTTTGTGCAGACGTGGTCTGCGTAGGAGCGCTAACTGGGTTGAGTGTAGGAGTAGTGGTCTGAGTAGGGGAACTAACTGGGCTGCAGGGTCTTTCACCAGTGTATTATCATCCTGAGTTCTGCACATCTTACACACGTATATGTATCCTTTATCTTGCTTTAGCCTTGTTATTTCCGCTTCTGTAAGACATTCGCAGTGGTAGTGAACCCAATGATTACCTGCGTGACATACTGCTCCACGGGTCTGCAGGGTGCGTTTATACTTGAAACATGTGTCATCTTCTGGGTTCTCTTCCTGTCGCGCAAAACGACCGTTTAGGAGTGACATGGACTTGTGGGGTATGTGAGGAAGAATCTGGTATATGGGCTTGGGGTGGGAAACGTAGTATGGTAGCAGAATTATTGGAGGAATGCGAGGCGCGATTTGGGGATGGGGACCTTGGGTTCTCTCTCTGCTCTAACACATTTTGAAGTCCGGTGCTGAGAATACGGTTATAATTTGCAACACTCCCTAAGTTCTCGTCTCTAACCGCCTTGCACATGATCTCATGAATGACCGGCAGGTGATCGCTCATAAACCTGTCAACATCCTTGCCATTCAGTAGCATGGTATTTTTCGTGGGGTATAAGTTGAGAGTGTAAATTAAGGTACTATCAGACCGCCCAGCCTTTATGTTTGTTGCACCACCGCACGCCTTTTCTTGTCATCAATGATATCAATAACACATCTACCCTCGTGCTTGGGGAGTTCCTTATAGAATAAAGAGCAAGCCAGTTGTAGCAGCTCGAAACTAGCTGTATCCAGACAGCCCGTGATTCCACCTCCTGTAACCTTGTAGTCAACATGCAGTAATTCACACGATTCAAGCTTCCTGCGTAGGGTTTTGTTTATGTTTAGGTTATAGTTTCTGACAGTCGAAACCTGTACTATACCAGATGATGTAGGATTGTTTACTGTTTGTCGCTCTGAGTCAGCTGTTGCTCCACACTGATTTGTTTCATCAGACATTGAAATGCTCATGGAGGCCGCCAATATTCCGATTTCTCACGTAAAAATCCGGAAATATCCGAAGTTAAAATTCAATTAAAACCTTGATTAAAATGTTTAAAAATCTGGTTATAATAGTCAATAGTTGTTTAAAATTAAACATCAATGGCTATGGGTCTTACAAAACTTCAGAGAAACGGCGAAGAAGTCCGCAATACACAACACACGGGAACCGCGCCCTCAAAATTCCTTCGAAGCGTAGTTGGGAGACAAAAGGTCAAGTAAAAAGCCAGTTAAAATTCACAAATTAAGACCACAACCACATATGGTGATAACATATCGATAAGAGCTTTGGTATTTTGTATTGCCGTCTGTTTATTTTAAGCAAAGATTGAACAATTATTTCTGTTATTTCTATCATCCAATCCTAATAACTACTTTCTAAATGGTTGCACAAATACATGTATAAAAAAAGTACACGTATTTTAAGAAGCGCATGTTATTTTTGCGGATCTCTGAGTAGGTAAATTATCTAGAAAGACCCTGGACGAACGAGCGTTTGTAAACAACAGCCAACCTCCATTGCCCATAGAAAACTTCTAAAGATCAAGTGGCAAGACAGGATTCCAGACACAGAAGTCCTGAAAAGGGCAGGGATGCAGAGTATACATACTCTTCTGAAATTGATACAGTTAAGATGGACAGGTCATGTTACCAGAATGCCTGATGAACGTTTGCCAAAGAAAATCCTCTTTGGAGAACTTCAAGTAGGAAAACGCTCCCATGGTGGTCAGAAGAAGCGATACAAGGACACCCTCAAAGCCTCCCTTAAAGACTTCAACATACCAACAGAGTCATGGGAACAGATTGCACAAGATCGTACAAAGTGGCGAGGCCTCATAGAAAGGGGAGCTGGTGAATACGAAGCAAAAAGAATCAGCGAAGCCGAGCAGAAACGTGCACAGCGGAAAGCCAGAGCTAAGGCATCACCAACAGAGCTTTCTTCCTCAGACCTCTCTTGTTCTCTCTGCAACAGGCAGTTTAGAGCTAAGATTGGTCTCATCAGCCATCTTAGAACACACAAATAATAACACATCACACAGTTGCTTAGGATTGGTTATTGTCAGTAATGACAGACGAACAAGAATTTCTTGTTTATTGTTAGTCCTACAAATTACAAGACTTTTAGAAAATACCTTATAATACTCTTTCAGGGCCGGCTTTTAAAATAAACTTTCATCCTTTTAATAGGCTGCACATTGTTGACATAACTCACACAAGAATAATGGCGGTTACGCACGTGGAATGACTTGAAATTATGAAATAAAAATCCATAAGCATCCAGCCAACAAAAGCGAAAATGTACTGACACACATTTCAACAAATATTATAACAACAATATCGTGAATGCATATAAGGAAATAAATATGTTTCCCCTTATTTGAAAATAAGATCTTATGCAGGCCTTGTAAGCAACTTTAACTCATATATCACAGTCGCGGCGACTGACTAATAAGGTTACCAAAAAAAAAAAAAATTTGGCAGGGCCATTTTAGTGGAGTTTTGAAATCTTAGTGAGGGGTGAACTTTGACAAAATTGTTTGATAGAATTACAATTTATGCAAAACTACAGCGAAATGACTGAACTGCTGCCATATTTTTGGTCGGGTATGAAATCCACAGACGAACCCCGTGACCAAGACCCGTGACCAAGCCCAAAATTTCCATCTGGATAGAAAGACTAATACTTACTTGTTACATGTGTAGGAAATCCACCCAATAATGGGTCACCGCCTTTAGCATAGTTATACAATTGAGGGCAGGGCATATTATAAGGTCTGTGCTATTATTACATGTGTTATTACGTTACTGTGCTTATATCTACATAGTTGCGCATATATACATCACGTTAATGACTGTCGTCCCATGTATCATAATCCATATCCAACATCGCCACAGGAACCGCATTCAACCTCGCCAGTAAAATAGCTGCGTCCAACGTTGTTTAATGACGAATAAGACTATAAGAATAAACGCGTCCAGTGTCATCACTTGAGAAACCACGTCCAAGGATGTTAGATAAATAGGAATCGTGTTCAGAATTGAATATAGGAGGAGCATCGTCGATTTTGGAGACCGTGCTCATAATATGAAGAAGAAGAATCGCGTCCAGCGACAGTTATACAATGAGCCACGTCTAGAGTTTGGGCGTAGAATCGCGTCCACCGTCGATTTAGAGTCCGCGTCCACCGACCAACCTCAGGGCGCACATTATGCCATTCAAGGAACCATCTTAGAGAATAAAGGAATCATAACCCGCATTCGGTGGACAGAAACGGTTACACTGCCACAAACTATTACGACAGGCATAATAAAAGAAAACGCGCTATAGCACCAACTGTCCCGGCATTATATTCCAGTACCATGTCATAGAATTAGACTACTTTATAAAGTATACCTCCCCAGGTTAATCCCATCAACTCATATACTGTTTGACTGAAATTACGCTAACCATAATTACATTATAAGAGTCTCTCGCATTATAAGCAAATTCCATGGCTAGGTCGGCTGCTTCAACAGCCTACATCGTTTCAAATGCAACGCGAAACCTATTCTTCTGAAAACAGTTTCTATCTCATTACACTCAGAAACAGATAAAGACAACTTGTCTCTGTCAGTACTTGAGGTGCAATCCATAAGCAACTGTAACAGTAAACTCGAGTTTGATAGCACGAAGGAGACAGACGCGACACTATTGGACGTTAAATGTTTATTTTCAAGTGCTTCAAGATATGGCTGACGCGGCCTGATACAATGACGTGCATGCGGTGACAAAATGGAGCCTGTCCTCTGTCGCAACAGCACAGAGCGGACAAAGGCTTGACGTGCCACTTCTGTTGAGCTTGGACCGTACTAACTGTATGTGATAGGTGCCTGTCAGGAGACGTACTTTAACAATGGCTCTCTTAACATCAATTACTGTACTGTCAACACTTTTCCATCATAGGTGGACTTCTCCCACATTACATGCTTCCATGTTCAGAAGAGAAAGTGACTTCCGATTTGCTGCTATAGATGACCAGGAATCCTTGACATATCTGTTTATACCGAACTTGACCTGCTGCTTGAACTCTGCTTCAGACTCAAACACTTGTCTGATAGTATAGATATTTGGTAGGCTGTATTTATTCAACCGGTCGTTACATGACACGAACGAGCTATGGCTGCTCGGGTCCTTAACACTTATCTGTCTCATGGCAATACCCTGTTCTAACGTACCATCAATAAACAGCACGTTAGCCAGCAGCGTCAGTCGACGGAGATCAAACTCCTGCTCGAGAGGTCGAATTCCAAGGAGGCAATACAAAGCCGGGACGGCAGTGCTATTTGGAAGTGACTGTATCCTTCTAAGGTAGGATCTTTGCTGTTCCATCGCTTGAATATCAGACTGAAGACAGAACTGCGCCTCCAGGCCATACAGGACCCGGGGTAGAGCGTAAATCCTCGCAAAGATAGACAGATACCATTGGGTTTAGACCAGACCCCCCCCCCCCACCCCCCCCCCCCCCCATAGGCACCGACATCCATAAGACTATACATAGTCCGACGTTCTAGCTGTATCTTCTTTTCAAAGCTGTACGGCTTTGGTACCATTACCGCAACTACTCAACATCAGGCCTCCCTGACCCCTAAGTGGACAGCAGATGGGACCTGTTTGATTGGCTCAGCGCCATACATGATCTGTATCTCGCTCTGATGATCCTTCTCCTCATTCATAACCACCTCTTCTGATTTCTGTGGGTGTATGGTGTAGTGCTCACACGAACAGTAGCCACGCACAGTAGCCACGCACCGTCTCCACCAGACACTGTACATGAAATGCTTTATTCCCAAGATCAGCAACATCGTTAGCACAAGTAGGGGCACCACATCTGAAAAAAACAATACCCGCACCAAGACCGGATTCCTCACACATTCGAAGGAGATCATTACTGATGAGTTTGTTGTGCAATGTACTTAATATACCGCCCTGACGAACACCTTGTTTTATGGGAAACGGAGCGGGAAAATGAGGACTGATATGTTTTTAACTTTGTTCATTTTGGGTTTATACTATGAGGTATTAAATGAATATTATCCAAGAGGAAGGAAATTTAGATCGGACTTGTAATTATTTTTTAAACTCATATTTATCGTTTCAGGGGGTATAAAACCCACAGGCCAAACATTCTCCGCTTTTTTGAAGTTTTTTTTCTATAATCTTCGAGAAACAATCAATTTCTTTGTTGCACAGGTCTTTCAAATACAGAAATAAATTATATATGGCTAACTGAAGCTATAACATAAACGTTAGAATCTAAAATTTTACGATTTTAATATATTTATTATGTTTCTAAAAAAGAACAGGTAGAAAATTGGATGATAACGACAATGTCCATAAACTATAGGAATGTACCGACAAGTTTGTGTTGAGGTTTTACGGCCTAGTCAACCCAATATGGTCATGTCGAGTGCGGTCAGTTTACCTAACCACATGTTTACTGGGCAGGGTCAGTCCTCTAAGAGGTTAACCAGTATTGTGCACTTTCTTTTGCCAGAAACTGACAACTGCCCTTCTTGAATCAGCGGAAGGGAGAGAATGACCGTAGAAAATATTTCATGATCAATCTCCACGAAAGAATGTTGCCGACCTCGGCGGGGTGGGCGGGGGGCAGGGGGCGAGCCCGTGACCTCCTACCGACAAGTAGATACTCAAAACAGCCAGTGCATATAAATGGCACATGCTCAATCCAAACATTGTATACAAACACAATTAGCATATTTTCCATTTGTATGCACTGGCTGTACGAGTATTAGTAGCCGTTACATGTCTGTAGATTATGGACACTGTCGTTATTATCCAATTTTCTACCTGTTAAATTTTTAGAAACATGATAAACATACAGAAATCGTAAACTTCAACACGTTAACGTTTGTGTTATAGCTTCGGTTAGCCATATATAATTTATTCCTGTATTTGAAAGACCTGGTTGCAAAGAAATTGATTGATTATTTATCGAAGATTATAGAAAACAAAGCTTCACAAAAAAAAAAAAGAGGAGAATGTTTGGTTCGCGGGTTTCATACCTCTTGAAACGATAAATCTGAGTTTAAAAAATAACTACAAAGCCGATCTAAATTTCCTTCATCTTGGATAATATCTATTTAATACCCCATAGTATAAACTCAAAATGAACAAAGTTAAAAACATATTAGCCTTGCTATCTAGGATGGAAATTTTGGTCTTGGTCTTGGTCTCGGATCTCGGTCACGGGGTTCCGTTCTGTGGGCTTCAAATCCGACCCATACTTTTTTCAAGGGACTTTTGCTGTCGCTCTGTGCTCATGATGGCCAGTTATAAAAGTAGGAAATTCAATTTCAGTATCAGAACGAATTTTTGCCACTGTGGTTTTAAAGAAAAGTTCCTTTTCGTTGGTTATCCACATTTATGGTTCACATTACGAAAACAAGCCTATTCAAATACATTGAAAATTTTACCACCAAAAAATGAAAATTTTCAGATAAAAAAATTCTGATATTTTTCATATTTCCGCTCAAAACATAGATTGTAGGAACTCGTTAGAACCGCCTCGACGAGGCGGTTCTAACGAGTACCCCCAATCTATGTTTTTGAGCAGAACTAAGAAAAATAATGTATACCCCTGTAAACCCCAGTTTTACTATATAAAAGTGGGGTTTAAGGGGGTCAAAATATATAAGCGTGTTTTCGTGATGAACTTGAGTGCAAACATCACGAAAAGCGCAAATTCTTCACACCGCTTAAGGCTTGAATGTAGTTCCTTAAATCAGCATTTATGTAGGAAAAATCTTGTTGATAGTCCAAATTGCTCCTGTGGTATGATAGAATCTTCTTCTCACTTTCTATTGTCATGCGCAAGAAAATTCATATCCGACAGTATCATTTTTTTCTGTTTTACAGCAACCATTGACTGCTTCAGTTCCTTTGAATGGCATACCAAACGAAACTGTAGCAAACAACAATTTAATATTTAAGCAGGTACAGCTATATATTCTCGCAACAAAACGATTTGATTAATTGTCTAACAGAGAATACCATTCAACAATAACAACTAACAATGATAATAAAAATAAAAATACGAATTACGCTTGTAAACTACATTGGTGGCAGATTTAACAATAATAACAACAACAACAAAAAACAATTAGTTAGAATAATGACAGTCTTGAGTTTATGGTTCATGTTGCTGTGGGCGAACCTCTTAGGGCCTGGGCATGAAGGAAACACGAACTCTCTCTCTCTCTCTCTCTCTCTCTCTCTCTCTCTCTCTCTCTCTCTCTCTCTTAGGACCTGGGCATGAAGGAAACACGAACTCTCTCTCTCTCTCTCTCTCTCTCTCTCTCTCTCTCTCTCTCTCTCTCTCTCTCTCTAAACAAAACAACCTTTCTTGTTTTCATACTTTCAATTACTTTCAATAAGAATTTTGCCATGTTGTAAAAGAAAATAGTTGTATATTTCTAAATATTACGAGAAAAGGAACTAGATAAGCCAAAGGCTTCCATTCAGATCCTCTTACACATTTTTGTTCGTATAAACATGTACTTGATATTTTTTAGAATGAATAAATATTGTTTAAACTAACTTGAGTTTCATATATGTATGACCTTCGCATAGGTAATAGGGTTGGAAGCAAAAATGAAAAAGGAAGCATTAGAATAGTCTCTTTGTTTTTCAATTAATACATATATCGGTATACAATATAGTTAATAAATCTTGATAAATGTTTAAAGTTAAGCACTGTTCTCTTGAAAAAAAAAAGTTCATTAAGATGGAAAAAGCGTGACCTTATCATTGCATAAATAATGGTTGCCATGCAATGTTTCACCTCCAAAATGGTGGCTATTTGGTTGCTACGGAGTGTGACGTCATGCCGAGGTTATCTATCTATCTTTCTATCTATCTATCTATCCATCTGCTAACCTACCTATCTATCTATCTATCTATCTATCATGACATAATGCCACACGCCCGCGAGGACATTCTATGCATGTTGCGCTGTCGAGCAATTCCCCAAACGGGGAGAGGTGGGGTGGGGGTCGGAAGGCACTCTGAATTTTGTCTGCTACATAGGCTGGTCCCCAACATCTTGTGTTTACACCCAAAAATTATGCCATACCAAATAAAAAAAATCGGCCATACCTAAAATATCTGCAGATATAAGCATACCCCCAAAAACATTCTTGCTTTTTTTTTTTTTTTTATAAAAGTGTGGTTTTTCTTTTTTAATGATTGTATTAGTAATATAAGTGCTTTAAACAGTTTCCAACAGTAGCTCCGTTTTTACTTTAATGGCACTGAATTGATGCACAGCAGAAATAGAGCTATTAAAACTAAATAAAAACAACTATCAGTTCAACAAAAGGTTCTAACCCCGATTCTTACAATACCCACCCCCTCCCCACACACACACACACCTACACACACATACATACACACACACACACACACACACACACACACACACACACACACACACACACACTAAAAAATACCAAGAATTTTGATGGACCAAAAAATAGTCTGCTTTGAATGTGACAAAAACAGAAATATCTGCAAATACCAACACCCCGAAAAAATAGCCATTTCTTCACCCGCCCACCCCCACCCCTCAAAAAAAGTAAATTTCATATTTCAAAACCCCCAAAAATAGTCCTAGCCTATGCAGCAGGCAAAATGCAGAGTACCCCACCCCTAGGGCAATTCCAAGCCTGTTAATAAAATAAGATAAAAAAGTTAAAATGTATAATAGTGAGTGATACAGTATGACAGTGAAGAGGATAAAAGGTGATAGGTTAAATAGCTAAGGAGAGCTAAAATCAGGTTAAAACATACTGTGCTTGGGATCTAGGGTTTGGAATGCTGCAGCTTGCCAACTTCGGCCTTGAATATGCCAAGGCTTGGAAGATTCTGTAACAGCAGATTCTATAACAGCAGATTCTGAGAGACCGTTCCACTGGACAACTGGGAAGAAAGAGTACTTATAAAAGTCCATCCTAATGAGAAGCTGTCGATAGGTCTTGGAATGGCCGTGCGTCACGTCTTTGTTCTAGGGACCTCCAACATAAAGTCTCAAGCATGTTCGAAACGCTTGCTCTTGGATCGAAGTTACATGTTGTCCAGCGGGATGCTCGCCGCTGACCTTTCTCAATTTGTTGTATTTTGTCCTTATGGCGGGGATGGGATCCCAAACAGCCGCAGAATATTCAAGCTGCGGCCGGACCATGGTGTTATAGCCGCCTCCTAGGCATCTTAGTTTTAATGTTCCTATTAACAAATCCGAAAGTTTTGTTAGCAGAATTGACAATCTTGTCTATGTGGGAGCCCCATGACAGCTTGCTCGAGATATCAACCCCGAGATACTTTGTACAGGGAACGGTTTCCAGGACCTCACCATGAGGTTTGTAGGTGGTTTTAAAGTGTTTCCTGGATCCCGTCACCTGTATCACTTGGCATTTTGAGGGTTAAACGCCATGCCCCAGTCAGTTTCCTACACAGACAGTTTGTCCAGATCCCTTTGGAGAACCGAACCGTCCTCCGCGCCTTCCAAGGTGAGATACAAAGCCGTATGCAAATAGTCGCTCCTGGGCTGTAATACTGAAAGCAGGTCATTAATATAAACAAGGAACAGGATCGTCCCCTGCACTGACCCCTGAGAGACCCCAGAAGTCACCGGGACCAAGCCAGACTCCTCCCCCGCAACAACGTCCCGCTACGAGGCGGTCACCAAGGAAGGCACGTATCCAGTTTAGATCATTCGAACGAATTCCATATTCATGCAGTTTCCAGATTAGTTTAGAGTGATTTACCTTATCAAAATCCTTTGAAAAATCTTATAGGATTAGATCGGTCTGTTTTCTCTCACCGGCACCCCTCCAGCAAGGTCCTCAACCAATATGATGAGCTGGGTTTCACATGACCTCTTCTCTCGAAAGCCATGCTGAAGATCGTACATGAGACCCTACTCTTCCAAGTGTTTTGCCATATTCGAAGCTAGTATGTGTTCAAGGACCTTGCACAGAATGCAGGTCAGGAAGATAGGACGTTAATTGGCTGCTACTTACTTATTACCTTCCTTAAAGATTGGTGTGATGTTTGCCTTGCACCAGTCTGCCGGGAGCTTGCCTGTTTGTAATGATCTTTCGAAGATAACCTTACGTAATGATGGGGGGTTCTACCCGTAGCTCCTTTAGCAGGATTGGTCGAATGCTATCTGGGCCCGCATGTTATCTGGGCCCGCTGCCTTACCTGGTTTAAGATTATTAAGTAGTTTTAGAATTCCATATTCTGATATCTGTAGACATTATCCGATTTCTGTTAAAATATTCTGCAGGTACATGTATTATGTCAGGGTTTATGTTACCTTGATCAACCAGGACTTAAAGCTTCATCATGTTAATGCACTACCCATTGGTGCTAGAGGTACCAGGTTCGGGCCCCGATCGGAATGAGAAAGGCGAGGTTTCCACCTATGGATCTTTCTACCGCGCTTGTGTTTTCTTCAAACTTTGCCTGATTGGTATCACAAGACTGCATGTTGTGAAATATTTTAATTCCGTTTGAAAAAGGGAGGGGGTCTCAGACGACCACCTAGAAGTTACCATCTTTCGAACTATAGGCCACTACATAATTGTCCCTTCCCTAATAATATTTTCTTCTTCTTTTTTTTTTACTCTGTCTATGGAATCAAACAACGCGTAGTAAGCATTATTTGGTATAAGGCTTTTTTTTTTCTTTTCTTTTTTTTTTTTTTTTTTTTTTTTGTTGTATTTTTTTTACCTCTTTTAAGTCTTATGTGCGATCTCGGATGTTTTCAAATGTACATTAAATGGTGGCTGACTTTCACTTCTCAAAACTGAACAAGAAAGTACTTTCACGTTGTACAATAAAATAATTTGAAAACATCAAAACATAAACTGAAGGCATTGATTATGCTTTGAAAGTTTAAGTTATATACATTAAGTAAAAAACACAAAACAGCGTTTGTTATGTGTCTTCAACAGTTCAACAACACCCAGGTAACCCATAGCCAACTTTGAAAAACCGCAGCCCAAGATTTACCTGTGCGAACCACTCAGTAAAATGTAAAGACTTATATAGAAAAGCTATATTATACATCAATTTTCGAAAGCATGAAAAATAATACAATTTTTTTTTGCTGGTAGCTTTGGATTCCAATTTTTTTTCAGGAATACGCTGATACTTTTTTTCATATTTTTAAAACGAAAACTTTTTTGGTCCTTTTTCAGGGTTTTAAAGGCACCCTTCAAATGATTTTTTCGCTGTTTGAATTTCTAACTTACAAATAATTCATTTAAATTACAATTTGGAATATTTTTGATGGTGGTATTTTGTGCAGAACGGAAACTACCGAGCTTGTAATCAATAATTAACAAGGCGATGATAATGGACTTCTGTATCAGTTTATCCACTAAGCAAGGTAACTCCGGGCGGCTAGCAGTCACGCAAGCAGATTTGATTATGTCGCTTGTTTTCGTTTTCCAATGAGGCCCCAACCTAACTCCCCCACCTCCCTCCCCCTTAATTCAGGGAAAAGTGGGGTTTGCAGGGGTATGTATTATTTTTGTATTTCTGCTCCAGAACCTAGATTTTGGGAATTCATTAGAACCGCCTCATTTATATAGGTTGTGAGTACCCCCTAGAACCGCCTAACTGATGCAGTTTTAACAAGTACCTACAATATATGTTTTGGAGCAGAAATAAGATAAATATTACACATCATCTGATAAATTTTCTTTATAACCATCTTAAAATTAACTCATGCTTCATTATATTATATAGTCCCAATTTAAAGTCTGCTAACAGATTATTCCCCAATATACACCACCCTTTTCGGCATGCATACAGCCCCCGGAAGAGCTGGCTAGTGTCGCATGGGTTAAATAAACAAGTAATAATCACCTATAAAAACACATTTCTTATTAAACCATGGAAATGATAATGAAAACCGTGTACATTCAAATGCAGTAAAATAATTTGGAAACCTTGTCAGAGTGCAAAGATTTGTCTGTCGCATGCATGCGTACAGCGTAAAATACATTCATTATGAAAACGAACTATATTTTTTCCGGTTTCTCAAGAGATTGTCCGTGGTTACTCGGCATCAGTCCGATAACTCGGAGAAGGTGTTTAGTGTAATGATTCCTCAGGTAATCTTGAAAAAAAATTGTCAGTACAGGTTTCTTTTCTTGAATTATCAAGAACTGTCCATAAGACGTATTGTTGCATATGTTCTGGGGAGATGACTGCCAAACATTGATTTAGAATCCCTTTTGACAATGGGTTAGCTTAGCCACCAAGCGTTACAATGAACTATATGGAGATAAAGCCATCTATTTGCATTAAAACCATTAGTGTAATATTTTAGCTAGTCTAGACTCCTCTCCATTCTCAGCCGAGCATTGGAGACTTTACCAAATATACTTGCCATTATTAAAAAGTTGATTTCCATTTATTAAACAAAAAAAAAAAAAAAAAAAAGATCAGGCTCTTATTATCAGACTAGTACATCATGAAAACATACTTATATACCCTCTTAAACCCCACTTTTATACATAAAACTGGGGTTTGTAGGGTATACATTACTTTTCTTATTTCTGCTCAAAAACATAGATTGTGGGCACTCGTTAGAGCCGCCTCGGAGAGGCGGTTCTAACGAATACCACAATCTATGTTTTGAGCAGAAAAGTGAAAAAAAATCAGAATTTTTATCTGAAAACTTTCAGTTTTTGATGGTGAAATTTTTAAATATATTTGAATAGGCGTGTTTTCGTAATGGTTAGTCATACAAGGGGTTTAATCTAAAAAAGGACTGGAGAATTTACTAAATTTGGGAACAAATTCTTAACTTTTAGAATAGAACACTTTTCAGAAGGAATCTGGTGTGCAGGCCATGAAGTGCGAAAAGTTGTCAAAAATTTTGTCTTCTTTGTAAAAATGTCCGAACGTCTGCTGAGTTTATCTTGCTCTAGTTCTAAAAGTAATTCGTTCCAGTCGCTACATATAATAATAATATTCAGCCTGTGTCGAGAAACACTTTGTCGCAAATCGTTATTTCATTTTTATTTATCTTGTTTCTTTCTGTTGTTGCAGAAATGTAAATGAGTAGACTTTGAACATTATAACGACACAGCTTTAATGGTATCATCACGAAAACATGCCTGTATAATGTTGACCCCCTAAAATCCAACTTTTATATAGTAAAACTGGGGTTTACAGAGTATACATAATTTTTCTTATTTCTGCTCAAAGAAAACAGATTAAGGTGCTCGTTAGAACCGCATCGTCGAGGCGGTTCTTACGAGTACCCATGATCTATGAAATATCAGAATTTTTATCTGAAAATTTTCACTTTTTGGTGGTAAAATTTTCAGTATATTTGAAAAGGCGTGTTTTCATATAAATGTAAGTGTTTAACGCTCTAACTTTTGAAATATTGTCATATTTTCTCCCAAAGAGTCTCGAGACAATTTGCATGAAATGTCAAAGCCTACTTTCTGGAATAAATAAGAAAAATATTGCCAATTTGTCGTCTGCTGGATTTTCCAGTAGAATGGTAGAGGTTAAACCATATAAAGTAAAGTAAACATGTACCGATTGGTCTAAACAACGTATTCTAAAAATTAATTCACGCAATTAGGCCACAGATATTTTCTGATAATGAACGCAGTCATTATGTCACCTGTGTTTTCTGAAAACGAAAGTAATGTGATGAAGTGGTTCTATTTTAGGTAAATGGAAGTTATGTTATTTGGTATTTTTTTTATATATTAAAGTATTTTTAGAAAAAAAAATGAAGATACCATAATTGCCCTTAATATCAAAAGTAAACATACTCAAAAATACATACAATCAATCTTCACCCGATACAACGACGAAATTCGTTATAATGATAATTTGACTGGAACGAAACTTTCGCTAAAGATGTATCAGATATTATGCAAGAACAATGTATTCAGAACTACAAGAAACGTATGTTTTGGATATTTGTTAGAAGCGCCTCACTCACAAATATCCAAAAACGTGTTCTTTAATTGAGGAAATAAGAATAAAGCAATATCATTCTGCTCATAAAGGATTCATTACAATGGTAATTTCATTTTAGAGGCCCTCCCAGGGGTTTTGGGGAACAGGGGAATAAGACAATTTATTTCAGGGGAACAAGGGAAGAAATGTCTAAAACTGAAGGGAACAGGGGAACAAAGACAATTTTGGGGAACAGGGAACATAGAAAATCAAGATTTTGATTTTAGGGAACAAGGGAAAATGCCGATTTTAAGGGGAACAAGGGAACAGGTACCCCCCCCCCCCCCGACACACACACACACACCCCTGGGAGGGCCTCATTTTAATGGCAATATCTTTGGGCACGAATGGTGTCGTTGTAACGAGAGTTCAACGTGTACGAAATTAGATCACTTGTATTTTCAGAAAATGAAAGTACCTGTAATTTAATGTTGTGCTACTTGTGTTTTCTGAAATCCAAAAACTGAAAGTAAAATAATGAGGTCACCCTGCAAAATTCGTCTACTTTTGTTTTCTGAAAAAGAAACATCACGAAAACATACCTATATAATTTTGACCCCCTTAAACCCCACTTTTATATAGTAAAACTGGGGTTTACAGGGGTATACATTATTTTTCTTATTTCTGTTCAAAAACATAGATTGTGGATACTCATTAGAACCGCCTCGCCGAAAATTTTTTATCTGAAATTTTTCAGGTTTTTGGAGGTGAAATTTTCTATGTATTTAAATAGGCGCGTTTTCTTAACCCTTGTCCTGCTGAATAAATTAAGATGCCATGCCCACTTCTAATTTTCAGCCAATCAGGTTACTTGATCCAGATTGTTGCTATAAATTTGCATACTTGATGGCAAACAGTGCAGATCCAGATCAGTTGGCTTCTTCTTCAGAAGCCAACTGATCTGGATCTACACTGTTTGCAAAACAGGTTATATCCGGGTTCAGCAGGACAAGGGTTAATGGAACCGTAATACTCTTGATATTCTGATACCCTACAAGTTCCTCGCCGTAGTTGTCCTTAAATTTGAACTTGTACATTTGGCTACCGGGTGATGTGTCTTAACCCTTAAAGCGCCAATCACAACTGTCGTCTGCTACAAATTCTGCTTGGCGCTTTAAGGGTTAAAGTTTTAACGGATAGCAAACATGTTAATACAAATCAGTTGCAGTTTGAACTGGGTCTACATTGTTTGCTCACACCTGTCTCTTCAAATATCTAAGGAGACTAGGTATACTTGGGAGATTTTCCCCTATTTTATGCAGGGGTAGGCAAATTTTGTGACTTCCTGATTGTCTTTCAACACACCTAACACCTTCTAAAAAGGGGTCTACTAAAAGAGAAACGAATGTGTTCCAGAGACAAACCTGGTTTGCTGGTCATACGCTGCTACAGTGATTTCCAATTCAGTTGTTGGATAATTATTGTCGTGCTGCCAAATTCGTATTACATCACAAATTAACCTGGTACAGTGTAGCACCCTAGTTTCGAAGCATCTTGGACTGTTTTGATTTGCCTGTAGCAAACGAAGTCATCAGCAAACGACTCTATATCTTTTATATTCAGAAAGAACAAACTCTCCTCGACCTCTTCAGCTCCCAAGGAGAGCAAATTATTTCCTTTTAGAGTAAATCCCATTCCGAAGAAAGGGCGAGGGCACCACTTTATATACAATGTATTACGTTCAGAACGCAATTTATATTACAAAACATTTGACAAGCCGACCATTCGTGGACGCAGAAATTTTTTTGACTATGTGCCATAAGTTCGTGTTGTCCCCCTTGTAAAAATCGCGGAAAATCTACCGAGTTAGCAGTCACCTTAATTACCGCATTTACTCCAAACAGTCACCTTAACGTTCTGCACTCTGGTTAAAATTTTCAACAGAAGAATTTTCTAGAAGGCACATTGATTTTCTTCCTTTTTTTTTTTTTTTTTTTTTTTTTTTTTTTTTTTTCATTTTTCGCAGAAAACAGGTTATGACATTTCCTGCAAATTGCCTTCACTGGAGGCATTTTGCATGAAATGTCAAAAACAATTTTCTGGAAAGAGTACGAAAAATATTTCAATGTATCTGCTGCTGAATTAGCCCAGAGAGTGGTTCAGCTGTTTATCTTAACCTTTACTAGTCTATGGGCTAATTTAGCAGACGACAAAATGATGATACTTTTTTTTATTATCCCGAGAAAGTAGGTTTTGAAAATGCATGAAATTACGAAATAATTTGCGTGAATTGTCAAAGTTTAATGCTTAGCACTAAGAAACTAAAGTAAAATTTTCAGCAGACGACATTTTGAAATATTTTGCTTATTTGACCAGAAAACAAGATTTGACATTTCGTGCAAATTGGCTCAAATGGAGACAATTTGCATGAAATTTCTAATCCTGTTTTCTGTGAACAACAATAACAATTTCACCAATTTGTCGTCTGCTCAGCTAGTGGTAAAGATCGAGAGAGTGGTAAAGATCAAATCAGGAGCCGCGAATGGTCGGCTTGTCAAATGTTTTGTAATATAAATTGCGTTCTGAACGTAATACATTGTATATAAAGTGGTGCCCTCGCCCTTTCTTCGGAATGGGATTTACTCTAAAAGGAAATAATTTGCTCTCCTTGGGAGCTGAAGAGGTCGAGGAGAGTTTGTTCTTTCTGAATATAAAAGATATAGAGTCGTTTGCTGATGACTTCGTTTGCTACAGGCAAATCAAAACAGTCCAAGATGCTTCGAAACTAGGGTGCTACACTGTACCAGATTAATTTGTGATGTAATACGAATTTGGCAGCACGACAATAATTATCCAACAAATGAATTGGAAATCACTGTAGCAGCGTATGAAAACAGTAGATTGATGCACTTTATAATGGCGTAAAGGGTCAAATAAAAATATCGATATCTGATCTCATAAACTCACAATGATTGTGTAGGAAGCAGCACTCACTTGCTTTTCAGGTGCATTCGCCAATTCTACTCATATCTCATTACGAAAACATGCCTATTCAAATACATGTATACTGAAAATTTTACCACCAAAAAATGAAAATTTTCAGATAAAAAAAAGTTTATTTTTCTTATTTCTGCTCAGAAACATAGATTGTGGGTATTCGTTAGAACCGCCTCGACGAGGCGGTTCTAACGAGTACCCACAATGTATGCTTTTGAGCAGAAATAAGAAAAATAATGTATACCCATGTAAACCCCAGTTTTACTATATAAATGTGGGGTTTAAGGGGGTCAAAATTATATAGGCATGTTTTCGTGATGTACAAATCCAGCTGCCCCCAGCTTCTACAGTGCTCTCAGCTGTTCAATACTTTTGAGGATAATGTCTTAAGATTTGTGTCACTGGTCAGGTCTAGAAAATAATTTCCTTTCACAGATGGCATTACTACGTTGGGCCAGCTTTGGTTGTCGGTGGTACCATTGGTAGTTTGTTGGATGTAGCTGTCCAATAATAAGCCAACGATAATGTTTGACTGTGAAAGGAGAACGCAACATAATTTGTAAGTGTTTCCTGGAGTAAAATGTTAAGCAAACCATTTACTTTGATGCAAGTTTTATCAAAATCGGTCAAGAAATAAGGAAGTTACAGACGTTTAAACATATTGGTTTAAACTTTATTTTGATTGCTTCTGATACAACATAATTTATAACTGTTACAATACAATATTTTCCAGGATCTGACTGTAAGTCTTAGCTTGTCTGAAAGTCATCTCCTGGTAATAAATGCATATAACTTTCTTCGATGTTATGAGTGGCTGAGCCTTTTGGCATATTTGATCATAAGCAATTAAACCAAAAGCTTAAAAACTTATATGCATGTATGTAAACCGTTACATACATACATACATACATACATACATACATACATACATACATACATACATACATATATACATACGTACGTACATACATACCTACGCATGCATGCATGTACATGTGTATGTACATACATACACATATACATATATGCATACATACACGCACGCATTCAGGCACATACACAGGCACATACACAAATGCATGCATACACTTATGAGTGCACGCGCACATACATCAAACATGCAGAGAGAGAGAGACACAGAGAGAGAGAGATGTTCCATGACTCCATAAGTTGATTCTTTCAATATAATTTATATCAATGTTACGTTAGTAGCTTTATATCATAGGAAACGTTTCGACTTGACTATGAATTCTTGAACGTGGCAAAACATGGTTTCATTATCTTCATCAGTTGCTGTTACTTTACCGTGAAGCAGTTCTTGAACAGAATGCGTGTGCAAATAGCCAGAAAGGTAAGTATTCCTGACGTTGGCATATCTAGGACAGTGGATAAAAAATGATAACCGCTTTCAAATTCACCGCATGGGCTTGTAACAATATTTTTAGAGTGAGCTACACACCATGCGCAATCTTGCGTATAGACTTTGGCCAATTCTAGACCCAGCATTATAGTACTTAGGAGGAAGTCTTCTATGTCTATTGAGGTAATATTTAAATGCTGTGACAGTGTTTGCATCTTTTATATCTTGGGGCAAACTATTCCAAACTCTTATAGTTGAAGGGAAAAGGAGTTAAAGAAGAGATTAGTACGAGCGCGAAAAGATTGTATATCGTTTGCGTTTCTTAGGCTATAGGGGTTACTATCGCCAACAAGTGGGGGCAGAAGATCAGACAGGTAATCAGGGGTGAGCCCATTAACAATCTTATAAAATATAACTAACTTGTGTTTTGTGCGTCTTTCTTGTAGTGTCTCCTAGCCGAGCTCTGCAAGAAGTTTTTCAATATTACAGAGTTTAGTCGCCCGGCTTACTATACTACCTGCTTCGTTGTATATTGATTCTAATTGGTTTTTGCATTCAGTGGAGCAATTGTCCCAAACACTATCACTATATTCGAGTAGGGGCTGTATGAAGCCTATATAGTTTTTTTCTAGTGCAATCCTATTTATTTTAAATTTTAGAGCACGGAGGAGGTTTAATCTTAACCATGCTGATTCAGTAATTTTGGCAATATGTTCTGTCCATGAGCAAGTGTTCGAAAATGTAACCCCGAGATATTTGTGACTAGTAGATTCTGAAATGACTGTATCGTTCATTAAAAGTTGCGGATGTAAAACAGGATTTTGTTTTAAAGATATTAAAACAGACATGGATTTCCTTGCATTAAAATCAACCAGCCAATCAAGAGCCCATTGAGATATGGTGCCTAGGTCAAGGTTCATAGTAATGGCCGCTGTCTGAGTGTTTTCTACAATGATATACAAACTGTGTTATCATCGGCAAAAAGACGTATGGAGGAATTTATATTTTTGACAATATCTTTTATAAAAAAGGAGAAAAAGCAGAGGACCTAGTATTGAGCCTTATGGGACTCCAGCTTATACAGACGCCCATTCGGATAAAGCACCACTTAGAATGACACACTGTCGTCAGTTTGATAGGTAGCTAGAAAACCATTTGATCACATGATCAGAACAACCAATTCTAGATAGTTTGTAGAGAAGTCCCCTATGCTTTACTGATGTCACAGAATACAACTCTTACTTCTTTTCCTGCGTCAACAGCTTCACAAAAGGCATGGTATGTATGTAAACGTTGAAAGGTTGTGCTGTCGCCTGGAACGAAGCCTGACTGAAATGGAGTCAATATTTCTTTCTCCTGAATATAGTTAAAGAGGTGTTTATGAACACAGCGCTCCATTGTTTTTCCAACATGATCTAAAAGAGAGATGGGTCTATAGTTCGAGGGTGACGATTTGTCATCTTTTTTATGAATAGGGGTAAGATAGCCATCTTTCCAAGGTGATGGAAAGTGTCCTTGTCGCAAGGATCTGTTAAAGAGAATAGAGAGGGATTTAGAGAGGATAGGCGCTCCTTCCTTTAGGAGACAGGGGCTAACATGATTTGGACCATGTGCTTTGTTACGATCCATATTCTCAAGAACGTCTTTTACATCTTGCACTTCTATGGTTATTGAGTCTAATGTTTTGTCAGTGAATAGGTCTAGATCGGGCAGTTGCTTATTCCGATTATTTATTAGAGTTTGTGAAGAAAAATAGTCATTCAGCATATTCGCCTTATCAATCTCTGTTTCAGCACTTACTCCATTGAATAGTAGGTATTTTTGTAGAACTTTTGTTTAAATTTAACAATTGCTTTAAGGTTTTCCAAAACAGTTTGGAGTTTGCATTTTCAGTCGATAAAAGTCGCTCAAGGTTTTCATAGTAAGATTTTTTCGATTCCCGAATTTCCTTAACACAACTATTACGAAGTCGTTTGTACTTGGCCCAATAATGCAGAATCGAAGTTCGTTTATATTTCTTGTAAGCACGCTTCCGTTTATGAATAAGTTTTCTGATGGTACTTGTAACCCACGGATGATCTTTTGGCCATATAGTTACAATTTTATGTGGAATGAATCAATATTATTGTTGGTTTCAATATCATTTTCAATGTTTGATTCTATTAAAAGCGCACGATATAGATTGAAATCCGCTTGAGCGTAGTTCCAGATTTTTCTTTTACTTGCTTTAACTATAGGGTGTCGAAATTTAAGCAAGAGAAGTGTTGGACAATGATAACGTACTTGATCAGGAATGAAGGGATCAGTTACTTCGCTATACAAAATATTTGCCTCGTTTCGGATGAAAAATAAGTCAATAAGGGTCGACGGATTTTCAGTAAAATGAGTGGGTTCGGTAATTATTTGCTTAAGGTTGTATTGAATGATCAGTTCTTTAATTTTATTATTTTCACTGGATAGCATATTATAATTAAAGTCGCCTGTAATAATTATGTCAGAAATATTGGTATTGTACGCTCTGTCGACACTTTCTGAGATTAACTTAAAATAAGCGTTGTTACTATTCGACGGTCTATAAAATCCTCCTAGTAATAAAGTTTTGCCTTTAATTCTTAACTCGACCCAGACAGCTTCTAATCCACGAATTTCTAAGTCACTGCGACGTTTAAGTAAGAAGGAGTCTTTAACATATATAACTACACCACCCCCAGGACGATCAAACCTGTCTGTTCTTTGAGGTGACATAAAGTTTTCAATGGTAATGCTGCCATCTTTTATTTCGGGCTTTAGCCAGCTCTCAGAAAAGATAAGGATATCTTATGATTGTGCTTCACATTTGACCAGGTCCATTTTAGGATAGAGGCTTTGAATATTTAAATGTAATATGATGAGGTGATTACTGAGGTCGTCAAACAAGGATTCAGATGTTGAGTAGCTGGTATCAGTTATAGAATTAACAGAGTCTGGTCCAGGGTTAGGTTGAATATCTCCACTTAGAATGAGTAAATTAAAAAGCTAAAGACAAATAACTCCTGTGACTAGAGCCTGTAGAAGTATAGAAAGAAAAATCATATTTTCCTTGCATAGAAGTTTTACACATTTTGAAGGGTGTTTAATGTATTTGAATGTCTCGTTACTGCGTTGAAGTGCTAGAATAAAGCTTAGATTGGAAGGCAATAAAATTTCCTGATTAAAAATATATTTGAGTTGCATTAAGATGAGAATAATATGAAATTTTTTAAAGGTTGGACATTTACGGGCACTCAAGTGAAGGGTTGCGGATACACTGAAGAAACCACCAAGACCATCAGAAACCGTTTTATCTATTTGGGTTTGCATTTTTCAACAGTAGACACTTTGTTGAAAGTCTCGCCGGCCCCTCCAGTATACCGCAAGGTGCTTCACAAAGTTCAGTTACCAATATACTCTGCCTAACCTTAGTGGTCCAGGAACAAAAGAATAGAATAAAGAGACAAAGAAAGAGAGTAGAGAACATACTAACATACACACAAAAGTAATATGAAAAATGGTACAAAAACATAGTGACTATTAAGTAAATTAGGTGATACCTGATTAAGACATAAGCTATGTACATCCATATTAAATAACATTAAATATATGGAAAATGTATATTTTGTTTAAAACACAAAGTGAAACAAAATACAGACAACCTTCTTTATACCGACACGTCGATACAACGACAAAATTCGTTATAAGACAATTCGACTGTCACGAAACCTTCGCTTAAGAGGTAACAATTAGTCACACATTATGCAAGAATATTGTACTTAATACTTTAAAGAAACATATGTTTTTTTTATATTTGTTTAAATCGCCTCAGTAAGGATATTCTAACAAATATCCAAAACAAATGTTCTGGGAGGAGAAAAGAACAAAACAAGACCTTTCTTACATGTCAGTCTGCTCATTAAGTATTCTGTACAACGACAAATTCATGACAACGTCTTTGGGAACAAACTCTGTCGATGTAATAAGTGTTCACTGTATACGTTTTACGTCAGGCCTACGAGGAAAAAAAATATATCAAATATCTACGTCTTTCACCAACGATACATTTTGAGTCGCACTTTTGTTAATCACTATACATATAATACCCACAAAAAAAAACAGTAGTTCCTCATCAGCGTATTCAGACACACATACGTATACAAACAATATAACCTCAGACTACCGTGCTCCTAGTAAAGCTGTCTTATCAAGATGTATACTACGCTTGCCATCCCGCCTTCCACTCTTGGATATATTGCTGCATAATAGCCACAATTTTAAAATATTTAGCAGCGTTTTCGGATGTCCGAAATGTCAGGCACGATAATAATAATAAAGAAAAATATAAATAATAATAATAATAATAATAATAATAATAATAAAAGACTTTGACAAGAAAGTAACGTGTCTTCAAAAAAAAAAAAAAAAAAAAAAAAAAAATGAGGTCCTTATAGGTACTTAATCAATTTGTGCCGAGTGAACTCCTTTACCTCAGGTCTTTTGGACAGGTCCATTTACTATAGAATGGATTATTCTTTATCATAAGAATGTTTGATAGAAATTCCTGTGTTTCATTCAAACAGTCTGGACCCCGATCAGGCGCCGCGTTCTGTGGCGTCTGATCTAGGTATACAATGTTTGTCAATGCCCCTCTTATGTCCATTTACCATAGAAGGGATTAGTCTTTACCATTACAATGTTTACAGAATTTACTGTGTTTTATTCAAGCAGTGTGTACCCCAATCACACGCCGCGTTCTGCGACGTCCGCTCTGGGTACACACTGTTTGTCGATGTCCTCTTTGTCTCCATCTACCATAAAAGGGATGAGTCTATCATCACAGTGTTTTATATAAATTACTGTGTTTTATTCAAACAGTGTGGACGTATTCGTTTATACATATTCAAAATGGCCGTCATGGATGCCGCCATATTTGTGACGTCATACAGCCCAAATAAAATGTACAAAAACCTAATTATAATGGGTCTTCAAGAATATTTTTGCTACAGTGTTTCACATATGCTTAATCATAGTGAAAAGCAATCATTTCCCCCAAAGTAATCCAAATTTGTAAGAAGAACAACTTTTAAAAAAGATTTTTAAACTTTTGTGAAATCTCATTAAATTCATATTCAAAATGGCGGCGCCCATACCACCAATGTTAAAATATTCATTTGTTCATAACTTCCTTAATTCTTGACCGATTTTGATCAAATTAGTATCAAAATTCATGGTTTGTAAAGCTCTTTACTTTGCAGTACAACATTCTTTAAGGTTGCGTTCCCCTTTTTTTTCTTGACAGGAGTATGCCCCTTTCCCTGAGTTATGGCCCTTTGAAAAAATATGGATGCAGTCTTGTCAGCAAAATATCTCAAAACCTATTGAAGCTAGAGCCTCGAAACTTGATGAATAGACTGATGAATAGACTGATAGTGATGAGTAGACGACCTGATTAACTTTTGAATAATTTTTGAAAAATACTTCTTGAGTTATGGCCCTTTGTAATTTTAGGCATGTTTACGTTGTCAGCACAATATCTTAAAAACTGTTAGAGCTAGGGCCTTGAAACTTGGTGAATGGATTTACAGTGATGAGTAGATGACCTGATTAACATTTGAATAAATTCTGAAAAATACTTCATGAGTTATGGCCCTTTGTAATCTTTGTAATTTTGGGCATTTTTACCTTGTCAGCAAAATATCTCAAAAGTTGTTGCGCTAGAGCCTTGAAACTTGATGAATAGACTAGAAGTGATTAGTAGACAATTTAATTAACTTTTGAATAAATTTTGAAAAATAATTTTTGAGTTATGGTCCTTTGTAATTTGGGGCATTTTACCTCGTCAGCAAAATATCTCAAAAACTGTTAGAGCTAGAGCCTTGAAACTCAATGAATGAATTTGTAGCGATAAGCAGATGATTTGATTAACTTTTGAATAAATTCTGAAAAATACTTCATGAGTTATGGCCCTTTGTAATTTTGTGCATTTTTTACCTTGTCGACAAAATATCTCAAAAACTGTTGGAGCTAGAGCCTTGAAACTTAATAAATAGACTGGCAGTGATGAGTAGACAACCTTATTAACTTTTGAATAAATTTTGAAAAATACTTCTTGAGTTATGGCCCTTTGTAATTTTGGGCATTTTTATCTTGTCAGCAATATATCTCAAAAACTGTTAGAGCTAGGAACTTGAAACTTGGTGAATTGATTGGTAATGATGAGTAGATGACCTGATTAACTTTGTATAAATTCTGATAAATATTTCACGAGTAATGGCCCTTTGTAAATTTTGGCATGCTTCCCTTGTCAGCAAATCTAAAAAAAACTATTGACGCTGGAGCTTTGAAACTTGATGAATAGATTGGTAGCGATGAGTAGATGACCTGATTATGCCCCAAATTTCAAATGAAATTGATGGGGCGTATTATTTTGCCTTCGTTCGTCCCTCCGTCCGTCCGTTTGTCACGCTTTTTTGTGCATGCCATATCTTAAGAACCCTGCATGCCAGGGTTTTGAAATTTTATATATGGGTTCCATATGAAAAAATAGCTGACCCCTATTTTTTTTCTTGTTTGGCATATTTGTTTTTTTTAGAGTTATGCCCCTTTGAAAAATAATCAGAATTAAATCTTGTGAGCAAGATATCTCGAAAAGTATCCAAGCTTGGTTCTTGAAATTCGATATAGTGAGTGGGAATGATGTGTAGATTATCTGATTCGATTTTGAGAGAATTCCGTAAAATATTGATATAGTTACGGCCCTTTGCGGTTCTGCACATTTTGGCCTTGTCAGCAAGATGTCTAAAAAAGTACTTAAGCTAAGGTCTTGAAATATTATATGCTGATTGGGGATGATGTGGAGATTACCTGATTTGATTTTTAGGGAATTCCATGGAAAATTTACATACTTATGGCCCTTTGTAGGTCTAGGCATTTTGACCTTGTCAGCAAGATATCTCAAAAAGTATTTAAGCTAGAGCCATGATATTTGGTATACTGATTGGGATTGATGGGGAGATCACCTGATTAAAGTTTGAACCAATTAAATGAAATGTTGTTGGAGTTATGGCCCTTTGCAATTTCTGGCTATTTAATGTTGTTGTTTTATTGTGTATAGCATAAGATAAGCTTAGAACCATGTATGCTAATGTTTTGAAATTTCATATATTGGATTTTTTACATTCTATATTTGTTTAATTTACTAAGTGTTGTGTGAGTTGTATTGATACAGCCTCTTAAGTTTCAAGCTTCTAGACAAGTAGCAAGGGGATCATAAAAAGAAAAAAATGTCTGTAGAGGTCAGTGATTTATTAGCAGAATATTCTGTTAGAAGAATATATGTGTTATGAAGGCATTCAGGTTTAGGCAATGCATTACGAAAACACGCCTATTCAAATATATTGAACATTTCACCACCAAAAACTGAGTTTTCAGATAAAAATTCTGATATTTTTTTTTCATATTTCTACTCAAAATATAGATTGTAGGTACTCGTTAGAACCGCCTCGGCGTGGCGGTTCTTACGAGTACCCACAGTCTGTTTTTAGCAGAAATCAGAAAAATAGTGTACATCCCTGTAAACCCCAGTTTTACTAAATAAAGTGGGGTTTAAGGGGGTCAAAATTATATAGGTATGTTTTCGTGATGTACTTCATGCTAAATGAAGATTTTTTGAGAGCCTTTGTACGTAACATGGAGACAGTAAGTATTAATAGAACTTTTTCTGGATGAATGGATTCATATTTTTAACGCTACCAGGCAACTGAGTCACATAGAGGCAGCGCATAAGAACTTTTCTGTTCGGGTATGAGTTGCATGAAATTTATCACCCTTAGTTTGACCTAGATTTCATAGGGGCAAACATTCTGAGCAAGTTTCATCAAGATTGGGTAAAAACTGTGACCTCTAGTATGTTAACAAACTAATTGTTGACGATGGACGACGGATGACGGACGACGATGGGCGACGGACAGAGGGTGATCACAATAGCTCCTCAGGTGAGCTAAAAATGACGGAATGATTCACCTGACGCTTTCATCTCAGTTCGTCAGAAGCATATCAGATACTATAACTCAAAGCGGCTATTGATACTCGTAACGCTATAGAACCAGTCGGATTTTGACACTTTGAAAAATAAGCCATTGCCATGTCCGTTTCTAGGCCTTGGGGGAGTGGGGGTGCGGGGGTGGGGCGGGGTGTAACTTAGGGATAATTTTGGTACGGGTGTACGAGCCAGTATTTCGAAACCTACACCATTCATATACCTGGCCTTTGAAAAAAACGGACCCATTCATATACTAGATCATCTGAAATTTTGACCCATTCATATACTGCCCTTTGATTTTTGTACCTATTTATTGCTGGTAGTTAGACAAATATTGCAGTCAATTCATTGAATACAAAGAGAACAAGCAGCCTCAGAAATCTCCCAGTGAAAAATATGTGCATATACCGAGATGTCAGAAAAAGTGGGGCCTTTCATATACCAATCAAGAAAAAGTGGGGCCTTTCATATACCAATCAAGAAAAATTGGGTCAGTCATATAGTATAAACATATTTTATTGCATCGTTACATCAGGCAATGGGGTCGGGACACAAGTTTTACCAACATTAGTTACGGCCCTCCCCCTACAGAGTTTTATTACAGCAACATACAGACACATGATAATAGCAAATTATAGAGAAATTATTTGAATACTTCGTACAGACTAATTGTTAACAAATATTGACTCAAAAACAGATATACAATATATAATTTCAATAGGTCATGGATTATAAGGAATGATGAGTAAATAAAATAAATAATTAACAAAAAAGTGTAATAAAATGATAATGGAATGTCATGCTAGCCGTGAGTTAGCAGCAGGCTAATCAGTGAATCTTCTGGTATCTTTAATAAACGTTTGGACGGCAGTGAAAATGATAGTATTTTCATCAGTTGTCAGATTTTCATCTCCAAACAAAAACATATTGATATTTAATAGATGGAAATCCCTGGTAGATCGAAAAAGTGTTTCTCTTTCATTTCTGAAGTTTGAGCATCTAAGGAAATAGTGCTCTGCTTCTTCGACTTCCTCAGAGCAACTACAAGTAGGACTAGGTGATAAATGGTTTATATATAAATCAGAAAGAAAATTACTACAATTATTTCTAATTCTTGCATGTAAAACTGAAATATATCTATTACCAGCTCTATAGTGTGTTGGAACTTCTGAATTATTTTGATGCTTTTTCAGCTGATACTTAAAGCTTGCCATAGATGGTGAATTACGAAGTTCTATATCAAGAGAATTCCATGTCGAAATAGATGATGGAATACATGATTTACGTGAAATTTCAGTCCTGCAGAAGGGAACAGTAATATCATTTTGATTTCGTAATGTATAGGTACTTATTTCTCCAACTGAAGGAGGAATGAAGTCAGATATGTATGTAGGAACAAGACCATTGACTGATTCAACATGAAAGTCAGTCATATATATGTATATATACATTTTTGTTGAAAAAGGGGGCTAATCATATACCTGGCAGCGCTGAAAAAAAGGGGGCCATTCGGCACGCACATCCGCACTATGCCACATATAGGAAGTTACCCCCTCAAGTTCAAGGCACTGCCTAAATTCATATTATGCTAGGATGCATTGAGGACAGTCAAATAGTAGTTTATGGAATAAGTGTTTCTTCTTTCCCGGGAATCAAGTCTAATTGCGAATTATGTGACATAAGGAGACCAGTCCAGTATGGTATAATACTTTCGTGTGCTGTCAGTATTCTAATCATATGCTGATATCTGATTGGACGGTAAGATTCACCGCCCGAAAATTTCTTTAATCACCTTCGACATTGTTGAGTCGAGAAGAAAATTCATTCTGGACATTGGAAATCTCTGAGTTGGAAATATTCAGAGGCACATGTCCGTGGGATAGGCTACATGCATTCCCGCTAATAGTGTAGAAGCCTAGTAGCTGCCATTTCTTTAGATTTAAGTTTTTATTTGTATATATTGTACATGGAAGGTTAGTTCACAAACATTAAATCTATTATTTATTATTATTGTAAAAAATAGTGATGCTTCTTTCCCGGGAACCTTGGACCCAATATTATTAGGTCCGAGCGGGAACCACGTTTAAATTATATTTTTTATGTCGTAAAATAGCGGTCGTAGTTAATGTTCATTGTAATACTGAAACCGACACAAAATAAACTTTCTTGTCTTGTATCTAGGAAGTTTGTATATATTTGTCATTTAAAACCGCGTTTAAACTGTTTGGAAAAAAATGTACGTAGTGTCTTCTTAAAAATGCATGATTTTTGTGGTTTTGTTGATTCTTTCATATATCCGCTTAGACTCTTACTTGATTTTGATTGCGACATTTTTGTATTATGTAAATGAAACTAATTACTAATCGATTGATTTCGAAAATTGAACTTCGTAGAAGAGTACTCGCTGTTAGGTTCCGCTCAATAATCATTTCATATTTTACATGTAACTTGACATACGCATGCGCACTGGCTTACACACGATTGAGAAATTCGAACATGCTGAAGTGCTGTGTTTGACATTTTATGGAAAAAGTGCCCGCTGAAGTTTAATCAAAACGGAGCTTTTAATTCTTTTAGGATTTAAATACCAGGCTTATGGATCCAAGAATTGCTTGGTGTCCGCCTGAACAACAAGGGTTGGCTCATGATTTATGGACTAAAATTTGGGAAGCACAGATAGGCGTGGACAGCATGTCGTTGAATAATTCGAATCCAAATTTGGACCAAAAGCCACAGGAGTACATTCCACTTGACTTTACGAACAATTTAGACCAGAAACATGCTGCAACAAATAGACATTACAGCATTCAAAATCAACAGAATCAGTACAAACGGAAAAGAGACAACCGCGCAAGCACATACGGTCTAAACCATTCCTCGAACAAACATTTTCTGAAAGAAGATGGCGGATTGACCCCTTGGAAGCCTCGCGATAAAAGATACTTACCAGGTGTCACAGGGTATGTTTGTAAAGTTTGACTATATTTGATGGTTCTATAACCAATTTTTTTGTATGCCACTGTATAAAGTGCTTATTAAGAGTTCCGTTTGGCACTGTCAAAATTTAAATGGGGAAGGTCAAGGTCACAGAGCGGTGTTCATTTTCTAGAAAATAGACACGTTTTTGCTTCACTAACACACTGTAAACTCAAGCGTTCATTCTTTTGTTAATTAATGTTTTTATTTTTATTAGCTTCAGTTGTTGTTCTTTGAGATGACAGTCTGCTTGGCTTTCCAGGTTAGTAATTTTGTTCAGGGGTTGTCTCAAATTTATGGCTGATTACCTTGTATACTGAGACAATCAGACAACTATTTAGATCTAATATTTGCTTGAAATTCTTAGATTTTCTTTTTGTTGCACAAGACTTTTTTTGGCATGTAAAATAAAATTGCTTGTATTATGTATGTCTGTTGTAAAAATTCTGATTTAGTAGTAGCAGATGAATGACTGTTGTTGAACAACTGGTACAGTAGAATCGTCTCCATCATTACATAAAATGTCTCGCATGTTTTATATAATGCACTATAGGACTGGCTTATCAACACCAACATGGATTATCAATTATTGGTATGGTAGTTTCAATAAATAACCGACTAATCGCTGAAACTAACAAATTGAAGATGGGTATGTTTTGCCGCTTCTGTGACCAGGTTTTTCAGTAAACTGCTTTGGCATGCATAAATATTATAATAACAATAATACAATGCAACTGCGTTCCAGCTATCAATTAACTGTGATTAAATTATGTCTTCTGGTATGCTAATCAACGTTAATTGGCTTTTTATTAGGAAGATAATCAGCAATTTCATATTGTCAGCCATCTTGCAGTAAGTGACATCATTCAACCAGAGCAATATATGCGCAGGGTTAGCATTACCGATCGCCATTGTTGCCATTTGCGCAGAAAAATAAAATTTGGCACAAAAAATCATAAATTGGTGAAAGCAAGTGGCGAAAAAAATATCGCCTGAATTACCCGCTGCTGAGCCATATAATTGTCGCGCGTGTCTATCGCACCTTCATTGGTTGTATAATTCGCAAATTATACAACTGCCGAAACTACCAATCAGGAATTAATGTCAGAGTCGCATCGCCTACGTCACGGAAATTTACCCAGAATGTAATCACGCGGAACTCTATGTCAAACACAAAGATGGAAAACAAATTGATTACACGAGAAATAATTATTGTCATTAATCGGTTCGGCTTATTAAACCGGTAAGTACACTTTGACAGTGCTGACTTTAATTCAGCATGTTTCGGTACCTTCTTATCAGAGATCTCATTAACTCCAGATTTGGAGTAAGTTACTCCAACTTTTCATTTCTGACTCCAACTTTTTGGAAAGTCTCAATAGATAAGTATGGTAAAACTCCAACTTTTTCAGGAGGACAGCATTTTACTCCAATTTTCAAAATCCTAGTGAGAACCCTGCTTATGAACCTTAATTTTATTTGGCGATCAACGAACGTCGTCCCGAAAAAATAAAAAAAAACACGAATAATGCCTCGGAGGCGGACACATTAGTCTCCGATGGTCTGGATTGCGCATTCGATCCCCACAGATTGTAGCGATTTATCATGAAACACACATATTTGCTACGGTCATTCGCTCCTTCCACTGCTTCAAGATTGGAGTTACAAGTTTCTTGCGAAAGGGTGTTCAATTGCTAGTTAACCGCTTATTGTATAAGCATGTCCCCTCTTTTTTATTGGCGCGAGTCATAAAAAAAAATGCTGTTCCCCATTCCATTTCGCATAGACCCGGCTCATAAAGCAATTGCAGTAAACTCCCTTTTATGTCAGTTGCAGTTAGCTCCCTTAAAACAGTAAAACCTGCTGTGTAAGAAACTTACCCCGCATTTATCAGGGTACAAATGAATATTGTTACGTTATTCTCTTACAGTATAATACATTAATAACATTATATTTATTGGCTTATACAGCATTTTACAGAACTTTCGTTTCCATGTAAAGTGTTCTATTTTTGTGTCTTCAACATTCGATATGCAAAACAAAGACTTATTATTAATTCATGACATTGTAATTAATTAATTACAGCAGAAGTTTAAAAAATCAGTGTGAGAATTAATTTCAAGTCCCCCACACATTTCACGCTATACTGATTCTTGAATCTACTGCTGCAATTAAAGGAATCAGTAAATGAACACCTTTTTTCTGACAAGATAATTCTTTGGCAAAAAATTGTCAAAATTTGGCTCAAAATCTGGCTCAAAGTTAAAGAAAATGGCACAAAAAAATTCAAATTGGCGAAAATGGTGGCGAAAGAAAAAAAAATCCTAGTGCGAACCCTGATGCGGCACAGGTACTTAAATTCTAATTCCAGAATCACAGTGAATCATTTAAAACAAAATAACCAGATCATTATATCCACTTACATACTGATAGAAAATTGTTTTTATTTCAGAAATATTGAATTGTCATATGGTAGGTTATTAAACTGAATAAATGATGATCGTAAATCTGTCTATATCACTGCTAGGCAGTCAGAACTGACTTCGGAATACAGCGTGTTTTTCGTATTCATTACAACCATTTCACCCAGTCTTGAATACTCTTTAACACTTCCACTGGGACGTCGCTACTTTCATTTTCGATCGGAAGGAATTCAGAAGGGAAAAAAACGAGAATTTTCTGAAAGTTTAACACACAAAGTGGCAGAACATCTTTTTATTAGGTAATTGATTGTTGAAATACATCGACCAGTAATCGTTTTTGTCTCACTTATCAACCGATTAACCAATTTTTCGATTAATCATGCCAGCCCTAATGCACTTCACAGAAATTATGAAAGTTCTAGGATACAGACCTGGCAGCTTAAGGTAAACCCCAGGGTTCTCACTAGGATTTTGAAAATTGGAGTAAAATGCTGTCCTCCTGAAAAAGTTGGAGTTTTACCATACTTATCTATTTAGACTTTCCAAAAAGTTGGAGTCAGAAATGAAAAGTTGGAGTAACTTACTCCAAATCTGGAGTTAATGAGATCTCTGAAACCCCCAGTTTTAGCTTTTTCTTTCTGAATTGACCAAGCATGAAAAACATAAGATTTTGCCATATTTCTTGTTGGTTAACTTAAGATACCGTAGTTATATAAAATCTAATTTTTTTCTCCAGATGCTACTGCAGACTTGTTTTGCTTTTACAATAATTGTGCTGGTCCTTTTGTCAGTAGGTCTTCAAATTTTGTGAATATGTGTTTAAGCAAGTTTGACAAAATACTGTCTGTCAGGGTTTTCCCGGATATAGAATATTGCACCTGAGACTCCCAAAATTATAGTTTGGACCTGCAAATATATTATGCATGTCCCTTGGGACCTGCAGAAATCAGTGGCCATTAATGTTAAACAGTGAATAAAATGAATAACAAAAAACCTTGATTTTGAATGCAGTCAGAAAATTCCAGAGTTCTCACTAGGATTTTGAAAGCAGGAGTTTAAGAATCCATCTCTGAGAAAAGTTGGAGTTAAAACTGAAAAATAGGAGTTTGACCTAGAAAACTTGGAGTTTTCGGCTAAATATGAAAACTTAATATTTAAGGACATTGTTTGGACAACTTCATTTTTTTAACATAGTTAACCTAGACCACCGAGTGTCTGGTAAGGATCCAAAAGCTTTTGGGGCTTAGGAAATAGTAACAGGACTTCCATTAACTTCCAGACTCAGGAAGTCCCAGACTTCCTACCCCTCAAATTTCGAAGTCCCACAGGAAAATCTAGGAAGCCCAACTTTTTTCCCTGCTGCGGCAGTCTGCCCTTTCTTTAGTAGAACAGAGGTTCTTAATTCAGTGTCACACAGAATCATCATGATATACACTTCTCTTAGATGTGTTTTAAACATATCCTTATCGCTTATCAAAATTCGGTCGAATCTTTTTGGAAAGCCTGTACTTGTATGTCGGACCTTAGAGAAAGCATCAACATTGGTCCAACTTCGCGTTCGTTTCAAAGCCCAGAGAAAGAAAAAAAGAAAAGAAAATACATGAGAGAAAACATCCAAAACATGTTTTCTTAAAAACAAACTATGCTGAAATTATTTTGCAGAAATGAATTTTAATGAAATATTTGCTCGGATTGAAGCTAATCCACACCAGCGAGCGAATTGCTTACTTCACAAAAATTGCGGGAAAACGGCGCCGACTCGTGCAACAACAAACAAATAAAAGGCAGCTCTCGATGAGTTACCAACAGCAATACGTTCGTTCGCGGAGAATAGCAAGCAAAACCATCGCAATTCGCCTATATTTAGACTTACTTTGCGTCTTTTCCGCGCTGGTAAACAGCGCAGCTACGAATTTAGAAACGGGTTTTCCGAAAATTTTGACGAAAAACATGTTTTCTTCTCATTTGAAAAATTGCTTTTGTTGTCATGACAAACATAAGCTTCTAAATTCGAATAGATTTAAATTTGCGTTCTGTGCATAATTGTTATTTATTTATTTAATTTCACTCTGTAACTCCCGGAAGTTTCGAGGTGTTTTCAGACGACACACCTTTTAGCAAAATAATAATTTAAGATTTTAAGACGTGAATATTTAAAAATAATAATGACTTCATATAATTTCACCGAATATTTTCGGGTGTCGCAGAAGAAAGTTTACATAAATACAAACATCAATTAATCAACTCAGCACACGTGACAAATACACACAGTGATCACGCAGTCATCAAAAGGGTTCCGCGACGCTTGACACCGATGTCAATAAAACTCCCGCAAGCGGAAAGTGGGACGTCCTTAAAGCTCAGTCAACACAGGTAGCGAATTTCCAGTAAGTAGGCGGGGCAAACATCATATAACTCGTCAAAAGTGGGCGGGCTTTTTGACAATTTTTGGACATTTCGGGTATCGATTTCGACGGACAAAAGGAATTTCGGAAGTCCGCGGTACGTCTTTGAAGTTCAGTTTGGACGTCCGGTGGCAATAGGGCGTAAATGAGAATCATCGGAAGGAAATTTTACGCGTACAAAAGCAAAAATAGGCGTAATAATACGCCGGAATCGGCGTTTCCGAGAACTCTGAATTCCATTTCCTATTAATAGAAAACAGGATAATTTCCAATAGTGTATCAATATTAAAAGCCAACAGTTAAATTTGATTGGAGATTTCTGCAACTCTGTTTGGTCTTACATGACAGACACAACCAGCTTTAAATGAAAATGTATGGCAGAAATCCACTAGTTATCAACCTCATTTTGACAGCTACCTTTTCATTGGGCTCCAGTAAGTGGTACTATTTTTAATAGATCTATTTTAAGAGTCACATGTCTGTATCAATCGGCAAAAATCAGAAAAAAAAATCAACATTTGTACATGAAATAAAGTGTTGAAGCAGTGCGGCATCAAAAAGTTGATATTTCCATCAAAAGAAAATATTTTGGGTAGGGCTGTAATGATATGGTCACCTCACGGTTTGGTTCGAACCACGGTATTTGACTCACGGTTTGGTTAGTATCACGATACACTGTATGACTATTGACATTTGTCTTAAAATGGAAAAATTATTAATTCCTTGAGTTCCTTTTTTCTTTATCCCTAATTATGTTGTTGAGAAAAACTAAGCTATGACCTTCCTATTCAATATTCGCAGATAATCTGTAACAAACATCAATTTAATATTCAAGAATTCCTTTGTATAATCAAAAATTAATCCAGTCACAAAATTAATCTTTTACAGTGAAAAACATATCCAAAACAGTCTGTATCAATTAGTATTTTCAATGATTTCACTGTATGTTATTCCATTTAGAAGTTGTAACTCCGTCTCCTATAATCATTACAGCCCTGACAGACTTGCATTCTCAGGGTTCTATTTTTGGAAGTCTGCAAGTTTCGGCACACAGACAGAAGTTCAAAGTGTAGCAATTAATTTTTGCCGTGCTGTTATTATTATAAGTTTAAACAATAGTTCTCGTATGTATTTCAACTGATCTAGGGATACGATCTTTGGCCCATGTTTTCAAATTCATTATGGTACATAACAAGATGTTTATCTTTCCTCCAAAATCACCCATGACACAAGCTCGTCCACGTGATGTCTGGTAGTAGACGTCATGTCTTGTGACCTCTGGACACTGAGTATGGTTGGCTGATCCAATGAAGTAGTATTTTGTGTCATAGCACTTTCCGGGACCAGGGCTTTATCCAGGTATTTTGGGAAAAGGCCCCTGGGCAAAATTGGGAAAAATTATCGACAAAACATCAAAATGGGGAACACAGTTTCATCTGAGAAATGCCAGGATAATGAAGTTTTGCTCATCAAAGCCTTATGAAGTTGATAGTTAAGGCCCAAAAAAATTAATTATTAGATTCTCAGGCCATTTTTGGCAAAAACAGATGAGGCAGGCAGATAATGCTTCTTTTTTTTTTTTTTTTTACTCATGGAACAGGCGAGGGAACTTTTTTTTTTTTTATTACATGAACCCTTAAAAGGACTCGTTTCATGAAATGCGTTTTATAATATTATTATCATAAAAATACTTAATTTTTGGACACCTAGACATAGCTCAAGATAAGGAGAAGTACTGAGGATAGCTTTTTTATATGTCCCTATGATTATTATATATAAAGGATACTATGAAAATCAGTTTGTGCAGCTCCAGTTTAAAATATCTACCAAAGGTTTATATAGCGTCGGAGAGGGATGTGTTGACAGAAATTCTGTGGAATGTGTCCACTGTGGGACGTTCGATCGACGCACTTACATCGTGGTTTGATAATTCATCCGGGAAGGAGCAGAAATTTTATCGATACTTCAGATCCCGATTTTATGCCGTTATACAACATGGCAATTGTGCAGTCTTTTTTCGTAACTGCCTATAATGTTCCAGGACAGATGTACCGTAGCCCCAGATGAAATCTGGGTGGAAATCTGAGACATCTGCTTTGAAAACAAAGGAAACACAAGTTTTGTTTACACAACTTGCGCTTCGGCAGACAATTTGATCAATGATGGTGCTAAAACGCTTACTCACAAGATTCAATCCAATGAAAAAATCAATAATTCAAGCGTTTACATGACTGTGTATGCTACAGTTGCATCTAAAACTAGGATTTTAAAAACCGCGACGCACCGGCATGCTGTATCTTGACGCGGATGTGTTTTTTTTTATTGGACACAGAAAAAAAGGCTTATGCGCAGACTTTTTGGTACATGCGGCGGGGCCTGAGAATCTAATGATTTTTTTTTTGGCCTAACTTGTATTCAGCAGATAAAAAATTGATTTTTTTTTTTTTTTTTTTTTTTTAAGTTTTAGAATTGGCTCAGACGTAGAAATATATATCAGAATCTGATCATGTTTTGCTTTCTGGGTTGGTTGATACCTGTTGGCTCTGACCTTCAACTGATTCTGGCTTAGATTCGGATATGTCCTTCTGTTTCTTAGATGTTTTACGTAACGACGACAAATCTTTAAATTTCTCCGCCTCTCAGCTTGTACTCTGTAGCATTTCAGTTGATGATGGTAATGCCGAATCAGTCGCTGCTTGATTTGCTCAATTGAAACCAATGAGGAATGCTTCAAGCAAGAGTCTGCATCTTGTTTTTTTTATCTGTTTTGTGTAATATTTGCTGTTAAGAGACACTGAGTGTGACAATGGCATGATGATTGTTTACAATTCCAGAAACATAACCTTTTAAGGCTGATAATTTGATTGGTCTGTCAAAGTAAAGCTAGGTTTACTAACATTATTTTCGTATTTTTATATGCGCGCAGCATTCCCATTCACGTACTGCAGTACGTAATTCACGTAGAGAATCTGCCATGAGCGTACAGAACTGTTGGTATCTACGTACATAAACGTACCAAAAATTTGGTGCACGTATAAATTGCAACATGCGTACGTCCTACCGAGTCAGTTTTCGCTCAATAGCATATCCTTTTAAATATTAATAAAGTATCGAAACACTGCAGTTGCTGGCGGACAATAACGAATGCGTTCGACGAGTGCACAGGACGGAAATCCCGGAATGTATTTATATTCTTACCGAGAGGGATAAGATTATTGTTCATTGGTTATTGTGTATGATCTTTTTTTGCATTATCCAATCACTGACGACCATTACATTGTTCTCCGAGTTTCGATACGGCTCGGTTCGCTCAAGCGTATACAAAAGTTGTCAATTAGGTCGGTAATTACTGCATGCAAAAGAAATATTTTGTTTCATTTAGATTAATTTAGGATAGTTGTACCGCTGCATGATTACTTTAGCCAAGTTTTTAATGACTGTTATCAACAAAAAACATGTACTTATTGCCGTAAAATCTACATGTCATAAGTTTTCGCGACTTCCTATTTTGTGAAAAAGTTTAATTATTCAGTCAATAAACACTGTTATGAATATTAAAAGCGCTCAGAACTCCCAGGAAAATGTCATACACTCTTTCATAGAATTTCCAATCTTTCATGCCATTTTGCAGTAGCGATTGTCTATAAAATCAGTATGTCCGGCTCACACTGAATGAAAGGAACAACATTCTGGACAGAACCTGTTTTACCTGTTTTCAAACATTGTATATCTAGGAAGCTTAAATAGTACTTGAACTTGGTTGTTAGTATTGGGTTCTTTTGACTGAAGAATATGTTTTGGAAAAGTGACGTCTTGACATGGTTGAAGCACAGTTTTCCTTTCATTTAAAATACTAAGACAAAGTACCTAAAACTGATCACAATGACATTTAAAGTATAAAGTCTTCCCAGTGCTTAACAATGCATTTAATTACCCCAAAATATGTGTACCCTCAAAAAGTGATCTGTACCCCCAAATGCTAAACCCAAGGGGTACATGTACCCCTAAATCAAAATGTGAGTGGGAATGCTGGCGCGCACATCCTTTTTGGCCCCAGCCTACGTATGTAAATTCGATCCTGCCAGTATGCATAGCCGGTAACCAGTATAATCTAGCCATTTGCAACTACACATGTTTACAAACACTGCATGATCAATCAGTACATTCAGGATGATGCTTCGTTTTTTTTTTTGTTTTTTTTTGTGGCATTTCTTTTCTTCATTTTTTGGGGGAAAAATTATGATGGAATTGGGAAAAATAGAGGATATTGAGTCAGTAGAAGGCTCCTAAGCCTGGAGCCACCTACATGTACTTTTGACATTCAAGACTGGGTCCTAATCACTGAATCCACAGATAGGCTAGCGGTAAATCACCATTCTACTCTGATGTCAAAAATGAACACGAGGAGGCGTAGTAATGCACCCGTCATTTGTATCCTCTGCCCAAATCCAGGGGTGGGGGAGGGTATGGAATGGTGCGGGCTATGAACTTTTGAATGCTTCTGCAGTGTGGGGAAACTACCAAAATTGCCGGGACTACAAAGCATGCTAAGATTTTATGTTTACCCAATTCTTATTTTTCATGGTCCCCGGGCAGGAGTAGGGGTCGGGGACAGAGAGCTGGGCTTTTTCTATCCAGTTGTCCCCACTGTGGGGTTTATGATGGAGGGAAGTCATTGTACCCACTATTCCCTGCGGGCAGGGGCAATGGATACCAACAACAGGATATCATAAGGAATTTATGTGTCCAAATCATAACTTTGGATAAATACAAAGTTCTGTGTTTTTCCTTCACATTTTTTAATTGAATGATTCAGATGAAATTTTCGTGAGGAAAAAATGGAAATTTTAGCTTGTTCATGATTCATTTTTTTTTGTTTAGCTCATACTGATGGTTGATTATGGCTCTAGATAAGAGGAGTATCATATTCACTCTAGTTAAGAGTTGATGTTACCTAAACATGTTTCTTATTTTTTAATGAAAACATACTGTGTGTACTTGTAATGAGTACCCACAGCATATGTTTCATGAACAAATAAGAATAAAAAACCATCAACAACACATTATCTGGAGCTATGATTCTTAGGAAAATATGCTGTATGTAATCATTAGAACAGGGACCTGCTTTGGCCCTTTAACAACAAGTACCACATCTTGTTTTCATGGAGAAATAAGGAAAAATCAGCACTTTTTTGACTGAAAAAAAAAACACCTTATCCATAGCAATTTTTATTCAAGGCCAAGTTAGTGGTATGTGTTTTTGACACAATTTATGGACTCGGATAGTGGTAGTTTATATGAATTTTTTATTTTCTCTTTCACCTTGTCCTTCGAAATTTAAGTTGTGCAGTCACATTAATTAGAGTCTTGGCATCGAACGATTAAGGAGATACCATGTTTTCTGTTGAATTGTAAATGTATAGCAGTATTTTTGTCAGGAGCCCTGACTGTTTACACTATAACACACAATGGCACTGTTACAGAAGTTACACATTGAGTAGATATGCTGAGAATTTGCTGTGTGGGTGATTTAGCTAGCTGCAGATAAACAGAGTAGTCAAAGATAGTTTTTATTAATTATATATATTTTTTTTGCACTGAATGCTCAGTGTATTTGTCTCATTGAGATTATTCCAGTAGGTATACACAAGTTAATGTGTTTTTGTAGGGAAATAACAAAATCTTGACCTCAAATTATCACCACAATTGTGTTTTTTTTCTGGGCTGTGAGTATCCAGGCAGAATTAGTTTGTAACTGACAGCCTGATAAGGCAGTTTTTTCAGCCAAAAAGTACAGATATTTTACTTATTTCTCGATGAAAACAGATCTTGTGGATATTCATTAGAAGCACATTGCTGAGGGGTTTTGAGTACCCACCACATTTTCGTGGAGAAGTAAGAAATAAGAAAAAAGTATGTGAATACCCCCTCTTATCTGGAGGTATGAGTTCATCAGCTTTCCAGATCTATGTAAACAAAATTTAAGAATGCATTGAGAAAGCTCTAGATATGAGGGATATCAACATAATATGTTTTTCTTACATTCATTTGTTGGCGAAAACATATAGTGGGTACCAGGGCTCGAGAAACTGAAGAATCCAAATCGGTCCAGCATATTTTCGCCCCAAAAACGGAATTTGCCGAACCGATTTTCGGTAATTTCCGTAACGGTCGTTTGTTTCCATTCGGTATTATTTTTCAGTTTCAAAATACAGGGTGCTAGTTCGTTATTAGCACAACGACTGACATACCAATATTGCTTCAACACTTGTTCAATTAATATTAACATCGGTATCTCGATTATAAACAGCAATTTTGCTCCCACCGTTCAGACACGCCATATTTCATCTACTTTCATTTTCCCAATATCCGGGTCACTCAGTTACTGAAGAGTACTAAAGGGAAACAATCGGCGATCAAAAGCTATATTCGCGTTGTGCTGCGTTGGCCACTACATATATGAGCCAGCGCATAACAAAACCTACAGAAGGCATTAGCGCAAACTGATCAGACTCTTCGCTGGTCGCATCTACCTATGATATATAAAAAGAGTCATTGAGGATGGGTGCGCATGTGCGCAGGTGGATTTGAGTAACTGCTGGGCGCGTGATTAAGCAGGTGTACACATCCAACTGTATTACCTGACACTTGCTTTTCACACTTCAATCATATTGCAAATTACCTTTACATATCAAAAACACCGATATGCTGTCGCCTTACGCTTCACTTGATTACATAATTTTTATAAGCGGATCAAATTTCGCTGCGATAAGATAATAGAACCGCCTGTGTGGACAAATCTGATTCACCTATTTCAATAATGAGCCGGTCCAATAACTGGCCCTCGAGGTATTTTATGAATACACGCTTGGATTATCTGTGGGAAAAGGTCAGTTTGTTTACACAATTTAGCGACTTGGCGAAAATTTTCGAACCGATTTTTTTCAAAATATCGTTAAAAACTGGACCGATTTTTGATCATCCTCTGTTAGTCAAAATCGGTTCAGAAATACGAAAATCGGTTCAGAACCGAAAAACCGACATTTTCTCGAGCCCTGGTGGGTACTCATTAGAAGTGCCTTGGCAAGGCCAAGGCACTTCTAATGAGAGCCCACTAAATATGTTTTCATAGAGAAATAAGAAAAGTACCAATGCTTTTTTTTTTTTTTATTTTGGCAAATAAAAAGATATCTAGAACTGTGATTGAGTTGGGTGAAGAAAATAAAATCTTGAACTCCATAGCTCCAGATCAGGGTGGTGTTCTTTTTAACTAAAATTGTGGATATTTTTTTTATTTTTCAACAAAAGCTGTTGTAGATACTCATCAGGGTTTATTTTCATGGAGAAAAAAGAATGATTATCTAGATACTCCATATGTTGAGTGATAGAGTTCATTTAAAAGACATGGTAGGTTTTAAACTTTAATATTATATTGGATAAAAATATAATTTATGGTATTCTCTTTATCTGGAGTAGATATTATACAAATTGCACTGAGACCCCATTATGAAGTACAGGTATGCATAGCTCTTGATAAGGCGCTCTTTTTTCAAACAGAAAGTATCTATATTTTTTTTATTTCTCCATGAAAACATGTTGTGGGAACTCATTAGAAGTGCCATGGTGAGGTGCTTCTAATTAGTACTTACAACATATATTCGAGAAATAAGAAAACTATTTACCTGATACACACTCTTATCTAGGCCTATGCTGGTATGTACAAAAAGTCAGACAGATAATGTCATCTGCAGATTTGATATAGATCTGGGTGATGGTAGTGCTAAAAAAAATTTAGGTCCTGTTCAGTTCTAATTATAAATGGGCTATCCCAATGAAAAGGGGCCATGGGGGCATGTGAACAGAGAGTACCCAGAACAGCCTGTTGGACTTTCTATATTTTGGTGTACATTCATGAGTTTTGCAATTTATGTTCTTCAGCCCATACATGTAGGTATGTTTTTGATCCAAGTTCAAATATTTAATAATTGGTGCTTGGCTGACAAGTGTCCTCCTAAATCTTAAAAAACATTAATTAGAGTGGTAGGTTATGTGCCATGTAATCAGCTTCCAGCTCTTCCAAGACATTGACACAGAGCTTTAATGGTCATGGCAGGTGTAAGGGTAAATCATGCCCTGTGCCCTGATCAAATGATGTTCTTCTTAACCCATTGGAGTCGGGAGACCCGTAAAAGGGTAATTGGCAAACAGTACAGTCCGCAGAACGCGGCGTCTGATTTAGGGTCTCCACTGTTTGCAAATAGTTTTGCCATTTTTCTCTAAATCTCATAGCCGGACATACCTAAAAATGAAATTGGACTCTTCCAATATATAGTGTAGGAAAGTCTATTCAGTCTACAATGGGTTAATATTTAAAGCATCCATCTAAAACGTCCAATTTTGCTAATATCTACTGCAGAATTGCCTGAATTGTACATTCTGACCAATTCTGGCATCAAACCAGACTATAAAAAAAAATCCAGAAACAGGACCTGAGGTCACCGAGGTCAGCAACATTCTTCGTGGAGATTGATCATGAAATATTTTCTATGGTCATTCTCTCCCTTCCGCTGATTCAAGAAGGGCAGTTGTCAGTTTCTGGCGAAAGAATGTGCACAATACTGGTTAACCACTTGGAGGACTAAGCCTACCCAGTAAATGTGTGGTTAGGTAAACTGACCGTGCTTGACATGACCACATTGGGTTGACTGGGCTGTAAAACCTCAACACAAACAGACAAACAGGACCTGAGGATCAGATGCCATAGAACAGTCTTTGATCAGGGTCTGCACTATTTGCCACTGATCCAACAACTTTAAGAATGTAACATCAGCTAATAAATGCACTTATTTAAATTTCTGAAATTTAAACAAGTGATCACCAGGACTTCCAGTCAGGCGGCAGGAGTCCTATTAGGAAGGAGTTATGGTTTAGAAATTTAGATTAGAATGTGTTCTTCTGTACACAATTTTGCATGGCACCTTAAATGTTAACAAAGCTGAGAACAAAAATGGAACTGTTTACAGGAAAATGGGTGATCTTATTATCCTTATGTATTTGGATACCTTATCTCCTTACCAAGTCTTTAAGGCCACCCGGTCTGTCTTAAAACTGTTCTATGAGCTGCAAACGGGGTAGACCCTGATCAGATGCCACAATTTGTGGCATCTGATCAGGGGCTACACTGTTTTCCCAGGCCGGTTTGTCTAGATACTCAGGGTAGCCTGGCACCACGCTATGAGTTTTACATTTATAATCTAACAAAGGTAAAACACTCCTCCTTGACTATTTTTATACACATATTATCTCCCTTACCAGTCAGAAACTCATAACTGATCAGCCAAATCAGAGAGAAGGACATTCCAACAGATAGGATTTTTGTAAAATATAATTTTTATGGCTGATTCATATATCTGTTAGACGGGAGCCAGTCTATACTCTTGGTAAATAGGGTACATTTATAACCAACTTTCTGATATGGAGAGCTCAGCTCTACTACTTTCCGGGCATAACTCCAGACAAGGCACTGTTTTTATTTTTCATCCAAAAATTTAGATGATATTTTTTTTCATATTTCACCATGAAAATACTCAGTACAAGTGCCTCAGTGAGACTCTTCTTATGAGTATCCACAACATATTTTTCTGTGGAGAAATAAGAAAAAAATTAATATGATACCCTCTCTAATCTAGAACAATGTTTCAAAGGATCATTTTTAGACTGTGAATAGATTAATATGGACCTGTTTACAAGCATCAGATGGTGGCATTTCTGTCTGCATGTACATCTTGTTTCATGCTTTATTGACATATTACAGTAATAAATCTAAATATGGGGACAGACAGGCCTGAGCAAACAAGGTACAGTACAGCTCAGGTAAAAGAACCAAAAAACTCTTTATTCCGAATATCGGCGTTTCGCGAACTTGCCAAAAACACTCGGAATCAAACCGAGTAAACGTTATATTCGGCGGACACCACTCGCAAGTCCGCCGAATGTATGCGTTATGCGAAGTTATGCGAAGTTACTCGGAATGGTAATATTATACCCCGTAGGCAATATTTCTCGCGAAGCGATGCGAAATTCCTCGGAATAATTTGACTAAATACCTGTCCGATTTTTATATATTTATTTATTTATTTAATAAAGTTATTTAGATATTTCTTTAATAAAAATATTTTTATTTATTTGTATCTTTATTTTTCCATCATATAGTACAGTCTGTGTGAAGGTTATATCGTCCACGCTCATGCGGATGCGCAGGTTGATCTGAGTGTGCACTGATCCCAAAGGTCTTATTGTCCCAAAAGTGTTTTCCAAATTTCCGCATTCCGATACCCCAAAATTAGGTCCATTCCCTTGTTTCGACCAATGCTGCCTTGTTCCCTGAATATATTTGGGTGCTCCCTAGGTTCAAAGATAACCCCGGTAGCCCCCTTCATTGTTCGAGCACGTAACATGGGCCTCAACAAAGGTCCATATGAAAATTTACCGGATTCTTTGGCTTAGTCTAGTCCGGTCACACAAGTGGGTCTGGCATGGTCATTTTTATTTAATGTGCCGTAGAAAACAAAACAAACACACAAAAATCACAAGAGAATCAAACATCTTCCCCCAATCGACGAATTACGTTTTTACATTTGGTATTCCTGTAACGACCTTTTCCCATACAACAACCGCACGCGCTCAATATAAATGACGTACTGTGGAAAAAGACCGGGAAATTCTCACTCGCGTGCAGCAACCGCACGTGTCACTATGAATTTACTTAAAGGGGCGCTTCTGCTATCAAAGAGGCATTGAATCAACAAGACAGCACATGTGAAAAGAGTGTCTGTCACACAAAAACACACTTTACGCACACGAGGCTAATGACAATTCAAACGAGTGAGTGAGTTCATTACGTCCTACTAACAGCTAGGTCATACGGAGATGTGGACCTTGGTTTAAAGTCCAATATGAAAGGCTTGAGAAACCTGGGATCGAACTTATGACCCCTGGGTGACAAGACGAGAAGCTTCACACTACACCACCGAGGCACAATTTCCCAATATTTCATACTGATAAATATCTAATAAAAGGGCTGCAGACATTTCACCATGCCCCGCCACTGCACTTAAATCAAGCAAGTGCCATGACTCTGTTAATAAACTAATAACGTTTCAAGAAAATATCTCAAATAGTTTTCAAGTTACAGAGCGGACAAAAAAAAAAAAAAAAAAAAAGAAAGAAAGAAAAGAAATATTACAGAAACCACTAAAATAGTTTCCATCCCGCTTTGGATAGCCCGGCTATCGGAGGTAAATACGATCAGTGAATGCTTTTATCAGAATCTGAGATCAGAATGTGCGGTTGGCAGGTTGACACGAGTCTTCGCTCGTCGCACAAGACGTTTTGTTAAACCCAGAGATTGTAGAAGGTACATACGATTAGCGAAGGCTCAGATCAGACTACTGATGTGCAGGCTCAGAGTGTGTGGGCTGATCCGTCTCTTCGTACAAGTTTTATTGTAGGTTTTGCCATGTACAGATCAATGCGCGATTTGTTTGTGCAAACCATAACGCCTAACACTCTGGGTAAAATTTTCAACTGACGACATTTTGAAACATTTTTCTTTCTTCCAAGAAAACAGGATTTGCATTTAATGCAAATTGTCTCCATTGCATGACTGTCAAACCCTTTTTTCTTGGTAATAAAAAAAAAAGATTTTTTTTTTTTTTTTTTGTCGTCTGCTGAATTAGCCCAGATAGTGGTAATTCGATACCCGCGAGCACCAAGTGTTATAACTTAAGATTGGTTTATAACCAGGAAGACTTTGCCTAGAATGTCCGCGAGGGCATACATGAAGACTCTGCCTAGAATGTCCGCGAGGGCATATGAAAATATTATTTGAAGATTATTTCCCGCCAATGCTAGGTTTATACATGCGTCTCTTTTAGTCGTTTAATAAATTACGGCCTTGGTTTTGCATATCGCATGTTGAAGACTCAAAAACAGAACACTTTAAATGGAAACAAAAGTTTTGAAGATTGCTCTATAAACCAATTTATAAAGATAATGTTATTAATGTATATACTGTAAGAGAATAATATAACATAATAATCATTTGTACTCTGATAAATGCGGGATAATGTCTTCACACAGCAGGTTTTTACTCTTTTAAGGGAGCTAACTGCAACTGACTATCAGAAGGGAGTTAACTGCAATTGCTTTACGAGTATGGACTATGCGAAATGGGATTGTGAACAGCATTTTTTTATGAATCGCGCCAGTAAAGAGGGGGCATGCTTATACAATAAGCGGTTAACCAGTACACTGAACCCCATTCCGCCAGAAACTTGAAACTGCCAATCTTGAAGCAGTGGAAGGAGCGAATGACCGTAGCAAATACATGTGTTTCATGATAAGTGGGGATCGAATTGCGTTCGATTCCCGCCGGTGCGATATCATTTTTCCAATAAAGTCAGTGCAAACAACTTCTACCTCGAAAGGAGACATGTCATATTTGCAAGAGGGTAAAAGAAAGCAAAAGAAAGAGCTTTCCAGAGAGAGAGAGAGAGAGAGAGTTCGCAAAACTTGTAAGATTCTGGCTCGTCCATTTTAGGTACATCCGGCTATGAGATTTAGATATTCCTAGAGAAAAACGGCTAAACTGTTTTGCAAACAGTGAATAGCCTGACCAGACGCCGCGTTCTGTCATCTCAATATGACTTAAAGAATTTCTTTTATTTTATTTTTTGTTATTGTTGAAAGAGACATAAGACATCAAGTCACCGTCATCATTAAGTGGTGATTTGAATGGACAGTCCTAATCCTGGTCCAGTCATCAACCGTCCAGGCCTCGATCCGAGCAGTGTAGATACATTCCAGCGTGTTCGTTTCTGTCTCCCTTGTCAAATGAAATGTATCCCTACTTTAACCCTCGAACCGCTTAGCATATTCAGCAGACGGCATTTTCATTTTCTTTTTCTTCTTATTTTCCTGTGTAAATTAAGCGTGGCGTAACATGTGAATCGTCTGCTAGACAGACGATTCACATGAAATGTTCAGCCTTATTTTCACTGTAAAATACTAAAACAGTTAGATCGACATCTCCTCTAGAATTTTCAGCAGTGCTTCAGGGGTTCAAACTATTTTCTTGGCAGCCGCAGCACGTGCAAAGTGACACGGGAAAAATGGGCCAGCCTGGATAAAAGTGCTTGTCACATGAAAATGAATGTAGGAAGATTCAGGTGACCACCACCCTTAATCCAAAACTAAAACTGGGCGATTAGAAATCATCCGAGGCTTTGGGCCAAACACGTCGCCGGCCTTGCCAGGGATCAAGCTGGCTCAGAAATTTAGGGAGAAGTGACTTCTCCTTCCAGACAAAACAGGGAGAAGTTTTATAGGATGAGGGAGAAGTCAAGACTCGGTTCACCTATCGCCTTACTGAAAGCTTGACAATTTAGGACTCTCGACTCACTTTACTGCATTGTCTTGGGAATTTTTACCATATTGTCTTGGGAATTAACAAAGAAGGAAACAAATTTTACTGTAGACCTGTTCATTCTTACTTCTAAACCAATTAAATGATGCAAAGTAACACAGACATGAGTAGGGCAAATACATTATATCTGGATACATAAGTTCATATCTTTTTGGAAATTGACAATTCTTTTGAGTAGATACAGTCAAAACATCAAGGTATGTGGCTTGGTAAGTAAGCTATAAACATAATGATAATAATAAATTTGTGAAACTAAAGTGTCTGCCAACTTCTAAACTTAGTTTTTGCACTTTTAATGCTGTTTCTGGCCAATTTTCAGCATGTAAATGGTTCATTTATGAAAAAACGGACACCCACGAAAACTAATGACATTGATGAAAACGATCTTTTGGTCACTTAATAGGCGAACAGTTTTCCTCCAAAACTTGTTAAATCACATCAGATTTCATTCAGTGGCATTTCTGATACATCTAACAACATTTTTCAACAGATTTTTACCTTTGCAGGTTTGCTCATTTTTCACTGGATTTCTCCCAACAAAAAGTTCGTTTTGCACAAGTACTAGCTTTTTCAAAAGTTGCAAAAACGGAGGGCGAAGTTTTTGTCGCCCTCTGGGCTTCCAAAGGGCGACTTTGAACCCTCTAGGGCAACTATTTCGCCCCAGTCGCCCTGAAGCTTGATCCCTGCTTGCGCATTGGGACTACCAGCTGTTGTTCGGCCATACCCTTTGATACTCCGCAGCTGAAACATAAAAAAAAATTAGTCGCAGGGTTGGTTGTCGGAAGCATTTTATGTAAGTGGATATTGCAGTCTGATCCTGCTGCCGCCAGCACTAGTTAACGAGGGTAAGTATTATAATCGCAGTTGTAACAATTTTTGTATGATTATCGTTGTGTGAGAGAATGATCTGAGTGGTCAAACTTACCTGTACAGAACAATCTGTCGCCACTCGCAAATACTCGCAAACACTCCGAATATCATGGGTACACTGAGGTCCGCTGAATGTCCTCGGAATATCGAGCGCATAACTTCGAGTAAATTTTTTTCACTCGGAATGGTTTACTCCAAACCACTCGGCGGAAAATCGCGGATTGTAAAATTGGTCCGCGAAATGAAAAAAAAAATTGGTTCTTTTACCTGAGCCGTACTGTAGATCTTGATCAGAATGCAGCATCTGGTCAGGGTCTACACTGTTTGCCACTCACCATCAACAGTACTGGAACAGACTTACAAACTATAGGACAAGTATGGTAAGGAGTTAAGGTGTCCCAATACTTAGACTATAACTGATATGTGATTTACATTCACAAAAAGCAAGGTCACTTTGATTGACTAAATAATCAGTGGGCCTATCAAGATACTAGTGTTTGTATTACAACAGGATCAAGGTCAGTGTTCATAGCTCCAGATTTAGGAGATATCAGGTAAATATTTTTCTTACTTATCCATGAAAACATATGTTGTGTGTATTCATTAGAAGCAGTTTGCTGTGGCGCTTCTAATGAGTACCCACATAGGTCTTTGTGGACAAATAAGAAAATAGCAGTAGCTTTAGGTTGATAAAAGGGCCTCTGGAGCTATGATTTATACATCAGTAGACCTTGATTTTTTCTCACAGGTCTAGATAAGAATGACATCAGGTAAATATTTTTCTTATTTCTCCATGAAGACATATGTTGTGGGTACTCATTAGAAGTGCCTCGCCAAGGTGCTTCTAATGAGTGCTCACAACATATGTTTTCATGGAGATACAGGGAAAATATCAATATTTTAGGATTGAAAAAAGCATCTTATCAAGAACTATGTTTTCTAATTAATATTAATATAAGAGCCAATTAAATTTCTATTCTGTGTTCTTTGTGTGGCAGCCTCAGTTGCATATTTTGTCATTCATAACTACTTAATAGCTCTGGATATGTTTTTTTCGACACAGAGCTCTAGATAAGAGGGAGTAATGAGTACTTCAGCATTGAATTTTTGAAAATCAGCATTGCAATTGAAGGTGAGGGTGTAAAAATATGAAAGAAATTTTGAATTTAAGCATTGAAATCCAATTTAGGAGTAAAGTTTTTCAGTGAACTTCATGTCTTTTAATATCAAGCAATTTCCCTCACATTAACAATTCACATGAAATTCCAAGCTTTATTTTCTCTGAAAAAGTTAGAATTTTCTATGCTACACTTAAACTTGATGCTTTAAGAGTTGAGCATTACAAATGGGCATTTTAGCATTAAGCTTTGAAGCAGAGAGTAAAATACTCTATGGACCAAAACCTTATCTAGAGCCCGGCAACAAAAATGTTTTCATGGTATTGATTTTCACCACAAAAAACATGTTGTGGGTACTCATGTCTTGAAGTTCCCATAGCAACAGATAGAGCGCTTTTTTCTTCAGAAAAATGCTAATATCTTTCTTATTTCACCACAAAAACATATGTTGTGGGTACTCATTAGAAGCACCTCACTGAGCTGAGGCGCTTCTAATGAGTACCCTCAACATATGTTTTTGTGAAGAAATAAGAAAAATATTATATGGACACCCCCTCTTATCTGTAGCTATGTACAACTTCACTATTGATCATTCTTTTAAATGTGCCCCTTTTAGGAGGATATTTTGCAACATGTTGTTCCAGTAGGTTTGAAAAACCAAAGCACACAATGCGATATCGAGGTTGATAACAGGAATTTCAAACTGGCAAATGCAGCTTGATCAAAGGGTTCAGTTTGATCAGTGTCAACATTGTTTGCTCTGACAGTTCTGACTAAATCTTAGCTCCAAATAAGAGGGGTTATCAGTAAAATAGTTTTCTTATCTTCCATGAAAAAAAAATATTTATATGGGTATTCATTAGAGTTTGCAGCAAACGACATACTAAACCTTGAAAAGTTTTATTTTTTCATAGAAAATAAAATCGACATTTCATGTGAAGACGAATCACATGAAATGACTTGTTTCTCTGAAAAATAAAAATAAAGATTGTTGTCTGTTGAAGTTGTGATTGGAGCTTTAAGCTCTAATTTTAATTTTAAGCTTTAATTTACCTCACCAAAGCCAAATAAGAATATGTTGTTATTTTTTTGTGTGCAGAAATATTTGAAAAAAAAAAACAAAAAAAAAACAACTCCAAAATCGAAGACTGTTAATGTTTGTACAGTCAATGAAAGAAAATTTTTAAAGATTTAACATGACTTAAGTTCTACTACAATGTTTTACAATAAAAGCTAATGATAATTTTATTTATCTTTCAGTCTTCATGAGGAAATACAGGATTTCTTCGAGTACATGTCACCATCTGAGGAAGCTAATATGCTACAATGTTTTACAATAAGAGCTTATGAAAATTTTATTTATCTTTCAGTCTTCATGAGGAAATACAGGATTTCTTCGAGTACATGTCACCAACATCGGAGGAAGCTAATATGCGAACAGATGTGGTTGCCAGAATAACAAATGTCATTAAGGGGCTTTGGCCAAAAGCTGAGGTGAGAAAGAATAGCAGAAATCAAGAATGACACAATATTCAAAAGTAGCTTCTGTAACCACAGCAACCACAGCTGGTCTCAAGTTCTAATCCCAGCTCGTCCATAAGGCTTTTGTGGAGATCATATAATATCTATCGTCATTCTGTCCTTCTGCTGATTTAAAAAGTGCAGAACTTTGTCAGTTATTGGGAAAAGTATTTGCACAAAATACTGGTTAACCACTTAAAAAGATACAGTACAGCTTTCACGAAGGTTATATCGTTCGCGCTCCACGATAAAAAATTTTGCTCGTTAGCGCGAAACAAGCGTGGGATGAGCGTGGGTTTAGCGCGGGTTTAGCGTGGGTTTTGCGCGACGCGTGAAGAATGGAACGCGAGGTTACGTAATCGTAGCGCGAAACGTATTACTGGCACGAGCGTGACAAGCGTGGAAAGGATTAACGACAATAGTAAAATATTTCTATCACAGGTGAGTCTGTGAATAAAGATCGATTCACGGTACTTTTGCAGTAGATTTTGATCCAGAAGTTCTCATTCTGTTGACAGAAAACCACAGCACAATAAATAAAAATGCACATTATCTACATGTATGTGTGGACTTGCGCAACCTGAGCCGAGTCTTCCTTGTTTTATATCATTTTGTCCGTCGGGAAATTGAGATTCCCCTTCAACTTAATTTATGTCCAGTCGGGGAAGTATTTCACAATCTGGCAATAAAATGCTTCCTTTTTTTTTTTTTTTTTTTTTGTTAGCGGTTTAGATGAGTTATTGCATATGCGACTAGCATGTACAGCCCGACGTTAACCGGAGTTCCTTGGTGTAATTTGACGAAATACCTGGCCGATTTTTATTTATTTGTTTTTCCATCATATAGTACAGTCAGCGTGGAGGTTATATCGTCCATTCTCATGCGGATGCGTAAGTTGATCTGAGTCTGCACTAGTCGCAAAAGTCTCATTGTACCAAATGAGTTTTCCCAATCGCCGCACTCCGTGCCCCCAAAAATTAGGTTCATTCCCTTTTTCTCTTAAAATATTTTCCAAAGTTGCAATGATACGCCACCAGACGACGACACACAATTCTGGGACGTTCGCATTTCCAGAAAAGATTACAAAAATACAAGTGGAGATACCCGGAAGAAGCAACAGTCACATTCCCTTGCCTCGCATGAAGAAACTGCGTGCTCGTAACGGTAACGTCACGAGAAATCGAGGCGGATACAGCTAAGAGAAAAACACACTTATGTGCGTTAAATTATACAGAATTTTTTTCGTCAGAACTGCATATGAAACTTGCATGTATAAAAAGTAGAACCTAAGTATTGGGACAGAAAGGCCTATGCAAAGTGTAGACACAGGTCAGACGCCGCAGAGAAAAGGGGAATGCAACTAGTGAGGGGGAACAGGGAACATGGAAATTTGGAAACACTTTTAGGACATAAGACGTGCGACCAGTGAAGACTCAGATCATCTTCTGATGCAAGGGCTGTCAGATTTTGCCGGTTGTGGTGACAAACAGGTATGTACATGTAAACTTGGTCGGCCTCGGTGGCTCAGTTGGATGCGCCGTCCGACTGGAGACCAGGAGGTCGCGGGTTCAACCCCCGCCGAGGTCGGCAACATTCTTTCGTAGAGATTGATCATGAAATATTTTCTACGGTCATTCTCTCCCTTCCGCTGATTCAAGAAGGGCAGTTGTCAGTTTCTGGCGAAAGACTGTGCACAATACTGGTTAACCGCTTAGAGGACTAAGCCTGCCCAGTAAACGTGTGGTTAGGTAAACTGACCGCGCTCGACATGACCCCATTGGGTTGACTGGGCCGTAAAACCTCAACACAAGCAAACATGTAAACTTCAGTTCTTGAAGAGATTACAAATCTCTGGTTAAATACATCACCGTTTCAGTGAAGGTTCAAATACGTTCTGTGGCGTCTGATCTGGGTCTACACTGTTTGCTCAGGCATGTCTGTCCGAATACGTAGAGTAAGTACGGAAATTAGATCAAACCGAACCCCTTTCAGAAATCGTCCTGGATCCGCCCCTGATTCATAAAAGAAATGCTGTGTTCGACTCGTAAATTTCATTATCAAGGCATATGCAATTAGCTCCCTTTAAACAGTAAAACCTAGAGTGAGGGCCTTACCCCGCATTTACCAGGGTATAAATAAATATTGGCACTGTTATTCTTTTACATCATCTATATATTGAGAACATTAGGATTATTAAAATACCCAGAAAATGCAACAGTCACAAAGCAACATTCTTTCCCTTGCCCCGCATGAAGAAACCACGTGCTCGCAGCGGTAACGTCACGTGAAATCGTGGCGGGAAACCGCTTCGGGAGAAAAACACAACTTAATTTATAGAGCCTTTTCTCGTCAGAAATGTACACAAAACTGGCACGTATTAAAAAAATAAAGAACCTAAGTATTGGAACAGATAGGCCTATGCCAACAGTGCAGACCCAGATTAGACGCCGCAGAGAACAAGGGAATGAAACTAATTTGGGGGAACACGAATCATGACAATTTGGAAAACGAGACCTGTGCGACAAGTGAATACTAAGATCAACCTGCGAATCAGTCTTCGCTGTTTGTATGAGCTTCTTTGGCCTCTGGGCTTTTCAAGATCATTCTCCGAGTGTATACTTTTCTTAATTAAAGCCAATATTGGTGTCTTCAGAAGGTGTCTTTCACCTTCAAGCTAATGACAATTCAGATGAGTGAGTGAGTGTTTTACGTCCAACTAACAGTTAGGTCATGGAGAGATGGGGGCCTTGGTTTAAAGTCTCATATGAAAGACTGAAGAAGCCTGGGATCGAACTCATGACCCTTGCATGGGTTACAAGGCGAGCAGCTTTACCACTACACCACCGACTCCGAGGCACCCTTTCCTAATATGTCATACTGTTAAATATTTTATAAATGGGTCGCAGATATTGCACCATGCCCGGCCCATACTAAAATCAAGCAAGTTTCATAACTCTGTTAATAAATTAATAAAGTTTCAAGAAAATACCTTGAATTGTTTTCAAGTTACAGAGCGAACACAAATATATTACAGAAATCACTATGATATTCTCGATGTTCAAAGGGCCATGACTCCAAAAGTAGGCTCACTCATCAACGTATATGAAAGAAAAGAAGGGCACTTGTCAGTTTCTGCTGAAATGATTAACAGCTAATGTCTGCCTGCCCCGGAAATGTGTGCGGGCTCGACAAGACCGAAATAGTTTTGACTGGGCCGTCTACGTCGGTACAAGGTTATTATGAATGAAGTATAATTTACGATGCCCGCGCCGGACAAAACCTACAATACTACAATGTATGTATGACCAGCAAAGACTCAGGTCAGTCTGTGCATCGACCCACTATATAAAGCAAGCTTCTTGGATAGCCCTGAGTCCACAGACGGTGCATACTGTATGATCATCGAAGGGTCTGATCCTCGGGGGCGGGGGTCCTATATACGGCATAGTACGGATGTGCGTGCCGAATAGCCCCCTTTTTCAGCACTGCCAGGTATATGATTGGCCCCCTTTTTTCAGCAAAAAGTATATGAATGGCCCGATTTTTCTGGTTTCCTATGTGAAAGGGCCCATTTTTCTAACATCCTGGTATATGCACATGTTTTTCGCTCAGAGATTTTGCGAGGCTGCTTATCCTCTTGGTATTACATGAATTTACTGTGATATTTGTGATATTTGTGTAACAACCAGCAAAAAAGTGGGTACAAAAAATCAAAGAATAGGTCAACATTTTAGATGATCAAGTATATGAATGGGTCCGTTTTTTTTTTTTTTTTTTTTTTCAAAGGCGGGTATATGAATAGGGTAGGTTTTGAAATACTGGCTCGCACACCCGTACCAAAATTACCCCAAAGTTACCGCCCCCTCTTTCATGCAAATTGTCTCCATTGCATGAAATGTCAAATCCTGTTTTCTATTGCATGAAATGTCAAATCTGCTGTTTTCTGGGAAATAAAAAATATAACCGTTTATTTGTCGTCTACTGAATTAGCCCTGAGTGGTAATCCAGAAATTTCGTGTTCGATACCCGGGAGCACAAAGTGTTGTGTCCTTGAGCAAGACACCTTATCTTCATAACTTAGCATTGGTTTCTACCCAGGAAGACTCTGCCTAGAATGTCCGCAAGGGTATATAATATATATCATTTTGAAGACGCTTCCCCGCCGATGCTAGATTTACATGTGCGTCTGTTTTATTCGTTAAATAAATTGAGGTCTTGGTTTTGCATATCGGATGCTGAAGTCACAAAAACAGAACACTTTACATGAGAACGAAAGTTCTGAAGAATACTCTGTAAGCCTTTAAATATAATGTTTTAAATCTATATACTGGAAGCAAATAACATAACATAATATTTATTTGTACCGTGATAAATGCCGGGCAAAGTCCTCACACTGCAGGTTTTACTGTTTTAAGGGAGCTAACTGCAATTGACTAAAGGGAGCGGGAGTTAACTGCAATTGCTTTACGAGTCGGGACCCATCCGAAATGGGATGAAGAGGGGGCAGGCTTATTACATTAGCGGTTAACCTGTTTACTGAACACCCTTCCGTCAGAAACTTGTAACTGCCGATCTTGAAGCAGCAGAAGGAGCGAATGACCATAGCAAATACATTTGTGTTTACTAATAAACCGCACAATCTGTAGGGATCAAGAATCAAATCCGCGATCAGGTCTCGCGTTCCATTCCAGCCGGTGCGATAACATTCTTTCAAATAAAGTCAGTGCTAACAACTTATAGTTCGAAAGGAGGCATATCATATTTGCGAGAGAGAGAGAGAGATAGAGAGAGAGTCCACCCATTTTAGGAGCATCCGGCTATTAGATTTAGGTATTGCTAGAGATGGCTAAACTGTTTTTTTTTTTTTTTTTTTTTTTTTGTTTTTTTTTGCAAATAGTGAAGACCCTGATCAGACGCCGCGTTCTATAATCTCGGCATGACTTAAATAATTTATGTTGAAAGAGACATAAGACATCAAATCACCAGCATCATTAAGTGGTGATTTAAATGGACAGCCCTAACCCTGGTCCAGTCATTATGAGAAACCGCCGAGGCCTCGATCCGAGAAGTGTAGATACCTTTCAGCCTGTCCGTTTCTGCTTCCCATGACAAATGAAATTTATCCATACTCCTTAAGGCCTCCCTTAATACTTGAAGCGCTCAGCACATTCAGCAGACGGCATTTTCGTATTTTTTTCTTTATTTTCCAGTGCAAATAACTGGGCAAATAAGGCGTGACATTACATATGGACCGTTTGCTGGGCAGACGATTCACATGAAAAGTTCAGCCTTCTTGCTGTAAAATACTGAAAACAGATCGGCATCTGCTCTTAAAATTTTCAGCAGCGCTCCAGAGGTTCAAGCAGTTTTCTTGGCAGCAGCAGCACGTGCTAACCTTGAAAATAATGGGTGAAAGGCGGGAATTTCCGACTTAGGAAGAGAAGCATGATAAATTGGTAAACAAACAATAAGATGGTTTGAAAAGGGACATTTCCGCTGCTAAAGTGATACGGGAAAAAATGAGCCAGCCTGAATATAGAATTTGTCAGATTTAGGGGAAAACGTGATTGTCGGCATCTGTACATTCTGCTAAGATTCTTCTAGGGACCGTGTAGAATACGTGAGGCGAACAACGAAGACCCTGACCAGATTGAGCAGATTGTTTTGGGGCTTCGCTGTTGGGAAGAATAAAATTACAACTAAAACACTACAAAATCACACATTACTTTGTAGTTTATTTGTGTTCTGACTAAACATAATAAGTCAATTATAAATCATTATTCTATTTTGTTGTACATGTATGTTAGGAGAAATGTGCACATACTTTTTTTATATTCAAAATTTTACGTTCAGATAACTCGAGCATTTTTACCTGAGACTGCATAAGGTGAGCCTGGATAAGAGTGGAAGCTAGCGCGAGCGTGATCGTTTTCACGCTGCATGATATCCCAGCGCGAGCTGAGCGCGGATTTAGCGTGGGTTTAGCGCGGGTTTAGCGTGGGATAAGCGCGGGAATAGCGTGGGATTTAATCTTTTCCGCGATCGCGCATTAGAGCGAACGATATAACCATCGTGAAAGCTGTACTGTACCTTAGCCTTCATAGGAAAAAGTGTGTGTAGGTTGACTTGCTCAAAATGATCTTAACAGTGTTGACTGGGCTTAAAAACTCAAAAGCAAATAAAACAATCACCCCAACAGTAGGAAAAACTATATAGCTCTCTGAGTTTGCATGATAAAAACTAAGAAACATTGTTTTGAAGTGTTGAGGGGTAAGATTTGAATGAAACATTGCTTTGAAATCCTAGGGGTAAGATTTGAATGGCTTCAGAATTTTATCTAGAGCTCTGTTTTGATAATTAAGGTGAAATGATAGAATTTCAAGGGAGACAACTGTCAAAATTGTTATTGCTCCTCTCTGAAAAGGGTCTGCCCTAAAATGAAAAAAAAAAAAAAAAAAAAAAAAGCAGCCTTTGGGGACAAGTTCTTTCCTCTTAGAGTTGCTCCCTTTGGGAGCAAATTCTTTGCTTTTAGAGTATTTAGACCTCTTTTCAGTAGGGGCTTTGTGTGCAGGCAGGCAAACAGGAAGCCACAGAAGTTAGTTGTAGAACGTTGTTTTACTTTCAATTTCCTTGACAAGCACTACTGAGAAGCCAGGCTGTGGTGATGAATGCTTAGCATGTTGGATAAAAAATTCAGCAGCAACATTCTGATAATAATTTTTGTTTGACATTTATGCAAATTGTCTTCAAGAAAAGCAAGACCCTTCTTTTTGGGACAAAGTCTGTTACAACATAGCTTTAGATAAGATGCTTTTTTCAGCCCAAAAGTATTGATATTTTCCTTATGTCTCCACAAAAACATGTTGTGGGTCCTCATTAGTAGCGCTTCGGCAAGGTGCTTCTAATGAATACCCACAACATATTTTTTCATAGAGAAATAAGAAAAATATTTACATGTTACCCACTCTTATCTAGACCTATGCAAAGAAGAAACAAATCAATTTGTTGTCTGCTGACTTTGCTTAAAGAGACTGTTAATGGTTAGTATATGCATACATGTATATTGCAGATTGTATATTATGCTTCAGTATTCTGTCAATATTTTGTCCTTTTCAGGTCCAGATATTTGGCAGTTTTCGGACCGGCTTGTATTTGCCCACCAGGTATGAAATCCATTTTATCAACTGCGATATTATGCCAGTCGGCAATAATTGTTGGAGTGCAGCCAGTTAGATCATCATCAGAAGAATTTTCAGTTAATTTTATTCGTTATTGTTTATTATTTGTGCAAACCTTGTTTGAGCATTTGCCTTCAGATCCAGACCTTGTAGGTTCAATCCCCAGCTGGGTCATATCCAAAACTTCCTGAAATCGATACTAACTGCTCTTTCACCTAGTGTTCAGTATTAGAAAGAAGTGCTAGAACATGATACTGTATTGAGGCGTCATTTCTTGCCCACTACCAGATATCACATGACTGAAAGATTATGGATAGTAACAGTAAATCTCTACTAAAATAAATTAAAATCATAAAACTTTCAGGCTTTCAAGTGGCCCTAAAATTCCTAAAAAATCCAAATTTTTTCAAGTCTCCATAATATTCCTAAAAAGTCACTCAGAAAAGTTCAAATTCCTAAAAATAAGCCCTTTTTTTCTATAAATATTTCTTATTTTTCTCAGTTTCCAGTGTTCATACAGTTAAATTGGAAAACATTCTTTGGCCTCTGGTGTGGGGGGGGGGGGGGGGGGGGGGGGGGGGAGGTTCATAATTTATGTGACAACATTCAAATTACGTCAGTGCAAATTTCTCCCATTACTTCATCAGTACATATTAAGAGCTTGTGAAAGGCTTTCAGGTTAGAAAAATCATGGTGATATGCAGAGTTCTGCTTGAAAACTGCATTAAAAATCCTAATTTTTGCCCTAATATTTTGTGAAAATAACACTATTTTTTTTGCAAAAAATAGCCCTAATTTTGGTCCTAATTTTTTGTCAAATAGGGCTTGAAAGCCTACACTTTTCACACAGGTAAATAATTTGATTCTAAAGAGGGTTAACTGAAAATCTGAGGAATTTTATTGGATAAGCAACAACCATTTTCGAAGTTTGATCTTTTCTTTGCTTCAGATGAGCAACAACCATTTTCGCTCTTTCAAGGTTTGATCCTTACTTTGCTTCAGATGTTATTTATGCCCCCACCCCCAATTAAAGAAAGGTCTTGTTTCAGGAAACATCTCAAAATTTATATATATTTTTTTTTATAATTTTTTTTTTGTAATTTACTGTTGACCTGCTGTTTTTAGAATTGCTGATTAAGTATACTGACACACTTTACTACTTGTAAGAACAGCTAGCAGTGCTGGTCACTTGATGATGCAAAACGGAATTCCCTACTTGACACAGTGTTAAATCACCCGTTTTGTTTTTTCATCAAAACCAATTTATATTTGATCAAAAATTAATTTTATTAAAAGAATAATGTTCTAACATTTAATTCATTACAAAAATAATATTTTTTGTTTGTCTGTCATTACTGACAATGACCAATCCTAATCAGCTGTGTAATGTGTTATTATTTGTGTGTTCTAAGATGGCTGATGAGACCAATCTTAGCTCTAAACTGCCTGTTGCAGATAGAACAAGAGAGGTCTGAGGAAGAAAGCTCTGTTGGTGATGCCTTAGCTCTGGCTTTCCGCTGTGCACGTTTCTGCTCAGCTTCGCTGATTCTTTTTGCTTCGTATTCACCAGCTCCCCTTTTTATGAGGCCTCACCACTTTGTACGATCTTGTGCCATCTGTTCCCATGACTTTGTTGGTATGTTGAAGTCATGAAGGGAGGCTTTGAAGGTGTCCTTGTATTGCTTCTTCTGACCACCATGGGAGCGTTTTCCTACTTGAAGTTCTCCATAGAGGATTTTCTTTGGCAAACAAAAATAATATTTAAATTACTTGTTGGTGCTTATAACATCCAAATGGAAGGGATGAACTACTTCCAAAATTTCCAAGATTGCAGAAAATCTATGTGGTGAACATAGTTTCAGATTGGTTTTTATCCAATAAAAGACAACCTTTTCAGTAGCTAATGCATATTTATGAAGTTCAAAGCTTGCCCTGGCATCAGATATTCAAGTTATTATCTGGGCTTCTGTATACCCGTGGATGCAATTGGATTGAAAATTGGCTAGTTTTAGAGGGGGAATTCTCATGCTAAAAATTACCTGAAAGTCCAGAAAAGATTCAGATGTAATAGAATTTATTCATAGACAGCACATTAGTGTTTAAAGATAGGGCACGTCAGAAACCAGCAATCTTATTGATCGATTTTCACGGCAGAAGTAGGTAGAAAAATTAATGACCCTGCATTTTCAAAACTGCATAAGACTTTCAAAATTCAAATGGCTGTACCTCATGAGCTCTACGTTATTGTCATATGAAAATCTTTTACGTTATTTCAGTATACTATCGGCAGGCTAGTCATGGCCATGCTGTTTCAAAACGTACTTGATTATTCAGTGTACACTGGCACTGGTGTGAGGCACTAAATATCAAATCACAGTACTGCAAAACAACCAAAATGATGCACGACCTATGCTACATTTCAGAAGGTTGCTGAATATTTTCGGCAGCAAAATGCGGGAAAAACTTTTGCTTGGCAGCGTAACTATAAAGGTTGGTGAGGTTTCTGGAAACAAGATATGTTTTGCCCTTAGCATTTGGCATATTATAGTTTAGTTTGTTCCACTAAAACTCTAAATGTTTTTCAGTTGGCAGGTATTCAGATTTCCTTTTTCTCTGTGGTAGTGGTGGGACATCGGTTGGAAACCATAATCGATCATTGGTTGGCATCGGTTGCTGCTGCCGATGCGATTTTCCGATTATAATCGGTTCCTGAATAATTCGCTTTGGCGTGCATGTTTCACTGTTAATCCTTGTTAATGTCATGTGTTTACAAGTTCATTCAACTGTACTGCACAACAACTTAACTCTACATTTACAAAGCGTTTGTCAGTACTATTTTTCAGAGATTTGGTGACATGTGTTAAGCATTTTATTAATAAATTAAACTGTTTTTTTTTTTTTTTTTTTTTTTGCAGATTCAAATAATAATAATAATAAAAACTTAACATAGAGAGAAAACATATCTCTGATGCTTTAAAATGCTGTTTAAGACATTGTATAAGTTTCAACCCACCTGTATGGTTCAGGAAGAATTAAAATTAAAATGTCCGACTACTAGTCCAGTGTCAGGTACTAGTGTGCAATCGGTAAATTTCAGCGTTGCTTTATTAACTTGGTGAAAAAAAACAACAACAACAACAAAAAACAGATACACTAGTCTGAAGGGCTGAAGCTGTTTTACTAGTGCTATGACACTTTTAATTAATAAGCTTTGAAGAATTTGTTCCATTCAGAAATTTTTAGCTGCAAAAAATACAAAACGGACATTTGTGCGAGTCATAGAACCAGCAGGTAGCTTAATTTTAGGGAACATGAACTATCAATACATTTGACTTCAACAGTTTACACATTATTTCCGCCCATCTATTGTACAGAATGATAGGGGATGGTCGGGTGGTGCGAAGGTGCTGTGTATCTTACATCACTGGGGCGTCCAACTGATACTGGCTTACAGTTGAGCAAGGCCTGCTATCCTTGTAGTGGGTAAGGGTAGAGGGGGAATGTTTTTATTTCTTCTGTGTCTTCACTTTCATTCCTGTTCCTCTTTCTTCCCTGTCTCTCTCTTTCATCTCCTCTACTCTCTCTTCTATCTCTTTTCTCCCTTTCTCTGGGAGACGACACAAAATGACCCTCAAGGGTTGACGTGTCGTTAAACCCCAACACAATCAATCAAAAAATCAATGTACAGAATGATTCTGTTAGATCAATTTACATGAAATCAACCGTGAACCAGTCGGCAAGCTTGGTGAATCTGAATGACACATCATAACTACACACTAGCCAATAAAAGAAACTTTGTCGGAACCAGAATTTTATGGTGACTTAGTGTTTAAATTCAGGAAAATATATGCTTGCAATGACTTCAGTATACAATTTCGTAAAATCATTCTTCGATATAAAAAGATTGGGTACAACATAAATGTTCTACGACAGACTGCATGCATGGTTGTTAACCCAATCACGGTTAATAACTTTAATTGCACGCCGGCGGGTTAGGCCTCAGATTCTATGATGGTTTCAGCGTAAAGGCTTAGTTGAAATTTAATTTTGAGTAATGTTGGTTGGTACTTGATGCTCTATCTTTGGTCGGGCCCACCGGAGTCTAACTGTTGGTTTTCTTTTGTTCCAGCGTTTCGTGCTGTCGAGTCCTTGTCGTTGTTGCATCTCTGTGATTAGTTGATTTTTTGTGTTCTCGGAGATTTAGCACTGATGAGTTAGGAAGCCTTCATGCAGACTGAACAAACTATGTGTCTAAACTGCGGCAGAAGTAAGGGCGAGGATTGTGGCCACTTAAAATCGATTTAAGCCCCCCCAGTGGAATACTTTTCACTGACTGCTCTAAGGCAGTTCTTCTGTCATGTTTTATTTTTGTTATAGTTAGCTTTGAATGTGTGTGTCGCTTACATATTTTTGTTTTGGATAGCCATTTGGCCACTTTGTGGTAAAGCAACTGTCCGTTTGGCTTTCCGCTAGTGATGTTTCCCTTTGATGTCTCTGATGGGAGGTGTGGGATAATTGTATCTGTTCCTGATCATTGCCTTTCCTTCTGTTTTGCTCTGCCCCGCCTTCTACTGCATAGTTTTGCAAATAAAAACGGCGGCTTATTTTCACAAATCATATGGTCAATGAGTTGTGTAATCAGTGACAAATGTCATCATACACTGTGAAAACACTTCTTAGAATACTCAAGTATACTCTCTGAGTACATCAACAGGTGTCACAAGTGGTTAATTGAAAACATGCAGCATCAATCAGTTCGCCGATGATCGATTGTGAGAAAGTTCAATCGATTATCGGATTCAGGAGCTTCCAGCATGCCGCTAATCGATACCACCCGATCATCGGTACACCACTACTCTGTGGGGAGTGGGGCTGGGGGAAAGGGTTTAAAGCCTGCTGTGCTTGCAGCTGGTTGGGAGTAGTGTCATATTATTATTCTTTCTTTTCTCACATTTATTGGCTTTTCTGCCCATTTTGGGAGACAACACAAAATGACTCGCAAGGGTTGATAAGTCATTAAACATGAACTCAAGCAAACAAAAATCCTTATTTCTCTAGGAAACCATGTAGTGGCAAGTGGCAGGGCTCGAGAAAATGCTGGTTCATCGGTCCGAGACCAGTTTTTGGAAAGCGCGACCAATTTTCATTTCAGAAGGACATAAAAAAATCGGTCCATAATAATTCTTGTTTTCTAATATTTGTCAACAAATAACACAAATTGTTTTTGGAAATTGCCTCAAGCAATCTGCTCATTATCACAATGGTGCATTATCCGTGTGTCAAAAATAAGTTACTGCACATTTGATTGATGTGGGAAAAAATCAATACAGATTGTTACCATATTTATACACATATATGTATTGGGACACTTAAACACCTTACCATACTTGTCCAAAAATTTGAACAAGTCTAGTTTACTGCATCTTTTGCTGGTCGCGAATTACAACAAAGAAAAATGTCTCGCTATTGTTAATTTTTTTATTTAATTTTAAAAGATCTGTTTAATGTGCTTCATTCACTTCCATTGTAATTTTAACATGCTCAACCTGCCGAAGTGCTGGGCCTCCACACGGCACTAAGATGGAACACCTTTTTTTTTACTGGTCAAGAGAAAGAAAGAAAAACAAAAGGAAGTAGCTAGCTGCAGCACAACGCAAACACGAAAACGTGACTTACCACATGTGAAGATATTCCAGTTGTTTCCCTTACGCGCTCTTCACTCACTGTGTGTTCAGTTGTTGTGAGACCATCCTTAAAATATTCTTTGTTTGCTGTGCTCCTACCCATCAATTTCAGAATGGGTAGGTAGGTAGGTCATTTTTTTTTTTTTTTGAATCGGATATACTTTTTCTTTTACTGTAGACAGTATATGGTTCAAAATGCTGTCCATAAAGATATAATATTTCAAAACAACTGAAAATAAAATTTATGATAAAAAGATTGTAGTGAATGTAAAAGGCCTTTTACAAAACAAAACAAAACAAAAAAAAAATCTCCAGAATGGCCAAAAAAAAAATTTGGGTAGGGCCAGTTTTGGTGGGTATGTAGGAGCACAGCAAACCAACAATTATTCATGGTCGGCTGAAAGTGAAAGTACATGCAATCGCGGTTGTCAGATAATATTGAGCTACATGTATATTGCGTTTTATAATTGTGATATTAATGCGCATGTAAGTTCAGCAAGTGTAAGCAATGTTGGTACGTCATTCGTTACGTTTAGAAGTTGTAATACTGAATTTCTTTAACAAGGAAAATACTGAGATCTCCGCTTGGCTAACTCGGTAAATCGCCTGAAAATGACTCTGCAAACTCTGGAAATGCGGCCGAAAATGACTGGCCAATTAGCAATTTTCAGTTTCTCAAGCCCTGGCAAGGTGTCATCTAATGAATACCTATCATAGATTTTGTTGAGAAATAAGAAGGATATTTATCTGGCTATCCAATTCGTCTAGAGCTGTGTAAAAGGCAAATATTCTCTGGATTCTTGAGTTCTTTACATTATGTTTTCTTCTAATCTGCTTTCCTTTTCTCTCTATGCTTGCTGTGAAAATATGTCTGCTAATCTGTGCTTATATATAAAAGCAGCTGTAGGCTTAGCACATACATCAGTAAATAGATATTTTAGGTCTTGCCAAATATGGCGAAAATTAAACTCCTGTTGCTAATTTTAATCCCTCTTCATTAAACCCTGTGTTGTGGGGAGCAAATTAGAAAACCTGTGTTATTGGTAGTCTTTAGAAATGCATCAGTGAGACACTTCTAAGACTATGGTAAATGTCCTAAAAATTCGAACACTAAAGCGTCTGACAAAATGACATATGCAAACAGTGTGGACCCTGATTAGAGCAGTCTGATCAGGGTCTACAGTATTTGCCATTCCTCTAAATATTTAAAGAAACTGCTGCATAAAAAGCAAAATTTAAGTCAGAAGAGTATGGAATAAAGTGTTTGAAATTTTAGGAAATTTACCGTAGGTTTTTTATGAAGAAGTAAGAAAATTATCTTAGAATTATCACCGGATACTACAACTCCTGGGCCCAGTTGTTCAAAGCGTCGTTAGCTTAACAAGCTCGTTAAGGGTCATTTCCTTAACTGTTTTAGTGGATTCAATACACAATATTTTGATATTTTTTGCTGAAAAAATGTGAGTAGCTTTTTTTCAGCAAAATATTTCAGCATATTTGCGTATCAATTAAAATTTTAACGAATCGTTAACAAACAACATCGTTAGTTTTGAACAACTGGGCCCTGGTTATAGGTCTCATTGCTTTCCATCATTGTATCTGCTGATAGATGGTTTGTATTCATTTCATTTCAGTGATATAGACTTGGTTGTGTTAGGAGATTGGAAACAACTCCCTCTTTTCACTCTTGAAAGAGCTTTGCTGGAAAAGGGTATAACCAACAGGGCTAACATCAAAGTCTTAGACAAGGCATCGGTAAGTGTGAATATAGTGGCACTGGACTGGTTTATTCTAGATCTGGATTAGACGGTTATTATGTCCCCCTACATATAGGGAGGGGGATATGTTGTTTTTGGTGCGGGTTCTGTTGGTGTCGGTGTTGGCTGGCATCGGTGTTGGCGTCTGCGCCATGCTTTCTTGTCTGCACAAAATTTTGTGAACCCTTGGTTAGATTTTTACCAAATTTTGTCATACATATATAATTGGGACAGAATGAAGTACAGATTAAAGTTTTGTGACCTTGACCTAATTTTTCAAGGGGGACATCTTTTTTCTCTGAAAGCACTGTTACTAGTTTTGTTTTTTATTTGTGTGTGTGAAATGGTGCCATCTGTTGAAAATCTTCCTGGTTTAGAAATTCCACTTCACAAAGCTTGTGTCTGTAACTCCTACATCTTAAATCTGGTTCTTTTAAAACTTTGCAGATTATCTACCTATGATGTATAATTGTGCATTTAATTTCATGAGTTTTGGACAGAGTTCAGGCCCTTTTGGACTTTGAAATTTCAATCATTGCCGCTTGTGTCCATAACTCTATCTATATCTGAAATTTTGCCAATTTACTTCCTCTGATGTAAAGATGCACACCTAAGTATAGATTTTGGTTTTGATTAGTTTTGAGAGTTATGGCTCTTTGAGACTTAGAATAACCAACTGTAAAACTTGTGATGATAATATTATTTGTGTCTTTAGTCAAATTGGTTTGAAATTTAGCATATTTTTTTTGTATGATCTGAAGAGCCATGCATTTTTTTTTTACTTGACAAAACTTGGCTATTTTTGACATATTTACAGACCTTTTTGACTTAGAATTTCCTCATTGAAAGTCCATCCAATATCTTGTAGTAGCACTCGAGTTATATCTCCTTCAAAATCATTTAAAATTTTAATAATTTTCGCATGTGATCTTGGATTTTTGGTTTGGCTTTTTTTGACAGAATTTGAACTCTGAAGATTGTTCTACCTTTGACATGAAGATTTGCATGCAGTTCTTAAGTTATGATTTGACTATTTTTTCAGTGTCCTGGAAGTTCGTTTTTATGGTGCACAATACTGGTTAACCGCTTGGAGGACTAAGCCTGCCCAGTAAACATGTGGTTAGGTAAACTGACCACGCTCGACATGACCCCATTGGGTTGACTGGGCCGTAAAACCTTAACACGAACAATTATGGTTTTTTGCCCGTTGGTTTGTTTGTCAATTTTTCCATCTGTCATTCAACATTTGAACCAGCGCACGAAAAACTTAAGTAAGACCTGTGTGACCAGCGATTCGTAGCTACAGATAAGAGGGGGTATCCACATAATATTTTTCTTATCTTCATGAAAACATATGTTTTGGGTACTCATTAGAAGCGTATGGCAGAGGCGCTTCTAATGAGTACCCACAACATGTTTTCATGGAGAAATAAGAAAGATATCAGCATTTTTCGGATGAAAAAAGTGCCTTATCTGTTGCTATGGCGACTCCGATCAGCCTGTACATCCACCAGTATGGCAAGGGTTCTCATTCATCCCTCTTTGGATAGACCAGGCACATGCGATCAGCAAAGACTGAACAGACTCCGTGGGTGCGCAGCTGATCTGAGTCTTCGCTGGTCACCTAAGTCTTATTGTAGGTTTTGTCGACTATTGTGCACTGGCTCATTTGTATTCATGAACCTTTGCATCTAAGGTCTTAGCATATTACATTTCAAGTTAAATGTAATGTCGAGTCCCATTTGTTGGGAAAAAATAAAATAAAGTACCACAGATGTTACATGCAAATTTTGTGATAAGTATATTTTGGTTTAAAAGCTAAACCAATGATAGATACCTGGTTCAAGATGTTCTCAGTCATGTTTCTAGATAAAGCATTTTTTTAATCAGTGGAAAAGTGTCGATATTTTTCTTATTTCTCAGTGAAATGAAAATATATTGTGGGTACTCATTTGAAGCACCTCATATCAAAGAGACACTTCTATTTGATAGCACTTTGCTTTGTTTTCATGTAGAAATAAGAAAATTTATCAGAACATTTCTTTCATCTTGAGCTATGTCATTGATCATTATTGAGTTACATTGTTGGCTATTATTTATCTCTTTTGACAAGGAATGTTGGTATTGCATTACAACACCATCTCTTTAATCTCCCTCAGTACAGAGTTCTTGATAAACAGCATACTGCTAGATAAGATGAGTATTCATATAATATTTTTCTTATTTCACCACAAAAACATACATTGTGGGTACTCATTAGATAAGCCTCAGCAAGGCGCTTCTAATGAGTAGCCACATGTATTTTTTGTGGAGAAATAAGAAAAATATGAGTACTTTTGGATGAAAAAAGCCTGGGCCCAGTTGTTGGAAACTAACGATGTCGTTAGTTAACGTATTGTTAAAATTTATATCGAGTGATACACAAATATGCTGAAATTTTTTGCTGAAAAAATGTGAGTAGCTTTTGCAGTGCAAAAGCTACTCACATTTTTTCAGCAAAAAATATCAGAATATTGTATATTGAATCCACTAAAACAGTTAACGAAATGACCCTTAACGAGCTCGTTAAGCTAACGATGCTTTGAACAACTGGGCCCTGGTGTGGAACTATGTTAACAGGAGGCATAGCTTCAGTTATTTGGGGTATCCATATACATGTAAATATTTTAATTATTTCTCCTCAAAAGACATAGTGGAAAATAGAGTTTTCTTGGTGAATGTATTCTGAGTACATATACATGTAGCATATTTTCATGGTGAAATAAGAAAAAAAAAACAATATGATTCATGCCAGTGCTTGTCAATTTTGCAAAAGGTGACAATAAAAAAAAAAAAATATCTGGCTTAAAAAAAGTCAAAATTGGCGACATCTGTTAGAAAAAAAACCAAAAACTACCACACACACACACACACACTAAAAACATGTCCAATTCAGATACCAGCTCAAATAGCTGCCAAAATGTCAGCAGATGACATATGGAAACATTTTAACTATTTTCACCCAGAAAATAGGCTTTTGACTTTTTATGCGAATTATTTCTTCAGGAGATCCTTGGAAGACAAATCTGATATTATTTCTTCATGAAATGTATGTTGTAGTCATAAGAAGTGCCTTACCCACTCTTATCTGGAGCAGTTAGTATGTAAGCCTATGAAGGCTATATCAGGTCTTGTCTAGATTTGGACTCCAGTTGATAGGCAAGAAGGGCAGTTGTTGGTTACTGAAAAGTATGCACTAAGAGCACTAAGCCTACCCAGAAAAGTGTGAGTAGGTTAACTGACTGGCTCAAGACCTAGTGGCTGAAACAGCGTTGATTGGGCTGTTAAATTCCAAATTAAAAAGAAAAAAAGAATGATAGACTTTCTCTATGCTTTGCAGTAGCCAGAACTAATTCTTTAGTTATAAAAGGATGTGTGTGATACATCTGTATTTCTGATCTACAGATATTTATTACTGATTTTACAGGTACCCATAGTTAAACTTACAGACATACAAACAGATATCAGAGTCGACATTAGTTTCAATGTGCCAAACAGTGTGAAAAGTGCTAAGCTCATAGTGGTAAGTCCAATCCTTTAAATGCTAATCACAACTGCAGTAGGCAACATTTTGATTTTGATATATGCAATTTTTAGAGAGAATTAGGCTTGACATTTCATGAGAATCATCTGCCCAGCAGATGTACAATTGTTAACCTTTGTCATGCTGAATAAAATAAGATGCTATGCCCACTTATTGCCATCCATTCAGATTACTTAATCCAGGTTCTTGATACAAATTCATATATTGAATAACAAACAGTGCAGAGCCAGATCAGTTGGCTTCTGAAGAAGCCAACTGATCTGGCTCTGCACTGTTTGCAAAGGCAGGATGTATCCGGGTTCAGCAGGACCAGGGTTTAAGACTGTTTTCCACATAGATGAAAAATGGCAAAATAGTGAATAATAACAGTACAAAAAGCAAAAGAAAACGGTGTCCACACTAAAGATGTGTGATTAGAACATATGCTGCAGTTTTAGTGGTACATACGAGGACAGAATACACTGGCAGAGTTTTTGCCATTTTTACAAGGGAGATAACTTTTGTGATTTTCTTTTTGCTTTCCTGTACACCAAAACCCTTCTGAAAAAAAAAAAAAAAAAAAAAAAAAAAATGTATACCTTTTGATGTGTACCCACCAAAGTCTGTATTTCTACTGTTATTAAAATAATATTAAGTACAATTTATGCTATTGGAACAGACAAAAAGCAGTGTAGACACAGATCAGACTCCATAGAATTTAATAATCCTAAGTACAATGTGTACTATTGGGACAGACACCAAGCTGTGTAGACTCAGATCATACTCAGACTCTGCAGAATGTGGCTTCCTGTCTTGGTGTACTTTTTTTGCCACTAGTCCAGCTGTTATTGAGACACATCAGATGGACCTTTTCAACATTTAAGATTAGTGTGTTAAAAAAGATGAAGATCATGATCTGGGGTACAGGCCTGGGCCTCCTGCAGAGTTCAGGCGAGTTCCCTTGCACCGTCTGTAGCACTGGAGTGGGCAGCAACAGCATCTTCTGCAACGGTTGCAAGCACTGGGTGCACAAAAAATGCAGTGGGCTCAAGCGCTTGACAGAGGACCCTGACTACAGATGTACACTGTGCCAGGGAACTGCACACCCCTTAGATGGCAGACCACAGAGGGAAGTCCAAGTCAGACCTGACAAGCTGGAGGTGATAGCTTCCATTTGCTACCTAGGAGACATGCTCTCAGCAGCAGGTGGCTGTAAACTTTCAACAAACAACACGTGTGAAAACGGCCTGGAAGAAGTTCAGGGAACTGTTACCAGTTCTCTGTTCATGCCACCTCTCTTTCAAGACATGGCCGTGTGTACAGCTCTTGTGTGCGGAGCAGGGCTCTGGAAATTTTGAAATCTGAATCGGTCCAGTCGGTGACGATGACGTCATCAATGAGCCCCATTTCAAAAAAAAAAATATGTATATATCACCTGTCACGAAAACTAATGACAGTTGGCAGTCCTATAACTCCTTTTAAATAATACACCTCAGCTCCGTTATATATCGGAAGTCCGGGAATAATGAGCATGATCAAAGCTGGCGTCATCAATAAATACAGTCAGGTATGTAAAAAGAAAGAAAACAAAACAAACAAACCGTTTTGTTGTTATTTCCACCTCCGCAGGGTTTTCCTAAACTATTTATAAACAACTGATTCCCGTCTTGTATAAGCGCGAAGACGGCGGGAAACAGGAGAGACTTTCATGGACCTTATTAGGTCTAATAAAAAAGGCCTGCGCCACGGGCTGTTTTGCAGTTTTCAATGTTTCAAGATCTGACCAGACAGCGTAAATTTTAAGCACTGACCAGTCTTGTCTATCGCAAGTGGTGCATTATTTTTACCGTGAAATTTACCTTGAATTATACTCGCGTGTTAGGGCAATCAACAACAACAAAAAAAAAAAAAAAATAAAAATAAATAAATAAAAATAAAAAAAAAGAAGCAATCAATAATACCCAGATCAGACGCAGTTGTTTGTGACATCTGATCAGGACGTACACGGTTTGGGAATTAATTTATCAAATCTGGGACCGACAAACCATGTTAATCAAAACAAAAAAGAAGAGGAAGAAAACGGGTGCATTCAAGCGGTGCATTCTTTTATCACTCTCAGTAAAGCGGCCTTTGATCTTTTGGACATGCCGACTGCACCTGGATGTTTTGCAGTCTCAGTGTATTCACACGTGTCACACAAACGGATTTAATTTTCAGACTACCGTTACTAATGATTCGTGTTAATCGCTTGTTTACCGCACAAAGGTCAGTGAAGTGTTGATTTTTTGACAATGTTTGGATAATGACGTAATTAATTTGTGCTGCGGTAGGTTGCCGTTATTCATCTGTCTCTCCAATATACATGTCAAATGACCATTTAGAGCATTTTAACTACCATACTATCGCATTTAAAAAGTGCGAGGACGTTGTCAGTTTGGGAAGACTTGACCGTTTGTGATTTTTTAGACATCATTGATTTGTGAAAATTGGTTGGTTGTGGAAAAATAGGGTTCATGGCACAAACCTGTTGGACCGATTTATTAGCGTTTCGGGGTGTTTGAAATCGGTCCAGAATTCTTAATTTCGGTCCAGACCGGCTATTTTTCCGGTTTTCCCGAGCCCTGGTGCGGAGTGCAATGCTCCATGCCAGTGAGACTTGGCCATTGACAAAACCAAACCTCCAACGTCTGCAGCGGAATGACAGGGCAATGATCAGACAGATCTGCAATGTCAGGCCGCAAGATGTTGTCACCATCAGGTCCATTGAACTACTTGCGCGGCTTGGCATTGAGGATCTGGACCTCATTCTGAAGGAGAGAAGGCTCCGCTGGTATGGACATGTGTAACGCTCCAGTGGTGCAGTCAAGACAGCCTTTCACATACAGGTTGAGGGAAAGCATGGGCCTGGGAGGCCCAAGATGACATGGAAGCAGCTGACAGAGAGGGATTGCAGAGGGTGGAAACCCTCATGATAGAAATGTGGAGATCTGGTGTGAGATCTGCCATGCGTCGGGAAGGGGGCCCACTGATGTGGATGTTGCCCCTGTATCAAAAATCCGATTATGATTATGATGATGAAGAACTTATGGTGACCTTAGATTTAGGGTAGATACAATACATTTTTGATTGCTAAGGATCCCTCGGATAGATGGCAGACTGATCCGTTAGCATCATTTTCACTTGTTACTTGTGTTTTAAGATATAATATATTGGTTTGGTTCATTTGGTAATCACATCACTTTATTCTTACTGTATTCAACCTAATTACCATCCATACCCCTATAAGAGCAGTTAAGCAATACCATAGTCTTTATTACAGTACGTCTCCTTTTATCTACTTCATTATAAAAGTATATGTTGTGGGATCTCATTTGAATTAACTCATCAAGTTGAGGCAGTTCAAATACATACCCCAACATATGCTTTTAGACACATTGAGGCAGTTCAAATGAGTACCCATAACATTAGTTTTATAAAGGAAATCAGAAAAAAATATTGTATAGATATCATTAAATAATCCTCCTATATGTCCTCTGCTGATCTGTTTTTAAAGTGTGCCCTTATTTGGTGGATTCCAGTAATGGTGAAAAACCTAATGCACAGTATGATAATTGGGTCGAATATGGCAGGTCAATAGAACAGTCCATATATTCTCTGGTTGTAATATGGGTCGGTTGTAATATGGGTCATACTTGTTTTAAGTAGAAAATCTGGTTCTGTGTAATTCCTATGTTCAAATAGGTAATTCATGGCTCTGTGATATTTTTTGTTCTTATTTACAGAAATTCATGGAGGATTATCCAATCTTGAAGTTTCTGGTTCTGGTGCTAAAACAGTTCTTGCTTCAGCGGGATTTGAATGAAGTGTTTACGGGAGGGATATCATCTTACAGTCTCATTCTGCTCACAGTCAGCTTTCTACAGGTAAGGAAATGCAGTATGGGAATAGCTTGTCTTACATTGGTGCAAAGAATGAAGATGGGAACAAGCATGTCTACATTGTGGAGCCCAGTTGCAGTCTTTGCCCTACTTGCATGTACTTAGTAATCAGACTGCTAATTGTAAAGTGTCTGTGGCGAAATTAAAGCTTAGCACTATTGTTTGAAATTTCCAGCAGATGATATATTCAAATATATTTCTTATTTTTCTCAGAAAACAGGTTATGACATTTCATGCAAATTGTTTCCAATGGAGACAATTTGCATGAAATGTCGTCCTGTATTCTAGAAAAAAAAAAAAAAAAATAGCCAAATATCATTAGTTTGTTGTCTGCAGGGCAAGAGATAAGAGGAGTATCTGAGTAAAATACCCATATGTTTTGAGCAAATACTCAAATTATTTTCAAAAACTTGGGTATTGATACCCAATTGATTTGACAGAGTACCCAATTATTTCCAAATTCAAGGGTGAAAATAAAAGTTTCATGGCCAGAAAAGCACATGATTACTATTTTATAGTATGATTACTGCACATAATATGTGTTTTTATTCTTCATAAGACAAATATAATAATAAAATTAATAGGGTATAATGAAATACCATGTTTTAAATACCTAAATTGGCATTTTTTGTGCTCTTTCCTTCAATTTTAAAAGTTTTACCCAATTAGTTTTCATTTTGTTGGGTGTCTTTACTCAAACCGAAAAATGAAAATACAATTTTATCCAATTGATTCAATTTTGATGGGGTTAAATACCCAAATGCTCCCAGAATTATCTGTTGCTCTGTTGTCTGCGGTATTAGCCCAGATAGTTGTAAAGGTTAAATAGTAATTAACAAAATACCAGACTAGATGAGGAGACTGATGATGATAAATAAAGCCTGGCTCCATAGTGCAGTCTAGCTGATCAGACTGCGGGCCCCCGTAGCCTGGTGGATAAGAGAGCTGACTCTTAATCCATCAGGTTTCTCACTGCTGTGGTTCGAGCCACGCTTGGGTCACATGTGGGAAAGCTAAGTTCTGCTTGCGGAAGGATCAGGTGGTTTTTTCTCGGGTATGGTTTTCGACCACCTTTCCTGAACGATCGGCTCGATATAAGTGAAATATTCTTGAAAATGCTGTAAAACCAAAATCAAAAAAAAAAAAAAAAATTCATCAAACTGCAGATCCAGCCAGCGTTCCCAAGTTTGAATCCCAGCTTGGTCACATGACTTAAGATTAAATTGATCATGAAATAATTTCTCTGATCATTCTCCCACTTTTACCTATTCAGGAAAGGCAAGTGTTATTTAAATATGTGCACAAAGTACTGATTAACTGCTTGGAGGACTAAGTTTGCCCAGATGAAAAGCATGAGAAGGTTAACTGTTCAGAAAAAATTGTGTGTAGGTTAGTTAGTGTTGTGCCGATTAATTGAAATAAAAAAAAAAAGAAAAAAAGGCTGGCCTCGGTGGCTCAGTTGGATGCGCGTCCGACTGGTGATCAGGAGGTTGCCAGTTCAATCCCCGCCGGGTTGGCAGCATTCTTTCGTGGAGATTTTGATCATGAAATATTTTCTACGGTCATTCTCTCCTGCTGATTCAAGAAGGGCTGTTGTCTGTTTCTGGCAAAAGAATGTGCACATTACTGGTTAACCGCTCAGAGGACTAAGCCTGCCCAATAAAAGTGTGGGGGAAACTGACTATGCTGATATGACCCCATTGGGTTTACTGGGCCGTAAAACCTCAACACAAACAAATTAAAAAAAAAAAAAAAAGGTAATCAAATGAGCCTACTATCGGCAGCTATAGATTGATAGTTTTTTTCACTATCAGTATTTGAAATTTTATTTTAGAAACAAGGACCAAAGTTCACATAATAAGATATACAAATTAAGAGTATTATGAAAGACTCATTGACTAGAAACATGGTTGCAAACATCTGCTTTGTCTTGAAACAACCTATATCATAACCTATTATCTGTTATTACATTCTAAGTGAACATAAGTTCTGTATGCTATAATCATCTATTATTTGATGTGAGTTATAGGATATCCGATTGTACAATCAATAATCAGTCCATTTTACTTTCACTTTAATGAATTGGGATTTTCCTCTCCGATTCCCTGGTTAACTGATTGGCTCGACACAACCATAACATTGTTGACTTGGTTGTAAACTCCAAATCAAACGAGTACCCACAACATATGTGGAATATGAAACAATGGACAATGGAGCTGTGAAGAGTCTAAATCATAATTTCATACTACGGTAAATGTCCCAAAATTTCGAACACTTTATTCCATACTAATTGGGCCTAAATTTTGCTTTTTACGCAGCTGTTTTTTTTTTAAAAACTTAATGGGAATGACAAAGAGTGTAGGCCTGGATCAGACTGCTCCTGAAGGAGCAGTCTGATCTGGGTCCGCAGTATTTGCATATGTCATTTTGTCAGACACTTTGTGTTCGAAATTTTATGACACTTACCATACAACAGGTTTTCCAGCATAAGTTAGAAATAGATATTCATCAGAAAATGCTAATTATGTGACTACTGTCTGTAATCTGCTTGCTTATTCAATGTGTAAATACTATTTGATAGCTTCACCCAAGAGAAGATCCAGCAGAACCAAACATCAACCTAGGTGTGATGCTGATAGAATTCTTCGAGTTGTATGGCCGCAATTTTAACTATCTAAAGACTGGCATAAGAATAAAAAATGGTGGAGCGTATGTTCCAAAAGATGAAATTACAAGAGAGATGGACAATGGCCACAGACCGTCACTTCTCTGTATAGAAGATCCACTGACTCCTGGTAAGACATATAAGGCCAAATAAAAAATGTATGTTTAAGGTAACCCTACCCTATCTAATTTTTGTTGGTGAAACCTAGCAATTTTTTCCCTCTTTCTTGGATAAAATATTTGTGCTAAATATTAAGACAAATAGGTCTGAGCAAACTGTAGACCCTGATCAAACTGCTCCTACAGAAGCAGTTTGATCAGGGTCTACACTGTAAGCCATTCTATCAGTACTTTAAGACACATCTAAGGATAGCCAAACAGACTTAATAAAATTTTATGTGAAGTATGTGCAAAGTCTAAATATATTTAATAATTATAATTCTACATGAAAAAATGTAAAAAAACAACAAAACCCTACCTACCCTAACTATTTTTTCGAACATGTTACCCTAAACACACATATATTTTTTATTTGGCCTGAGCCACATCATGAGAAAAGAGGCTCTTCAGACTCCATCCAATCAACTCTCAGTGTGCATGCCCAGCCCATAGCAAAGCCATGTCTAGCTAAGTTCTATGGCTGAGATTTCCCCTTGGCTTACTGCTAATGTGAGGGAGCACCAAAAGTTCTAATGAGAGCTCACCTGAACCTTTTGTCATTATGAAAACACGCCTATTCAAATATATAGAAAATTTCACCTCCAAAAAAACGAAATTTTTCAGGTAAAAAAATCTGATATTTTTCATATTTCTGCTCAAAATATAGATTGTGGGTACTCGTTAGAACCGCCTCGGCGAGGCGGTTCTAACGAGTACCCACAATCTATGTTTTGAGCAGAAATAAGAAAAATAATGTATACCCCTGTAAACCCCAGTTTTACTATATAAAAGTGGGGTTTAAGGGGATCAAAATTATATAGGCGTGTTGTGATGAAAGGCTCTTCAGACCATCCAGTCAACTCTCAGTGTGCATGCCCAGCCCATAGCAAAGCCATGTCTAGCTAAGTTCTATGGCTGAGATTTCCTCTTGGCTTACTGCTAATGTGAGGGAGCATCATAGGTTCTAATGAGAGCTCACCTGAACCTTTGGTGTTAGCATGTGCTGTAGCAGCTCTTTTCTGATAATTTGGCTCATAATATTTCTTTCTTTGCAGATTCTTTAATAATTCACTAATTCAGCCACATAAAGCTATCATGAAAATTTTAAATAGGAATGTGTCTGTATATTCAAACAGTGGCAGTTTTTCCTGGTATGTTTTTTTAAGGTTAAATTCAAGCATAGAATTTTTATCAAATTTTTATCCAAAAAAAAATTTGTTGCTTTTAATTTTGGAAATACTTTAATACCAACTCTCTCAATAGAGACAACTATGAAAGGAAAAAGAAAAATAGGAGCAAATGTTTTCTTTTTAAAGTATTCATTGTCACAATTTTTTGAAAGTTTTCAGATATTAGGGAAGCAAGTTCATCTCGTAAAAGTAGTTGCCAATTATAGAATTATGGCTGAATCATTCTGAAAGTAAACCATTTGATCAGTATTTGTAATATATTTAGACGTCATGGCTTTGCCACCTTTAAATTCAGGAATTCAGATAACTTGGTGTACACGGGCCCCCGTAGCCTAGTGGATAAGAGAGTTGACTCTTAATCCATTAGGTTTCTCACCGCTGTGGTTCGAGCCTCGCTCGGGTCATATGTGGGAAAGCCAAGTTCTGCTTAGGGATGGTCAGGTGGTTTTTCTCCGGGTTCTCCGGTTTTCGCCCACCTTCGATGAACGATCGGCTCGATATAAGTGAAATATTCTTGAAAGGGCCGTAAAACCCAAATCAAAAAAAAAAAAAAAAAAAAAAAAAAACTTGGTGTACATGTATTTTGTTTCAAAACCAGATTTTTTTATGTACATATAATTTTCATTTAAAGGGAATGGATGCCCTTTCAGGGGAAGCAACTATGTCAAAATGTTTTTGTCTACTTTCTGATAAGAAGTTTAATAGGAAAGAAATTTCTCCCATGAACAGGGAGTAATATGCTTCCCATGGGAGTAATATGGAGCATATCCTTTCCTTTTACATAGCTACAGATAAGAGGAGGTATCCACATAATAATTTTCTTACTTCTCCAAGAAAACATATATTGTGGGTTCTCATTAGAAGTGCCTCTCTGAGGGGCTTCTAATGAGTACCCAAAACATAATTATGTTTTTATGGAGAAATAAGAAAGATATCAGCATTTTTCGGATGAAAAATGTGTACTATCTGTTGCTATGCTTTTAGAGATGACTCTTTTTTAAAAGGGCTTAGAGTGCATGAAAGCAAATGGAAAGTCACAAAAGCTGTATCCCTTGTAAAAGTTTGCAAAAAAAAATTCCAGGTACATCCACTTCCTTTAAGTCTGAATTCTAATAATCATTGATTTTATTGCAAGCAGTGAAATCACTGTATATCCAATATAAATAAAGATGATATTTTCACATTTGAAAGGATACGGCATTTTCACTAGTAAAAAATAACATGACTGACTTCGGTTGTTTTCATTGTTTCCCTAACAGATGCTGATCCCACTTTGATTTTTTTAACCCTCTAACTTCTGTGTTTCTGAAAAGTTTTGGTATTCATTTTCTTAATTAGAATGTAAGGAACATTTTTGTAATAAGATTACTTTGATTTGCCAAAAGTTTTCTTTTTTCTCTCTGTCTCCAGCACTTCATATGTTAAGGACTGAACATCGACGCCATGACATTCATGTTTAGTTTGGCGATGTAATTTATGACGTCAGAAGCGCGCATTGGCGTGTAAACAATAAAATAAAAAGAAAATTTACACTTTTTTCAGTGAATACCATAGATATTTTCATCTAGTGTTATGTAAACATTCAAATTTTCACTTGTGCTTTGCACTCATGAAATTACTGATGTTTTCATTATGCTCAATGAAAATATGGTATTCATGACAAAAGAGTAAATATCCTCTATTTATTTCAAGGTAAACATACATGTCTCAGTATTAACTGCTACACTCATAATAGAACCAAATAAGCGGCCTCGATGACTCAGTTGTGGGTGGGGGGGGGGGGGGGGGGGGGCATGCTTCTGGAGTGAGGCAGCACTATAAAAAGGCATTGGTTTCCCTACTCTCACTTCCAGATACCATCAGGACATGACTGAAAGATTGTTAATAGTTAAAACTTTTATTTTCTAACTTACCTTCATAATATATTTTTGTATGTTTCAGGAAATGACATTGGTCGCAGTTCTTATGGTGCCATGCAAGTGAAACAAGCATTTGAGTATGCTTATATTGTATTAACACACACGCTCCATCCGCAGAATGCTTTTCTTCTGAAGGGAAGTCAAAGGTTTGTATGACATCTGAGAGAGATAATAGGTTTCGTAAGTCTGAAGAATTCTGGGAGATCATTTTCTAAGGGTGGCATTATTCATTTAATGTTGACATTTGATTTTCTACTGATCAATGGTATATGTATGAAATTGCTAGTTAATGACAGTGAAGAATTTGAATCCTGTTCTCATTTTTATACGCCCGTTTGAAAAACTGGACCTATTATGTTACGGGGTATGGTGTCCATCCGTCCATCTGTTCGTAAACTTTTTCGTTTCCAACTAACTCCTCCTACAGTTTACATCTGATAAAGTTGAAACTTGGTATATAGTTAGACCATGATGTGGAGCAGCGCATAGTGTTTCTGGGTTACAGTCCACCAAATGTTTGCAGAGTTACACCCCTTTGAAAATTTCTGTAAACTTTTCATTTCCGATTAACTCTTTCTACATTTTACATCCGATCAAGCTGAAATTCATTTATAGTTAGACCATGATGTGGAGCAGCGCATATTGTTTCAAGGTTACAGTCCACCAAATATTAGCAGAGTTACGCCCCTTTGAAAATTTCTGTAAACTTTGCATTTCCGGCTAACTCCTCCTACAGTTTACATCCGATCAGGCTGAAATTTGATTTGTAGTTAGACCATGATATGGAGCAGCGCATATTGTTTCAAGGTTACAGTCCACCAAATATTAGCAGAGTTTTACCCTTTGAAAATTTCTAATAATTTGTGTTTCTGGCTAAGTCTTCCTACAGTTTACATCAGATCAGGCTGAAACATGATTTGTAGTTAGACCATGATATGGAGCAGCGCATATTGTTTCAAGAAATTTCTATTAATTTTTCGTTTATGACTAAATCCTCCTACAATTTACATCCGATCAAGCTGAAACTTAATAAATAGTTACAGGATGATGTGGAGCAGGGCATATTATTTCGAGGTTACAGTGCACCAAATATTGGCAGAGTTATGCTCCTTTGAAAGTTTTTGTAAACTTTTCGCAGCATATTGTTTAGAGGTAATAGTGTGCAAATTTTATTTTATAATAGGTATATTTTTTGCAAATAACTAAAATTATGGCCATGTGGGCAAGTTTTTTTTTTTTTTTTTTTTTTTAACATCTTCTTTTATTAGATTTGCAAGGAAATGTTGCCATTATTAAATCTTTATAAATACATTTATTAAATGATACAGAATTAAGAAGCTTGACTAATTAATATCAAAAGTTATAAACATATTTCTTTTTGTTTTTATCCCCACGCTTTTTAGAAAAAGCGTCGGGGGGATATTGTTATCGCCTCCGTCCGTCTGTCCGTCCATCCGTCTGTCCATTATGTTATCTCCTCCCAAACCGCTGAACAACCAAATTTGGTGAGTGGCTTGCTTACACAAGTGGGGCGTGCAAGAGCACTGAGTTGGCTCCTTTGAACAAAAATAAAATCAGTATAAAACAAGTTAAAGGTTTACAAAAACATTTCTTGCAGCATTTTTTTTTTTTTTTGGTTGTTTAAGTTTGTTTTGTTATTGTTTGGTCCGATATTGAAGTATAGGAAAAACAAATCAGTCAACAGCTCATATGAGCTTATAATATAGCCATGCTTCTATTGTGTGTCCTTCATCCGAAAGCACTTCTCCCTAGATGCAACAAACTTCTCCCTATTTCCTGAAGTCACTTCTCCCTTAATTTCTGGGCCAGCTTGGACCCTTAGGTTACAGTTCACCGAATATCAGCAGAGCTATGCCCCAATGAAATTTTTAAAAAAAATTTTTTGTAATTCCACTTACAGTTTATATCCGAAGCACCGAATTATACAGGAGCCAGTTTATGTGCTACGTCTTATTACTTGACACGGACGTATAATGCCCCGCTTGGCGGAGCTCTTGTTCTGGTTCTATATCAGTGTTTTTGGGATTCTCATGCAAATTTATTATTTTTTCAGTGCAGTACACAGCAGAGAATTAAAGCAGCTAGTCTATGCTTTTTTCAAAAACAGTATAAATGTATTCTGCTTGGTGTAAACATTTACATGTAATTGAAGACTTGAACACTTTGTAAAATTGGCATTAGCTGCTCTTTTGCTTGGTGCTCAGCTTAGAAAGAAGAATTAGGGCAGGTCACAAAGCTGTCAGTATTTTGTGACTAATGATGTCACATCAGTTTGTCTTGGACATGGTACTGTAGTGAGGTGACATGTACCAGTATGCAAGATAAGCCTTCTAATGCTTTAAGCAGTCCTACAAGAGTTTGCAGATAGATTTGCAGGGTTCATGAAGGGAAATTAGAAAACTACCAACATTTGTTGAAAGAAAAAAAAAACAAAAACAAAAATAAAACTGTGTTTGTGGGTACTAATTAGCATCGCTTCAATAAAGTAATTCAAATTCAACATTTGTTGTGGATACACATTAGAAACAACTTGTACATTTTTTTTGTGGATAAAAAAGAAGACATTGAGGCACCCAAATGAGTACCCAAAACATGTCTCTTTAGACAAAATAAGGGAAATATTTTTCTGGATACATAGATTTAGATAAGACGGCTTTTTTCAGCCAAAAAAAAATTGATATATTTCTTATTTCTCCACAAACACATAAGTTGTGAGTAATCAATAGAAGCCCCTTGCCGAGGCGCTTCTAATGAGTCCCCACAACATAAGTTTTCATGGAGAAAAAAGAAAAATATTTACCTGATACCCACTCTTATCTAGACCTAGTGGATATTCCTTATCAGGGCCCAGTTGTTCAAAGCTAATGATGTCGTTAGTTAACGATTCGTTAAAATTTACATCAAGTGATACGCAAATATGTTGAAATTTTTTGCAGAGCAAAAGCTACTCACATTTTTTCAGCAAAAAATATAAGAATATTGTATACTGAATCCGTTAAAACAGTTAACGAAATGACCCTTAACGAGCTTGTTAAGCTAACGACGCTTTGAACAACTAGGCCCTGAAGTTTTGCAGATGTCTAAATATTTTACTAAGTTGTAGTCCTAATATTTCTGTTTTAATTACAGCATTCTAGGTAGAATAGTGCGGGTGACTGATGAAGTAGTTTCGTATCGGAAATGGATCAAACAAACTTTTCCTGTGAAAATATTATCTGCGGCTATAGTTGAACCACGTGGAAGAACGTATGCCAGTGTGGCAACCTCTACTAGTCCAAGGAATGCTACTGACAGTCAGAAACACGTGAGGGAGAGTGAGAACTCTGATTCTAGCTCAGTATATAAGTCGTCTTCATCGTCGTCATCTTGTTCAAGTTCCAGCCTAGCCAGTGACTCGGTAAGTTATGGACAGGAGACTGAATGTGTATGGCCTGAATAAACAAAAGCAAAAAAGCAAACATCAGATGCTCAAAATAGTATCAGTGCAGACTGATCATTTCTTAGTAGTTTGTAGGGTTTTTGTTTTTGTTTTTATGGCCCTGTCTGCCGAAGGCAGGCGTGGGGCATATAGCGTTTCGCCTTGATGTTTCGTCTGTACCTGCGTATGTCACATTCGTAACCAGAGTCTAACGTTAGTTTTACATTCAAGTTTACATGCTGCATATTTACATTCACATTTACGTCCAAGTTGCTCATAACTTTGATACCTTTTATGCTACAAAGTTGAAATTTGGTATGATATTTACCCAGACCAGGGTTCGCACTAGGATTTTTTTTTCTTTCGCCACCATTTTCGCCAATTTGATTTTTTTTGTGCCATTTTCTATAACTTTGAGCCAGATTTTGAGCCAAATATTTGCCATTTTTCGCCAAAGGATTATCTTGTCAGAAAAAAGGTGTTCATTTACTGTTTCCTTTAATTGCAGCAAAGATTCAAGAATCAGTATAGTGTGAAATGTGTGGGGGACTTGAAATTAATTCTCACACTGATTTTCAAAACGTCTGCTGTAATTAATTAATTACAACAGTGTTGCTTCTAGGGTGCGGGATCGCGGGAATCCCGCGAAAATTCGCTTCAGAACGCAAAAATATCATGCCCCTGCGTCCCCAGTACCGCACATTTAAATAGCGTCACGCATTTTTCGCTGTTTGTTGCGCCCAGTGTAAAAATTTATTAGTGGTGTGCAACCTTCATTGTATTAGTTTTGCCTTGCGCAATAATTTATCGGCAGCAGCGATTGGTTAACAAATTGATTCAGCAGCCTTGCTGACCAATCATTGAGTTCGTATTTGGAGTGGGGAAAATTTCTTGACCATGTTCTTAGAAATATTAAAGAACAAAACAAAAAGAAGCGGACATTGTTTGATTTCAATTTTAAAAAGAAAACTGATGAATCTGTTGTTGAGACTCAGACTAGGCAGGAAAATGATGAAAGAACACAATGTATTGAAGGTGATGAACAAAATTCTGAACAAAAAATGTACAAAATTCTGAAGGACCCCCAAGTTCTAAGAAAATAAAGACGAAGAGTTTTCAGGACTCGTAGCTGACAAAATGGCCTTGGCTCACAAATACTGACAAAAAAATGCAGTGTAGTTTGTGTCTAAAGCATCAAAAGAACAATGCTTTTACATCATCGGAATGTACAAACTACAGGACTAGCACATTCGTTCGGCACGCCAGTACATCTGATCACACGGATGCACTGAAGGCAGAGGCCTTGCAAAAAGATTTTAAGCAGGTATGTCTACATTTAATATTAACATTCATCTATCCATTTATAGGCAGGCAAGATTTCATTAGGATAAATGAAATCGGCCCCAGCTTGCCTTCTTCTGTCTTTTCCCCACACTTTCAGTTGGCCAGGGAAGTGGGTGGGGGGGTGAAATGAAAACTGCCTAGGCTAGGGGCCATTATGCCGAAATTTTTATTTTTTTCCTGTGGGGGGGGGGGGGGGGGGGGAGAGGTGCAGGGCGGAGGAGTAAGGAAGGTGGTTTAAAACAAAAGAAAATCGGTCAGTTAGGAAGCTGTAACAAAATAATAGATGATGCCCGTCCCCCCCCCCTTTTTAAATTTGAGGACCCCTTTTTGGGAAGTGAGGGGGCCCCAGGGCCCCATTTTTTTAAATCCTAGAAGCAACACTGTTACAATGTCATGAATTAATAATAAGTCTTTGTTTTGCATATCGAATGTTGAAGACACAAAAATAGAACACTTTACATGGAAACGAAAGTTCTGAAAAGTGTTATATAAGCCAATAAATATAATGTTATTAATGTATTATACTGTAAGAGAATAACGTAACAATATTCATTTGTACCCTGATAAAGTTTCTAACACAGCAGGTTTTACTGTTTTAAGGGAGCTAACTGCAACTGACTTAAAAGGGAGTTTACTGCAATTGAGTCCTCCGTGAAATCACCTGACCAGTAAATGACACCAAAATCTGACCAACCAAAATAGCTTACCAGTTAATGTATTGCTTAGACAAACAATATTACCTATGTACTTTTTCATTGATAAATACAGGTACGAATGCAGTTTTCATTGACAAATACAGGTAGATCACGATATTGTTTGTCTAAGTACTTACGCATGGGCGTGGCTATAGCCTTCTGACGGAGGAGTCAATTGCTTTACGAGTCGGGTCTATGCGAAATGGGGAACAGCATTTTTTTTATGAATCGCGCCAATAAAAAAGAGGGGGCATGCTTATACAATAAGCGGTTAACCAGTACATTGAACACCCTTCCGCAAGAAACTTGTAACTGCCAATCTTGAAGCAGTGGAAGGAGCGAATGACCGTAGCAAATACAGGTGTTTCATGATAAATAGCTACAATCTGTGGGGATTGAATGCGCGATCCGGGCCATCGGAGACTAATGTGTCCGCCTCCGAGGCATTATTCATGTTGTTGTTTTTTCGGGACGACGTTCGTTGATCGCCAAATAAAATTCAGGCTCGTATGAAGGTACCGAAACATGCTTTATTAAAGTCGGCACTGTCAAAGTGTACTTACCGCTTTAATAAGCCGAACCGATTAATGACAATAATTATTTCTCGTGTAATCAATTTGTTTTCCATCTTTGTGTTTGACATAGGGTTCCACGTGATTAAATTCGGGGTAAATTTCCGTGACGTAGGTGATGCGACTCTGACATTAATTCCTGATTGGTAGTTTCAGCAGAGCGTCATGAATATTGAGGACGAAAGGCGTGGAAAGTGGGCGGTGCTACTGTCAAACTGCGCATCACGGCGTGACCTTATATCGCTTTCATCAAATTCAGGTTAATTTGATCAGCTACCGTTTTCTGATCGATAATGAGTTGTTAATTGGCGAATTATACAGTCAAGGAAGGTGCGATAGACACGCAGACAATTATATGGCTCAGTAGCGGGTAATTCAGGCGATATTTTTTTCGCCACTTGTTTTTGCCAATTTATGATTTTTTGTGCCAAATTTTATTTTTCTGCGCAAATGGCGACAATGGCGATCGGTAACGTGAACCCTGCCAGACCAAGATCTCAGACTTCTTGGTAGTTGCCTCTGGGGCGCCCCTGGGGGGAGCCAGGGGTCAGAATGGAGGAAAGGTAAAGGAAACAGCCATATGGGCAAAGGCCATAGGGCGGTGGCATCTGCAAACTTTGGAAACATGTCTAGTTTTTTTGTTTTTTTTTTCTGTAAGGCATCATGAGACCACTTGAATATGCAAGTTGATCAGCATAACTTCTGATTTCTGAATATAATGTAAGAAACACGGGGTTGCTTAGGAATGGCAGTGAATCCTTTAAAGTATATCTGTATGTCAAATTCTAGATTGAATATTGTCTAGCTATGGCTTAAATAATGGTTAAAGGAATGTAAAACCCCAAATCATCATCATCACCTTGATTATTAAATGCATTATTGAAAAAATAGAAGATATATGTGGTTCTAATTTCTCAGATGTGGCATTTCAGTTGAAAAGAAATTAGCAGAATAAATACACTCTCAAGGAGGCAACATGTATAAAATTGAAGTTACCAATTTCATAGAGAGAGTGCCTTAAAAAGTTTTGGTTAAAGTTTTTGAAAGGCTATATCTCCTGAACCTCTGGATGGAAGTAGTTCATGATGTTAGATATTGTTTTTTTGCTGTACCATCCGGAGGTCAAGGTCACAGACTTAGAAAAAATTTGTTAAAGCTTCTGGTTAAAGTTTTTAGAGGCAAAGTGCTATTCAGGAGAGCTACATTGTCCTGTGACAGTTCTTTTTTTTCTCTGAATGTCATCTGCTGCAATTTTAAATGACACTTTAAGGGTTAAGAGTTAGTTCCTACCTAATAAGCATACCTAGCAATAGATAAGCGCCGTGTGGAAAGCATTTGAAGTGTTTAAAATGTAAGGGGGTGGTCGGGTGTGGCGAAGATGTCGTGTATCTTACATCACCAGGGCGTCCCAACTGATATTGGCTTACACTTGGACAAGGCCTGCTATCCTTGTAGCAGGTAAGGGTAGAGGGGGAATGTTTTTATTTCTTCTGTTTCTTCACTTTCATTCCTGTTCCTCTTTCTTCCCTGTCCCTCTCTTTCATCTCCTCTACTATCTCTTTTCTCCCTTTCTCTGGGAGACGACACAAAATGACCCACAAGGGTTGACATGTCATTAAACCCCAACTCAGTACAATGTTTAAAACGTTTTCTTTGGTTGAAGTCAGTTTTAATTGTTTTGCAGGATCTGGAAACTGAGACAACAAGTGATTGTCAGAAAACGGCTACCCCAGCTTCGTCTGCATCATCTCAGAGTGCCAAGGTAACAGAAGCACCCACACAGCAGACGAGAGAATTTCGGAACAAAGATCATCCTAAAGAGACTTCTGCACCAAGAAGTAGAGATGCAAGTGCAAGCAGTGTGTCATCAAATCGCTCAAATGGTTCCTCAAACTGTAATCCAGCATCAGTGAATAACAACAACTACAGTAATAATTATCCCTATTATGAATGTCCATATAAACGGAACGATAATAGAAATAGTGACAATTATAAAACCGGTTCCAGACCTCACATGACTGGTCATAGTCATGGACACGGACGTGGGAGTTACAGACCCCATTCTCATTCTGTTGCTCAGGTTGGCAAAGTGTTTAGACGTAGAAAAATTAGTACCAGTCGGTCTGGAAAAGAACATAATCATAATAATAATCAGACCATTGTGAGCAGCAGGTAACGGCAGCTAACCCGCCCCAGTGTGGGCAGAATAATCTACCTTGTGATTAAAATGCTAGTTCATCCTAGATGGCTTTAACAAAGTGAACAGCTCATGCATAGCACCAGATAAACAGGGTTATCAGGTAAGTATTTTTCTTATTTCTGCACGAAAACCTATGTTGTGGTATTCATTAGAAGCGCCTCGTTGAGGCGCTTCTAATGAGTACCCACAACATGTGTTTTTGGGCAGAAATAAGAAAAATATCATTTTGGTTGAAAATCTGCCTTATCTGGAGCTATGAGCTGATGGTGTTAATAATATCCTTAAATTTTGTTTTTACTCATGTGACCTTTTATGTGCTCACAGTGCTCAAAACAGAGTAATGTAGACAGAGCTCTAGATAATTGGTATTCAGACAAATTTGAACTGCAAAGTGAGAAATTGTACCTTCTGATCTTTGCATTTAAAGGAGACTTATCCACACAGTCTGATCATTGTCAGCATGTGTCTGTGCAAAATAAGATTCTGATCAGCCTGCATGTGCACAGGCTGATCTGAATCTTCGCGGGGCATGCATGTTCAAAGGTACATTTTCTGATGTTGCTGCACAGGTAGCTTATTTCTTTGAAGAAAACATTTTTTGTTGGTACTCATTAAATGTGTCTCGCAACATGTTTTCCCTGAGAAATATCTTTTTAACTAGTATCTCCAGATAAGCGGAGTATCAGAAAATTATTTTTTTTTATCTTCACGAAAACATATTGTGGGTATTCATCACGAAAACATGTTGCAGGTATTCATTAGAGCTTATTATGAGTACAGTAAATGTTCTAAAATTTCAAACATTTTATTCCACATTATTTTGGCCTTAATTATGTTTTTTATGCAGCTGTTTCTTAAAATACTTAATGGAATGGCAAACAGTGTAGACCCTGATCAGACGGCTCCTTCTGGAGCAGTCTGATCTCGGTCTGCACTGTTTGCATATGTCATTTTGTCAGACACTGTGGTGTTGGAAATTTAAGGACATTTACTGTATCCGAAAAAATATGTTTTCATGGAGAAATAGCAAAAATATTAAAACTTTTTGGTTGAAACAAGTGCCTCATCTGGAGTTATGTAATCTAGAGCATTATTATAGATATTCTTGACTCTCTCTGCTAGTTCCCAGCACAGCAGGTCACTGTTTCCTTTAATTTCCCCAGAAAATAGGACTTGACATTTTATGTAAATCATTTGATTTTTTTGTCCACAGAAAGTAGGATTTGATATTTTGCATGCAAAGCAGATAATACATGAAATATCGTCCTATCTTCTGATAAAATTAAATATTTGAGCTAGTACACAGCAAAACAACAAAATGGCATGTGGGCCCAGCAAAGATTCAGATCAGAGTTTGCACTAAGTAGGTAGCTAAAGATCAAAGCTTTCTTCATGTAGACAGTGAAGACTGATCAGACGGGGCAGACGCCCGGGCTGATCTGAGTCTTCACTGGGTGCACATGCCATTTTGTTGGTTATGTTGTGGGCTGGTTCATTTCAAATTGTCTGCTAATATTTTTCTGTAGCATGCAAAGTGTTGGGAAGATGGTAAATTGCAATTTTTCATCAAATGTTGAAAGCTTTTAAATGAGTGAACATTAAGGATTTTCATGACCCATGTAGATTGCAGGCTTTGATAAGTCTGCGTCAGAGACTGTGCTGAGTGATCAGCATGTTAAATGATGAACATGAAGCAATTAATATAAGTATCTCATGGCTGTTGATAAGAGGGGTATACGGATACATTGAAAATGTAGAGAGCAGCATATTCATACCTCCAGATAGTGCTCTTTCTAAATAAAAAGTAGTGATATTTTCCTATTTTTCCATAAATCATATATTGTGGGCACTCATAGAAGCACCTTGGCAAAGCACTTCTAATGAGTACCCACAGCATGGTTTTGTAATTAATTAAGAAGCACATTTGACTTCCCCTTGTTACCTGGAGCTATGTTATTATTTGATCATGTGACGACATGCTTTCATGGACAAACAGGAAAACAAATGATCAGAGCAAGTATCCCTTGATGCTCAGAAAGTCACAGTTTCTAAGAAAAACAAAACAGGAAAAAGCAAGCAGAGGCTGTTCATAAATGTTGAAGCCTGGCTGGATGTTTCAATTTCTGTGATAACTTTTTATCATTGAATGGATTCTGTTTGTGAGATTACGAGAGAATCATATTTTTGGAAGACCGAAAGAGTTACTCAGTGAAGACTATTTATCTGATAATAGGAACAGTGACAATTCAGGTCAGGGGTGTTTACACGAGTTTTCACTGTGTTAAAGATACTGGTTTTCTCCCAGGTTGCAAAAAATACTTACAGCTTGTGTTAAAACAATACCTACTAGTGAGTTCCTAGTTTGAGTGTCTTCAAACACTAGTATATTTATTTTGAGGAATATTTTTCTCTCTTCAAACTCTACATGTAAATTGCAGGAACTTACCAAGGCAGGACTTTGAATATTATTTCTTGAATTGTTTCTTAGGGTATATTCCAACTGTGCAAACCCATACCAAACTGCACAGGTAAAAGGAGTATTCAAGTCTTTTAATCCCAAACATACATTGAAGTTAGTCACTGGAATTGCTTCAGTTAGGGAATTCCAGTTAGAAACCCAAAGATATTTGTGATTCAAAAATCATATATATAAAAAAATATATATACAGTTGACTCTCATTATGTCGACCTTGCTTATCTCAAATGACCGCTTATCTGGAAGTGAAAATTTGGTCCCTACTTAAACAAGAAAATCTAACAATAGGTAACAAAATATTGTGGAAAAGAAGAGAAATTGCCCCTCAGGAGCAATTTCTCTTCTTTTCCACAATATTTTCAATATATCTCAGACTTCAGGAGTAAATTACATACACATTTGTTAAATGTTGTTTTTCGATTTATTTTTTCCTCAATTCTGCAAATCTGATATGTCAAGGTACGGATAGCTTGAAGTATTTCGGAGAGTCCCTTAGACTTGGAAATAACGAGAGTTGACTGTATATCGCAAATATTCACCTTGATTATCATCATATTTTGAGGTATGTATAGCTATAAATAAGAGGGAAGTATCCACATAATATTTTTTCTTATTTCTTCATGAAAACATACATTTGTAGTACTCATATTAAGAAGTGCCTCAGTGAGCCAAGGGACTTCTATGAGTTGAGGCATTTATGAGTACTGCAACATGTTCTCGTGGAAAAATAAGAATAAGTGTTCCCTTTTAGTGATTACAGTATTATTACAATGTAATATCTCACGCATTTGCATCTGAAAAATATTTCTTTGTTCCTTTCGTTTATTAATTCAGGTCTCTGGATAAGTTGTTAATTGAGCCAACAGTGAGAAATGGAGGTCATCGGGGACCCATTCAAAGACCAAAAACCCAGATCAGTCTGTGTATCTGTGCAACCTGATCCCTGCATTGTTTATAGATATACTGTATTTGCCATTGATACTTTAAAGTGAACGGATACACCTGAAAGCTTTTGTCGTCACTTTGCAAAGGGAGACAGACGACTTTTGCAAACATGAGTTTAATTTCCTGGGCCCTGTTGTTCAAAGCATTGTTAGCTTAACAATCATTAGTGGTCAGAATGTGAACTGTTCTATAAGTACAATATCTTATTCACAGGCATTTTTGATGAAAAAATGTGAGCAGCTCTTGCAAATGCAAATGCAAAAGCTTCTCACACTTTTTCTGCAGAAATATTATTGGATATGCCATATTTGATGATAAAAGTTTTTACGATACATTAACTAACGACATTGTTATTCATGAACAACTGGGTTCACTTATTATACATTAACTAACGACATTGTTATTCGTGAACAACTGGGTCCACTTACTATCCATTAAAAAATTGCGACTACTCTTAATGAAAAGAATTCGCTCCCAGAAAGAACAATTGTTTCATTTTGGAGTAGTCCCTTGTGAGAGAGAGTCATTTTTTGAGCTATTTCCTTGGGAGTTATAGCAGAGACATTCAGATTGTGTGCAAAGGCACAGGGTGATCTTGGGCTTCATTAGAGTATATCTAGGATAAGCTCGTCTGGAAAATAAACAAGGATGTATTTCTTATTTCTGTAGTGACATTAGATTTAGCCACTTTCTCATGTTGTTGCTGAAATATTTGTTTCTTATTTAGAGCCCTGAATTCTGTGTTTGTATAATGTATAGACAGTATAACTGTATAGGCAATCAAATTGCTATTTCTGAGAATGAAAATTTTAAGCACCATCTTAATTACATAGCTCCAAATAAGAGGAGGAGCCAGGGCCCAGTTGTTCAAAGCTAACGACGACGTTAGTTAATGATTCGTTAAAATTTACATCGAGTGATAAGCAAATATTCTGAAATTTTTTGCTTAAAAAAATGTGAGTAGCTTTTTTTCAGCAAAAAATTTCAGAAAATTGTATATTGAATCCGCTAAAATAGTTAACGAAATGGCCCTTAACGAGCTCGTTAAGCTAACGACGCTTTGAACGACTGGGCCCAGAAAATTATTTTGCTTATTTCTCCTCAGAAACACATTGTGGGTACTCATTAGAAGTGCCTTTTCATTAGAGGCACTGCTAATGAGTAACCACAATATTGTTTTCATGGAGAAATAAGGAAAATATGTCAGTACTTTTTGATTGAAAAAAAAGAAGCATATTATCTGGAGATATGTTTCTTAATAGATAAAATTACTTCCACACAGAAAATTTATGACACCCTAGGAGATTTATTTATTGTAAGTCTTTGTTCTGATTGAAGCTGCGTCATATTTAAAAAGGATTGTGTAAATAGCATAGACATATACCATGATAAGAAAATAATATTTTCCGAGTCAGCATTCTACGTAAATCTATATCGGGCCGTCATCGGCCTGTCAGGGTAGCTGACGGGCCGATGACGGCCCGATGTAGATTTACGTAGAATGCTAGCTGGGTTGAAGGTAATCTGGTCATACAAATCTGTCATAACAACAACTATAACAAAAAGGTTTGTAGGCCTGGAAGTTACTGTATGTTGTTGTAACTGGTCTATGTCCATATTGTTTACAATACCAGTTACCCTCTGAATATGTTATTTTTGCTTCTATTTTCATGGGAAAATGCAAAAGTTAATAATGCTTATTTAAATGTATATATAAATTATAATAAAAGCCACAAACAAAAAAAAAAGAATCACATCATATAAAACCTGTATTATATTGTAAAAATGTGGTGAAAAAACAATTGTCTCAACTGCAGCCATCAATGAAAACAGTCAAAATTAAGGAAAAAAAATATTTACATAAAACAAAAACAACGTCCAAGGTATTCGTCAATATAAGACACCAATTGTTTTCATGTTAAAGTGTAAATATGAAGTTGCATTATCATTTCAGGCAGCTTACGACAAAACCTACAGTAAGACCTGTGTGACCAGCTAGTGACACAAGTCTTATTGTAGGTTTTGTTGTGTGCTTACTCATGAATTCATTTTTTTTCTCCAATCATTTAACATTGAATGATGGGACATAGCTACAGATAAGAGGGGGTATCCACATATTTTTCTTATTATCCACGAAAACATATGTTGTGGGTACTCATTAGAAGCGCCTCGGCGAGGGTGCTTCTAATGAGTACCCACAACATATGTTTTCGTGGAGAAATAAGAAAGATATCAGCATTTTTTGGATGAAAAAAGCGCCTTATCTGTTGCTATGATGGGAGTTGAACTAAAGAATCAGTTGTTAAACACAAGCTTAGTCTTAATTTCATTATTTCTTAGCTAAGTTTTTTATCTAAAGGCTGGGCTGATGAGAACCTTTGTTGTCTACAAGCATAATATTTGAAATTTACTCACTAAACAAGAAAGGCCTTACCAGATGACATAGAATTGCAGGCTGGTCAGATATAAGCTATGTGCTGGCATTTTCCTGTGCAGCGGCTGCAGCCTGCTCGATAACAAAATGGTAAAAATGAAACTGAATCCACCACATGGTTGGCTTATTTTCAGGTATTAAAATATTTTTCTGTTTAACCAACAATAACAGGGGTATTTTCTGAATTCTATACATATGTATATTGATTTATGTGTTGTCTCATTGTATTTTTGCACAAATCAGGCAATGTAGTCCATTAGATTTTTTGTGGAAAAAATGACTGATGAGACTTTTGTTGTTTTTTTGTGTGTGTGGAAATATAAAGAATGTATGCAACATTTTTTTCCCCCTTGGAAATGTATTTGCTTATCTTGAGTTTTGGTTTCTTCTCTGGAACTCAACTTAAATTTCCAAAATTTGTTAATGCATTGTTCCATTATAATATAAACGAGTCAACACACATATAGTAGAATTAAAAACATTTCATACAGCATTACAGTGAAGAATTAAAAATTCAAAATTGATTTGCAGTTTGTTGGTAGTTTTTATGTACATATATGTTTCAGTTTGTGCCATCTGATGTTGCGGCTTATTTGCATGTCAGAAGTTAAGTTTTGTTGTTATAGCTTGACAGTTTTCTTGTGTTGTGGCAAATTTGATGTATGGGTCTTTTCCATTATATTTTTTAGGGGAGGGGGAAGGGCAAAATGAATATGGCCACAAACAAACACAAATGCATTTGTGTTGGTGAAGTTAACTTGAACAGCCTGTTTCAAGGCTGTTGTTTTACTTTCCTAAAAGTTACTGAATTTGAACAAAGCTACATAGCTCTAGACAAGGCACTTTTTCAACTGAAAAGTACTCATATTTTTCTTATTTCTACATGAAAATATATGTTGTGGTACCTACAACATAGATTTTTATGGAGAAATAAGAAATAATATGTGGCTACTCCTCTTATCTGGAGCTATGATCTGTAAGTATTGATTTTGTACCCATAAAACACAAGAAAACTGGAAGCTATAGTGGTACTTCAACGGGCGCATTACATTTGCTCAATTTTTACGAATTTCTCTGATTTCGTTTCTGTAAATTTTGTGTGCATGTTTTGCGCGTATATAATAACCTTAATTATCAGCAGTTATGAATTAACAACCTTGAAGCGATGGATTTGGACTTTTCTGTTCATACCTGTTTGATAACTTTCTTTTTTTATGATGACATGTACATACTAGAGTACAGTTTTTACTCAAAACCCTAGTTTGCAGTCAGTTTCTATTTTCTTTTAAACTAACAACATGGATTTTAAATTGTCAGAAACGAATCGAAGGAATAAAAACCTCATTTTTTATGACTATAGTTTTCGTAACAGAAGGTTATCAAATATATTAAGCTACTTTCAACTACCCATAACTACTTTGATCAACGGGTTAATATTTCAGCTGTTTTTTAATTACTTTTTAAGTACCCTTAACTACTTAATGAGATAATTGCTAGGCACTTATTTGTGCCCAAATGATATGCGTAAATATGCGCAAATGAAGGGAAAAAATGCGGAAAAGATATGCCTATTAGTGCAAATGCAGAAAGCGGACTCCAACATACTGCTTTTGTCTTCCTGGCTCAGGGGAGTAAATGTAAGCGATATGAGATGGGTGTTCTTGCATGTTTATCTGCTTAAAAAGTATTACATGTAGTTTGTAGAGTTTCACATGAAACATAAATTTGCTCAGTTTTGCAAGCAAAAAAATAAACACATGTACAGTTTTATCTTGTAGAAAAAAAAATATGTCCCAATTATGTATTGATTTATTTTTTCACCCTTATAATTTGCCATAAATCCTGAAATATGCAAAGAAATTAAGGCAATAATAATTGTATGATTAAGGGAATCGGGTACACTTGGTTTATTTTCTGCCATTTTTTGTAAGGGAGAAAAAATTGTGATATTGCTGTCCTGTTCATCAAACCCCTCTGAAAGGTTCAATGAGAAGAATTTGCTCAGAAGGGAGGCAAAACCATTTTCACTGAGTTTTCTACCCTGAAAGTGTTTCCATTTCCCTTAATCAAATAATGGGTTTGATATAACTTTTTATTAAAATAAGGTTAATCACTTTGGAAAAAAATGGCAACTTGGAGGAAATTTACAGACTTTATTAGAATTAAGGACAGAATGCATTTACTTCAAAGTCTCGGTGGCTCAATTGGATGCGCCGTCTGACTGGAGACCAGGAGGTCGCGGGTTCAACCCCTGCTGAGGTCGGCAACATTCTTTCTGGAGATTGATCATGAAATATTTTCTACGGTCATTCTCTCCCTTCCGCTGATTCAAGAAGGGCAGTTGTCAGTTTCTGGCGAAAGAATGTGCACAATACTGGTTAACCACTTAGAGGACTGAACTTGCACAGTAAACATGTGGTTAGGTAAACTGACGGTGCTCGACATGACCCCATTGGGTTGACTGGGCCGTAAAACCTCAACACAAACAAACTTCGAAGTTACCTTTTATCAGCAGTGCAATTGAGAAAGAGTCTTGCAACATACAGATACAGAGAAATCTAAGCCCCTAGTCAGTGCCTTGTTTAAAGGACCTTTTTTTATCAGGTGATTGTGGCTGTTAACATTTGCATACAGTTCATGATTTAATGCTCAGCCCTGATAAATACATGTAGTTCCTTAGTTAGCATTTCTTGCCCTGATATTTTCAGGCAAGTAAGAGGGAGCCTGAAAATTTAACCCTATGGATGAAAAGCATTTTTTTTAAAAGTTACAGATGCCCAATAATGTCATTGAAATCCATAGCTCCTGATAACATCAAATATTCAGGGCCCAGTTGTTCAAAGCGTCGTTAACTTAACAAGCTCCTTTAGGGTCATTTCGTTAACTGTTTTAGCGGAATCAATATACAATGTTCTGATATTTTTTGCTGAAAAAAATGTGAGTAGCTTCTGCAAAAGCTACTCACATTTTTTCAGCAAAACATTTCAGCATAGTTGCGTATCACTCGATGTAAATTTTAATGAATCATTAACTAACGACGACGTTAGCTTTGAACAACTGGGCCCAGATAGTTTTCTTACTCCATAAAAAAAAAATGTAGGTATTCATTAGAAGTGCCTCATTGAGATGCTTCTGATGAGAACTCGCATGTTTTTATGGAAGAATAAGAAAAATCTTGGTACTTTTAGTTTGAAAAAAAGTCTTACGCAGAGCTATGAAATCAACTTCTATCTAGTTTTTAGCCTTAAAGGCATTCTCTGTTTTCTGTGTACAGACTGAGCATTTTCTTAATTCACCTTATGCACCTCACAGGAAAAAGGTGAGCCTAGAACAGATAGTATTTTTGCCCAATTAGTCTGATAAGAGCTGTTTCTTCAATAGATTCCTTAAGCAGGCAGCTGAAGCCATTATCAGACTACAGATGTGCAGGTTGATCAGGGCTGTCGCAGTCCATATATGGTATATGGGCTTTTTTCCTGTGTTGGGCATTACTTGCCTTTCCATGTGTAAAAATAAAAATGTAAATAGTGCTTGTGTTCCTTACGTAGAGGTACATATTAATTTTAAGCCAGTAGTGCTATGATGCATGGCCTGGGAAAAGAGACACAGTATCATGTAGAAAATCATAGGTCCAGAAAAGGTACTTTCCCCAGACAAAAGTTATTGATAATTTTCTTAACCCTCCACAAAACCATATGTTGTGGGTACTCATTAGAAGTGCCTCACCGAGGTGCTTCTAATGAGTACCCACAACATATGTTTCCATGGAAAATTACCGTATTCGACCTAATTACCGCACTATGCGCTTACGTTTTTCAAAATTACTGGGAACACTCAGTTGTTGTAAAATATACTATTAAGGGTACATTTAAAAAAAAATCAGAAAAGGACGTATTTGATGATTATGCGAATTTTTGTCTGATTGTCTTAAAAAAAGGCATATGTTGTGGGTACTCATTTGAATTGCATCGACAAGTCGATGCAATTCAAATGAGTACCCACAACATATGCCTTTACAAAAAAGTAGACAAAAAGTACACTGGCTGTAATCTGAAGACTACGGAACTGCTTGACTGTGCGCTTAAAGGGGTATGTGCGGTAATTAGGTCGAATATGGTATGAAAAATATTAATCTGGATACTCCTCTGGATCCATGAGATACATTTATTTACTGTTTGTGCGGACCCCCGTTCCTAATGGCTAGGAGAGTTGACTAAATCCATTAGGCTTCTCACCGCTTTGATTCAAGCCTCAGTCGGGTCTCATGTGGGAAAGCCAAGTTCTGCTTACAGATGGTTAGGTTGTTTTTTCCCTGTGTCTATCGGTTTTTGCCCACCTTTGATGAACAATCGGCCCATATAAGTGAAATAGTCCTGAAAGGACTGTAAAACCCAAATAAAATAAAAAAAAAAATAAATAAATAAATACTTTTTGCATGTCTTGTACTTTTCCTAGGTCATGCTACAAGTTTTATGTGTCATAATCTGAAACCAGATATTTCATAAATACGACTGGTATATTTATAAATGAGCCCCTCTTAAAAGAAAATGACCTTAATATGATGTATGGGAACATTGTAGACCCAGATCAGTATTCTGATTGGGGTTTTAGACTTTTGACAACCGAATTTTAAAAGTCCATACATTATTATGTTGGCAAACAGTGTAGACCCTGATCAGATGGTTAATGACATATGCAACCAATGTAGGTCCAGATTAGCATGCTCACCTGTGCAGGGTCTACACTGGTCCGATATGTCGTATATGGTATGAAATGGCTCAAAGAATGTCCATTTATGACTTTACAGTTCATAGCCTTGTGTTTAAGCATTAAGATTTGCTTCATTAATAACCTTTTCCACTCTCTTGGGCTAATTAAGCAGACAACAAATGGGTGATATTCTTATTTTACCAAGAAAACAGGATTTGACATTTCATGCAAATTGGAGACAATTTTCAAGAAATTCCAAATCCTGTTTTCTGGGAAAAATATTATGATATGTTGTCTGCTGAAAATTTTACCCAGAGTGCTGAGGATTAAGTAGACTTAACAGTATTTTAATACCTGCAGCATACAATTTATAATTTAAGCTTTAAGAAATCATAAATCAAGTTTGAGGTTTTTTTAAACAAAAGGGAAATATTTCTCAGGGTTTTGTTTGTGTTTCTTCAGAAATTCAGTGAATTAATACCATGTTTTTTATCAGCCTTGAATGCTGGTGGGATTTTTGTCTCTCATTTTCAAGTTAATTTTGAGTGAATTACCATATCTGCCATAAGTATTGGGACAGACAGCCAGAGCAGAAGGTATAGACCCAGGTCAGATCAGAGGAATGTGGAGGCTGATTGGGGTCTGTACTGTATGCAACTGTTACAGCAGTTTTAACACATCAACAGGTAGTCGTATGGACTGGTTTAAATTTTGGGACAAGACTGGTCAGGAGTTAAGATGTCACAATATCTGTAGTGTATACATTATTTGCAAGCAACCAAATACTGTTAAAAGTTAATTTGTCTCCATGAAAATAGTTGTGATAGAATTATTTGCTGTGACATATCATTTCTGCCTTTGCACACTTAATACAAGGAAGTGCTTCTCTGTAGGAAATATCTGCCTTTAGAAATCCTTATAGATACGTCAGAGGAATTGTTAAGGAGGGGTATTTGATGATAGTTCTGGGATAATTTTCTGTAGTTTTCCATAAAAACATATTGATGGGTACTTATTAGAAGTTCCTCACTGAGCTGCTTCTTATGAGTACCCACATCTGTTTTTATGGAGAAATAAGAAAATTATTCCAGAATTATCAGCTTATCTCCTTAACAATTCCTCTTATACCCAATACATATGTAATACAGACAACCCTCTGTATACCGACACTCGATACAACGACAAAATTCGTTATAATGACAAAATTTGACGTCACGAAACCTTCACTTAAGAGGTAACAATTAGTCACAAATTATGTAAGAATATTGTATTTAATACTTTAAAGAAACTTATGTTTTCGATATTTGTTAGAATCGCCTCACTGAGGCAATTCTAACAAATATTGAAAACATACATAAGGAAATAAGAACAAAACAAGATCTTTCTTACATATCAATCTGCTTATTAAGTATTCTGTACAACAGCAAATTCATTTTAATAGCAACATCTTTGGGAACAAATGCTGTAGTTATCACGAGGGTTTAGTGTATGTATGAATATAATAATGCTACAGGTCATTTTGTTGGTGTAGGTATACTGTAGAATTCTGTTTGGTTACCTTATATACCCTAAGTTTTTGGACACCTCAACTCCTTACCATACTTTTCTAAAATTTAAACAAGTACAGTTACTGCCCCATGTTCTATCTAAAAATGGCTGGATGAATGGCAAACGGTGTAGACCCTGATGAGACATTGTTCTGCGGCATTTCATCTGGGCCTACACTGTTTGCTCAGGCCTGTCTGTCCGAATACCTATGATAAGTATGGTAATATCAAAAGAAGTAATTAACCGCAGCATACTTAGCCATTAGAAAATAGTATTTTTTTTTCTTGTAATATTTACGGTAATAGGTACCGTATTTACCATATGTATTCGGATAGACAGGCCTGAGCAAACAGTATAGACCCAGATGAGACGCCGCAGAACGCGGCATCTCATCTGGGTCTAACTGTTTGCCACTCATCCAGCAATATTTAGACACAACATCGGGTAGTGAATTGCACTGGTTCAAATTTTAGAACATATATGGTAAGGAGTTGAGGTGTCCGATATTTAGGGTAAATACGGTATTGCTTAAGTCTTAGTTGAATTCTTCAGAGGATATCGACTGTCAAGTGTATGAAAACAACAAATGGAAATAACTGTTAGAGTAGTGATTATTGTTTCTGTTGCAAATCAGTCGTTAGAGTGGGACCTTGGGTATCAGATTTTATTTTACAGGATTGGTATTTTTATTTACAACATTTTCTGGAATCAAATAACATTTTCCTGGAATAGGCCATGTTTATATTTCATGGTAATCACAACCCTTTCACCCATTTAGAATCTGAAATGATTAGAATCTCTCATTCAACAATATGACAAAAAAAACCCCAACAACATTCACTCACATTGTTGCGGGAATATGGTGCTTATTAGTATGGTAATTGCACCAAAAGCTTATACATGAACAATGCTGTTAATATTGTATAAGCAAGCAGTGTTGACACATCCAACTGCTAAGTGCAGTCTGTTAAGGGACTGTTTGTTGTACCTTCAAGTTTTTTGTGCAACAGACACATGATGTATTTGTACCTTATTATACGCGAAGCTTTCAGACAGACAGGCCTGTGCAGATTTGATGCAGGGCCAAAACAGATCAGGGTCTACACTGTTTGCCACTCATGCAGGAGTAAAAATGGTCTTGTTAGAGTCATAATTAACCCTTGTGATGCTGAATAAATTAAGATGCCACACCCACTTCTAATTTTCAGCCAGTCTGATTGCTTGGTCTGGACTGTTGATATCAATTCAGATACTGAATGACAAACAGTGCAGATCCAGATCAGTTGGCTTCTGAAGAAGCCAACTGATCTGGATCTACACTGTTTGCAAAGGCAGGGTATATCCGGGTTCAGCAGGACAAGGGTTAAGGAGTTATGGTGTCCAAATAGGGTAAATATGGGCAAACCTGGATACCTGAGTTTATTACTGTATTACCCTAAATACTCAGACACCACTCGTTACCATACTTACCTGATTGAATTTAAACAATTCCAAATGTCCACTTGCTGGTGTGTCCAAAATACTGTGGCAAACACTTCACCCCCGTTCAAACTACAGTTTGATCTGGGTTTACACTGCTCAGATCAGGCAGAATATTTAGGGTAAATACACTAATGTGGCATTTCTGTGTGCACCACTTTATTCTAAATATTGGGACACCCTAACTCCTTACCATACTTTTTAGTCTGTTCCACTAAAAAAGTTGTGTTTAAAATATTGCTGGATGAGTGGCAGTGTAGACTGATCAGACACTACTCTGGGGCATCTGACCTGGGTCTACACTGTTTGCTCAGGCATGTCTATCCAATACTTAGGGTTATTATGGTATTTTTCAAGTTAATTCATTGTTGTGAACACAAACTATATCAGTTTATGTACAGGTAAATCATATGTGTCATTTTCATACATTGTGATATCTTTAAATGGATTCTGCATTCTTTCTTCCATTTTACTTGTATCATTGTCCCCAGTGAAAAATGTGTGAACAAATGAGTCAGAGTGGGTGTTTTGATTAGAAATCAGCAAATCTGTAAAGACTGTGCAAATGTTGAACTCGGCCTTCTCTGGTTGGGGATTGACACACTGCCAGAGGAGGCATCTTGTGGTAAAATTGGTTAATCTCTCTTCTGAAAAGAGGTCTACGTTACAAGGAAAGAATTAGCTTCCTGTGGGAGCAGATTCTTTCCTTGTACAGTAGCCCCCTTTCATAAGGGGCTTATTGCACTGGAAAGCAAGCTAAAAGCCACAAAAGTTACTCCCACCGTCTTGTTGAAAATGGTGGAAAATTTGCCAAATTTATCCACTCCCATTGAACTTGTTCAGTGAGACATAGCTCATGGGTTTCTTTTGCCAGTACTGTTCTAATAGCACTCACTCTGCCATTGTTTTCAGACATTCAGATAGTCAGATCTCATTTTGTGTGTAAAAGGTGTTAAGGTGTTGCTCATTTGTTTTATTTAAATGATGTGACTCTAAAACATTGTATTATGCCATACATTGTATATCAGCATGTGAAACTGTCTTAAGGGCATATGCAGTCAGTGAAGGCCAAGGTCAGCCTGCACTTTCTCGCAGTCTAATCAGGGCCTGTACAGTGGAGCATTCTTTTCAGGGCTTTCCTTGCCCACCTACAGAATCTTTGGATATGCAGATTAGGCCAAATAAAATTATATGTGTGTTTCAGGTTACATGGAATTTTAAAATTGGGATGGTAGGTTAGAAATTTTTTTATTTTGTTATGTGGGGATAAAAGGAAAACAATATGGCCAAATAGGGAAATTCCCTAAAAATCTTTAAAATTTTTAGGGTCATTGGTAAGAAATCCTGCACAGTTGGGTAACCTGAAACACACTTTTTTTCTATTACTTTTGGCTTTGTATTGACAAACACCAAAGGAACTGATCAGGCATGGTAGCTGTGCAGTCTGATGTGCCTTGACTGTTCACATGTCCCCCAAAGACCCTATTTCACAAAGTGTTCATATGTAATCATAGCCTTGGATATACCAACATGTTAGATGTTTTTATGTTCTTATTTGTACACCATTTACATACGTTATAGGTACTTACTAGAATGACCTTGCTTAGGCTAGTCTATTGAGTACCCACAAGATATGTTTTGGTAGAGATAATTAAGAAATGTAATAATCAAAATGTTCCTTATCTGATGAACAACAAAGACCATGGGCAGACTGCAGGTGCACAGACTGTTCTGCATCACAAAAACATGCATATTTAATATGACCCCCTTTAACCCCACTTTTATATAGTAAAACTGGGGTTTACAGGGGTATACATTACATGTATATTTTTTATTTCTGCTAAAAACCATAGATTGTGGATGCTCATTAGAACTGCCTTGCTGAGGTAGTTCTAATGAGTACCCACAATCTATGTTTTGAGCAGAAATATGAAAAATATGAGAGTTTTTTTTTTGTCTGAAAATTTTCAGTTTTTGGAGGTAAAATTTTCTGTATGTTTGAATAGACATGTTTTCGTAATGGAACTCGCGATTGGGTAATATATTAGTTCTGATTTTTCCACAGTGCAAGTCATTAAATTCAATACTGTCCACTGCCTTATAGGAAATCCTAGAATTAAGCATCACTGTTTTCTTTCAAAATGTATAAAATGCTGATAAAACAACTGAAGATAGGATTGAAGTGAATATTTTCCAGTGTTTGACAAACAAAATTCAGTTATGAAAAATAAACAAAATGGCTTCTAATGTAGTTAATCACATCTTGCATTCCTCTGTTTCAGTATTGAATTAACAAAATTTCTTTGCAGTTAGCTCTAACCAGTTCAGTCCTGTAAACCAAAACAGGGCCCACTTGTTCAAAACTAACAAGTTAGTTAACGCATTGTTAAAACTTTGCTCATTGAATATGGCATTTACGCTAATATTTTTGCTGAAAAAATATGAGTAGCTACTCATATTTTTGTCAGCAAAAATACCTGTGAAATAGATACTGTACTTACTAGAAAAGTTAACATTTTGACCACTTACGAGCTTGTTAAGCTAGTTATGCTTTGAACAACTGGGCTCAGATTTTTTTTGCAAATAGTGTAGATCCAGTGGAGAAGGCTTGTAACAAGCTGTCTCATCAGACTCTATAGTTTGCTTTTCTTTTTTTTTTTGATGTTTGACTAACATGCCAATTTACAATAATGGACATGTCCAAATCCAAAGATGGAAGAGTCCATATTAGAAACTCAGGGGTGAAAGGGTTAAATTTAGACGGCCATTTTGAACAAGGCTGTTCTGAACAGCTGATTAGTTATTATTACCCTGAAAGTGCCAAGCAAACTTGTAGCAGTTGACATTCTGTTTTATTTTTTAATTATTTTTCTTGCAGATAGTTGACATGAAATGTTGAGCATTATTTTCTCTAAAAATTAAAAAAAAAAAAAGAAAGAAAAAAAAAAAGAAGTCAGAATTTCTTCTTCTGCAGTTATGATTGGTGCTTTAAGGATTAAGTTGTTGCAAGTTTTTAACCCTTGTCCTGCTGAAGCCGGATATACCCTGTCTTTGTAAACAGTGTAGATCCAGATATGGAGCTGCACTGTTTGCCACAAAGTATGCGAATTTATAGCAACAATCTGATTCAGATAATCTGATTGGCTAAAAATTAGAAGTGGGCATGGCATTTTAATTTATTCAGGAGGACAAGGGTTAATTAAGACTCAGTCTTATTTCAGTTTGGTACTCTGGTAAAAGTGTATACACTTTTGTAAGTATTTTATCATTTCAGACCTTAAGATTTATTACAGACCTTGCTAGGTGCCAAAGCATAAACCTTTGACAGGAAAAATCAGCATGGACCGAGATCAGCCTACATATCCATGTACCGTATATACCCTAAGTATTGGGACACCTTAACTCCTTACCATACTTGTCCTAAAATTTTGAAAACGTCTATTTTACTACTTGTTGATGTGTCTGAAATAGTGCTGGATGAGTAGCAAACAGTGTAGACCTGATGAGATGCCACATTCTTTGATCTGGATCTACACTGTTTGCATCTGTCTGTCTGTCCCAATACATAGAGTTATTACGGTAATCTGATCAGGATCTGTGCTGTTCTCTAACACGTGCCCCACTATAGACTCTGTTGATCACTGTTCTCTCACAGACCCTTCACCATCAACACACTGTAATACAATAGTATTAGCACAACACAATCTCTTTATAACACTATTGTTGGGGTCCATAGCATAAACCGTGTTAGTTAAACAACCGTGTTATATCCAAACAAAAATGTATAGATTATATTGAAAAATGACCATAAATGGTCATTTTTCAATATAATCTATACATTTTTGGGATCCATCTTTAAACCGTGTTATATACAAAACCGTGTTATAATGAACCGTGTTATAAAGAGGTTGTGGTGTAGTAACTATAAATGAAATTTCATTTGGAAAAACTTACAAAAATAATTGCAAATAATGTTGCCATTTCTGTAAGTTCACAATTAAGTTCACAATTTTACTCTTAACATACTTTCTGTTGAATTTCTTTGTATAAAAATGTTGTGTGTCTTTGAGATTTAAAAGTCTTTTAAAAGATGCTATATTCTAATATACTAAAGTGCTTCTCAGTAATACAAGAAAATTATCAAACACAGATGCCAAATGATTTCCCATTAAATGAGAAAGTTCCATCACCTTGAAAATTTGGGCTCAGGGTTTTGAAAGGTCTGCTCACATTATTAAAGCCTGAAGTGGTATATACATGTAACTTGTGCAATTTCATGCCAAATGAGCTGGCACCCGACAAAACCTACAACATGGCATGTGCGCCGAGCAAAGACTCAGATCAAAGGAGGGAAACTGCCCAGTCTGATCAGTCTTCACTGCACACCCTCTGGGTAGCAAAGGACCCAAGCTTTCTTCATGCGGACAGCGATGACTGATTAGACTGGATGGATGCCCAGGCTGATCTGAGCTCGCTGGGCGCACATCATTTGATAGGTTTTGTCATGGGCCAGCTCAAATAATACATGCTACATTCTTTTTGCTCATGTAATTTATGTTATTTGCTTTATACCTGTTAATATCCATTGTTGTTCATGCAAACTGCGTCATTAGTAGTATTTGGGTCATGTGGAAAGGGGTTCTTTAGGCATATAAGGGATAGTGAGCTAAGGTGACTGGCAAAGGCCCAGATTGACCTGCACATCTGTTCAGGTCATTCAAGGGGCGAGGTGGGGGGTTTGGGTGGGGGAGCTTACACCTTTACTAAATAGTCAGAGCCTAATCTCTGTGTGAATGTGTCTACAGGACATTCTTCAGGAGCAGTCTGATCTGGGTCTACACTGTTTGTCATTCCACTAAGTATTTAAAGCAAGAAGTGCATAAAAAGCAAAATTTAGGCCAAAATAGTATGGAATAAAGTGTTCAAAATTTTAGGACATTTACCATATTGTGGGTACTTATTAGAAAAGCCTCAGTTTGGCACTTCTGATAAGTACCCACAAAAATATATACCTGATACTGCCTCTTAATTGGAGCAGTGACTTATATTATAGCACTATGCTATAGTACAGTACATGAGCAGATGGCAAAGCCCTGGATAAGACTGCATAGATGTGCATTATAATCTGAGTCTCCACATTCTGGACATGCCTGAAAGCACATTTACACTTGGTTTAGCTCATAAAGTAGTGAGAGTTTTTATTAAACATACTGATTGATCAGATTACAGATCTGCAGGTCATAGTTTTCATATGTGTATATGCTTGAGGGCCCTTTTCACTTGGCAACCATAGCTCTAGAAAAGAGGGGTATCATGTTGACCCTTAAAGAACTTACTACAACTACGGCAGATGATACTTTGAATTCTTTTTATTTTTCAAGAAAATAAGGCTTGATATTTCATGTGAATCATCTGCTAGGCAAATCTCAAAAAATAATTGGTTTTAGAATGTCTTATAGCTTTAAGGGTTATTTTTTTATGTACCATGAAAACATTTGTAGAAGGTTCACGTTAGAAAGGCCTTGCAGAGGGGTTTCTGATGTGTACCCGCAATAGGTTTTCATGGATCTGGGTCAAGTAATCTGATTGGCTGAAAACTAGCAGTGGGCGTGGCTTCTTAATTTATTCAGCATGACAAGGGTTAAATAAAGCATCTTATCTACTGCTATGACACTGCCTTTTGAGTAATATAAACAGCATATGTGCCTTGTAAAATACTTATGCATGTGTGAATATATGAGTTTTGTGACCTACATGATAAAAAAGAATAAAAGCTAAAAAATATGCACCCTGTATATAGCTGTAAAGTATTGCAAGATGAAACAAACCTCATCTCTGATTAAAAATAAGTCTATCTGTCAGAATGGTTTTACAAGATAAGTACATATGTGTGAAAAAAGAGATCAAACTTACAACAAATGCATGGTAAAATCAAAATAGACAAACAAATAAACAAAAATATTTCTGATAAACCAGACTGACAATTAGGGCATATCTGCATAAGTGTAAATTTCTTCATTCTTTCATTACTAATGGCTATAACATGTAAATAATTTATCAAACAGTTCCATTAGAATCTGTGTTGGCTGCCTATTAAAAGAGAGAAAATTGTTGAAAAAATGTTTTTAAACATGTACCTTTACTGTATATCTACCTTGTTAATAATTCAATACACGGTAGATGAGTTAACATAGTCAGAAAACCAACGTTTAAACGGCCAAAATTTCAGAAAGTCGTGATTTTTTTTTTTTTTTTTTATTTTACTCCACAGTATAAGACCATTATAGAACACATACCTAGCCAGTTGGTTCACTGATGAAGCTAGGTCTTCCTTGAGCGTATATTGGATTGCTGGTTTTCTGGCATATTGTTTACCACAAAGCAAAAATAAACAATGTTTGTCCTTATGATATAAAATATCTTAAAATGTTCTTCCTAGCAGGCACATGATGTCTATACATTACATTAATGTCGATGCAACATCCATGTTGCATTGACATTAATGTGATATATAACCATCATGTGCCCACTGGGTTTAAATCTAATATGAGGAACAATAAAAAGTCTCTGTTTCTGTCTTAGATAAATTTTATGGCATTTTAACATTCCAAAATATAACTGTGTGAATGTGTGTAATTAATATGATAGAAGAAGGCTGGAGAACTTGAAGGGCAGAAGAGATTCAGACCAATCTGTGCAGGACTACACGATAATTCACAAAATATATAAGGTCTTCTAGTAAAAGTCTTACTATAAACTAAACTGTTTAAACTGTCTTCGTTTCTCTATTTTATGCTGAATAAAATTTTTTAGTTTTGGGACAGGTTCTAGAAACATAAATGATGTGAATTTTCAAACATTTTCATTTTACAGAAACAACATGTACCATATAAAATAACCTATGAACAAAATGAGTCATATAAAGTCATATAAACATATGACTGGAAAACAAGTTCATGGAGGAGGTTCTCGCTTCAGTTTTCAGGAGCACAGGTTTTTGGATCTTTGCTGAGTACCAAGTTTCAAAGGTTTTCATAGTTACCTTGAACCAGGTTGTGAGAAAGCTGGCTTTCTGCCATATGTGACCCCAACACAATAAATTCTGCCATATGTGAAAGCATGAACCGTCATGTGCATCAAAGTTTAGTTGAGATCATGCATGGTTGGAGCCCAGGGCCCAGTTGCTCAAAGCTAACGATGTCGTTAGTTAACGATTCGTTAAAATTTACATCAAGTGATAGGCAAATATGCTGAAATTTTTTGCTGAAAAAATGTGAGTTGCTACATTTTTTCAGCAAAAAATCAGAATATTGTATATTGAATCTGCTAAATCAGTTAACAAAATGACCCTTAACGAGCTCGTTAAGCTAACGACGCTTTGAATAACTGGGCCCAGATGTGAGAAAATATACCTTATGTTTAGAATGCTGATTTGTATCTGCAGGCCACAAGGAACATGTTCTCATGTGGCTCTGGTCAGATTTAGTGGATGCACAGTTTGGTCCTTTCACATGCAACAGTAAGGTTGATTTTATCACGACATGTCTCATACTGCGCTTTTAATTGGTGACAATAACAACAACAAAAAATTAACTGTAGTAGATAGCATTCTGATTTTTTTTTTTTTTTTTTTTTTCTGAAAAGTAATAATAATAAAAAAATTGAGAATGTTCTCTGCTATAATTTTGCATTGTACTTTAATTTAAAGGCTAAAAACAAAAACAAAACAAAAAACAAACAAACTTGCATTTTCTAATAGAACATATCCATTTTTGTGTGTTAATACATGTATTATAGTCTGGTCTGGGTCATCTTATTTCTCCGGGTATGCAGTACCCCTTCATCAAAGTATGGTACAGAAGTACAATTAGGTTTTAACTTGAATATATACAAATAAAGGTTGATTTCTTCATTGTTTGCTGATACCTGTTGCCATTCTTAATAAAAAAAACAAAACTATACACACAACTAAATATAAATTTATTTGAGCTGGATCAGGATAAAAATGGGACTAGCACTTAACCCTTGTCATGCTGAGTAAATTGCCACACCTACTTCTAATTTTCAGCCAATCAGATTGCTTGATCTGGATTGTTGCTATAAATTCTCATACTAAATGGCAAACAGTGCAGATCCAGATCAGGTGGCTTCTTCAGAAGCCAGCTGATCTGGATCTACACTGTTTGCAAAAGCAGGGTACATCCGGGTTCAGCAGGACAAGGGTTAATAAACGGGAAAGCCCCAGATCAGTCTACAGATTTGCATTGTGTGACCAGGGCCATTGCATTTTGGCAGTATGCTTTGCTGCAGCCAGTGGTTCTATAAGTCAGCGGTGAAGACTGTTGACTGCACTGTACATCCTAAATGATCTGGGTCTTTATTTATTGCATATGTCCATTTGCAGTAAACGCACATCACAACGTCGCTGAAGCGTCGTGACATTGCAGCAATGTTGTGGCAAAGTTGTGTGTTTGCTGACATTGCAGCGAGGTTGTGGCAAAAAATGTGTTCTTGCTAGGTTTTAGCTTAATACGTCTGGGTAATCAACATGAAACTGCAAAGTAACTATATAGAACTGCTTCTCTATAAATGATTTTAAATCAAATTGTTGCTTGTACTTATGGCATTAATATGTTAACCCTTGTCCTGCTGAACCCGGATATACCCTGCCTTTGCAAACAGTGTAGATCCAGATCAGTTGGCTTCTAAGAAGCCAACTGATCTGGATCTGCACTGTTTGCAATTCAGTAAGTAAATTTATATCAACAATATGGATCAAGTAATCTGATTGGTGGAAAATTTGAAAAGGGTGTGACATCTTAATTTATTCAGCAGGACAAAGGTTAATTCATGTATGACTGTAGGTCAGTCTGTCAAAAATTGTTCTATGGTAGAGTAACGAAGTAAAGTGTGCATTTTGAAAGTGGTGTCATTTAGGAAGGATTTGATATGTGTTATTTTGAGAAAAAATTTAAGAATGTGTATTACATGGCTTCTGATAAGCTGGGTTCTTATAAGAGTATTTTTCTAATCTCTGTATGAATATATAGGTGAAGCACATCATGAGAAAATGTGTATTCTGGGCAAATGCAAACTGATGGAGATCAGCCAATGAAACCTTTGCAGTATAACAAAACATTCTGCAATATTCAGATATTCTGTAAATGGACAACAAGGTCCTGATCATATAGCACAGATTGGAGATAAAGAGATGACATTCTTACGTTTTCTAACAAGTTGTCACTTTTATCTTGTCAAAAACCATCTTGTTACCATGATAATTCAGATTAGATTACATAACAGGTTTTTTGTTTTTGAGAAACAAGAAAGATATTCATAAAAGTACCTGGTTTACAGTAGTTTAGAGCTGCTGTGTGAGAATGTATTTTGCTTAATAGACATTGACTGAACCAAGCCTATAAGAGACTATCTTGCTTCATATCTGAACTGTGCTGTGACAAGATCTGTTCTTTTCGAGCTTGCAACTTACAATCTCATAGAATCTAAATAGCTTAAAAAGAAAACAGAAAGGTTGTAGGTGACAGCATGAAATATTGCTGCCAACAGTACTTCTGGGTCAGGGTCTTCACAGTTCAAATATGGCAAAGGTGCTTTTTTTTTTTTCAGTGATACGACTCAAAAGTGAATTTGTATTTTTTGGGTAGTGGATACACTTTCAAAGTGGCCGACACTGCCAAAATTGTTTTGCCTCGCTTCTGATAATGGTCTACTCTAAAAGGAAAGAATTTAATTTGCTCCCCTTCTTTCCATTTAGGGTAGACCTCTTTTTCGTCAGGAGCTTGGAGTGCAGAAAAGACAAAACAAAGTTAGAAGAGTTATCTCCCTTTAAAAAATGTAGAAAATTTGCCAAATGTATCCAGTTCCCTCAAGATTGTGATAAACATAAAATGTTTGTTATGTATATGAGTAATGCTGTGGGGAAACCATTGTCCTGAACATGTATGTACTACAGATTTATCATTATTCTGGTTTTTATTTGTGACTGGATTAACCTATCACATTCGGATCAACCTGCCAAATTCTTCTACTATTTTATAAAGGAAAACAAATTTTGCAGACTAGAAATTCCCTCCCTGGTATTTGAACTCTTCCAAATATGGGGACCACTCTTAAAGAAACGAATTTGTTTCCAGAAGTAGAAAATTATATCTTTTAAGCCCATATTGAATTCCCAGATCAGTTATTTTTACTTGTAGGTGTAACCCTTTGCTGATTGTATATCAGTAGCTCCAGATGAAAGGACTTGTCTTTCAAATGAGCCAGCACACAACAAAACCTACAATAAGACTTGTGCAGCCAGCAAAGACTCAGATCAGCCTGTACAGCCACACAGTTAGATCAGTCTTCGCTGATGACATGTGCCTTCTACAGCCTTCAGCTGTCCAAAGAGGGATTAATGAGAACACTTGCTATACTGGCTGAATGTACAGGCTGATCTGAGTCATTGTTTGGTGCACATGTCAGAAGGTAGGTTTTCTCATGTTTCAGTTTGATTAATTAAAAAATGTGTTTAAAAAATGTGTTATCTGGAGCTGTGCATGATCTCAGATCTGGGACAGTTCAAAAGGGTTTGCTTTCCCCACAGCATACATCTCATTTAACCCTTCACACATTGAAGAAAACTTTAGTGGTTTAAGGACTATTTTCCTATTTTCTCCTGGGGGTGGTCGGGTGGTGCGAAGGTGCTGTGTATCTTACATCACTGGGGCGTCCAACTGATATTGGCTTACATTTGGGCAAGGCCTGCTATCCTTGTAGTGGGTAAGGGTAGAGGGGGAATGTTTTTATTTCTTCTGTTTCTTCACTTTCATTCCTGTTCCTCTTTCTTCCCTGTACCTCTCTTTCATCTCCTCTACTCTCTCTTCTATCTCTTTTCTCCCTTTCTCTGGGAGACGACACAAAATGACCCTCAAGGGTTGACGTGTCGTTAAACCCCAACACAATCAAAATCCTATTTTCTCCTGAAAATAGGGACTGGTATTACATGTAAACTGTTTCCTGAGAATGTTTAGGGAGATGATTTGCATGAAACTTCAGGTCCTGATAATTTCAAGGAACAATAAGAAAATAATAGATACCTGCTAAATCCACCTTCAGTGCGCAAAGTATTAATCTACCCAACATGCATTTCAGTCATGCTGACTCCCTTTTATTGTGGCAATATAATGTAAACTGTGCCAAGTAAATGATGCCTTATGGTATATGAGAACAGTGAAGGCCAGGGCCCAGTTGTTCAAAACTAACGATATTGTTAGTTAACGTATTGTTAAAACTTTGATCGTTAAATATGGCATATATGCTAATATTTTTGCAGAAAAAATGTAGCTTTTTGTTCAGCAAAAATATCTGTGAATTAGATATTACACTTACTAGAACAGTGAACAAGCTTGTTAAGCTAACGATGCTTTGAACAACTGGGCCCAGAATGGTGGAAATCTGCATAATCTGATCAGGGTTTATTGCTGTTCTCATGCTGTGAAACCTGTTTTGGCTTAACTCTTTTTGTATTGAATTAAAATAGCAGCAATGCTTCTTGTATTTCTCCAGAATGTACAGTATTTACCCTAAGTGTTGAACTCCTTATCTCCTGACTAGTGTTATTGTACATACAGTCGACTCTCGTTATCTCGAACTCCAAGGGACTCTCAAAAATATTTCGAGATATCCGTACTTCGACATATCAGATTTGCAGACTTGAGGAAACAATAAATCGAACAACCGCATTTAACAAATGTAGATGTAATTGGACTCTTAAGTTAGACATATATTGAAAATATTGTGGAAAAGAGGAGAAATTGCTCCTTTGGAGCAATTTCTCCTCTTTTCCACAATATTTTGTTACCTGTTATTAGAATTTCATTTTTAAGCAGGGACCAGATTTTCACTTCGAGATAAGCGGTTATTCGAGATAAGCGAGGTCGAGATAACGAGAGTCTACTGTATGTACATGTTCATTTTACTGCTTGTCGATGTGTCTGAAAGTAGTTGACGAGTGGCAAATAGTGTAGACCCTGATTAGATGCCACATTCTGCAGCATCTGATCTGGGTCAAAAGGGTTTGCTAAGGACTGCCAATTCGAATACTTAGGATATAGACAAAGTTGAGTTTGTAGATATTACATGGAAATTGTCTTCCAATTTACATGAAATATCAAGCACAATTTTGGGGGTGGTCGGGTGGTGCGAAGGTGTCGTGTATCTTATGTCACCGGGGCGTCCAACTGATATTGGCTTACAGTTGGGCAAGGCCTGCTATCCTTGTAGCAGGTTAGGGTAGAGGGGGAATGTTTTTATTTCTTCTGTTTCTTCACTTTCATTCCTGTTCCTCTTTCTTCCCTGTTCCTCTCTTTCATCTCTTCGACTGTCTCTTCTATCACTCTTCTCCCTTTGTCTGGGAGACGACACAAAATGACCCACAAGGGTTGACGTGTCGTTAAACCCCAACACAATCAATCAAGCACAATTTTAGTTGTACATTTCAGTCCCTCAACCTTGAAGATCCTTAGGGCACCATTTAGTTGAAAAAAGGAGAATACATTAGTCGTTTGTCTATTGCTGAATTCACCCTCAGTATGGAAAGAGTTAAGATATGTCTAATGAGTATTAGTCTAAGTACAAGGATTGCAAAGTAGGTCTATGGTCTTCTCTGTGTGGAAAGGTACCCATTCATATATGCAGACAACATAGTGTACCCTGATCAATGTGTGAGCACAACCTAACCCTTGTCCTGCTGAACCTGGATTTACCCTGTTTTGCAAACAGTGTAGTCCAGATCAGTTGGCTTCTGAAGAAGCCAACTGATCTGGATCTGCACTGTTTGCCATCAAGTATGCGAATTTATAGCAACAACCTGGATCAAGTAACCCCATTGGCTGAAAATTAGAAGTGAGCGTGGCATCTTAATTTATTCAGCAGGACAAGGGTTAATACTTTCTGTATACAGTTCAAATAATCAGGGCCCAGTTGTTCAAAGCTAACGACGTCGTTAGTTAACGATTCGTTAAAATTTACATTGAGTGATACGCAAATATGCTGAAATTTTTTGCTGAAAAAATGTGAGTAGCTTTTGCAGTGCAAAAGCTACTCACATTTTTTCAGCAAAAAATTTCAGAATATTGTACATTGAATCCGCTAAAACAGTTAACGAAATGACCCTTAACGAGCTCGTTAAGCTAACGACGCTTTGAAAAACTGGGCCCTGTATTATATGTTAGCATGATACACTCTGATCAGACTATTTGCATGCACAGGCTAGTCTGTCTTTGTAGTTTGCATATTGTGTCCAGGAACCTTTCTGTGTGGGTAGGTCATTTCTTTAAACAGATTAAAAAAAGTATCAGACATTTCAGTAATTACAATGCACATAAACAGAAATTGTTTTAAATATGGGAAATATATATTAATAAAACAGTTTTAAACCTTATTTCTGGTATTCAAAGAAATACTGAAATAATTGTGCCATACCAAGTAATAAAGTATCTAAAAGTAAGTGAAAAGTAATCACAGATCAGTTTGGGCGTCTATCCAGCTTGATCAATTTCACATTCAAAATACCATTGTATTCCAGAATATATAATCCAGTGTTAGTGAGCACAGATCTACATGTGTGTAGATATGCAGGCTGATCTGGGCTTTTACTTTTCGCTAATGTAATAAGGTAACATTTCTTTTGGTGTAGCCAAGATTGAAGTTCTGATTTTTTTTTTTTTTTTTTTTTTTTTTTTCAAAAAACGATGTAGATCTTATTTTTGCAGTTCATACTCAAATGTTGTTAACCCTTGAAATGCCAAGCAAAATTTGTAGCAAATGATATTCTAGAATTTTATTTTCCAGAGAGCTTAAGATGTGATATTTTATGTGAATCATTCTGTTTGGCCGATTGATTGTGCACATGGAATTTCAAGACTGATTTTCTCTGGAAAAAAAAAAATCCGAATGATTTCTGCTATTGTGGTTGGTGCTTTAACACTTATTATGCTATGGGCAGATTCAGTAGATGATAAACTGATGATATTTTCAAAATTTTTCCTACAAATAGGATCTGACACTTCATGCAAATTGTCTCCTTATTTTTCCTAGCAAAATAAGGAGACAATTTGCATGAAGTGTCAGATCCTAAAATAAGGAGACAATTTGCATGAAGTATCAGATCCTATTTTCTTGGGAAAAAAAAAAAGAAAGAAAAATATTTCAAAATGTTGTCTGCTGAAATGTTTACCCAGCATGCAAAGTGTTAAGGTTTAAAATAAAATACATGTATATGTTGCAGCTCTTATTGTTGAAAATATCAAACAGCAAACTTCCTGAGGCTGGAACCTTGTGACCCTTTGACAAGGTATTGACTCGTACCCTCTGCACTTTGAATGTAAATTTTATTGGGAGTCCTGATATGCTCTGTTTGAGCTTGACAGGGCTACTTTGTACTGCTCTACATTTTGATGTAAACAGATTACTTTTTTGATAAGCTTTTTCCTTGCTGTAAGTGAAAATTAGCATACAGCTTTTATGAAGAAAATGACTGGCCTTGTTCAGCAAAACCGAAGAAGAAAACTCATTTATCAGCACTGGTTTAAATTTCACAGAAAAATCAGTTGTCAGCACTGTTTTAAATTTTATGGAACTTATCAGTGACTCCTACACGTGCTATTGAATTAAATGCTGACACTGAAAACCTGTAAAGGTTTAATCCTTGTCCTGCTGAACCCAGATATACACGGCCTTTGCAAACAGTGTAGATCCAGATCAGTTGGCTTCTGATCTGGATCTGCACTGTTTGCCATTCAGTATGTGAATTTACATCAACAATCTGGATCAAGTAATCTGATTGGGTAAAAATTTGAAAAGGGCGTGGCATTTTAATTTATTCAGCAGGACAGGGGTTTAATTTGGAATAGAAAAGTAAGTTATTTGATGGAAGCAACATTTATTCACATGCTTTAAAAAGAAAAAAGAGAGAAAAAAGGTAACTGATATACAGTATTTTCTAAGCTTGACAAGTATTTATAGTTTATTTTCAGGGTGTTCCGAGTCAGTACTAAATGTCATGGTGTCTAAGGGTTCTAAACCTAAGAAGTAGCTGAAATATAACTGTGAAAATGTAATTTTAATCATGACAAAAAAAAGTAATAAAAGTCACCAAAACAGCTAATGTGTTGAGATTTCATAATGATATGAAGCAGAGTTGTTGTAGAATGGACTTATAGGTTTGTGAACAGTATTGTAGTATCAGGAGGACTTGTTTTTATCATGTCAATCTGTCTGTCAGTCCTTATCTGCTGTTCTTCATGACTAGCTCATGATGTATTGAGGAGCTACAGAAGGGACCAACACAAAGTGTAGTTATACATTTTTAGCTCACCTGAGCTATGCTCAGGATGAGCTACCCGGTATAGTGATCACTTTTTGTCCGTCTGTCTGTCCATGTGGCTGTTTACATTTTCAAACAACTCCTCTGAAGCCGCTGAGCCATTTTTGCTCAGATTTTGTATGGAGCCTCCTTAGGTTGGGGGAATGAATGATTGCTAAATGGTCATGTTCCGTTGACCAGGATGGCCGCCATGTTCATATATGGTAAAAACTTTAAAATCTTCTTCTCCAGAACCGAGGATGCCTTGGGGCTGAATCTTTGCACAAATTATCAGGGATGGGAGGTCTACCAAAGTTGCTAAAGTAATGGTTGTACATTGACATTTGACCTTTTTACGGTGAGGTCAAGTTTGCTTCCCAGTACATTTGTATGGGCACCATACATTTGTAGGTGAAAAATGTTGAGAATTTCAAACCACTTCTCTGAAGCCTCTGGGCCATTGTTGCTCAAATTTCATATGGAGCCTCCTTGGGGCAGGGGAATGAAAGATTGCTAAAATGGTCATGGTCAGTTGACCAAGATGGCCACCCTGCCTATATATGGTAAAAAACCTTTAAAAATCTTCTCCAGAACAGAGAATGCCTTGAGGCTGAATCTTTGCACAAATCATCGGGGATTGGAGGTCTACCAAAGTTGCTAAAATGATGGTCCATTGTCGTTTGACATTTTTAATGGCAAGGTCAAGTTTGCTTCCGTATGCATTTGTATGGGCCTCATACATTTGTATGGAAAAAATGTTGATGATTTCAAATGACCTCCTTTGAAGCCTCTAGGCCAATGTTGCTCAAATTTCATGTGGAACCTCTTTGGGGCTGGGGAATGAAAGATTGCTAAAATGGGCATGGTCCATTGACCAAGATGGCTGCAATGCCCATATATGGTAAAACCTTAAAAAATCGTCTTCCTCGGAACCAAATAAACCCTGGGGCCTAATATTTGCACAAATCATTGGGGATAGGAGATCTGCCAAAATTGCAAAAATGATGGTCCTACGTTGACATTTGACCTTTTTACAGCAAGGTCAAATTTGCTTCCCCATGCATTTGTATGGGCCCTATACATTTATTTGGGAAAAATGTTGAGAATTCGTATTTTGGACATCTCATCTATAATCCAGTTGAATCAAAATTTGATGAGCATTAGGGCTCTAAGTAGACACAAATTAGCTAAATGAGCCGATAGAAAATCCAAGATGGCTGCCACTGCTGCCATTTTAAAAATCATTTTTCGACATCTCTTCCCAAACCTTCAGTTGCCTTGAGCCGAAACTTGCTCTGTAGCAACAGGATGACTTCTGGATCGAAACGAGCTAAAAATGTGTTGATTGGAAATCCAAGATGGCCGCAATGGTTCCGCTCCATTGAACAAGATGGCCACCAGAGCTAAAAATAGAAAATCTTCAAACGACATCTCGTACTTGGCCAATAGCCTGATTTCAAAATATTTGAACAGAAGTGTTCCTCCAATGGCCCTCTACCAAAATTGCTAAAATAGTTCTGCTTGGCTGAACAGAATGGCGGCCAGAACTAAAAATAGAAAAACCTTTAAATGTCATCTCTTCTGCAGCCAGTGTCCCGATTTCAAAGTCATTTCACAGAAGTGTTCCCCTTATGGCCCTTTACCAAAATTGCTAAAAAAGTTCAGCGTGGCTGAACTAAATGGCCGCCAGAGCTAAAAATAGTAAAAAAACTTTAAACGACGTCTTGCCCAGTAGAGTTTGCAAATGCAAAAGCTACTCACATTTTTCAGCAAAAATATTAGTGTATGATCAAAGTTTTAATGACATTGTTAGTTTTGAACAACAGGCCTATCCTTCACAATAGACACTTGACACTGATAGTTTCTTTGACCACATTTAGTTAACCATCTGAAATGAGTTAAAGACCCTGATAAATGTTATTATTTTCATGCCATGGGGATACAGTTTTTATGCTGCCCAAAGGGAGAGCATATAGTCGCCTCTTTGTCTGTCCGTCTAATTGTTCATCCGTCCATCAGTCTGTCACTTTTGAACGGAGCATATCTCTAAAAGTATTGTAGATAATTTAATGAAACTTGATACATCGATAGAGGGCCAAGAGGGAAATTGCAGAATGCAAGAACCATACATAACCCTGTCATCAGTATTTATGCCCCCAACTTTGAAGAAGTAGGAGGGGCATATTGCTTCTGGGACATTTGTGCGTGTGTGCATCCTGGGGTTTTGAAAATTCATATATGGATTCTTCATGAAAAAATAGCTGACACATATATTTTTCCCATCAAGATTATGCCCCTTTCCTGAGTTATGGCCCTTTGAAAAAATATGAATGAAATCTTGTCAGGAAGATATATCAAAAGCTATTGAAGCTAGAGCCTTGAAACCTGGTGAATAGATTGGTATTGATGAGTAGATGACCTGATTAACTTTTTTAAATAAATTCTGAAAAATACTTAATACTCTATGGCCCTTTGCAACTTTGGGCATTATTACATTGCACATTTTTTGATGCATAACATAAGTTTTGAACTGTGCATGCTAGGGTTTAGAAATTTCATATATAGTTTCACAGCTATTTTTTTTTTTTTTTTTTTTTATCTTATCAGGATTATTCCCCTTTCTGAGTTATGGCCCTTTGAAAAAATATGCATAGAATCTTGTCAGTAAACTATCACAATAACTTTTGAAGCTAGAGCCTTGAAATTTGAGGAATAGGCCGGTAGCGATGAGTAGATAACCTGATTAACTTTTAAATAAATTCTGAAAAGTACTTTTTGAGTTCAGGCCCTTTATCATTTTGGGCATTTTCACATTGCACACTTTTTGATGCATAGCATAAGTTTTGAACTGTGCATGCTAGGGTTTTGAAATTTCATATTTAGATTTCTCATGAACTATAGCTGACACATATTTTTTTCTTATCAGGATTAGGCCCCTTTCCTGAGTTTTGGCCCTTTGAAAAAATATGGATGAAGTCTTGTCAGCAAAATATCTAAAAAACTATTGAAGCTAGAGCCTTGAAATTTAAGGAATAGATTGGTAGCGATGAGTAGATGACCTGATTAACTTTTGAATAAACTCTGAAAGGTACTTCTTGAGATATGGCCCTTTGTCATTTTGGGCATTTTTACATTGCACACTTTTTAGCTCACCTGAGCTATGCTCAGGATGAGCTATTGTGATCACTTTTCTTCCGTCCGTGCATCCGTCCGTGCGTCCGTTAACATTTTCAAACGATTTCTCTGAAGCCGCTGAGCCAATTTTGCTCAAATTTCATATGGAGCTTCCTTAGGGTGGGGGAAGGAAAGATTGCTAAAATAGTCGCGGTCCGTCGTCTAAGGTGGCCGCCATGCCCATATATGGTAAAAACCTTTAAAAATCTTCTCCATAACCAAGGATGCCTTGGAGCTGAATCTTTGCATGAATCATCGGGGACAGGAGATCAACCAAAGTTGCTAAAAGAATTGTTGTACGTTGACGTTTGACCTTTTTACGGCAAGGTCAAGTTCGCTTCCCTATGCATTTGTATGAGCCCTATACATTTGAATGGGAAAATTGTTGAGTATTTCAAAGGACTTCTCCTCTGAAGCCTCTAATCCAATTTTGTTCAAATTTCATACGGAGCCACCTTAGGATGGGGAAACAAAAGATTGCTAAAATTTTCGCAGTCCGTTGACCAAGATGGCCGCCATGCCATTATATATGGTACAAACCTTTAAAAATCTTCTCCAGAACCGAGAATGCCTTGGGGCTAAATCTTTGCACAAATCATTGGGGACGAGAGGTCTACCAAAGTTGCTAAAAGAATTGTCGTACGTTGACATTTGACCTTTTTACGGCAAGGTCAAGTTTGCTTCCCTATGCATTTGTATGAGCCCCAAACATTTGAATAGGAAAATTGTTGAGAATTTTAAATTACTTCTTCTCTGAAGCCAGTGAGCCAAATTTGCTCAAATTTCATATTGAGCCTTCTTAAGCCGGGGGAACGAAAGATTGCTAAAATGGTCGTGGTTCATTGACCAAGATGGCCGCCATGCCCATATATGGTAAAAACCTTTAAAAATCTTCTCAAGAACTGAAGATGCCTTGGGGCTGAATCATCAGGGACAGGAGATCTACCAAAGTTGCTAAAAAGATTGTCGTATGTTGACATTTGACCTTTTTATGGCAAGGTCAAGTTTGCTTCCCTATACATTTATATGAGCCCCATAACATTTGTATGGGAAAATTATTGAGAATTTCTGAGGACTTCTCCTTTGAAGCCACTAGGCCAAATTTGCTCAAATTTTTTAGCTCACCTGAGCAGGAAGTGCTGATGGTGAGCTATTGTGGGCAGTCAATGTCCGTCGTCCGTCATGGGTCATGCGGCGTGTGTCATGCGGCTTCAACAATTGATTTAAAAGCCTACTCCCATGCCCCTGTGCCAATTGACTCGATACTTGGTAGGAAGCATCAGGGTGACTTGTAGATCAAAAATAGCTAAAATAGTTCCAATCGGAAATCCAAGATGGCCGCCATGGCTGCCATCTTGAAAATCTATTTTTTGCTTCTCCTGAACCGAAAGGCCAATTGACTCCAAACTTGCTAGGAAGCATCAGGATGACTTGTAGATCAAATGTAGCTAAAATTGTGTCGGTCGGAAATCCAAAATGGCCGCCATGGCAGCTATCTTGAAAATCTATTTTTTGCTTCTACTCCTAAACCCAAAAGCCAATTGACTCCAAACTGTTTAGGAAGCATTGGGGTGACTTATAGATCAAAAATAGCTAAAATTGTTCTGATTGGAAATCCAAGATGGCCGCCATGGCGGCCATCTTGAAAATCTATTTTTCGCTTCTGAACCGAAAGGCTAGTTGACTCCAGACTTGCTAGGAAGCATCCGGATGACTTGTAGATCAAAAATAGCTAAAATCATGCCAATCGGAAATCCAAGATGGCCGCCATGACAGCCATCTTGAAAATCTATTGTTTGCTTCTTCTCCTAAACCTAAAAGTCAATTGACTCGAAACTTAGTAGGAAGCGTCAGGGTGACTTGTAGATCAAAAATAGCTATAATCGTTCCAATCGGAAATCCAAGATGACAGCCATCTTGAAAATTTATTTTTCGCTTCTTCTAGTGCACCGAAATGCCAGTTGACTGAAAAGTTTGAAGGAGGCATTGGGGGTGACTTGTTTTACTTGTGACGTTTTGAAAATTTCAGCATTTTAACCTTGTAAGCAAGATATTTCAAAAACTGTTTAAGCCATTGCCTTGTCATAAAAGTATTGGTAAAATGTTGCATGCCATCTGCGTATCTGCAGTGGCGGTTTCACTCAGGTGAGCGAGTTGTGGCCCGTGGGCCTCTTGTTTATGCTAAGCATAAGTTTTGAACTCTGCGCGCTAGGGTTTTGAAATTTCATGTTTGGATTCTTCATGAAAAAATAGCTGACACATATTTTTTTTCTTATCTCCTGAGTTATGGCCTTTTGAAAAAATATGGATGGAATCTTGTCAGCAAAATATCTCAAAAACTATTGAAGCTAGAGCCTTGAAATTTAAGGAATAGATAGGTAGCGATGAGTAGATGACCTGATTAACTTTTGAATAAAATCCTGAAAAGTACTTGAGTTATGGCCCTTTGTCATTTTGGGCATTTTTACATTGCACACTTTTTGATGCATAGCATAAGTTTTGAAATGTGCATGCTAGTTTGAAATTTCATAAATGGATTCCTCATTAAAAAATAGGTGACCCATATTTTTTGTTTATCAGAATTATCTCCCATTTTAGAGTTATTTCCCTTTAAATAAAATAACATTGAAATCTCGTATATTTGCACTGTTGTTACCGTCATGGCCAAGCTGTGTTGGAATCGAGCAGTGTTAGAGTCCGGCAGTTGGGGGCATAGTGTTTTACAAACACTAGCTCTAGTTACTTCCATTCTTAATTTTTGCAGTAAAAAGCTTGTCCGGAGCATATCTCTGAAAGTATAGAAGGGAATTAAATAAAACTTGATTCATTGATAGACGGCCATCAGAGGAATTGCAAGAACCATAACACTATTACAAGTAATTTCAGAGTTATTTCCCTTTCTAATTTTTTGCAATAGTAAGCTTGTCTGGAGCATATCTCTGAAAGTATTGAAGGTAAGTAAATGAAACTTGATACAGTGATAGAGATCCATGACAGGAATTGCAGAATGCAAGAACCATGACCCTGTCACCAGTATTTACTGAGTTACTTTCCTTCTTAATTTTTGCAATAAAAAGCTTGTCTGGAGCATATCTCTGAAAGTATAGAAGGGAATTAAATGAAACTTGATACATGGATAGACGGCCATCAGGGGAAGTGCAGAGTGCAAGAACAGTAACTCTATCACAAGTAATTACAGAATTATTTCCCTTTCTAATTATTGCAATAGTAAGCTTGTCTGGAGCATATCTCTAAAAGTATTGAAGATAAATAAATGAAACTTGATACACTGATAGAGGGCCATGAATGGAATTGCAGAATGCAAGAACCATAACCCTGTCACCAGTATTTATGGAGGTACTTCCCATCGTAATTTTTTAAATAAAAAGCTCGTCCAGAGCATATCTCTGAAAGTATAGAAGGGAATTAAATGAAACTTGATACATTGATAGATGGCCATCAGAAGAAGTGCAGAGTGCAGGCAAAGGTGCCTGACCATCTGTCTGTCTGGCCATCTGCCTGTCTGGAGTTATCTCCCTTACTTATACTCTAGATGCATGTGTTATTTTTTTTTTTCATGATTTTTACATTCTTTGTTGAAAATACTTACTAGGGAACACAAAACTGACTTTCTTAGTCTTATGGTTTAAGAGTTACAGGCCTTGCAGGGAAAGGGCCTTACATTTCTCCTTATTTTTGCATTCTTTGTTGAAAATCACTTACTAGGGAACACAAAACTGAGTTTCTTAGTCTTATGGTTAAGAGTTACAGGTCTTGCAGGCAAAGGGCCTTATATTTCTCATTATTTTTTTATTCTTTGTTGAAAATCACTTACTACAGAACACAAAATTGAGTTTCTTAGTCTCATGGTTTAAGAGTTACTGACCTTGCAGGCAAAGGGCCTTATATTTCTCATTAATTTTGGATTCTTCGTTAACTAGAAATGTGTCAAAGTACACAGATCCCCCTGCATTGACGTAGGCTAATTTTGCACGGTTTTATAGAGGTACCCAAAGCGGGAGCATCCATGTACTGTGGACACATTTCTATTTTTTTTTTTTTTTTTTTTTTTGTACATTTTACAAGTTGTCAAATAGATCAAGTTGTCATTGGGCCTTCTGATGCCCAGGCCACTAGCACCTACAGTGCTTTGATTGCAATAATAAGCTTGTCCATAGCATATCTCTTAAAGTATTTTACTCTTTCACTAACATAATCTTCCCACTACTGCACATCTTCGAGGAGCTTTCTTTGGTTTCACTGATGCTCTTGTCATCACTTTGTCCATCCATGTAAATGTAGATGTCCATGCATCCAACATCAGTTAACTTTTGTGCTAAAGTTTTTCTTTCTTTGTATTGCTTATATTTCTGAAACTCTTTACTTAAAGACTTGAAATTGGTGATATGTGGTTAGTATTACTCCTGAATTGAAACAGGCTAGTTGGCATCTTGCTGCTGCAGTCAGAAGGTTAAGGTCACAAACCCAGAACTTTTTAACCCTTGTCCTGCTGAATAAATTAAGATGTCACACCCACTTCCAGTTTTTAGCCATTCAGATTACTTGATCTGCATTGTTAATATAAATTCATATACTTAATGGCAAACAGTGCAGATCCAGATCAGTTGGCTTCTTCAGAAGCCAACTGATCTGGATCTTCACTGTTTGCAAAGGCAGGGTATATCTGGGTTCAGCAGGGCAAGGGTTAACATTTCATGAAAGTATTTCGAATTCTTTGCTTTACTTCTATCTCTGAAAGTCTTCACTTGAAGTTATTGGTATTGATTATAATGTTACTACAGGATGGGCACAGATCAGTTGACACCTTGTTGCTGCTGCCGCTGGCCTATGACTTAGAAATTTTATATTAGCTTTGTCAGTAGTGCTAGGTTGTCTGGTGGTACGTGACCTGGTTTCTGCCCAGGAGAAATGTGGTTAGGTAAACTGACTGGCTTGACATGAACATATTCCAATTCCAAACTGACCTAGTTACTTGCTCCAACAGGTAGTTCTTGTCTCCAACTTAGCATCTTGACCTATTCTATAATCTTAGTAAGTATAATAAAAAGTATTCATAGGGCTATTCAAGATAGATCCCAGACATGAATTTATACTACATAAAGCAAGATAATTGAAAATGGGAGATGGGCAGAGTTGCCATTCTAGTACGAAGGTTTGCAATAAGTTTTTGATGAGATGCCACAGTATTATCCTAGATATGAACTGAGACTTTCGCCTGTAAGTTTCTGAAATGGGCTCATCCATCTCTGAATTTGGACACATCCATTGTTGCAAATAGGGATGTAGTAAAACATTAACCCTTGTCATGCTGAATAAATTAAGATGCCCCGCCCACTTCTAATTTTCAGCCAATCAGATTACTTGATCCAGTTTGTTGATACAAATTCACATACTGAATGGCAAACAGTGCAGATCCAGATCAGTTGGCTTCTTCAGAAGGATCTACACTGTTTGCAAAGACAGGATATATTGGGATTCTGCAGGACAAGAGTTAATTAATAATAGAATGACAGTGTTGATCCATCTGGATTTGCACTGCTTGCAAAGGTAGCTGTATTGGTCTGCAGGGATGAAAGGTTTTAAACACTTCACCACCTCAATCCTGTTTTCAGTAGCTAACAATATCCATTTCATGCAAACTAATTTTCAAAATGACTGGTCAAAAAAGTTTGATTTGTATGTTACCATTTTACATGTCACCTTGTAACGTGGCCTGAAATTCATTTCTGTATAAAATGCCGCAACTTGGGTAGGTACGGATGAAAATAGATATTTAATGAATTGTATGATGTTTATGGACATCAGTTCTTTTCTATGTGGGCAGTATTTAGATTGGTCAAAGCTTTTAAAGCTGGGAAATTGTCAAAGGTGACACATGCTTGGTAGACCTACTATCTCCTATTACCAAGGCAAACATCTCTGCTGTTAATGCTGTGGTGAATCAGAATCTTGATTGTTGGTGAAAGATATTATCAGTGTATGTATCAGTCATTTGAAACTCCAGTCCCAATGGGGCGGGATAGCAGGGCTCAAGTGCCATGTTTTAACCTCTGATGAATCCTGGCAGTGCTGTAGATGTGCCTGGGTTTAAAATTCCCATAACAATAGCTGAGCATTTAGCTGGAATTTACCAGGACCTATTACAGTGTAACCGCACTAGAACAGAAATTTCATTTGTAATGGCATACAAGAGCCAAAAGTAATTGAAGAACATTGCACTATTGCCATAGGTAAGAAAGTTTATCTAAATGATCCCATTCACTTAATGTTCTTCATTTTTGACAACCGCTGTGATGAGAGGGGCTTTTAGAAGGGATTTTATAAATATGGCCCTGCAGTGCAGGGCCTTTAGCAGGGCTTTGCAAGATGGAAAGTTAAAAGCCCCACTATTCCCCAGCCCTGTAGGGTCTTGGACAACAAATGACTAGTGCATTTGTGCAAAATGTCAATAACTCAATTAAAATATATAAGAAGACGTTGACTTTTGTGCTTGGTTGATGATATAGCCATTAGTACTGGCATATTGGAAAGCAGTTTGCAAATGATTCTGAGAAAAAAAAACCACAAAAACTGTAATATGTTATTTCTAAATTGCTAACAGGTGACAAACTTAGTGCATGTTTGAGCTACAGGGAAGGGCTGATAATGGAAATGAAAAGATCAAGCATGCCTATGTATTGCTAAGAGAACTGTCAGTACCAAGAAAATATTGTACACCTTTTTCTTTAATTCTAGCACTCCAGTTGATTAAGTGCCTTGTCCATCTGGTCACAGAGTCACAGGATGCTTCTATAAGAAGAAAGTGAAAAGGTTTTACAATAAAAAGCATTCAAGCAAATGGTTGATGACAACTCCACTCACAGGATGTTAATGCTTTCTTAATTTCTTGGTATCTGAAATTGTGGGTGCTGTAAATTATCTGCCTTACCAGACCTGAATTCGTGAAAATGCTTTCTGGGAAGAAATATAAGTCCAGGAGTTCTTGGCAGTGCCTCCGACATATCAGAAGACTAACTGCATTCCACGACTGGATAAAAAGTTGCAAAAACTGTTTCCATAAAGAGGTCTACTTTTAAAGTGAATTTTGAGAAAATGCTTTGCTTCAGAATTCAGCTGCACTGACAAGACATTTTCCAGGACCCTTGTATACAAACTGGGTAGACTTCACATCCCCGCTGTTATATGCAAAAAGTTTACCATCAAAGTTTGTTACTGAAGGCAGCTTCATAAGGAATTTGATAAAAATTGGCCAAGCATCTTTTGGAAATGTGGATGAAAGACAGGCAGTGATCACAATAGCTCAACCTCAGCTCAGGTAAGCTAAAAATAACATCAACAATAAAAAAGTTTCCGGCAACAGAAAAGCTTTCCAGTTTTTGAAGTCACTGTTCATAAATCAATTACAACTTAGTGTATTCAGATGAGATGCACCTGAGCGCAGTGTTGACCTTAATCACATCAACAGGTAGTTAGATTGATTTCTTCAGAATGGGGTCTACTCTCCTTTTTCAAAAGGGGAAAAGGGGTGGTCGGGTGTGGCAAAGATGTCGTGTGTCTTACGTCACTGGGGTGTCCAAAATTAATGATATTGGCTTACAGTTGGGTAAGGCCTGCTATCCTTGTAACAGGTAAGGGTAGAGAGGGAATGTTTTTATTCTGTTTCTTCACTTTCATTCCTGTTCCTCTTTACTCCCTGTCCCTCTCATCTCCTCTACTATCTCTTTTCTCCCATTCTCTGGGAGACGACACAAAATGATACACAAGGGTTGATGTGTCGTTAAACACCAACACAATCAAAATCAGAAGGGGAAAAGCCATTCAGATAGTTGACTCCCATGAACTAGAATTTCGAGAATGGTATGCGTCACCTACTTTAAGTGCCAACTATTTGATATGAAAAAACAAAAAAAAAAAATCACTATTTGTCCTATTTAATAATCACTCCTATTCCTTGATCAGTATTTTACAATGATGATGTATTTATTCCAATGAAATCAATGCATCTGCAAAAGTTATTGAGTGGAAACCAATATCAACACTAGAAAAAGAACAAAGCAAGAGTTGTCCTTTTTGCATGTGACATTTCTACATGACCTGATATATGTCCCTACCCAACATTTTCAAATTATCTCAAACAGTACGGGCGTTATGGCCTGCACAATATTTCGGCTTCAGGGAACATAAGTGCATAATGAAAACAGAGTTGTCTCTTGCATGTGACACACCTACAGGTACTTATCTATATCTCTACCAAATATTATCAAAAATTTTCTTAGAAAGTCATTCAGGGGAGATAACCAGAAGACCAAAGCAAGATTTGTCCTTCCTGCATGGGTGATACATGTTCCTACCAATTATCTGGAATAGTATAGCCTGCAGAAGATTCTGGCTTCAGGGGACATAAGTATGTAATGAAGAAAGTGAGAGTTGTCTCTCTTGCATGTGATATGCCTACTGTCCTTATTAGCTCAACTGAGCACAAAGTGCTCATGGTGAGCTATTGTGGTCAGTCAATGGCCGTCGTCCGTTGTGCGGCGACAACAATTGCTTTAAAAAGCCTACTCCTCCTACACCCCTGGGCCAATTGACTCGATACTTGGTAGGAAGCATCAGGGTGATTAATAGCTAAAATCGTGCCGATCGGAAATCCTAGATGGCTGCCATGACCGCCATCTTGAAAATCTATTTTTCGCTTCTTCTCCTGAACCAAAAGGCCAATTGACTCCAAGCTTGCTAGGAAGCATAAGGGTGACTTGCAGATAAAAAGTAGCTAAAATTATGCCGATCGGAAATCCAAGATGGCCGCCATCTTGAAAATCTATTTTTTGCTTCTTCTCCTGAACCGAAAGGCCAATTGACTCCAAACTTGCTAGGAAGCATCGGGGGGATTTGTAGATCAAAAATAGCTAAAATCGTGCCGATCTGAAATCCAAGATGGCCACCATGGCGGCCATCTTGAAAATCTATTTTTTGCTTCTTCTCCTAAACACAAAAGCCAATTGACTCCAAACATGGTAGGAAGCATTGGGGTGACTTATAGATCAAAAATAGCTAAAATCGTTCCAATCGGAAATCCAAGATGGCCGCCATGACAGCCATCTTGAAAATCTATTTTTTGCTTCTTCTCCTGAACCGAAAGGCCAATTGACTCCAAACTTGCTAGGAAGCATCGGGGTGACTTGTTTAAGCAATCATCATGAATCTTGCTCAAAATGTTTGTCTTGATGATTTCTAGGTCAAGTTCGAAACTGGGTCACCTTGGTAAAAAACTAGGTCACCTGGCCAAATCAATGGAAAACCTTGCTATCACTCTTGCGGTCACATTTTTCAAGCAATCATGATGAATCTTGCTCAAAATGTTTGTCTTGATGATTTTTAGGTCAAGTTTGGAACTGGGTCACTTGGGGTCAAAAACTAGGTCACCTGGCCGAATCAGCTACAACTTTGTTAACACTCTAACGGTCACATTTTTGAAGCAGTCATCATGAATCTTGCTTAAAATGTTTTGTCTTGATGAGTTCTAGGTCAAGTTTGAAACTGGGTCACTTGGGATCAAAAACTAGGTCACCAGGCCAAATCAGCAGAAAACTTTGTGAAGCAATCATCATGAATCTTGCTCAAAATGTTTGTCTTGATGATTTCTAGGTCAAGTTTGAAACTGGGTCACTTGGGGTCAAAAACTAGGTCACCAGGCCAAATCAGCAGGAAACATTGTTAACGCTCTAGTGGTCACATTTTTGAAGCAATCATCATGAATCTTGCTCAAAATGTTTGTCTTGATGATTTCTAGGTCAAGTTTGAAACTGGGTCACATGGGGTAAAAAACTAGGTCACCAGGCCAAATCAGCAGGAAACTTAACACTCCAGAGGTCACATTTTTTAAACAATCATCATAAATATTGCTCAAAATGTTCGTCTTGATGATTTCTAGGTCTAGTTTAAAACTGGGTCATTTGATATCAGAAACTAGGTCACCTGGCCAAATCAAAAGAAAACCTTGTTGATGCTCTAGAGGTCACATTTTTGAAGTGATCATCATGAATCTTGCTGTTTGTCTTGACGATTTCAAGGTGATGTATATTTTTCTATCCAGTGACGGTCTCATCAGACAGTTGGTGTCAATCGACGATTCCCAGTTTGGCTTCGTCCCAGGCAGAGGCACTACAGATGCAATCTTTGTTGTCAGGCAGCTGCAAGAGAAGTATCTAGCTGCCAATAAGAGACTCTACATGGCTTTCGTAGACCTTGAGAAGGTGTTTGATCGAGTACCTCGGAAGGTCATCTGGTGGGCGCTGAGAAAACTTGGTGTGGAGGAGTGAATTGTGCGACTGGTGCAGGGGATGTATGCGAATGCATGGAGCTGTGTCTGTGTTGGTGAGGGGTACAGTGAAGAGTTTGAAGTGAAGGTTGGTGTTCACCAAGGATCAGTACTCAGCCCGCTACTCTTCATCATTGTGCTTGAAGCCTTATCATGTGAGTTCCGCTCTGGGGTCCCCTGGGATGACAGCTATGCTGACGACCTTGTTATCATCGCTGAATCGCTTGAGGAATGTGTCAGGAGGCTCTTGACTTGGAAAGAAGCAATGGAGAAGAAAGGACTGAGAGTAAATGCAGGAAAGACAAAGATCATGATCTGCGGTACGGGACTGGACCTCCTGCAGAGTTCAGGCGAGTTTCCATGCACTGTCTGTCGCACTGGAGTGGGCAGCAACAGCATCTTCTGCAATGGCTGCAAGCACTGGGTGCACAAGAAATGCAGTGGGCTCAAGAGCTTGAAAAAGGACCCTGACTACATATGTACACGGTGCCAGGGAACTGCACGCCCCTTGGATGGCAGACCACAGAAGGAAATCCAGGTCGGACCTGACAAGCTTGAGGTGGTAGCTTCCTTTTGCTACCTAGGAGAAATGCTCTCAGCAGCAGGTGGCTGTGAACTTTCAACCACAACACATGTGAAAACCGCCTGGAAGAAGTTCAAGGATCTGCTACCAGTCCTCTCTTCACGCCACCTCTCTTTCAAAACACGTGGCCGTGTGTACAGCTCTTGTGTGCGGAATGCTCCATGCCAACGAGACTTGGCCATTGACAAAGCCAAACCTCCAGCTTCTGCAGGGAAATGACAGGGCAATGATCAGACAGCCTTTGACATACAGGTTGATGGAAAGCGTGGGCTTGGGAGGCCCAAAATGACATGAAGCAGCTGATAGAGTGGGATTGCAGAGAGTGGAAGCTCTCGGCTATCAACCTTCATGATAGACATACCTGGAGATCTGGTGTGAGATCTGCCATGCGTGCAGCAAGCCAGCTATCTGGAAGGGGGCCCACTGATGTGGATGTTGCCCCTGTACCTGCACGTTAATCAAAAATCCGATTATGATATATGATGATATGAGTGACTTTCTTAAGTTTTTCCATTTAGGTCAGTTTCTCAGTAATTATTGGTCCTACAGAGTGATATTTGGTACTTGTGAAGTGTTTGTGTTTAGGTCAGTTTCTCAGTAACTATTGCTCTTACAGCCAGTGATACTTAGTACATGCATACATCTTAGCATGGCCTCTTGAGTGCAGTCATCCATATTTGACCTTGACCTTTATTTCACAGTCCATTAGAGATGCTACATTGTCTTATTTGTTAATATAATCATTTTGAATTTTGATCAGAATGTTTGCCTTGATCAGTTCTAGATCAGGTTCTCAAAGTGCTATGATGCTCAGGTGAGCATTACAGGGCCCTCATGACCCTCTTGTCTTTGCTTCTGCCAAAAATTATCAAAATACTTCAAAACATTAAGAAGTTATGGGGTGCACAAGAACTTGGCTAAGAAATTAATTCAGGTGAGATAACTAGAAAAAGAACAAAGCAAGAGTTGTCATTCTTGCATGCGACACTCCTACATATGTCCCTGCCAAATAATATCAAATTATCTGAAACAGTGTGGGAGTTATGGCCTGTACAAGATTTCAACTTCAGGGGAGATAAGTACATACTAGGAAAGTGAGAGTTGTTTGTTTGTTTGTGTTGAGGTTTTACAGCCCAGTCAACCCAGTGGGGTCATGTAGAGCACGGTCAGCTTTCCTAACCACATGTTTACTGAGCAGGCTTAGTCCTCTAAGCTGTTAACCAGTATTGTGCACATTCTTTCGCCAGAAACTGACAACTGCCCTTATTGAATCAGCAGAAGGGACTCTGAGAATGACTGTAGAAAATATTTCATGATCAATCCCACGAAAGAATGTTGCCGACCTAGGCGGGGGTTGAACCCGCAACCTCCTGATCTCCAGTCGGACGACGCATCCACCTGAGCCACCGAGGCCGACAAAGTGAGAGTTATCTCTCTTGCATGCAACATGCATACTGGTTCTCCTCTACATCCCTACCAAATATAACAAGAGGCCCACAGGCGATGGCTCACTCTCCTAAGAATACATATATATATGCACAAATCTTATGCAACATTTTTCCAATCCTGTCATTGCAACTAATGATGATGTCATTTTGAGCAGTTCTTGGTTTTAAAGAAGAATGTATTTACTATTATCATTTTTTTTACCCTACATGAGCATGACAATCAATGGAGTGTGAACATTTGAACCAACTTTCATTCCTGTTTCAACATTAGGATCAACATGAAATCTGGTGAAAATTAGCCAAGTGGTTTCAGAAGAGAAGTTGCTTAACAATATCATGATTTTAAACATGTATACAGCACAGGGGCAGGGGAAGATAACCCTCACAGAATAAAATTTTGATTGTAACTTAAAGCTCTTGCTTCTTCAATCATATATTTTAAGTTTTAGACACTTCAGGTATTTTTGTCATTGCATGTGTGTTCATTGCTCTCAAAGGTTATTCTTTTAATAATCTATTTATCTTCCCCGGAATGCAGGGACTTGCCAAGCTCTCATATTCATTGAATAAGTAAAGAAAGGATGGGAGAAGAGTTATTTCAATTGCATGTTGCCACTCCCACCTATGCTACTTGTCCTATGCATAGCTACAGATAAGAGGGGGTATCCACATAATATTTTTATTTCTCCATGAAAACATATGTTGTGGGTACTCATTAGAAGTGCCTCATCGAGGCACTTCTAATGAGTACCCACAACATATGTTTTTGTAGAGAAATTAGAGATATCAGCATTTTTCAGATGAAAAAAGCGCCTTATCTGTTGCTATGCCTATGTCTGTATACAGGACAAAAGACAAGCTCATCATGGTCTTCTTTCCCTGCTGGTGGGCAACAGGGTCTTTCTCTGCTGGCATGCAACAGGATCTTCTTTCCCTGCTGGTGTGCAAAAAGGTCTTCTTTCCCTTCTGGTGCTTAACTGGGTCTTCTTTCCCTGCTGATGCTTCACAAATTTCCTATTTGCCATGGCAACCATAAACAAATGGCCACTGGTTATGAAACACATAAACTGGGTAGGCAGTCATCAAACAATCACTACTGCCAAATATGGTTCACATCACTTTACTGGGTATGGAAAAAATGCAACAACCATTTTCCCCATTATAAGTCTGTGGGTGCTTTCTGTTGCCATGGCAACCAAACCAAGAGGCCGATCAACACAATTTTAGCTATTTTGAATTGCCCTTACCCAAGCAACATTTGTACCAAACTAGTCATACTGCTTCAGTGGTTTTGAAGTTGTCATTTAAAAAATTCCCTTTTTTTAAAATTTAAAGTTGCCATGGCAACCACAAAAATGGTCATAAAAAACACACTTTGGGTAGACAATCATTTAACCATTTTCCCATTATAAGTCTATGGGAGCTTTCTGTTGCCATGGCAACCAAACCAAGAGGCAGCTCACTGTAATTTAGCTATTTTGCATTGCCCTTATACAAGCAACATTTGCACTTAATAAGAGTCATACTGCATAAGTGGTGTTGACAGAGTTTTCATTTAAAAAATTTAAAGCTGCCATGGAAACCAAACAAAATAAAACTATAGTCATAAAACACATACACTGGATAGACAGTCATCAAATGACCATAAGTGCCAAATATGGTTCACATCACTTCACTGGTTATGGAGAAAATGTAATTTAACCATTTTCCCATTATAAGTCTATGGGAACTTTCTATTGCCATGGCAACCAAATCAAGAGGCAGATCACCATAATTTCAGCTATTTTGAATTGCCCTTACCCAAGCAACATTCTATCTAAGTGAGGGACAAATCGCTTCTATAGGTTTGGAGGAGTTGTCATTTGAAAGTGTTAATGGACAACGGGACGGACGGACGGATAAAAAGTGATCAGGTGAGCTAAAAATACCTCTTAGGGTATCGAAGTTATGGAGCACACAAGGATGTGTCTACATACTTAACCCAACAATAAAAACTAAGTTGAAAAAGGGCCATAACTCGGCCAAACTTTTGCAGATGTTTACCAATATCGATCTTGAATTGTATGACAATGATATACCCTTCTGCAAACTTCTGATAAAATACATGCATCCCTTCAGAACTTACTGAATGGAAACCAACATTTTAACCTACCAATAAAAAGTAAGTTCAAAAAGAGCCATAACTCAGCCAAAATTTTGCGAATGGTTACCAATATCAAACTTGACCTGTATTTTACAATGATACAAACTTTTGCAAACTTTGAATGAAATCAATGCATCCCTTCAAATGTTATTGAGCAGAAACGAAAAATGTGACGCTGATGACGAGGACAGACAACATAATCCATGCCCCTTAAATACAGGTACAAAATTAAAACTATCAGTGGATATAATATACTCAACAAAGTAATTAAAGGTCACCATTTCAGTTCCCCTTTGATTAACATTCAAATGCAACTCTTCAGTTGTTAAAATTATTCTGTGAGCAATACTGCTATTTGCAAGCCAATTTCAATAAGCTCAGCATGGTAGCAATATGTTCAGCTACCAAAGTGCCAATGGTGTTAACATTGTCAGCCTTGAGAAAAATGGGAATTTCTGAAAAATGACTTTTTACCCCAAGATGATGTGTTTTTTTTTTGCAGGATATCTGAAATTTTCTATTTTTAGTCAAAACAATAATTTACCCCAAACACAATCTTGCAATTCCACTTTCTTAGTGGTAAAAGACACACAGATATGGCCAGAAAAAGAGGTCAAACCTTTAAAAAGCTAAAATTGCCTCAATGGTTCCCCATAGACTGTGAATAATCTAGAGTGTACCTGTAGGAAAATGTGAGTTTCTTGACCGAAATTAAAGCTTTCTCTATGATTTATTCACAGTTTGAAGTCAACACATTACTTGTCATGTTCAAATGTCAATTTTCCAATTTTTAGGTAAAAATTAGCATTTTTTATGAATTTTAAAATGAAAATTTTCATTTCAAAATTTGTTGTTGGAAGCACTCCTTTTCAGGTTGGAAACACTCCTTTTCAGGTTCCACTTTAAGAAACAATCAACAATATTTCAATATCTTCTGTGGTTTTGCCCATAGACGATTAAAGTTTGCATATATGGAAAATTGCTCTCAATGACCCATGAATTATTTTGTTGAGTATATTTATGAACAATGTTTCAACAGACTTTCTTAGTAATGTAAATTTGGAAGCCAATGAGTTTCAGCAGCAGTCAAAAATGTATCAAGAGTCATGCAGCAGTCAAAAATGTATCAAGGGTCATGATGCATCTCAAGATTTTCATTTGAGTGGAGTTTTATAACCCAGTCAACACATTAAGGTCATGTCGAGCCAGTCATTTAACCTACTTGCTTTTATCCTGGGCAGGCTTAGTCCTTCAAGCTATTAACAAAATTCGAGGGTTGAGCGCAAGACTGTCATAACTTAAACATATTTTTGAAACCCTTGTTTAGGGGCAACTTTGACCCCTTTGTAAACAATGCAAATTTAGGTGGCATTGCTCATATGAGCAATGGCTCCTAAATTTTCATTGTTTACAGAAAGAAATGTTGCAATCTTCATAATGCCTTTATGGTGAGGAGTTGGTGGTTGGGTGGTGCGAAGGTGTCATGTATCTTTTGTCACCCGGGGCGTCCAGCTGATATTGGCTTATAGTTGGGCAAGGCCTGCTATCCTTGTAGCAGGTAAGGGTAGGGAGGTGATGTTTTTATTTCTTCTGTTTCTTCACTTTCATTCCTGTTTTTCTTTCTTCCCTGTCCCTCCCTTTCATCTCTTCTGCTATCTCTTCGGTCTCTTTTCTCCCTTTCTCTGGGAGACGACACAAAATGACCCACAAGGGTTGACATGTCGTTAAACCTCAACTCAATCAATCAATTTATGGTGAGGAGATTAAGTTTGGGGAAAAACAACCATCTGACACTACAGTCTTGTGCTCAACCCTCAAAATACTTTGTGCACATACTTCTTGATTCAGCAAAAGGCGGGGAATAACAGTAGAAATTATTTCATGATCAATCTTCAAAAACATGTGGCAGAGCTGGGATTCAAACTTTATCCCAACTGTACCATGGAGTCAGGCTGAAGCAGCTCTTGTAACCAACGTAATCTTTCAGATTAAAACATAGATGAGGCTGCATCAGTGACAAGTCTGCACATCTGGAGTTACCAAGTGAGAATCCTCTGGGCAGTAAAACAAAAGCTAAACATACATAGATCAAAATAATTTATTTGCACATATCCCTAAAGAATAAAACAGGAAAATTAGTTTTATAATTTAAACATACATTCAACAAAGGATCAAACCTCACCATTAGAAAATTGGTCTCCGGGAATATGTAAACTGGGAAGGTGTTGATCAGTCATAGCTCCAGATAAGACACTTTTTCAACCCAAAATGTGAATGTATTTCTTATTTTCCATAAAAACAGGTTGTGGGTACTTATTAGAAGTGCCCTGTTTTCTTATTTGTCCAGGAACATATATGTTCTGGGAACACATTAGAAGTGCCTCATTGAGGCACTTCTAATGTGTTCCCAGAACATATTTTTGTGGACAAATACAATATTATCTGCATATCCTTATCTGGGGCTATGGGTCTGCCTACCCATCTGTAATCTGTTGAAGGGTTTCACATGTCGTATGAACTACATCAAGTGAAAATTGTCTGAGCATTATGCAAAATGTAGACCTAGATCATCCTGCATGTCATGGCCTTTGTTTTCAGTCCATACATTCTATGGGAGCCAAAATTTCTGTATGCAGACAGCCAAGACCCTAATCAGACTCATAAATGCAAAGGGTAATCTAGGTCTGCACTGCCCATGTATGCAGATAAGTACAATTTTGTTTGGTAAAACACTGTCCGCAGCATAAAAATTTTGGGGTTAGTTGGGAAGGGCGTGTTTGCAAATTTAATTTTGACACATTCATATTTTCAGAGGTATGCACACTACATACATTTATGTGAAATTGAGTATTGGCTGGGTTTTATTTTTGCAAGTTTTGCCTAGATCATCAATAGTACCAAAATAAAGTGACTGCCAAATATAAATGTTTTACAGTATAAATACTGAATGAGATGGTCAACAGACAGTGAAGCCCTATGAAAAAGACTGGGGCTAATTTATGCTTTCCTATTAACCCTAGTCCTGCTGAACCTGGATATACCCTGCCTTTGCAAACAGAGTAGATCTAAAGAAGCCAACTGATCTGGATCTGCACTGTTTGCCATCAAGTATATGAATTTATAGCAATAAGCCGAACCAAGTAATCTGATGGCTGAAAATTAGAAGTAGGTGTGGCATCTTAATTTATTCAGCAGGACAAGAGTTAAAATGTCAGAAGATACTCATGATATGAATCATACTGTCTTTCATATCAAAGTATCTTTATGGGCATTATTACTCAAAACGATTCTTTTTTTTTTCTGTTAGTAGTATTAAAATATTAATAAAAAACATAATTTTCTCCATTATTTTAACGACACTATCTACAGTGAAACTAAACCATCAAACCATATTTACATTAAAACAAATATACTTATTTTAATATTAATTTAAAATTTCACAATATGCTTAAATGCACACATAGTCTCAGTCTTGATATTACAATGGCTAGTTTAAGAACTAAATGAGAGAACACCCAAATTTTTATGCTTAGTATGCTGGGTAACAGCACACATTTTGAAATATTTTTCTTATTTTACCAGAAAAAAAGGCCTTGGTATTTCAGGCAAATTCTCTCAATTTGCATGAAATATCAATGCCTTTTTTTCTGGGAAAAGGAAGAAAAATACTGTCAATGTGTCTGCTGAATTAGCCAAGAGAGTAGTAATGTTAATATATTAAACTCTTACAGTACACATAATAAAAAACAAAAACAAAAAAAAAAAAAAAAAAAAAACAGCTTCCAATGTTGGTCAAGTCAAAAGCTCAGTGGAAGACTGCCAAAGTCAAACAGTGATGAGGGGTGGGGTTTTCGGGGAGATGGAAGGAGGGGGCATTATTCAGTATATCTTCTTCCAGAACTTAATTGAGTGATTTATACTGCAACACAACATAGCATCCTGAATATCAAATGTCCATTTCTGAACAGTTCTGTTTTCCAAAATCATGATAATAAGATGGCATATGAACTAAAGATTAGAAGTATTGATAAAGAAAGCAGACACAACTCTGACAGCTGTTTATGGAAGAGGTTGAAATTTTATAGAAATATCTGGAATAGACTCAAAACTTTATCAGGTAATTGAGAGCTTGACCTCCTACTCCTTCACAAAAAAATATACATTCAATATCAAATATTAATATCTTAGTTCAATTGAGTTTTTTTTTTTTTTTTTTTTTCTGAAATCATGAAAACAAAAGTGTATTTTACCAAGTTCTGTTCTATAAGAAGAAATAAATTTGAAATATATATAGAGTATTTCTCTTAAAGGCACATGTACGAGATGTGTTCCAAACGTAATGTCACATGCATCAGTTCTCCTATACTGCAAATGTTCTTATCATTTTAACTTGGTCTGCCCTTCAAAATACTCTCCGTCAGCTTAAATACACCTTTTTAGCTGGTCAATCCACTGTTGGAAGCATTGTTCATACTCTTCTATGGGAGCACCTAATAACAGATACTGATAAACAGCAGATCCAAGGGCATTTCTCAGTTTGTATCTCTTTCCAGACAGATGATATTAAAGTTTGGGAAACAGAAAATAGTCACAGGGGGCCAGGTCCGGTGAAAACGCAGGGTGTGGAAGGATGACCTTCTCCGACTCCAAATACTCGGTCACAATGCGTGCCTTGTGAGCGGGTGCATTATTATGCAAAAGTCGGAGGTACTTCAGTCCTGTTTTGGGGCAGCGACTTTTGAAGTAGTTCTTCAGTTTTTTTTATAGAATTTTCCTGTGACCATACTACCTTTTGGCACTGGAATTTGAATGATTGGACCCTTATGAGTGAAAAAAAATCACATACAAAACCTTCTTCATTGTTCTTATTTGTTTGGCAATACTTGGATGTCTCACATTTTTGGTGGCCCAATTCACTTAGAACACTTCCGCTTGGGTTCAAAATAATAAACACTGGTCTCATCACCAGTAACCATATTGTCAAAAACCATTTTGCTGTATTTCGGGTACAGGTTCAGAAGTGTTTTTACCATTGTTACATGGGTCCTCTATTGTTCATCTGTTAACAAATGGGGTATCCATCTAGTATTTATTTTTCTAAGTTTTAGGTGTTTTTTCAAGTTTGTCATTTTTGCCCACTACAATATGGTGAATCAGCCATCCATTTTTAGCATATTGCGGATTTTTTCAATGTTATCTTTCAGGTGATTCTAACAAATATTCAAAACATATGTTCTATGAGAGGAAATAAGAACAAAACAAGATCCTTCTTACATATCAATCTGCTCATTTAGTATTTTGTACAACAGCAAATTCGTTTTAATGGCAATGTCTTTAGGACCAAATGCTGTCGTTGTAACGAGGGCCCACTGTATAATCTAATGGAAAGGAGAATATAACTTAAGACCCTACAGGTGAAAATATAGACAAAATACAAACAAGTTTATTTCTGAACATAGGCCATGCTGGGCCTTGAGCACTTCATGGAACATATAGACAAATATGGCAGATAAATTATCTTCTAACATATCTTTGGAGCATTCCCGGGCAGTGAAAACCCAATCAGTTTCCACATCACAGTCTGACAGGGCCTTTGCTGTCAGCTTACAGAATCACTGGATAATAATATACAAGAAAGACCCTTATGAAAATGTGCAACTTAACCCTTTCCATGCTGAACCCTTCTTTGCAAACAGTGTAGATCCAGATCAGTTGGCTTCTTCAGAAGCCAACTGATCTGGATCTGCACTGTTTGCCATTATGTATGTAAATTTATAGCAACAATTCGGATCGGCTAAAAATTAGAAGTGGGTGTGGCATCTTAATACATTCAGCATGACAAGGGTTAATTCACAGGATCTTTACTGTTCCTATATCACTCCAGGGACATATTTTCTCATCGAGCAGATTTAGGTGAATGGATACACTTTCATGGCAGGCAATTCTGCCAAAACTGTTTTTGCCTCTCTTCTGAAAAGGGGTCTACTCCACTGGGGAGCTAATTCTTTCCTTTTAGAGTAGACCACTTTCAGAAAGGGATTTGTGTGCATGGTAGCAAACAGAAAGTCATAAAGATGCCTCCCCACCCCTCCCCCCTCCGTAACAAGAGCTGTCTCAGGACAGCATAGCTGGCCCGAAGTGCACCTTGTCTAGCTATGATATGGCTTAGTGGAAAATTTAAAGTGAGTGTGACCTAATTTTTTACCCCTAAGATCTGCTCCAGGGTCAAACTATGGGGTATGGTGTGAGAGAATGTAAGGCTATGCTATGATATAATTATATTCCAAATATGGAAGGGTTCTATCCAGTGGTTGCTGAGATATGAATGATCAAAAAACTTTGTCATTAAACTTTAAAATGAGTGTGACCAAATTTATGAGCCCTAAGCCCCACTCCAGGGTCTGACCCTGGGATATGATGTTATAGAATAGAAGTTATGTTATGCTTTGATTATATTCCAAATATGGAAGGGTTCTAGGCAGCAGTTGCTGAACTAATAATGTTTAAAAAACTTTGTCGTAAAACTTTAAGGCGAGTTTCACCCAATTTTTTACCTCTAAGCCCCACATTAGTGCCTCATCCTGGGGTATGATGTTACGGAATAAAAGGATATGCTATTATATGATTACATTACAAATATCAAAGGGTTCTGGCTAGTGGTTCTTGAGATTTGAAGGTTTAAGAAAACTTTGTCATAAAGCTTTAAAGTGTGACGCTAATGTTGATGTCAGGGTGACTACAATACTCTCTGTACTTTTGTACAGGTAAGCTAAAATGGTAGAAAAAATCAATCAAGTGTATCCTGTCTCCTAAACTGTTCCTTAGAGAAATGAGAACAAGCATGTGACGCTAATGTTGATGTCAGGGTGACTACAATACTCTCTGTACTTTTGTACAGGTAAGCTAAAATGGTAGAAAAAATCAATCAAGTGTATCCTGTCTCCTAAACTGTTCCTTAGAGAAATGAGAACAAGCATTCATCTAAATACACAGATTATACAAAAATGAGATCATCAATTAGCATGTTTAACTGAAAATATGCCATTCTATATATCTAAGGAATATATATACATGCAAGCCCATTGATATCATAAAATATCTAATATCCAATATTGACCCAGACAACCCTGTATAACTATGTAATGTAATCTGAACTATGTATAATATGAATTTAATAGGTGCTACCTATATCCGTGCATCCAAATTATCATCACATGCTTCATAGGTGGGTTTGCCAGATCTAACTGAATTCGATTTCAGATCACGCTTGACTTCTAATCCACTGCATGAATTGCGATATAATGTCCAAGTCAACAATATTGCAGTAGTTCAGAGACATTGCCTCCAAATTTGTGGGAATTCGGATCCTGTTTAATTACTAGCAGCTCTGCCATGGAGGCTTTAGGCAGCCCATCTATTTTGCTGGCCCCGATGGGAGGTCTTGCTTTCCGAAAACCGAAAACTAGTGTATGCCGATGACAGGTACAAGGACAATATACTATCATTCGCTTACCTGTGTCGAAGTATTTTAAGATTATCACGTGAAAAGAGCATAAAGTCTATGTGTTATCTAAAACTCTACATCAAAGTGTACCTTATGCACAAAACGAATCATGCTTAGCTTGTAAACAGACGGAGAATAGATAGAAATAAAATTCGAAGTGGAGACAAAATTCAAAATGGCTGTGTTCGCAAATTTTGTAGGCTGACATCACAAGTCTCGTGATTCAACCCCCTACAATTGGAATACTTGGCGTTATTGGCTGTTTGTTGGTATTATCGGCACGGCCGCCGTGTCATTGGTCTCTGCCAAATCACGGAACACTTATTGTTTTTCAGGATAAGCACCGAACCACCCAAGGGTTTGTTGGACCATCACATTTTTGGTCACACACATCACTGGTCACATAGGTAGTCTATAGTAGTGCCTCTGCTCCGCGGTTTGGTGTGTAGACGCACTACTACAGACTACCTATTGACTACTATAGACTACCTATGCTTCTCAGTTTCAGTTGAGTGCACTTATTATTTACTCTTTAGTGCCAGCAGTTAATGTTTAATAGTTTAAACCTAGACTAATCAGATGACATGCATATAAAAGCTAATGTGGTTCTGTTAGTGATATGAGCCAGTGCATGAAACACCTACAAAATGGCATATGCTTCTAATGAAGACTCTAATCAGCTGGGCATCTGCCCAGTCCGATCAGTCTTCACTGTCCGTATGTAGATAGCTTGGGTCTTTAGCTACCCATTGAGCGCAGAGTAAAGACTCTGAACAGACTGGGCCAATGACTAGGCTGATCTGAGTCTTTGCTGGACACACATGCTATTTTGTAGGTTTCGTCATGTGCTGGCTCATATAAGAGGCTAAACATGAGAAAATGCATCTTCTAATTTGTGCCCAGGGAAGATTCAGATAAGCATGTGCATCTGCACAGTCTGATCAGCATCTTCCCTGTCCATCTGAAGCCTTGGCTATCCACAGACTGCCCAGTGAAGGCTAATCAGACTGCACTGGATGCAGGCTGATCTGAGACTTTGCTGAACGTATGTCATGAGGTATATTTTCTCATACGGAATATTAATAAGACTGCTTTTTATTTTGAAGCTAATGGATTTCAATAAAATTTCTCTTGATATAAATAACATAAAAAAAAGACTCAACAATAATATTTGAGCATTTAAAACATGTAAGTACTTACCATCTACCCTGAAGTATTGGGAAAGACTGGCCTAAGCAAACAGTGTACATACAGTCGAACTTCGTTATCTTGAACTCGCTTATTTCGAATTACTGCTTATCTCGAAGTGAAAATTTGGTCCCTGTTTTAACATGAAACTATCACAACAGGTAACAAAATAATGTGGAAAAGAGGAGAAATTGCTCCTAAGGAGCAATTTCTCCTCTTTTCCACATTATTTTATATATATATATTTCTAACTTCAGGAGTCAAATTACATATTAATTTGTTAAATGTGGTTGTTCAATTTATTCTTTTCCTCACTCTCTTAACTCTGATATGTCGAGGTACGGATATCTCGAAGTGTTTCAGTGAGTCCCTTGGAATTCGAGATAACGAGATTCGACTGTACATTCTGTGGCATCTGATCAGGGTCTACAGTTTGCCACTCAACAAGCCTATTTTTAGACACATCACCAGGTAATAAAACGGATTTTTGCATCTTTTTGGAAAGGTACTGTATGGAGATAAGATGTCCAAATATTTAGGGTAAACTTTGCATAAATCACAACTTAACCCTTGCCTTGCTGAATAAATCAAGATGCCATGCCCATTTATAATTTCCAGCCAATCAGATTATTCGATCCTGATTAGTGATAGAAATTCACATATTTAATGACCAACAGTGCAGATCCAGATCAGTTGGCTTCTTCAGAAGCCAACTGATCTGGATCTTCACTGTTTGCTAAGATAGGGCATGTCGTGTTCAGCAAGAGAAGGGTTAAAGTTTGAGATTCAATTCTTCCCACTAAAACACGATTTCAGATTTAAGTTTAAAGATGGACCTAAGGACTGTTGATTCCAAACAAAATTGTATTGATTATATAGACTAAATAATCTGTACATGTTTGTTTGGATACAATATGGCTTTAGTAAGCATGACTTTTTCCTTTGGATCCAAGTACTAGTTTTATAAAGAGGTTGAGTGTATTGAGAAACTACATGTATGATATTTAATACACTGATTTTTGTTCAGTAAGAATACCAGTTGATTTATACAGGATGTAAATAGACATTATTAGTCATGGTGCCTAGGGACAAAACTGATAAATAAGCTGAGGCATATCATTTCCTACAGTGAACACTCAGATCAGCCTGTGTGTCCACACAGGCTGGTCAGAGTCTTCCCTGTCTGCATGAAGACACTTTGGATCCTTGTCTACCCAAAGACTCTGATCAGACTGTGCAGATGTGCAACCTGATCTCAGTCTTCAATGGGCACACATGCAATCATGTAGGAAATGCAATGCCCAAATTCAAATATTACTAGACACTCATTTTCAGGATGTATTTATACCAATCTGTACCTAAAACAGGCTGCAAGAATTCTCATTCAAACTCTGAAGTCATCAAAATATTAGTAAAGTGTTTATCTGAACTATTATTCAGATACCTTAGCTCCACGCCATACTTCCCCATAAATTTCAATGAGTCTCTGTTGATGTGTCTAAAACCGCTGAATGAGTGGAAAACAGAGAAAACAGATCAGACGACATGTTCTTTGGTGTCTGATCTAGGTTTACACTGTTTGCTCAGACCAGTCAGTTTGAATACTAAGAGTAAATATGGTAAAGCATACTGTTTGTATATCTTAACACTTACCATGCTATGGGCAGATTCAGCAGACAACTAACTGATGTTTTTTTCTAATTTTTCCTATGAAATAGGATCTGACACTTCATGCAAAACGTCTCCTTTGGAGACGATTTGCATGAAGTGTCAAATCTTATTTTCCAGGAAAAATAAGAAAAATATTTCAAAATATCATCTGCTAAAATATTTACCCAGCATGCAAAGTGTTAATATAGAGAAATAAGAAAAAACTAAAATAGCTTCTCTTCCAATCTACAGTTATGTATTATTATCAGAGGACAACATAATTGCTGCCGATATCTGTTTCCTCTATCACAGTCACAGCTGTCTCTCAGCCACAATAAACTAATTAGGATTACAGTCGAACCTCGTTATCTCGAGCTCGCTTATTTCGAATTACCGCTTATCTCAAAGTGAAAATTAACATGTTTTAAAATGAAACTATGACAACAGGTAACAAAATAATGTGGAAAAAAAGAAAAATTGCTCCTAAGGAGCAATTTCTCCTCTTTTCCACATTATTTTATATATATATTTCTAACTTCAGGAGTCAAATTACATATTCATTTGTTAAATGTGGTTGTTCAATTTATTGTTTTCCCCACTCTCTCAACTCTATGTCGAAGTACAGATATCTCGAAGTGTTTCAGTGAGTCCCTTGGAATACGAGATAACGAGAGTCGACTGTATATATGATTTATACCAATTCATTCCCCTACAACAAAGAAACTGTATACATCCACTGAGTCCCGCCATGTTCTTCCCTCTACATACATGTAGATCAAGCTAGGAAATCACTTCTACCTCTTCAAATAGAGGGAGAAATTTGTAGAGAAGAGGAAGAAGTGAGCATAACATTTTTAAAGTGCATAACAAATATTGTCATACATTGTACTGTTTTTGACAACAGAGCAGTGATTTAGGCATTGTTTACCTGCACCCCACCCACACCACAACATGCATTCTTATCTATACAGTACTGTTTTATTAACATACCATATTTATCCTAAATATTCAGGCACCCTAGTCCTTATCACTCTTGTCCTAAAATTTGATCAACTGCATTTTACTACCAGTTGATTTATATAACAAGAGTTCTACTGAGCGGGACAATATACGCCCATGGGGTGTCCATTTATTAGGAAATGAAATGATAAATGAGCAGCACTTTGTCAGTAACAAAAATAGTATGAATGGATAATAAAAATTTCTCACCCTCCAAGTAAGACCTTGATCTTGATCTGACATCACTGATGGTGGGTTCTGTATACATGTATTACCCTTCTTAGCTGAATACCAAAGTTGAAAGAAAAACCTTCCAGTGGTTTTGTGGATACAAAAATTTACCATTCAAACTTTGAATGTGGTCTTGGTCTGACATCATTAAAAGGTAAGCTCTGCATATTGCATTGATAAAAGGAATATTTGCCAAAAGTTTCATGAAAAACTTGCCAGCCATTCAGGATATATGGAGAAATCACTGGAATGTGGATTCTGCAAAATATCTTGATAAGGTGAACATTTGACACAAGTTTCATGAGATATAACAGTGGCAAACACAAATATTAATATTTGAATGTTGACCTCTAAGTCTGAACTTGACCTTGACATCATTGAAATGCAAGTTCTGCATAACATCTTGATAAGCTCAACATTTGACCCAAGGTTCAAGAAAAAAAAAGTACCAGTCGTTTAGCAGACATAGAGTGGACACAAAAATTACCTCCAAGTCTGACCTTGACCTTGACCTTGACTCAGCATCACTGAAATGTGGGTTCTGCACATCATCTAAATACTCTGAGCATTTGATCCATGTTTCAAGAAAATCCTATCAGGGTTTTAAGAAATATGTAGTGGACACATAAATCATTACTTGAACTTTGACCTCTAAGTCTTAATTTGACCTTCACTCAACATGACTGAAATGTGGGTTCTGCACAAATTCTTAATATGCTGAACGTCTCAAACATTTGATCAATGTTTCAAGACCAGAAGCAAAAAGATATGGAAATTTTCAAAGCAGCATAGCTCTGCTAATATTTGGTGGACTGTAACCTCAAATCAATATGCTCTGCTCCATATCATGGTCTAGCTATTTACCAAGTTCCAGCTTGATGGTACGATAACTATTTGCAGAGTTAGCCAGAAAAGAAACCTTTACAAAAGTCAGAAAGAAACGTTTATGGAAATTTGCAAAGGGGCATAATTCTGCTATTAGGTGGACTGTAACCTCGAAACAATATGCTCCCCCCCTCCCTACACCCCTGCCCCCCCCCCCCCCCCCCCCCACTCCCACATCATGGTCTATGTATTAACCAAGTTTCAGCTTAATTGGATGTAAACTGTAAGTGGAGTTAGCCAGAAACAGAAAATTTCAAAGGGGCATAACTATGCTGATATTTGGTGGACTGTAATCTCAAAAAAAATATACCCTGCTCCACATCAACTATTAACCTAGTTTCAGCTTGATCCAATACAAACTGTGAGGGTTTGTTTGTTTATGTTTAAGTTTACAGCCCATTCAACCCATTAGGATCATGTCAAGCACAGTCAGTTTACCTAACCACACTTTTTCCTGCTTTTTCCTGGGCAGGCTTAGTTCTCTAAGCAGTTAACCAGTACTTGCGCATATTGTTTCGCCAGAAACTGACAATTGTCCTTCTTGAATCAGCGGAAGGGAGAGAATGACCATAAAAAATATTTCCTAATCAATCTCTACGAAAGAATGTTGCAAGACCCAGCGGGGAATGAAACAGCAACCTCCTAACCTCCTGATCAGCAGTTTGACGTGCATCTAACTGAGCCATCGAGGCCTGCAACTATTAGAGTAGTTAGCCAGAAGCAAAATGTTTACGAAAATTTTCAAAGGAGCAGAACTCTACTAATATTTGGTGGACTGTAATCTCAAAACAACACATGCTGCTCAACATCATAGTACAACTATTTACAAAGTTTCAGCTTGAAAACTTTAGGAGAAGTTAGCCAGACACAAAAAAGTTTACGGAAATTTTCAAAGGGGCATATTTCTGCTTATGTTTGGTGTACTGTAACCTGGAAATACTACACGCTGCTCCATATAATAGTGTAACTATTTACAAAGTTTCAGCTTGATCGGATGTAAACTATAGGAGTTACCCAGAAAAGAAAAGTTCACAGAAATTTTTCAAAGGGGCAAAACTCTGCTTGTTTGGTGTACTGTTACCTCAAAACAATATGCGCTGCTCCACATCATGGTATAACTATAAATCAAGTTTCAGCTTGATCGGATATAAACTATAAATCCTCAGTTAATATTTGGTGGACTGTAATCTCCAAACAATATATGCTGCTCGTAATCATAGTCTAACTATAAATCAAGTTTCAGCTTGATGGGATGTAAACTGCAGGAAAAGTTAGGTGGAAAAGAAAAATTTACAGAAATTTTCAAAAGGATAAAATTCTATTAATATTTGGTGGACTGTACCCTTCAAACAAAATGTGCTGCTCCACATCCTAGTCTAACTACAAACCAAGTTGCAGCTTGATCGGATGTAAACTGTAGGCCGACTTAGCCAGAAACAAAAAAATTTACAGAAATTTTCATAGGGGCATAACTCTGCTAATATTTGGTGGACTGAAACCTTGAAACAATATGCACTGCTCCACATCATGGTCTAATAAAAAATCAAGTTTCAGCTTGATGGATGTAAACTGTAGGAGGTGTTAGCCAGAAACAAAAAATTCACAGAAATTTTTAAAGGTAAATAACTATGCTAGTATTTGGTGGACTGTAGCCTCAAAACAATACATGTATGTACTATTCCACATCATGGTCTAACTATAAATCAAGTGTCAGCTTGATCGAATGTAAACTGTAGGAGTTAGCTGGAAACATGAAGGTTACAGAAGGAAAGACGGATGCCTGACACCGTTACATAATATGTCCTGTTTTTCATATGGGCGTATAAAAACTACTGGGCCCGGTTGTTCAAAGGTTTTTGCACTGCAAAAGCTACTCACTTTTTTTCAGCAAAAAATTTCAGCATATTTGCATATTACTGGATGTAAATTTTAACAAATCGTTAACTAACAATGTCGTTAGCTTTGAAAAACTGGGCCCTGGATGATAATGTAAATAATGTAGATCCTGATCAGATGACACAATCTGTGGTGTCCGATCTGATTCTAAATTGTTTGCTAAGGCCTGTTTTCCTGAATACTTTGGGTAATTACACTATGATGCTCTAGAAGTCAGTCTTGTTTACATGTGAAAACTCTGAACTGAGGTAAAGATTATTGTCGATTATAACTTTTATTAATTATTTTTTACACAATATTTAATTAACATATTTATTTCACACAGATACATTTTGGCCAAAACATTGGAAATGATAATTTGTGTCTATGTGAAATAAGTTTGTTATTAATTAATATCATAAGTTAGTATAGTGACATTTTATCCATAACTACCAATTCACGTGTGGTAATCTAGTTAACTAGCTCCCAAATTGAGTCAATGGAATTTTATTCCCTGGCCACATCCAGGAACTCTTGAGCTAGTACCCTTGATATGAAAACGCTAAACAAAGGTCTGTGTCAAAGAATTTTATCACTAATTATTTCTTTATTATGGAGGTATGAAAAAAATCTGGCAATGCTATCGTGTGTAGATTTGATTTAACTTTGTTCTCAATTAGAATTTGCCATGGAAATTCGGAGGGCTTAAATATAATTTTGCCATAACTTTTGAACAAGGAACTGAAATTTCTTTAATTTCTGTCAATAGAGAGATTTAGGCCCAAGAGTTTTCATTTTTCATTAAACCTACAGCCTTGAGACCCCCTTCAGCACCATCCCTGGTGAAATCAAACATGAAATCATAAATAAGCTGAACAATACTGGCATAGAAAATGTAGCTGGGCAATACTAATGAAATTTCTGTCTGAGCTAGTTCCACCGACAAAGAGCTAGTTCTATTGATAAGGAGCTAGTTCCGCTGACATTTTGTTATTTTTTTTTGTCATGATAAATGCGCCATCAAGCTATATTCTGTTAAATTGACCAAAAAAGCCACTCTGTTTTATGATTCAAAATGTGAGTTAACTGGCTCATGAGTAAAAGGAACAAACTAAAGAAATATACTTGATGTGAATCTCACTGCATCACTTCCTGATTGTTTGTTTGTGTTGAGGTTTTACGGCCCAGTCAACCCAATGGGTCATGTCGAGCGCGGTCAGTTTACCTAACCACACGTTTACTGGGCAGGCTTAGTCCTCTAAGCGGTTAACCAGTATTGTGCACATTCTTTTGCCAGAAACTGACAACTGCCCTTCTTGAATCAGCGGAAGGGAGAGAATGACCGTAGAAAATATTTCATGATCAATCTCCACGAAAGAATGTTGCCGACTTCGGCGGGGGTTGAACCCGCGACCTCCTGGTCTCCAGTCGGACGGCGCATCCAACTGAGCCACCGAGGCCGGCTACCATCACTTCCTGATGTTCTTTTATTCATTTTGGACTCGTTTCTGTAATTGTACAAATTTTAACACAGGAGCTTGTCAAAACTAACAAATGAGTGAGAGAGTGAGTGAGTGGGTTAATGAGTGAGTGAGGCAGTAACTTGTTTCATCCAAAAAGTTGGAAGTTAGAAATAAAAAAGTCAGAATTTGAAAATCAGAAGTCAAACGTTTGAAATAAGTAGTAAGTAGTCGGAAGATATTAGACGAAGTTTAGATGTTAACAGGAAATATGTCCAAAGGACATGGATGCACCACCTGAAAAACTTAAACACAAATTGTTAACGCCGGACGTGGAGACAAACGAACAGGGACGCCCTTTCTTCGAACGGCGGGAGCATAAAAAAAAGAAAAGAAATAAGACAGTTTGAAATAAGATGTCAGAAATAAGGCATAAGAGGTCATGAAATAAGATGACTGAATTCGTGACAGTAGAAGTCAGACGTCCCTCTACCAACATAGAATTTGCTGCTTCTGTTTATAAAGCATCTTAAGTCAAACTAGGGACCATGTCTTCAAAGTATAGCACTTGGACAGTTCATTGAAAATATTTCTTTACAGAAGACATACTCATCAACAATGGTCTTGAATCAGAATACAGGCGGTAAATGTGCTTGGTATAAGAGATGCAAGTTTACTTGACCAAAATGGAACTATATGCATAACTTTAAGACGTTGTCCTAAAGGCACTGTAAAGGGGTGACTGGAGGTTTCATCCCAAAACAGGTTGGTCCCTGGAAGTTTTGTACCTTAAGGTTTCGTCTCTTGGGGTTTTGTTCCAGTGAGAGTTCATCCCTGGAGGTTTTGTATCATATATACAGATAAGAGAAAATACCAATTTTGTTACAGTCACGGTTTTTGTCTTGTCTACACAGGAGCTTGGCCTTCAATAAAACATCTATATAATTTGCTCCTATATGATTACAATTTTCATAATCATATACTGAAAAGTCCTTTTAAAAGTTTTACCAACGTAAAGTTATGCTTACAAGGCCTATATAAACCTATAACAAGCAGTTTCTGGCCACAACAGAGATTGTTATTTCTCCAGCAAAAAATTTTAAAACTAGACTAAGTGCTAGGACAACATTCAAACTCTAATACTTTGAGTTAATGAAACTCTGAAAGATACATATTACAGTGCTCCAGCTAGGATTTAAGGGCAGAGGGGTGCCAGGTAGGGCACATTTTGTGCGGTCATACAAGAATGAGGGCACCATGTTTCATATGATGTGCTTAGTATCAAGACATGTTACAAAATATAATCCCATTCCACAATACGAGGGCAAGTCAATAAGTAACCAGCCTATCCCATTTCCAATCGATCGAGACACCCAAGATTTTCATGCCTTGTTTCAATACATGTTTTAGGCCTGAGGGCAACATTGCACCCTTATCGTGTCATTCACTCGTAAGATATTGAATGTCAAACATGGCTAGCGATGCAAAAGTAAGCTTTTCGTCAAAAGTTGAGTACCGTGCTGTAATTCGGTACTTGTATTTGAAAGGGAAAACAGGTCAGGAAATACATTGCGAGTTGACCAGTGTTTATGTGTCTTCTGTACCATTGTATGCACAAGTTAAATTCTGGGTTGGGAAATTCAAACGCAGTAAAATGTCGTTAGAAGACGAAACCAGGTCTGGAAGCCCATCAGATGCCACCGATGAAGAAATGTGGAACAAAGTACGGGATCTAGTGTACTCTGATAGGCGAATTAAGGTGGAAGAAACAGTGAATGCATTACACATTTCACATGGTACCGTTTCAACAACAGCCCGTTGGGTCCCAAAATCCCTTAGCGACGAGCAAATGGCAACTAGAGCATCAGTATACAGCGCATTGTTGAAGCGGTTTAGATAAAAGGAAGATGATTTCCTTTCACGTCTGGTGACTGTAGATGAGACCTGGGTCCATTATTATGAGCCAGAGAATAAAGCTTAAAGTTGCCAGAGTGTAGGGCCGGGGTCTCTGAGGCCAAAGAAGTTCAAAACACAACCCTCTGCTGGAAAGGTTTGCTCGACTAACTGAGAATTGTGAGCCGTGAAAAACGCTGAGGTAGACTCTCCAAAGGGATTCTGCTCCAAGAGGACTATGCGAGAGTCCACACTTGCAAAATTGCAATGAATGCTGTTGAGTGGAATGGTTACGAGCTAATACCACACCCCGCCTATTCTACGGACTTAGCTCCTAGTTACTATTTTCTATTCCCAAACTTGAAAAAGGATATCCCTGGACGTCATTTCCAGTCCAACGAAGAAGTCGAGGAGTGGGTCAGAGACAAGGACCCTGGCTTCTTCAGTTCTGGGCTGATAGCACTGGAACACCGTTGGTCCAAGTGCATCAATCTAGATAGCAATTACATCGAAAAAGAAGAGATCGATCTCACCCGAAATAAGTTAGACTGCTTTTTTATTGACTAACTCTCATAAATACCTCAAAAATAGAGTTCACATAACACTGACCTTCAAACATAGATAACATTTTTAATTTTGGTCCAATTTTCATGAAATTTTAACCAAAATGTAGGGTTTTATGTCTGAAATTAAAATAAGACAGAAGGCGGCTTAAGAAGAGCAGAGGGCAGCAGAAAAGGGCAAGAGGGGCGGCCTGCCCCTCCTTATAGGGCTAGCTGTAGCACTGTATTAGTTAAATGATTAAAATATGTGACAACTGACAAATGAATGACAGCTATTCACTCAAAGTGCTCCTAATTATGGTGATTGGCTTTCTGATTACATAGTAAACATTGCATGATGAATACCAACCTTAATGTTCAATATTGATTTAGTATAAGGTTCCATACTATTTTTATCTTTTTTTCATCTCCAGAATATTTTATTATTTTATTTACATTTATAAAATAGCCATTTTGGCTTTGTTTTCCAATATATGGGACGAAGCCTCAAGGTATGAAACCTCTCAGGGATAGACTTGATTTGGGACAAAACCTCTTAGAAGAAATCTCTTGGAGGGAACTTGCATTGCGATGCACCTGTATAACTCTGTATTGCCGAGGTTGATTTAAGACTTGATTTCCCTTATGATCTATCACAATAGAAAAAAATATGGATGGAACTAGCTCCTTGTTGATAAAACTAGCTCTTAGTCAATAGAACTATCTTGAACAGAAATTTTGTCAGTAAAATCATGGGCCCAAATCTCTGTGTTAAAAGAAATTAGACTTCAGTTCAATGTTCAAAAGTTATGGCAAAATCATATTCAAGCCCTCCAGATTTCCAAATTATATTCTAATTGATAACAAAGTTAAATCATATACACACAAGATAGCGTTGCTGCATTTTGCCATAACTTGATAATAAAGAAATAATTGGTGATAAAGTTCTTTGGGATATACCTTTATTTAATGTTTTCCTATCAAGGGTACTAGTTTGGGAGTTTCCAAACGTGCCAAAGGAACAAAATTCCATTGACTCAATTTGGAGCTAGCTCTCTAGATTACCACATACAAATTGGTAGGTGTCGATAAAATGTTACTTTACCAACATCTAAGAGTAGCTTTTGTTGTTATGGTAATACTGAAATAGTTAGGTGGGAAAATACCAGAAAAATGAGTGACTATTTTGTTTGCTGATGTTTGACAAGGCCAAGTTGCTGTCAGTAGTGCTAAGATGTTGCCCAAATTACCTTGGAGCCTGACCTCCACTTTCACTCCCAACTATACTGATTTGGTCAATGCCACTGCAGCAAATAAGTGTGTCAATCAAACATGAAAGCAGAATGGCAAAAAAAGTCAGTCTCATATGGAGCTACACAGTTTGCAAATGTATATGTTCTTGTCTGCCATGTTGAAAGGGACCCATAAAGCAAAGACCCTCACAATGTGTAGCCGACCTGGGTCTTAGAGAGAGTCTTTGGGAATATGTTGGCTGTCCTTTAGCCTGCCCCAAGGTGAATAAATACAGTTTCAAGGGAGACAACTGTCAAAATTATTTTGCCTCCCTTCTGAAAGGGGTTCTGGAAGGAAAATTTACTCTCCTCAATAGCAACTTCCTTCCCTTTTGAACTGAATTCTTTTCAGAATGTGCTTAATGTGCAGGAAAGCAATAAGAAAATTGAAGTTGTCATTCTTGTAAAAAATGGCAGAAAATCTGTGACATGTACCCAGTCCTCTTAATGTGAATGGATATGCTTCAGAGTTTGTGTTGAGGTTTTACAGCCCAGTCAACCCAATGGAGTCATGTCAAGCGTGGTCAGTTTACCTAACCACACTTTTACTGCGCAGGCTTAGTCCTCTAAGCAGTTAACCAGTATTGTGCACATTCTTCCGTCAGAAACTGACAACTGCCCTTCTTGAATCAGCAGAAGGGAGAGAATGACCATAGAAAATATTTCATGATGAAATCTCCACGAAAGAATGCTACCAACATGGCAACGGTTGAACCCACAACCTCCTGATCACCAATCAGACGTGCATCTGAGCCACCAAGACTGGCATTCAAAGAAAGAGCCCTCTCAGTTAAAAATTTTGTCTCTCTTTTCATAGAGAAACCACTCTACTGTCATATAAATAAGAATGCTTCCCTGTTAAAGTAAAGCCATTCTCAGAGAGGGTTATTCTAGAAGGAAAGAATTTGCCCCAAAGAGAGGAGGGATGCAAATACTTTCAGACAATGGTTTTGTTTGTGTTGAGGTTTTACGGCCCAGTCAACCCAATGGGGTCATGTCGAGCGCGGTCAGTTTACCTCACCACACGTTTACTGGGCAGGCTTAGTCCTCTAAGCGGTTAACCAGTATTGTGCACATTCTTTTGCCAGAAACTGACAATTGCCCTTCTTGAATCAGCGGAAAGGAGAGAATGACCGTAGAAAATATTTCAAGATCAATCTCCACGAAAGAATGTTGCCGACCTCAGCGGGGGTTGAACCCGGGACCTCCTGGTCTCCAGTCGCACGGTGCATCCAACTGAGCCACCGAGACCGGCTATCCGACAATGGTCTCCCTTGAAAGTGATCTTCCTTGAAAGTGTATCCATTCAACTTGAAATGTAACTTTTTCTTCTGTGCAAACAATTCAAATGCCTCTTAATGCAAGGTTCAGATCAGCATGTGCTAATGTAGTCTGATCCTGGCCTTCAGCACATACATAAAGAATTAAACAAGAGGGCCATGATGGCCCTATAACGCTCACCTGAGCAACATAGCACTTTGAGAGCCTGATCTAGAACTGATCAAGGCAAACATTCTGATCAAAGTTCAAAATGATTATACATGCATTAACAAGTAAGACAATGTAGCATGTCTAATGGACTGTGAAATAAAGGTCAAGGCCAAATATGGATGTCTGCACTCAAGAGGCCATGCTAAGATGTATGCATGTACTAAGTATCACTGGCTGTAGGAGCAATAGTTACTGAGAAACTGACCTAAACACAAACATTTCACAAGTTCCAAATATCACTCTGTAGGACCAATAATTACTAAGAAACTGACCTAAATGGAAAAACTTAAGAGAGTCACTGGACAGAAAACTATATATCACCTTGAAATCATCAAGACAAACATTTTGAGCAAGATTCATGACGATCATTTCAAAAATGTGACCTCTAGAGCATCAACAAGGTTTTCCTTTGATTTGGCCAGGTGAACTAGTTTTCTTATATCAAGTGACCCAGTTTTAAACCAGACCTAGAAATCATCAAGACAAACATTTTGAGCAATATTTATGATGATTATTTCAAAAATGTGACCTCTGGAGTGTTAACAGATGATTTGGCCAGGTCACCTAGTTTTTGACCCAATGTGACCCTGTTTCAAACTTGACCTAGAAATCATCAAGACAAACATTTTGAGCAAGATTCATGATGACTGCTTCAAAAATGTGACTGCTAGAGTGTTAAAAAGGTTTTCTGCTGATTTGGCCAGGTGACCTAGTTTTTGACCCCAAGTCACCCAGTTTCAAACTTGACCTAGAAATCATCAAGACAAACATGTTGAGCAAGATTCATGATGATTGCTTGAAAAATGTGACCACTAGAGTGTTATCAAGGTTTTCTGCTGATCTGGCCTGGTGACCTAGTTTTTGATCCCAGGTGACCCAGTTTCGAACCTGCCCTAGAAATCATCAAGACAAACATTTTGAGCAAGATTCATGATGAGAGCTTAAAAAATGTGACAGCTAGAGGGTTAACAAAGTTTTCTGCTGATTTGGCCCGGTGACCTAGTTTTTGACTCCAAGTGACCCAGTTTTTAACTCATCAAGACAAACCTTTTGAGCAAGATTCATGATGATTGCTTCAAAAATGTGACTGCTAGAGTGATAACAAGATTTTACGATGATTTGGCCCGGTGACCTAGTTTTTGACCCCAGGTGTTCCAGTTTCAAACTTGACCTAGAAATCATCAAGACAAACATTTTGAGCCAGAATCATGATGATTGCTTCAAAAATGTGGCCGCTAGAGTGTTAACAAGGTTTTCTGCTGATTTGGCCCGGTGACCTAGTTTTTGACCCTACGTGACCCAGTTTCGAACATATCCTAGAACTCATCAAGACAAACATTTGGAGCAAGATTCATGATTATTGCTTCAAAAATGTGACCGCTAGAGTGTTAACAATGGTTTCTGCTGGTTTGGCCTGGTGACCTAGTTTTTGACACCACGTGACCCAGTTTTAAACTTGACCTAAAAATCATCAAGACAAACATTTTGAGCAAGATTCATGATGATTGCTTCAAAAATGTGACCGCTAGAGTGTTAACAAGGTTTTCTGCTGATTTGGCCTGGTGACCTAGTTTTTGATTCCAAGTGACCCAGTTTCGAACCTGACCTAGAAATCATCAAGACAAACATTTTGAGCAAGATTCATGATGATTGCTTGAAAAATGTGACCGCTAGAGTGTTAACAAGGTTTTCTGCTGATTTGGCCTGGTGACCTAGTTTTTGACTCCAAGTGACCCAGTTTCGAACTTGACCTAGAAATCATCAAGACAAACATTTTGAGCAAGATACATGATGATTGCTTGAAAAATGTGACCGCTAGAGTGTTAACAAGGTTTTCTGCTGATTTGGCCTGGTGACCTAGTTTTTGACCCCAAGTGACCCAGTTTCGAACTTGACCTAGATTTAATAGAGGCAAACATTTTGAGCAAGTTTCATCAAGATTGGGTCAAAACTATGACCTCTAGAGTGTTAACAAGTTTTTCCTTTGACTTGCCCTGGTGACCTAGTTTTTGACCCAAGTAACCCAGTATGGAACTTGACCTAGATTTCATAGGCAAACATTCTGACCAAGTTTCATCAAGATTGGGTCAAAACTGCGACTTCTAGAATGTTAACAAACTAATTGTTGACGACGGACGACGACGGACATAGGGTGATGACAATAGCTCACCCTCAGCTTTTGCTCAGGTGAGCTAATTATACTGAAGAAAATAACAATATATAAATAATAAACATGAAGGTTCAGATCTGGCTGTGTGAATGTGCAGGCGATGTGAAGTTTTGCCATTTGTTTACACAAAAGAACCCTTTTCTCATGTTAACCCTTAAAGCGCCAATCACAACAATTGTCGTCTGCTTTGTCTTTTGCCGGTTACTTTAAAAGTCATTGTTGCAAACAGTGTAGACCCAGATCAGACTGCTCCTTTAGGAGCAGTCTGATCTGGGTCCACACTGTTTGCCTATATGCAAAATGTAAGTTTGAAAAGTTTGCAAGAAGATGCAGCAGACGACATAAGCAGACGACATTTTCAGATGCAGATTTTCTTGGCGCTTTAAGGGTTAAGCATCAAATTAATACATACATAGCTCCAATAAGGCACATATTCAAGAGGGGAAACCTACTTCATACAAAACAGTAAAAAGGCTATATAGTTTTGCGAAAAGGGGTCGTTCAAATAGGTTAGTCATTTTTATTATTATTTTTGCTGTTTTGATGAAAAATAGAATATTAAAGATCAGAGTATGTACCAAGTATGAAAGCACTTATATCTGCAGATTTGACGTACGACTATAGTGTCATCATTGAGAAAACTCAGACACAATATTTTGATAACCTTACAAGTAATTGTAAAGGAGTGTTTTCAACCTTGATATTACTGATATGCATCAAGTTTGCTGATATAAATGCCTTGTTTCCTGCTACAGTCTCTGAACTTATCTGTTTTTTTTGTTTTGTTTTTTTGTCAGAGCAATGAAATGGAAAACAACAGCAACTTACTTATTTGAATGGGCCCCATTTCTCAAAACTGATAGTCTTTTTCACTGTTTTGTATGATGTAGATCCCCCCCCAACCACTCCCCCCGCACCCCCCCCCCCATCCCCCTTGATATTTGAACCATAAAATATATATACTGCTTTATTTCTCCACGAAAATCTGTTGTGGGTACTCATTAGAAGCATTGAGGTGCTTTGGATGGGTACCAACAACATGTTTTCATGGAGAAATAAGAAAAATATTTACCGTATACCCACTCTTATCTAGATCTCTACACTATTATCAGGATCTATGAATACATGGATCAAGATGGCTTTTTTGAATTTGATTGTAACAATGTCATCTCCATCTCCTCACTGTCGGAGCTGGTAAGGCTGGAATGTGCTGATTGTTGAAAGACAAAAGTTCTTCCATTCTCACTAAGCCGAGCTTTCTTGTATTTTCTCTTCCTGAGTTTACCCTTCTTTTGATAACAATGTTTCCACAGAAACAGTAAATTAATGGATATGCTCAATGCTGCTAAAATTGACAACACTATCACACTAGCCAGAGATTTTCTGTATAAAAAGAAAGAAGAGAGTGGATTAAAGGCATTTTTACACATACAATGATCATACATTTTTCTGCAGCAAAACCTATTGACCTATAGCAAAATTCTCCTGAAACTGCACTGAAAAACTGTGCAAGTCTGTAATATGACTTCAGAGTTACTGTTGGAGGTGAGAATCTCTTTGGACCAGAATGTGCCAGTCCAAATACCAACTACATTTATGAAGGCACTCTAAAGATTTACATCTTTAAAAACATTAACACAAAACTTAAACAATGTCTGTGGCACTGATGCCTAGCTCATTAAGTAAGGTGCAGCTTGAGCTGAATGGATCAGAAGCTAACATCAATTAAAACTTCAACTAAATCTATCTAGGCATTTAGGAGATATAGATCTTCAAAAAGATAAACATTAAATTGTGACAATTGTTTAAGTCTTTGACTTACCTCTAGGTCAATAAAGAGGTGGAGGTGAGTGCAGTGGGAAGGACTTGCACTAAACACAATTCTTAACAAATATCTAACATCAAACCAAGTACCTACTAGATACATCTGGGTATTTAGGAAATACTGATCTTTAAAATCTTTAACCCTTATCATGCTGAATAAATTAAGATGCCACGCCCACTTCTAATTTCCAGCCAATCAGATTACTTCATCTGGGTTTCTGATATAAATTCACATATTTAATGACAAACAGTGCAGATCCAGATCAGTTGGCTTCTTCAGAAGCCAACTGATCTGGATCTATACTGTTTGGTAAGACAGGGCATGTCATGTTCAGCAAGAGAAGGGTTAACATAATTTTTTTAAGATGAAAATTTGCAAAGTTTGAATCTTAAGGACTCTGACAGGTCAGGGGCTTGAGGTGAATAAATTCACTCACCTATACTCTTGGGCCATATCATCTTCTAATTTCCGTGTCTCTATCAGTTGCTTGGCTATACAAGTACCTGCTGCAAGAAGAAATTGCGTGATAACAGTTAATTGTGTTTCACACAAGAAAGGTTTAGAAAATATTCTAAAAAAATGTACAGAAAGACTAATTCCTAGACTTAATTAATCTCTCCTCACCAATGAAATAAAACTAGGAATGTGTGTTTTTGAAAAATTAAGCCCTCAACTATATGCTTGTCTCTAAAAAATGCCAAACTTGAAAAGAGGCATTACTTTCATAAATGTAATCTGATATTTTTACAAAAGGTATTCAGGTGATCTACTCCTCAGCCCCAATAAGTCTGCCAAATATCAAAGCCCTAGCTCAAACACTTTCTGAGATATCTTATACACAAGGTAAAGTGCACTAAATGAATAGACTAACAGAGCAAAATCAAAATGGACCCCTCAACTTTAGCAAACTTTGAACATGTCCATTTTTTCACCTATTTATGTGCCCCATCACCAAAATATACCTACAAGGCCTGACAAATCCAAGTTTCAGCCACTTGCCCAGCATTCCACAGCATCTTGAAAATGGCTTGGAATTACAATATACCCTATATATTCTATATATTTTTCTGGGCAAGTGAAATAAAATATCACTTGCCCAGCCACAATTTTGACTTGTCCCGGGCAGCTGGGCAATGGATTTGTCAGGCCCTGTACCTATATAATTTTGACATCCTGTCACCCCACTTTCATATAGTAAAACTGGGGTATAGATTATTTTTCTTATTTCTGCTCAAAAACATAGCTTGTGGGTACTCGTTAGAAATGCCTCTGTGAGGCAGTTCTAACGAGTACACACAATTTATGTTTTGAGCAGATATGTGAAACATATCAGAAGTTTTATCACAAAACGTTCAGTTTTTGGTGGTGAAATTTTCAATATATTTGAATAGGCATGTTTTCGTAATGAGAAATGATGTTTGGCAAACAGAGTAAACCCTGATCAGATGCCACATTTTGTGACATTTGATTTAGGTGTACACTGTTTACTCTTTACATATGTCTGTCCAAATACTTAACCCTTAAAATGCCAAGAAAACCTGCATCTGAAAATGTTGTCTGTTTATGACGTCTGCTGAATATTCTTGCAAACTTTTCAAACCTATTTTGCACACAGGCAAACAGTGTGGACCCTGAAAAGACTGCTCCGAGAGGAGCAGTCTCATCTGGGGTCCACACTGTTTGCAACAATGACTTTTACAATCACAAGCAGATGACAAAGCAGACGACAAAGCAGACGACAATTGTTGTGACTGGCAGTTTAAGGGTTAAGATTATTGAGGTGCATGTACTTCCCTCAAAGAATTCATTTTGCTTTTCTTGTTTAAAATGAAAATTTTAATGTAAAAAGTTTTAGAACATTTACCATATGAAGATTTTTTTTTTTTGTGTTGAGGATTTACAGCCCAGTTAACCCAATGGGGTCATGTCAAGTGCGGTCAGTTTACCTAACCACACGTTTACTGGGCAGGCTTAGTCCTCTAAGCGGTTAACCAGTATTGTGCACATTCTTTTGCCAGAAATTGACAACTGCCCTTCTTGAAACCACATGAAGATAATACCATTACCAATCTCTCCAGGCAAATTCAGCGGATGACAAGCTGATAATATTTTTGTTATTTCTCCCAGAAAATAGGCTTTGACATTTCACGCAAATTGTCACCTTGTATAAAATGTCAATGCTTATTATCTGGGAAAAATAAGAAAACTAGAACTGGTGTTTGTAAAACACTATGCCCCAACACTGCCTGATTCTAATACTGCTTGACTCCAACACTGCTTGCCCATGACAAATATACAAGATTTCAGTGTTGTTTTATTCAAAGAGAAATAACTCTAAAATGGGTGATAATTCGGATAAGAAAAAAAATATGGGTCAGCTATATTTTCATGAGCAATCCATATATGAAAATTCAACACATTAGCACACATGGTTCTAAAGTTATGCTATGCACAGGAAAGAAACAAATGGCCAAAAATTGCAAAGAGCCATAACTCATACAAAATTTCATTAAACTGGCTGAATATTTAATCAGGTGATTTCCTCCTCAGTCCCAATCAATATACCAAATATGAAGGCTCTAGTTCAAATATTTTTTGAGATATCTTGCTAACAAGATTTCAATGTTATTTTATTACAAGGGAAATAACTCTAAAATGGGAGATAATTTGGATAATAAAAATAATACAAGTCACCTTTTTTTTCATGAGGAATTCATATATGAAATTTCAAAACATTAGCATACATGGTTCTAAACTTATGCTAGGCACATGAAAGCAACAAATTGCCAAAAATTGCAAAGGGCCATAACTCCACAAAACTTTCATTAAATTGGTTGAAAATTTAATCAGGTGATTTCCTCCTCAGTCCCAATCAGTATACCAAATATCAAGACTCTAGCTCAAACATTTTTGAGATATCATGCTAATGAGATTTCAATGTTATTTTATTAAAAGGGCAATAACTCTAAAATGGAAGATAATTTGGATAAGAAAAAAAATACAGGTCACCTATTTTTTCATGAGGAATCCATATATGAATTTTCAAAACATTAGCATACATGGTTCTAAACTTATGCTATGTACATGAAATCAACAAGATTAAATAGCCAGAAATTGCAAAGAGCCATAACTCCAACAAAATTTAATTAAACTGGCGGAAAATTTAATCAGGTGATCTCCTCCTCAATCCTAATCAGTATACCAAGTATCAAGGCTATAGATCAAATACTTTTGAGATATCTTGCTAATGAGATTTCAATGTTATTTTATTACAAGGAAAATAACTTTAAAATGGGAGATAATTCGGATATGAAAAAAAATATGAGTCACCTATTTTTTCATGATGATTCCATATATGAAATTTCAAAACATTAGCATACATGGTTCTTAACTTATGCTATGCATATGAAAGCAAAAAATGGCCAAAAATTGTAAAGGGCCATAACTCCAACAAAATTTCATTAAATTGTTTGAAAATTTAATCAGATGATCTCCTCCTCAATCCCAATCAGTATACCAAATATCAAAACTCTAGCTCAAATTCGTTTTGAGATATCGTGCTAACGAGATTACAATTTTATTTTATTAAAAGGGCAATAACACTAAAATGGGAGATAATTCGGATAAGAAAAACAATACAGGTCACCTATTTTTTCATGAGGAATCCATATATGAAATTTCGAAACATTACGTACATGGTTATAAACTTATGCTATGCACATGAAAGCAACAAGATTAAATAGCCAGAAATTGCAAAGGGCCATAACTCCAAAAAAATTTCATTAAACTGGCTGAAAATTTAATCAGGTGATCTCCCCCTCAGTTCCAATCAGTATACTAAATATCTAGGCTCTAGCTCAAATACTTTTTTAGCTATCTTGCTTAAGAGATTTCAATGTTATTTTATTACAAATAAAATAACTCTAAAATGGGAGACAATTCCGACAAGAAAAAAATACAAGTCACCTATATTTTCATGAAGAATCCATATATGAAATTTTTCAAAACATTAGCATACATGGTTCTAAACTTATGCTATGCACATGAAAGCAACAAATGACCAAAAATTGCAAAGGGCCATAATTCCACAAAAAAATCATTAAATTGGTTGAAAATTTAATCAGGTGATCTCCTCCTCAGCCCCAATCAGTATACCAAAAATCAAGAGTCTAGCTCAAATATTTATTTAGATATCTTGCTAACAAGATTTCAATGTTATTTTATTAAAAGGGCAATAACTCTAAAATAGAAGATAATTCGGATAAGAAAAAAATATGGGTCACCTACTTTTTCATGAGGAATCCATATATGAAATTTCAAAACATTAGCATACACGGTTTTAAACTTATGCTATGCACATGAAAGCAACAAGATTAAATAGCCAGAAATTGCAAAGGGCCATAACTCCAATAAAATTTCATTAAACTGGCTGAAAATTTAATCAGGTAATCTCCTAGCTCAAAAACTTTTTAAGACATCTTGCTAACGAGATTTCAATGTTATTTTATTATAAGGGAAATAACTCTAAAATTGGAGATAATTTGGATGTGAAAAAAAATACGGGACACCTATTTTTTCATCAGGAATGCATATATGAAATTTCAAAACATTAGCATACATGGTTCTAAACTTATGCTATGCACATGAAAGCGACAAATGGCCATAAATTGCAAAGGGCCATATCTCCAAAAAGATTTCATTAAATTGGTAGAAAATTTAATCAGGTGATCTCCTCCTTAGTCCCAATCAGTATACCAAATATCAAAACTCTAGCTCATATACTTTTTTAAATATCTTGCTAACGAGATTTCAATGTTATTTTATTAAAAGGGAAATAACTCTTAACCGGGAGATAATTTGGCTAAGAAAAAAATACGGGTCACCTATTTTTTCATGGAGAATCTATATATCAATTTTCAAAATATTAGCATACATGGTTCTAAACTTATGTTATGCACATGAAAGCAACAAGATTAAATAGCCAGAAATTGCAAAGGGCCATAACTCCAACAAAATTTCATTAAATTCGTTGAAAATTTAATCAGGTGATCTCCTCCTCAGTACCAATCAGTATACCAAATATCAAGGCTCTAGCTCAAACATTTTTTGAGATATCTTGCTAACAAGATTTCAATGTTATTTTATTACAAGGGAAATAACTAAAATGGGAGATAATTTGGACAAGAAAAAAATACGCATCACCTACTTTTTCATGAGGAATCCATATATGAAATTTCATATCGTTAGCATACATGGTTCTAAACTTATGCTATGCATATGAAAGCAACAAATGGCAAAAAATTGCAAAGGGCCATCTCCAACAAAATTTCATAAAATTGGCTGAAAATTTAATCAGGTGATCTCCTCATATATCATCATCATAATCGGATTTTTGATTAACGTGCAGGTACAGGGGCAACATCCACATCAGTGGGCCCCCTTCCAGAAAGATGGCTTGCTGCACACATGGCAGATCTCACACCAGATCTCCAGGTATGTCTATCATGAGGGTTGATAGCTGAGAGCTTCCAGTCTCTGCAATCCCTCTCTGTCAGCTGCTTCCCTGTCATCTTGGGCCTCCCAGGCCCATGCTTTCCATCAACCTGTATGTCAAAGGCTGTCTTGACTGCACCGTTGGAGCCAGGGGTCAAGCTGGCTCAGAAATTTAGGGAGAAGTGACCTCCCTCCAGACAAACCAGGGAGAAGTTTTATAGGATGAGGGAGAAGTCAAAGACTCGGTTAACCTATCACCTTACTGAAAGCATGACAAGGACTCTCGACTCGCTTTACCGCATTATCTTTGGAATTAACAAAAAAGGAAACAATTTTTACTGTAGATCTGTTAATTCTTACTTCCAAACCAATTAAATGATCCACAGAAACACAGACGTGAGTAGGGCAAAGCATCATATCCGCACCCATATCTTTTTGGAAATTGATCTTCTCAGTCAAAACATCAAGATCTGATAAGTTGAAACATAATGATAAAAAGAAATTTTTTTAGCTAAAATGTCTGTCAACTTTTAAACTTAGTTTTTAGCATTTTTAATGCTGTTTATGACCAATTTTCAGCACGTAAATGGTTCATCTATGAAAAAACGGACACCCACGAAAACTAATGACATTGACGAAATCGATCTTTAGGTCACTTAGTAGGCAAACAGTTTTCCTCCAGAACTTGTTTAACCACATTAAACTTTTATTCTGTGGCATTTCTGATACTTCTAACAACTTTTTTCAAAAGAATTTTACCTTTGCATGTTTGTTCAATTTTTACTGGATTTCTCCTAACAAAAAGTTCGTTTTGCACAAGTATTAGCTTTTTCAAAAGTTGCAAAAATCGAAGGTGAAGTTTTTATCGCCCTCAGGGCTTTCCAGGGCGACTTAAAGCCCTCAAGGGCGACTATTTTGCCCCAGTCGCCCTGTAGCTTGACCCCTGGTTGGAGCGTTCCACATGTCCATACCATCGGAGTCTTCTCTCCTTCAGAATGAGGTCCAGATCCTCAATGCCAAGCTGCGCAAGTAGCTCATTGGACCTGGTGGTGACAATATCTTGCAGCCTGACATTGCAGATCTGTCTGATCATTGCCCTGCAGCGCTGGAGGTTTGGCTTTGTCAATGGCCAAGTCTCGCTGGCATGGAGCACTGCGCTCCGCACACAAGAGCTGTACACATGGCCAGGTGTTTTGAAAGAGAGGTGGCGTGAAGAGAACTGGTAGCAGATCCTTGAACTTCTTCCAGGCGGTTTTCACACGTGTTGTCCTGGGCTTGATCGGCATCTGAGCATGCACACCATTCCCGCACTCCGGCAGTGTGCTTTGCCATTGTCCTTATAAAGAAAGGATCGTCCGCCAAACCACAATAGCTAGAACACCAAGCCATCAGTCTGTAGATGATTGCTGCCTAGCTCTGCCACCCAGGTTGTGGCAGCCTTGTAACCCTGAAGGTGGGGAGGCAACTGTGATAGAGGGCAGCCTCACATTCTCACACTCATGTTTAGTGTCATAGCTGGATGCAGTTTTACGTCATACCCTCCTCAGTCCCAATCGGTATACCAAATTTCAAGACTCTAGCTCAAATACTTTTTGAGATATCTTGCTAACGATATTTCAATGTTATTTCATTTAAAGGGCAATTACTCTAAAATGGGAGATAATTCGGATAAAAAAATACAAGTCACCTATTTTTTCATGAGGAATCCATAAATGAAATTTCAAAACATTAGTATACATGGTTCTAAAGTTATGCTATGCACCAGAAAGTGTGACAAATAAACGAACGAATGCACAGACAAGCCAGAAGCAATATGCCCCCCCAACTTTTTTCAAAGTTGGAGGCATAAATATTTCAAAATGTTGTCTGCTGAAAATTCTACCCAGCATGCTAAGTATTAATAAAAACGTGAAACCATAATATCCCGCCATCATCATGTCACAAGCAGATAACTCTGTCAAAAATTGATGAAACTTGTCCATTAGCAATCCAAACCAGATCTCCATATCAATGCACATATCAAGTGTGGTGAAGATCCATTCAGATTTACTTAAGTTATTGTCCTGAAACCAAAATACAGCTGTGTTACGGGCAGATAATTCTGTCAAAAAATGATGAAATTTGCCCATTAGCAATCCCAAATCAGACCTCCACAATATTAATGCACATACCAAGTTTGGTCCAGATGGATGGATGGATGAGCGGACAGACAGATGGACAACCAACATGAAACCATAATATCCTGCCACTATTGAGTGGCAGGGTATAAAATGTGTCAAAACCCATTTACCTTGTATAAGTTCCTCTTCTATCACTGTATGATTACAGCTGCCTGTTATATGATCACAGGAACACCCATCCTCACAAACACAGGGAATAGAACAATTAGCACCATAGAAACCATAGCTGCATACTATAAGTAATACAAGGTATACTCTACTCATACTACAATTTTTGTTTTTGTGGTATGATTCTTGCAGGTTTCCTTACACTCTATAGAGGAATTGTTAAGGAAAACATATTTGGTGATAATTCTGGGATAATATTTCAAGAGGGGCAAAATGGCCCTGTATCATCAGATTACCAAACAAGTTGTGTCAATTGGCCTTTCGGTTTAAGAGAAGAAGTTCAATATTGATGTTCAAGATGGCGGCCATCTTGGATTTCCAATCAGAACGATTTTAGGTACTTTTGATCTACAAGTCACCTCAATACTTCCAATGACGTTTGAGTCAGTTGCAATTTTGGTTCAGGAGAAAAAGTTCAAAATAGATTTTCAACATGACTGCTAGGGAGACCAGCTTGGATTTCCAACCAGAATGATTCTAGCTATTTTTGATCTACAAGTCATCCCTATACTTCCTATCAAATTTCAAGTCAACTGGCCTTTCAGTTCAGGAGAAGAAGTGAAAAATAGATTTTCAAGATGACAACTGTGGTGGCCATCTTGTATTTCTGATCAGAACAATTTTAGCTATTTTTGATCTACAAGTCATCTTGATGATTCTTACCAAGTCTCAAGTCAATTGGCATTTCAGTTCAGAAGTGAAAAATAGATTTTCAAGATAGCCGCCATGCTGGCCATCTTGGATTTCCGATCGGAACCATTTTAGCTATTTCTGATCTACCAGTCACCCCTATGCTTCCTACCAAGTTTCGAGTCAATAGGCCTTTCAGTTCAGGAGAAGAAGTGATAAACAGATTTTCAAGATGGCCGCCATGGAGGCCATCTTGGATTTTCGATCTGAACGATTTTAGCTAGTTTTGATCTACAAGTCACCCCGATGCTTCCTACCAAGTTTTGAGTCAACTGGCCTTTCAGTTCAGGAGAAGAAGTGAAAAATAGATTTTCAAAGGTGATCATCTTGGATTTCCGATCGGAACGATTTTACTTTTTTTTTTTATCTACAAGCCAGCCTGATGCTTTCTACCAAGTTTTGAGTCAACTGGACTTTTGGTTCAGAAGAAGAAGCGAAAAACAGATTTTCAAGCTATTTTTGATCTACAAGTCACTCTGATCTGATGCTTTCTACCAAGTTTCAAGTCAATTGGCCTAGGAGGGAAGGAGGAGTAGGCTTTAAAGCAATTGAGTCCTCCGTGAAACCACCTGACCAGTAAATGACACCAAAATCTGACCAACCAAACTAGCTTACCAGTTAACTGTTAATGTTATTGCTTAGACAAACAATATTACCTATGTACTTTTTCATTGATAAGTATGATTGATCGGTATGAATGCAGTTTTCATTGACAAATACAGGTATCATGATATTGTTTGTCTAAGGATTTATGCATGGGCGTGGTTATAGCCTTCTGACGGAGGAGTCAATTGTTGACGCAGCATGACGGATGACGCACGACGACGGACATTGACTGACCACAATAGCTCACCTTGAGCACTTCGTGCTCAGGTGAGCTAAAAGGGCACATCTAATGAGTACCCACAATATATTTTTTATGGAGAACCAGAGAAAATATCCCAGAATCATCATCAACTACTCCTATAACTTCCCAGAAAAATAAAAATGGCTTAGTATCAGCAAAATGAAGGCTTTGTTTTGGTGACTGTTTTGAAAACTAAAGGGTAAATATAGTTTATGTTTTTTTGCAACAGTTTCCCCCACAAGATATCATGTGTGTCTAAACTACTACCTCTGACATACTGTGTTTGTTTCTGCTCTATGTACATATGTATATTTTTGCCCAACATTCTCTATTTGATGTTTCTTCAGCATCTTAGTACTAGTACAATATTAAAAGCATTCTGTATGAAGGGAGTGCGGCAGATATTCCCATCATGCAGCTGAGAAAATTTCTGAAGAATCCCATTTTTTATATCTTAATAACACCCAAAAATTACAAAAGAAGTGATGGTTTTGCATCAAAATTACTGATTTATAAAAGCTTTTATACAAATTTTTTTTTAACAATTTTCTCATAATTAAAGGTTTATAAATATTTTGGAAAAACAAGAATTCCGCGGAAGGCGTCATCGCACCTGCTGGCGCAAAAGTCACAGGAGCCTCAATCAGAATGTGGTTATTAAATAAGTTTATTTCATTCTTAGCAGTGCTTACTTGGAAAACTGGGTTGAAAAAAAATGTAGACAAAGTGCCTAGTGGGGCACATATATTCCAGGCCAGTCCCATGCCCTCTAATGGCTATATCTTCAGCACTGACTTTTCCTATCATACAGCCTAATTATGATAATGGAACGTTGACGTAAAATGTGTAAGTCACTGGAGCATGAAATATAGGTCAAGGTCACGGGTCAAGGTACCTGCTAATTCAGTACATCAAGGAGAAGCACAATGCAAGGTATGGTGGTTGTAGGCCTTATAGTTGAGGAGTTATCAAACATCAACGTAAAATGTGTCAAATATAGGTCAAGGTCACCGGGTCAAGGTACCTGCCAAGCCAGGGCAATGAGGTGAAGCACTATGCAAGGTTTAGTGGTTGTAGGTCTTATATTTGAGGAGATACCGAACATCAATATAAAATGTGTCGAAGTCACTGGAGTGCACAATACAGGTCAAGGTCACCAGGTCAAGGTACCTGTCGAGTCAGTACATCGAGAAGAAGTGCTATATAAGGTTTGGTGGTTGAAGGCCTTACAGTTGAGGACATATGGAAGGGTGACCTAAAAGGTGTAAAAGTCAATGGAGCGTGAAATATAGGTCAAGGTCACCCAGTCAAGGTACCTGCAGAGTCCGTACATTGAGGAGAAGCACTATGCAAGGTTTGATGGTTGTAGGCCTTATGGTTGAGGAGATATTGAACGTTGACGTAAAATGTGTAAAAGGCACTGGAGCTCAAAATATAGGTCAAGGTCACTGGGTCAAGATACCTGCCAAGTCAGTACATATAGGAGAAGCACTATGCAAGGTTTGGTGGCTAGAGGTCTTACACTTGAGGAGATCTGGAACGTTGATGTAAATTATGTCAAAGTCACTGCAGCCAAAATATAGGTCAAGGTCACCAGGTCAAGGTATCTGCTAAGTCAGTACACTGAGGAGAAGCACTTTGCAAGGTCTGATGGTTGTGGGCCTTATAGTTGAGGAGATATCGAACGTCGACGCAAAATATGTCAAAGTCACTGGAGCGCAAAATATAGGTCAAGGTCACCGGGTCAAGGTATTTGCCAAGTCTGTACATCTAGAAGAAGCACTAAGCAAGGTTTGGTAGTTGTATGCCTTATAGTTGAGAAGATCTGGAATGTCAACGTAAATTGTGTCAAAGTCAATGGAGCGCAAAATATAGGTCAAGGTCACTGGGTCAACATATCTGCCAAGTCAGGAGGTCAGGGAGATGTGTCATGCAAGGAATGATGGTTGTTGTAGAATTGTAGTTGATTAGAATACTAACTTTGACGTAAATGTCGAACTTCGACATAACAGAACTGTTAAGAGACAGACGGACGGACGAACGGACAGACGAATGGAAAAGCGGGCACCTATGTCGCAAAGTCAGGAGGTCAGGGAGATATTTCATACATGGTTTGATGGTTGTTTAGTCTTGTAGTTGATTAGAATACTAACTTTGACATAAATGTCGAACTTCGACATAACAGAACTGTTAAGAGACGGACAGACAAACAGACAGACGAATGGAAAAGTGGGCACCTGTGTCGCAAAGTTGGGATGTCAGGGAGATGTTTCATGCAAGGTTTGATGGTTGTTTAGTCTTGTAGTTGATTAAAATACTAACTTTGACATAAATGTCGAACTTCGACATAAATGTTGACAGACGGACGGACGAATGGACAAACATACGGAAAAGCGGACGCCTATGTTGCAAAGTCAGGAGGTCAGGGAGATGTTTCATGCAAGGTTTGATGGTTGTTTAGTCTTGTAGTTGATTAGAATACTAACTTTGACATAAATGTCGAACGTCGACATAAATGTTGACAGACGGACGGACTGACGGACGGACTGACGGATGGACGGACGGACGGACGGACAGAAAATCGGACGCCTATATCGCACCCTGCTACAAGCAGGTGCGATAAAAATAGATCTTAAAAATTGTGTGTGTTTTTAATTTTATATCATCAGATGCAATTACAGAGGACTTGTTAAGGAGGAGTACTAAGTGATAATTTTGTGATAATTTTTCTTATTCCTCCTTAAAAACATATTTTGTGGGTACTCATTAGAAGCGCCTTGTCAACGCACTTCTAATTATTACCCACAACATATCTTTTCATTGAGAAATAAGAAAAAATTTCCAAAGTTATCACCAAATACTCCTCCTTAACAAGTCCTCAGCAATTATACATGTATAGCACATGTCAAACTACACCTACTATTTTGACATAATTCTCCTTTAAATCCTGGTAAACACTTGCAGCTGCCATCTACACTGTCACAACTTGCACCATTCTCACAGTGACATTTCTGTTTGCATTGGTAACCATACCAACCAGTTGGGCACTGCTTATCACAAGTGTTTCCATAGAAACCTGGAACACACAGGCAGCCACCTAAAAAATACAAACAAAAAACTTGTATCCGTTCTAAATACAACTGCGAAAAATCACAGAAATTCTAATAAAGGATCCTGATATTATTCCCATCACAAAACATAATGAAAAACAACTGTCTAAATACTACAAACCTAGTTACGGATAAAGCATTTTTCAACCAGAAAGAACTACACCACAACCTCTTTATAACACTATTGTTGGGTCCATAGCATAAACCGTGTTAGTTAAACAACCGTGTTATATCCAAACAAAAATGTATAGATTGTATTGAAAAAATGACCATTTATGGTCATTTTTCAATATAATCTATACATTTTTGGGATCAATCTTTGAACCTGTTATATCCCAAACCATGTTATAACGAACCGTGTTATAAAGAGGTTGTAGTGTAATATGTTCCTCATTTTTGCAAGAAAACATGTGGGTGTTCATTAGAAACATCTTCCAATGGTGCTCCTAACGAGTACCCAAAACATAAGCTTTCATGGAAAAATATTTATCACATACCATCTTTTAACAAGAACTATTTGTTTGTGTTGAGGTTTTACGGCCCAGTCAACCCAATGGGGTCATGTCGAGCACGGTCAGTTTACCTAACCACACGTTTACTGGGCAGGCTTAGTCCTCTAAGCGGTTAACCAGTATTGTGCACATTCTTTCGCCAGAAACTGACAACTGCCCTTCTTGAATCAGCGGAAGGGAGAGAATGACCGTAGAAAATATTTCATGATCAATCTCCACGAAAGAATGTTGCCGACCTCGGCGGGGGTTGAACCCGCGACCCCCTGGTCTCCAGTCAGATGGCGCATCCAACTGAGCCATGCTATGAATACTGGCAATAAGAAAATCTGAATGAAATTTTAAATGAAATCAAGAAATATATGGTACATGTATGATCTTGCCTATTGATATTTAAATCATAGCATAGATAATGAGAGTGTTTCCATATATTTTTCTTTTATTTCTCCATGAAAACATACATTATGGTACTCATCAGAACATATGTTTTCATGGAGAAATAAAGAAAATATCAGTATTTTGTGGTTGACAAAAGTACCTTTTCACCTTTTCGGCGCTATGTAATAAATTCAGCAAAGACAATTTTGAAATTAAATGCACTGTAATGTAATTATCACAGCCAAAATGTTCAATACATTTCTTAATCATTAGCATGATGAATACAGTCGAATCTCAATAGCTCGAACCTCTTTGGGACCAAGGAAATTTGTTCGAGACATGGGTAGTTTGAGCCACTAAGGGTTAATCATGACGCTAGGTCAGGAAGCAAATGGTGATAATTAAGGAAATCTTTTTTTATCTTCTATATAACTAAACAAAGTGCCCAGTGGGGAACGTATACCCCAAACCAGCGCTACCGCCACTTTTTAAAGAGCACAAAGTATGTAGCTTTGACTCTGGAGATGGCAGTTGTATGCTATATGTTATAACATTGAAAAAATTTAATCACACATAATATGAAGCCCTTGACCTCAAAGGTCAGGCACAGGTGCAGGGATTGAGCTAAATAAAACTTTAGCTCTATAACTAACACCATATACCAGTGAAATCAGTCTTTATAATATAAGCAAAAATGACATTTGTATCCGTGACCTTGACCCCAAGGTTATTCCCCAGGACAGGGTTGATGCTGATAAAAACTTAAGCCCTATATCTACCATCAGGCCAAACATGAATGAAATCCATCAAAGGCTCTTCATAATATAAGGTCTTATAAACTTTAAGGTAAAAACTTTAACCCTAAGACAAAAATAAAGTATGAACGAATAATGCTTCAACAGATGGATGGACAAACAAACAAACAGATTCCTTGCTGATAGCTATATCCGCTCAACCTTTCAATTAGGGGACAATAAAATTTAACAAAAGGTCTTGATGATATGGCTATATAAACTTAAACGCAAAAACTTTTACTTTTAAATGAAACTTCTAAGTTTGTGACCTTGACCTCGGTCACAACCAGGGTGGGGATCATGCAGAGTAAGACTCTAGGCCGATATATAGCAACATGTCAAATATAAATGAAATTCCGCAAGGGTCTTGATGATACAGCTATATAAACTTAAACACAAAAATTTTGACATTTTTATTAAAATTGGAAGTCCGTGACCTTGACCCAAAGGTCACCCCCGGGGTGGGGATGGTGCCAATAAAAACTTTAGACCTATATCTACCATCATGCTAAATATGTCTGAAATCCATCAAAGGGTCTTCAAAATATGAGGTCTTATAAACTTTAATGTAAAAACTTTGACCCTAAGACAAAAATAAAGTATGAACGAATAATGCTTCAACGGATGGACGGACAGACGAACAGATTCCTTGCTGATAACTATATCTGCTGGACCTTTCAATTAGGAATACTGAAATTTAACAAAAGGTCTTGATGATATGGCTATATAAACTTAAATGCAAATTTTTTTACTTTTATATGAAAATTCTAAGTTCGTGACCATGACCTCGGTCACACCATGGGTGGGGATCATGCGGAGTAAGACTCTAGGCCAATATCTAGCAACATGTCAAATATAAATGAAATTCCTAAAGGGTCTTGATGATAAAGCTATATAGACTTAAACACAAAAAACTTTTGACTTTTTTATGAAAATTCTAAGTCCGTGACCTTGACCCCAAGGTCACCCCCAGGGTGGGGATGGTGCTGATAAAAACTTTAGACCTATATCTACCATCATGCCAAATATGAATGAAATCCATCAAAGGGTCTTCAAAATATGAGGTCTTATAAACTTTAACGCAAAAACTTTGACCCTGACTTTTTTATGAAAATTCTAAGCCCGTGACCTTGACCCCAAGGTCACCCCCGGGTAGGGGATGGTGCTGATAAAAACTTTAGACCTATATCTACCATCATAATGAAATCCATCAAACAGTCTTCAAAATATGAGGTCTTATAAACTTTAACGCAAAAATTTTGACCCTGTGACAGAAAGACGAACGAACGTACGTACGAATGAACGGACGAATGGAAAAGCGAAAACTATATACCCCACATACTTCGTATGTTGGGGGTATAATTATTGTATGTTGAGTGTACTCATTAGAATTGCCTTGATGAGGTGATTCTAATTAGTACACTCAACATACAATTTTATGATAAAATGACAAAATTTCCCCCAAATATTTGTTCTCTTGATCTATTGGAAGAATTTTTTAGGGACTCAAAAACGAGTTCGAATAAGCCATGGTAAACGAGCCATCGGTGTTCGAGCTATCAAGGTTCGACTGTATTATTAGTCAATAAACAGAATATTTATTTTCAGCTTTTCCCACAAAACTTAGATTGAAAATTCATTCAAATCCTAAGAGTATAATCTAAAAGAAATGTCAGGACTAACCTTTATTTAAGTCTACTGGACTAGAAAACCTACAGTACCTTCAGTGCAAGTTCCTTTATTATGACAGTTGGCGGGGCATTTGAGAACATCACAATGTGGAGCCATCCAGTTGTCATCACAACGGCACGTGCCCAGGTCACATGATCCATGAGAAGAGCAATCAAGGGGATCACAAAGGGGTTCATGCACACACAGGATAGTAGTAACATTTCTTTCACATTGGAATCGGGGATCAGTTTTGCTGAAAAAAAAAATATTAAGAATTTACTGCAAAAATGGAGTACTGATACAGATTTATTAAGGGGACCTGTCATACTTGGTAACTTTTCTGTCATTTCTAAAATGAAAGAATTAGCTCTCAAGGGGAACAAATTCTTTCCTTTTAGAGTAGTCTCCTTTTCAGAAGGGATGTAAAACAATTTTGATAGTTTTCTCCCCTCAAATCATAAACCTCATTCTTATATGGATTCTTTTCCTAGGTTTTTCCAGCTCTTACACCATAATAAATAATCCTAACAGATTCAAGCCTTATTTTCATTGAAAAATAAAAATAAATATTTCAGAATGTCATCCACTGTAGTTATAATTGGCACATTTAGGATTATTGGTACCGTGAACCCTCGTTATAATGACAGCAATTGTTCCCAAAGATGTTGCCATTAAAAAGAGTTTGTTGTTGTAAAGAATCCTTAATGGACAAAATGATATGTAAGAAAGACCTTGTTTTATTCTTATTTCCTCAAAGAACATATGTTTTGGATATTTATTAGAATCGCCTCAATGAGGCAATTATAACAAATATCCAAAACATATGCTGCTTGCAGTTTTAAAGCAATATTCTTGCATAATTTCTCATTAACTGTCACCTCTTAAGCGAAGATTTCATGATATTCAAATTGTCATTATAATGAATTTGTCATTGTATCGAGTGTCGGTGTAACGAGGGTTGACTGTATAATTTTACATCCCTGCTCACCATAAAATCAAAACAATTTACCAGTGCAAGGAAACACAATACATGTACAATTGGTACCAAAATATCCTGATAAATATTGTACAAGTTATGCTTATGAGAACCAAATTTACCCTAAATACTGGGACATTTTAACTCTTACCAAGTGTCCTAGTACATATATAATTACAACCATACTTATATGGAACACTCCATTTTACTACCTATAGATGTATCTAAAAACCAGGGCCCAGTTGTTCAAAGCGTTGTTACCTTAACAAACTTGTTAGTGGTCAAAATGTTAACTGTTCTAGTATGTACGATATCAAATTCACAGGTATTTTTGCTGAAAAAATGTGAGTAGTTTTTGCAAATGCAAAAGCTACTCACATTTTTTCAGCAAAAATTTTACTATATATGCTATATTTAATGATCAAAGTTTTAACGATACGTTAACTAACAACATTGTTAGTTTTGAAGAACTGGGCCCAGAGTAGCAAACAGTGTAGAACCTGATCAACCCCCATGTTCAGTGGTATCTGATGATCTGGGTTCAAATCGTTTGCTTGGGCTTGCCCGATTCTTAGGGTAAATTTGGTATATATCAGTAACATTAAGGGCCCAGTTGTTAGCTAACGTGATTTTAGAATTTCCATCTTGAAATATGGCAAATACATTGATAGTTTTTGCTGCAAAAATATCAATGTATTTGAAAATACCTTAGCTACAACAGTTAACAAGTTTGTCATAAACAAGCTTGTTAAGCTAATGATTGAATTTTTTATTTGGGTTTTACGGCCCATTCAAGAATATTTCCCTTATATCGAGCCGATTGTTCATCAAAGGTGGGCGAAAACTGGAGAACATGGGGAAAAACACCTGAATATCCATAAGCAGAAATTGGCTTTCCCACATGTAACTTGAGCGAGGCTTGAACCACAGCAGTGAGAAGCCTAATGAATTAAGTCAACTCTCCTATCCATTAGGCTACAGGGCCAATGATGCTTTGAACAGATCTTTAATGTGCTGTTCGATTAAGATCTATACTGTTTGACACTCAGCCAGCATTTTTTTATTAACTTCGGGCAGTCCAACATCCTCAAAAAATTTTTTACAACAGAACAAGTATGGTATGGAAATAAGGAGTCTGACTATTTAAGACATTTGTTATTATATTGCAACACATGTTCAAGGTTAATCTTAAATTAGATTTTAACAAAAGTATGCCGCTGACTTTATATCAAGCTTTACAAATATTCCTGTGTTTAATGTCAGAAAAAGCAAGAACTATCAAAATTTATCATAATTTATACTGAAATTAAGCCTACCAGAAATCTGAGGGATAACTTATCAGTGTATTATTTACAACCATTGTGGATGATCCACCTCCGTCCAGATTTATTGCATTAATAGCACCAAGACCCTTCAGAATTTCAGCTGCTTCTTTTAAGTTTGCTCTGAAATAGACATATATGTACATTGCTATAGGAAATCCCATACCACCAGAAAAGCCACTTTTGTTCAACTGAAGTTTACTGATATTTTTTTTTTTCTTTTTTCTCCATGAAAACATATTTTGTGGGTACTCAGTACCTACAACATAGTTTCATGGAGATATAAGAAAAACATCAGGGCCCAGTTGTTCAAAACTAACGATGTCATTAGTTAATGTATTGTTAAAACGTTTATCATTAAATATGGCATATGCGCTAATATTTTTGCTGAAAAAATGTGAGTAGCTACTCACATTTTTTCAGCAAAAATACCTGTGAATTAGATATTGTACTTACTAGAACAGTTAACATTTTGACCCTTAACGAGCTCGTTAAGCTAATGACGCTTTGAACAACTGGGCCCAGTACTGTTTGGTTGAAAAATGTATCTTACCTAGAGTTATGCATAAATAAGCATTGCTACAAGAAAACAGCGAATGCCCAAACCAGACTGCATTAAAGCAGGCTAAAAGTAAACAGGAAATGCCAATTTGGTGTTCATATCTCTGAATTAGCAGAATCAAAAAAGTAAAAATAAATAAATAAAAAAGAGCCAAAAATTACAACAGATTGATTTTTTTTTCTTTTTTTTTTTTTTTTTTTTCGAAACATGAAGGTATTTATTTGTCAGAAGCAAAGAAAAGAGTTAAAGACTAAGATTGCAGAGGTAGTAAAAAGGAGAGAGGAAGGAGAGAATAATGCCATTGTAAAAAAAGATATAATAATGACATTTCCAGCTAGACGGGCCACAGGCAACTACAAACCTGCTGACCGAGAGGCCAGGTTGATAGCTGATAGTGATAATTACAGAACAATGGGCAATTCTATGAAAATTTATAAACCTAGGTTGAATTTGAGTATATTACAAAGCAACAACTTCTTCAGTGTCAGAGTTGTGAACTCTTGGAACTCATCCCCAGATGATGTAATTTCAGCAAAGGCAGTTATTTCATTCAAAAATAGACTGGACTAGTTCGCTTTAGCCAGACTTGGGGCACATGAGGCATCGCCCATTTTAACCCTTGTCCTGCTGAATAAATTATGATGCCACACCCACTTCAAATTTTCAGCCAATCAGATTACTTGATCCAGATTGTTGCTATAAATTTGCATACCTGATGGCAAACAGTGCAGATCCAGATCAGTTGGCTTCTTCAGAAGCCAACTGATCTGGATCTACACTGTTTGCAAAACAGGGCATATCTAGGTTCAGCAGGACAAGGGTTAACTCCCCTTTTAGCCTTAAGTAAAGTAAAGTAGATCAAAGAGCATTACAGGAACAAAATTAATGTTCTTGCTAAGATAGTGTTATACTTGTCAGAACCATAGATTAAATTTTCTGACTGCAACACATCATTCCTTAAATGTTTGCTTTGTTCTCAGTTGCTTTGTACATCCTTGTCAGCACAGACTATTGCACCTAATTTACAGCATACCGGTAAGCATTCTAAAGTAAACACAAATCAAAATTAGTTTTCTTTAATCCAGATTTTTTTTTGTATCCAATTTTCAATGCACGTCTTATGGCTTTGGAAATTAAAATATTGTGAAGGTATTCCTCTTGAATCATATTAGCACTATTTTAACACATCACTGGAATTTTGTATAAAATTGTAACCACCATTAACAAGAAAGCTCCTAATAAAATTTAGAAGAGAAATATATTCCCTTTTCTTTTTTCTTCATGTGAAATGAAAGTTGTGGATAATCACAGGTACCGATTCACCAAGCCAATTCCAATGAGTATCCACAACATATGTTTTAGTGGAAATATAAAATGATAATTCTTTATACAGCTCATCTTATGCCACAGCTCAACATGAGACATAGCCAAGTAATTATTTTTTTCCTTATTTCTGCATGAAAATGTATGTTGTTGGCACTAAGGGCTTCTAATGATCCATATTATGTTTTCGTGAAGAAATAAGAAACATATCAACACTTTTTGGTTGACAAAAAATGCCTTATCTGTGCCCTTGCATCTCAAATGTTTATACACTTTAACCTCTTCATAACACGGTTCGTTATAACACGGTTTTGGATATAACACAGTCCAAAGATGGATCCCAAAAATGTATAGATTATATCGAAAAATGACCATTTATGGTCATTTTTCAATATAATCTATACATTTTTGTTTGGATATAACACGGTTGTTTAACTAACACAGTTTATGCTATGGACCCCAACAATAGTGTAATAAAGACGCTGTTATTATGAAAACACGCCTATTCAAATATATTGAAAATTTTACAACCAAAAACTGGCAAATTTTCAGATAAAAAATTCTAATATTTCTCATATTTCTGCTCAAAACATAGACTGTGGGTACTCGTTAGAACCGCCTCGCCGAGGCGGTTCTAACGAGTACCCACAATCTGTGTTTTGAGCAGAAATAAAAAAAATAATGTATACCCCTGTAAACCCCAGTTTTACTATATAAAAGTGGGGTTTGAGGGGGTCAAAATTATACAGGCATGTTTTCGGGATGGGTGTATTTGAAACAGAGAGAAAATAATGAGCATACCCATTTCTATCAGTCTTCCCTTCAATATGAACCACCATTACTCGACCATCCTTGTCATGTCCCACCAGTGTTCGTGCCGAGATCACAGATGCAAACGTGTCTAGTGTCCCTGTTTCTTCTGTCTCACCACACTCTGCAGCTATGCTCTCATCAACATACACCTCTCCATCTTTCAGGACCCAGATTACCCCACCCACTAGTTGTAAAAAGTCCTCAGCAATAAGATCAATCTCAGAGAGATACCTGCCAACAGAATTTATGTCACATTACTACCAGTATACTAACCATACATATTTGCGAGACCTACCTGAGCAAACAGAGAAGACCCAGATCAAACTGCTCCTAAAGGAGCAGTTTGATCTGGGTCTGCACTGCTTGCTATTTAGTCAACACATTTTAGACACACCACAAAATATTCAAATGGACTTGTCCAAATATAGGATGTATGGTGCTTTCCTGCTGTACAAGTGATCCTAGTTTTATATCTTTCTCAGTTCAAAAATACATTGTAGTCTTCCTGATTAATCTATTCTAGTCTGGAGATCCCCTAAAAGTAATTGGCAAACAGTGCAGTCCCAGATCAGATGCTGCAGAATGTAATATCTGATCAGGGTCTACACTGTTTGCAGTTAATACAGGAATTTCTATAAAACATAGTGATGATAAAAGCTTACCAGACACCCTCCTATTGGAAATAGACTGGTCCAAAGAGTTGCAGTAGAAGACTCCACTCAATGTAAATGGGTTAACTTGCAAATGTCCTTTGTTATGCTATCACTGTAATTACCCTAAATATTGTGAATTCTTTTTATTTATTTTTCAACATCAAACAAAAGAGTATGGTGGACATATCAGAGTCAGATTTATGATCGCAATGATATAAAACTGCACTTTACCCAGTTTTTCAGTCAGTATTTGGTTTGGCCAGAGAAAATAATTTTTCAGACATTTTCCTGGGTTTTAGTTTATTTATTTATTTTTAAATTCCAAGACTTTTCAAATTTTGGAATCTATTACAATTTTTCAAGGTTTCCAAGAAAGCATAGGAACCTTGTTTTGAACCTTCAGCACACCGGAAATTATATCGGTGACAAAAAAAAAAAAAAACATCTCATCCTCTCCCCGCTCCCCCCCCCCCCCCCACCCCCATCACCACCATCCACCCACCGACACACTGCACTCCATCATCTCCTGTCCCCTCCACCACCCTCCCTAGAATAAAGCACATCAGATTTCATTCAAATGATCTCTTTTAAAAGATCATCCTAATTTGGCGCAAAAATATTTCAGGGGAGTCAGTCAATACACATGAATTTTTCTTCTGTTTTTCTGTCATTTTGCAAAGGAAGACAACTTTTGTAGATAGGAAGTTGCCTCCTTATTTACAAAAAAAAAAAACACTTTCAAACATGAGAAATACTCTTAAAGTATTGCTCCATGAAGGAGCAAATTCTTTCTTTTAAGAGTAGATCTATTTAAGAAGGAAGGCAAACATTTCCATGTCACATTTATTTCCCCTAGAGCTGTATTCATTTCTTCAAGAAGTTCTGCTGCTGTTTGAATTCAGCAGGCTAAAGGATGAAATAGCTGGTGCCCAAATGTGAAATCTTACCCAAAGAAGAGGGAACCATCTTTAGTAATACCAAAGTGAGCATTTCTTATTCCTCCTGAATCCTGCACGAGTCGTCCATCACTTACAATATTTCCTGTAAATAAAGTCTGACTTCATTAACCCTTCTCTTGCTGAACACGACATGCCCTGTCTTAGCAAACAGTGTAGATCCAGATCAGTTGGCTTCTGAAGATGCCAACTGATCTGGATCTGCACTGTTTGTCTTTAAATATGGGAATTTCTAACAAACCCTGGATCAAGTAATCTGCTTGGCTGGAAATTAGAAGTGGGCGTGGATTCTTAATTTATTCAGCATGACAAGGGTTAAAGAGCATGGATACACTTTCAGGGGAAATAAATCCATTTAACTGTTTTTGCTTTCCTTCTGAAAAGGAATCTACTCTTAAAGGAAAGAATTTGCTCCTACAGGGAGCAAATTCTTTCCTTTAAGAGAAGACCCCTTTTCAGAAGGAGCTCAGTGAGCAAGAAAGCCAAAAGAAAGTCTCAAAAATTGTCTCCCTTGTATAGAACACAGAAATCTTCTAGGTGTATCCTGTCCTCTTAATCCTTGCCATGCTGAATAAATTAATATGCCCACTTCCAATTTTCAGCCAATCAGATAACTTGATACAGGTTGTTGGTACAAATTTACATACTTAATGGCAAACAGTGCAAATCCAGATCAATTGGCTTCTTCAGAAGCCAACTGATCTGGATCAACGCTGTTTGCAAAGGCAGGGTACATTCGGGTTCAGCAGGACAAGAAAGAATTAAATCAAGAAACATCAGTATGCTCAAGTGGTAACCGCTCATGACTGCAGATCACAATGTCTCATTTGAATCCTACTGAAGACAAAGTATGTAATTATGCTGCTTTTAATTCAGACATTCTCCAAAAGAGTTAGCAGATTTTCTGAATAAACATTTTTAAATTGTGTCTATCAATTTAAACATTAATCCTGCAAACTAAATGAGCCATAATGTAAAATAGGCCCTGATATTCATGCAACTAAAACAAGATTGTTACTTAATCTTTAGTTCTCTCTGGGATAATTCAGCAGATGATAAATTGATGATATTTTTCCCAGAAAACAGATTTTTACATTTCAAAATGTAAATGAAATGTCAACACCTGTTTTCTGGGGAAAATAAGTAAAATATTTCAGTATGTCATCTGCTGAAATTTTTACTCAGAGAGTGCTAAGCGTTAATGTTTTTCATTTGCTTTGCTTTTCATTTTTTGGTTGCCTGTGTGCTATCCATCACACTTTTGTTATCTTCCTATTGATGTTACTTGTAGGCTACATTCTGTGATTATAGCACTTCCAGGGTGATTTCTTTACAGTTTTACTGTTCAACAGTTCTATAAATTTCCCTTCTGAAGTTCTGGTGTACAGCCACAAAATATTTGAGGGTTGATCGCAAGATTGCAGCAAGTCAGATGGTTGTTTTTCCTAATACTTAATCTCCTCACCATGAAGGCGTTATGAAGATTACAACATATCTTCCTGTAAACAATGGAAATTTAGGTGTCATTGCTTGTATGAGCAATGGCACCTAAATTTGCATTGTTTACAAAGGGGTCAAAGTAGCCCCTAAACAAGGGTTTCAAAAATATGTTTGAGTTACTACAGTCTTGCGCTCAACCCTCGAAATGTTTTCCAGTACATGGAAGTCTACAAGTAAGTCTAAAGGAATCATAGAAAAACTACTGCAATATACATACCAAAACATTCTCCAGTTGAAGTGTTAAAGAACCCAGCATTCACAGCCAGCAAACATCGTCTTTCAGCAGCACTCTGTTGCACCGTAGCATTCGCAAGACTGTCCTGTTTACAGGTGCCATCATGAAGTGGTTCATACACAGATACCGTCTCAACTGGATTGTTTACATACATCACATGTACAAGAACATCTCTCTCTTTCCATGAATATGTGCCCACTTTTTTTGTGGTATGATGTCTCTCAATCAAAGGGAGATAAATAGTGTCCCGAGTCTTGCTCTTTTCCTTTGGTACTTTTTCTTTACTCACACCAGGTTCTGTTAGATTAACTCTTGGGTGTGCAGGATACTTTACGTTCGTAGTCAAACCATAAGGGTAATTTTCACACGCCTCAGTATCTCTTTCTGATCTCTGATTGGTGTAAAGTTTGTATGGGAATCTCAAAACATAATCACCCTTGATTTCTTCAGCAGACCTGGAAAACAAAGTCATTGTAATGGAATAGGTACAGAACTTCTATAGACTTGCTGTAAAAGCAGGCTTTTATGGCGACATGGATAGACTGATTGGCTTTTTCATGAAGTTAAGCGACTTACATTGTGGTTACTACCTGGATGGGTGACAGTGATGCTTGAATACCTGAACGATCCAGCAAACTGTACACCACATAGCTACAGATAAGAGGGGGTATCCACATAATATTTTTCTTATTTCTCCACAAAAACATATGTTGTGGGTATTCATTAGAATAATACCTCGGTGAGTGCCCATATTAAGCTTGCTTAATTGAGTAAAACCGAAGAAAGAAATGCACATTTCGCAACAGTATTCTTTGTTGTAATTATTATAGTAGTCGGCCAAATACCCTCAGTACTTTGATATCTTCGATGTGGTAGCAGTTTATCTTCAAAGGACACTTAAATGACAAATAATTAGTGATTATCTATCTATCTATCTATCTATCTATCTATCTATCTATCTATCTATCTATCAAGTTTAAGAGGGAAAAAAAAAATAAAACTAATGTATAACTCTGCAAACTCAACTTTTTCTTATATCATATATCATCATAATCGGATTTTTTATTAACATGCAGGTACAGGGGCAACATCCACATCAGTGGGCCCCCTTCCAGATAGCTGGCTTGCTGTAAGCATGGCAGATCTCACACCAGATTTCCACATATTTCTATCATGAGGGTTGATAGCCCAGAGCTTCCACTCTCTGCAATCCCTCTCTGACAGCTGCTTCAATGTCATCTTGGGCCTCCCAGGCCCACGCTTTCCCTCAACCTGTATGTGAAAGGCTGTCTTGATTGCACCATTAGAGCGAAAAGCCAAAGCTAAGGCATCACCAATAGAGCTTTCTTCCTCAGACCTCTCTTGTTCTATCTGCAACAGGCAGTTTAGAGCTAAGATTGGTCTCATCAGCCATCTTAGAACACACAAATAATAACACATCACACAGTTGGTTAGGATTGGTCATTGTCAGTATTAAATGACAGACAAACAAGAATTAGAGTGTTCCACATGTCCATACCATCGAAGTCTTCTATTCTTCAGAATGAGGTCCAGATCCTCAATGCCTAGCCGAGCAAGTAGCTCATTGGACCTGGTGGTGACAATGTCTTGCAGCCTGACATTGCAGATCTGTCTGATCATTGCCCTGTCATTTCGCTGCAGACGCTGGAGGTTTGGCTTTGTCAATGGCCAAGTCTCGCTGGCATGGACCATTGCGCTCCGCACACAAGAGCTGTACACACAGCCACATTTTGAAAGAGAGGTGGCGTGAAGAGAGAACTGGTAGCAGCTCCTTGAACTTCTTCTAGGCAGTTTTCTTATATAAATCAGAAATTGCAAATGGGTTCCGAATGGGTTCCTTATGTTAATCTATCTATCTATCTATCTATCTATCTATCTATCTATCTATCACATATTAAAGCAATGTAATGCTATCTTTTAAGGTGCTGGAAATATTTTTTGTCTGGCAATAATCTACTTAGGATATTTTTTCTTATTTCTGCTTCAAACATAGATTGTGACGAATTAGAAACGTCCGAGTGAGGCAGTTCTAACGAGTACTAATACCGACAATCAATGCTACGGAGCAGACTGAATAGGAAAAATAATGCATTTCCCCTCAAATCCCACTTTTCCCCATAATAATTAGCAAGTTGGTTACACTTGTATTTTAGTACTCCTGAACTCAGAGCCTGATTGTTACAAAAAGCGGCAGATCTGCTGAGCTAAAATGAATGAATAAATGAATGATTAACATAAATAAATAGATAAATATATAATATTGAAAGACAACAAAACAGATGAGTAAAGAACTATCACTTTGTTGGAGACTTTGAAAAAGCAAAAATATTAAAACTTTATTATTATCATTATAATTAATATTTTTATTGTTACTATTGTTATTATTATATTTGTTTTATGTCAGTTTATAACTTTTTATATATTATTTTTTAGGCAGTGTTTAGAGTGCCGGTACCAGCACCCTAGACACAGAGGCTACAGTGCCGGTACCGGCACTCTAGCCAAGTCTAATAGGGCTGGCTAGAGTGCCGGTAATATATTAATTCCATCATCTTCCACTTAGAATCGAGATAAATGACTTAAAGTAACCATTCCGTTTGTTGTTGTTTTCCTTTCCTTCCGTACTTAGACGCCATCTTGTAAGGCGGTAATATGTAGAAATGTAACACTACTTCCCGCCTTGGATGCAGTGGTAACGGATCTCGTAGTATTTCGATCTAGGGTTCAGCAACTTTTTCGATAATCAAGACTGAGCTACAGATATTGTTCTGCTGTTGCGCATCCAGAACTGAACATATTCTGCATTCTGATAGCATTCAAAGCTGCATTTTATTTCATTCGTTATTACGTTAAATAAATTAAATGTTCAATTAATGTAGGGATGTAGTTTACTGTTATTTACAATAATAATTCAAGGGAGTCATAATGCGCAAAACGCATACATATAGTCAATTTTATAAAATGCTTATTTTCAACACTTCTGCATGTCTGTCCGTGTAGGGTGGAAACAAAGAGCTCTCGTCTTTTCATAATAATAAATTTATTTCCATTATTGTTATTTTAATAATAATAAGCCAATACTAAAGTGTCCCGCATTAGTAGTCGTTACATTTCTACGTATTACCGCCTTACAAGATGCCGTCTAAGTACAGAAGGAAAGAAAAACAACAAACGGAATACTATACTTTAAGTTATTTATCTCGATTCTAGGTGGCAGATGATGGAACGGAATGGTTATTTTAAGTCATTTATCTTGATTCTAGGTGGCAGATGATGGAAATAACAAAGAATTAATATATTACCGGCACTCTAGCCAGCCCTATTAGACTTGGCTAGAGTGGTGGTACTGGCACTCTAGCCTCTGAGTCTAAAGTGCCGGTACCGGCATTCTAGACACTGCCTATTTTTTAATGCATCGATCGGTTTGACGTCTGTCCATCACATATTCATCTGTCAGATATCCATACATTTGATCTTCCATGTGAAATCAATTAACATTAAAAATTGTCATCATCTCTAGCCACTACTACCTATCTACAATGATTCGTTATGGTCTAATTGCAAAAATTCTGCTATTATCAATTTATCATAAAGTGCTATTACCAGTCTGGGGCAATTTACTTTGTAAACAGGACATACTCTTATGAATCTGGGGAAAACTGTCTTGGGGCAAGTTTTATGTGGGGCGAGTTGTCCTGCACCCGACAGATGAAGACGAGACAAAATGGGATTAAAAACAACAGCTATTGGATCAAGGTCTGGTGTGCTGTAGCTCACTGAGTGCAATCTTGAAAGATTCTAGGTCTGGTGAGCATACAGCTGTCTCAGGTAGGGCGTTCCAGTGGACAACAGCAGGACACTTAATTGTCACTTACAGGAGCGAACAACATGCGGAAGCAAAAAACATCAGGGTAATCATAGCAATGACTTCATCCGAACTAGTTTCATCACAGGCTTTATTTAGCAAAAAGACATAGAAAGCTGCTTTTCTTTTTAAATAACATATTTTGGCTAAGTCGTTCTCGAATCAGCTGACCATTCACCGACTTGAATGTTTTCCATGTTGTCACACATGCGCTATCTACCAATAAAATAGCGACCAACAAAAATTCTACCGAGCAATAAAGTGATGGGGGCAAAGGGAGGACGTGTTGGGGTGGTATGTGTGTATGTGTGTGTGTGTGTGTTGAAGGGGGAAGAGGGTGGGGGGAGGGGGAGGAACTGACAGTTTACTGATATGTGGATTTTTTTTGTTTTGTTTTGTCGATTTTTTCCTTGGTATTTTGTGGGACAATATTTTTGTATCCGCTGACACGCCCCCAAACCACTCTAAAGACCCATTTCAAACTTTTTGAGCCACAAACCAAACAGTTGAAAATTAAATATTAACATTTGTAGCCCTCCCAGGGGGTACCTGTTCCCTTGTTCTCCTGAAGTATTTCAGGGGAACAAGGAAACAGGTACAGCATTTCCCTTATTCCCCAAAATCAAAATCTTAATTTTCTATGTTCCCTGTTCCTCAAAATTACATTTGTTCCCATGTTCCCTTCATTTTTAGACTTGTGTTCCCTGTTCCCATGAAATAAATGATATTATTCCCCTGTTTCCCATAAACCTGGTAGGGCCTCACAAATATGATACTCAGGCTGTTTAATGGTTCCGGGACAACTCAGCCTATAGCAAACTCGGCCCATAAATTACTTTTACGCAACAGTTGTAAAGGTTTTTAACGAGATGAACATGCAAAACACTTATTTGATATATAATGACAATTTAACAGATATATGAAGTTGAAATATAACCGTATTTTTTTGTCGACTCCACATATAATCATTGCCATAAAACAGTCGCTTCACCCGCAACGTAATTCATTTGGTCATTTATTTAATAATTTTTCACCATAACTGTCACCATTAATATTCATTCGACCTATTTCTTACTGAATGTGATTGTAAAAGTCTGGCTCAGGATTCACTGTCACTCAGCGATAGCCAAGCTAAACAGCAGCTAATATGATATGATATGATCAGTGTCAGCACCTGACAACATTATTTAGTTGTTTTTTTTTTTTTTTTTTTTTTTTTCATATTAATTTATGTTGAATTTGTCACATACTGTGCTCTTTTAACTAATTTTATTTCCATAATTCAGGTAGCCTGAGACGTTCAATTTATTATCTGGACACTATTGCTAGAAATATTATATCTTTCGCTGGAAAGATATGATATTTGAACTAGAGAATTAGTAGTTCCTCTCTCTCTCTCTCTCTCTCTCTCTCTCTCTCTCTCTCTCTCTCTCTCTCTCTCTCTCTCTCTCTCTCTCTTCAACAACCATTTGTGAACATCGAAGCATGCCACTAAGATAATTGCTATTACCCATTTCCGGACAATTAATCACAAGATTTTACGTGTGCCGTTTTGATATCTAATTGTTGCTTTATAGGTCCATTAATTAATCTTTCTATTTAACGGAACACTGAGATGTTACTTTTATTAATAGTACTCAAAATAATATTAATACAAATACAAATAAATAAATACAAATAGTTTTATTTCGACATTAAACATTACAGAATGTTTCTAGCCTACATCGGCAATATGAACAATGAAAACATGAAATAATAGTATGCAATACATTTTAACATAGGAGCAGAGTTTAGCTCATCGCCATACAACATATTGCAGAAGAAACAAAGTTTCTAAAAAGCAATCAACCAAAAACAACGACAGTAAGTAGTAGTAGTAGGTCGAAGTAGTAGTAGTAGTCGTAATCGTTGTAGTACTTTGCTGGTGCAGTTGTTGGAAAACGGAAGCAGCATTATACTTCGCAGTAATAATGGTAAAATGAAATAGGATTAAGTTCTCACGCTCAGCCAGGTTTTCCCATTCACAAAATTCCGGGTCAGACTGGCGCAAGAAAAGTGTGCAGTTGTAGATTCCGACAGCCAGTCACAACAAAGGCAACGGCCTGTGGACAAAACTTGTCCAATCACCATTCTAGGTGTAATCACGTTTACCTGATGTGATCGTCTGCCGTGTCAAGCCGTGAATATTGTGAATGGGAATATTTATTAATATTTATTGATACCAGTTTAAGGATAGTCAACATACATGTTTATGGCACAAATCATAAATAAGACAGCAGATGGACAGGACGGCTCCATGCAAAACCGTCTTCGGGCACAGCGAAGGTCTAGGTCAGCCTGCCGCAATATCACATTCTGATCAGGCCCTTCACTTCCACTGTTTACAGTTAACCCGAAGACACATTTCCATGTCATGGCTCACGTACAGGGATCGGTATTATTGCATATCATGTGATTTGAACAGAATCTCTCAATCTCATAGCATAAAATACAAATTTTGATGTATTAAGGATAGCATGTTTAGATGTTTTGGCCATAAGATCATCGAACTTATTCATCGTTGGCCAGTGACAGTAATAATTCTGAAAGTACTTTTTTCTCAAATCTCTATACAGTGGACAGACTAACAGGAAATGGTACTCGTTTTCTATCATGTTAAGGTTACAGTATCTACATAGCCTATTATTTCTCTCAGTATGTTCAAATCTTCCACGCTCGATCGCTAAGTCGTGGGAGGACAGTCTAAATTTTGTAAGAGCAATTTTATATTTTTTCTCAGTGATAAAATCTAAATAGTGTTCCATTTAAAACTCATGTTTAAATCTTGCATACATAAGAAGTCTGGATGAATTATTAATATTTGCATACCAGCTTTGTTTGTACATGTCCATGATTCGTTGTTGTATTAAGTCACATGGTATATTGATATGATCTTGTACCCAGATATATGTTAGACCTAGCTCATCTAAAAGTGATTTGACCTGAGAGGCCCAATTAACCCCATTATAAGTTGCATTATTTTCAGCATCTTTTCTTAACATAAAATAAATTTTCTTGGGTATGGCATTTGCATCTAATTTCAATAATTTGGCCCAATACTTTATCATTCTTATTTTCCTGGTAATTACAAAAGGGACTCTTCCAAGCTCTCCATACAGTCCAGTTAAGTTTGTAGATTTCCTGACATGAAGAATCCAACGACAAAATTTTGTATGAACTAATTCAATATCTTTTGCTTCAACTGCACCAATAATTTCCGCGCTGTAGTTCAAGATTGACCCTACTAGAATATCAAATAGTTTATAATTTTCAGAGACTGGTAATTCAACTTGGCTAAAAAGTGAAAACAAGTTATGTAGAGCATATAATGCGTGTTCTGCGATTCTTTTTTTGTGTACGAGACAAATTCCCGTTCTTAAAGAAATGAATACCTAGATATTTGAATGAAGTTACAAGTTCTAATTTTACGTCATTAAGATAAAAATCATAGGTAGAATGTCGACCTTTTTCAAAGATCATCGTTTTAGTTTTTGATGTATTAATTTTTAGACCCCACGTTCTACAGTACAACTCGATATCGTCTAGAATCGATTGCAGTGCTTGCGGAGATTTTGCAAACACTACCGCGTCATTAGCATAGAGAAGCATAAATAATTGAAATCCGTCTATGGTGAAGATATCATCAATGTCAGAATTAATATTTTGTATGATGTCATAATATTAATACAATCATGCATTAAATTCACATCTCTCTCTCTCTCTCTCTCTCTCTCTCTCTCTCTCTCTCTCTCTCTGCATCTGCACATCTGTCAGATCAGTGATTGTTATGTGCACAAGATCCAAGGTTTCTTCAGGCGGACACTGAAGACTCTGATAAGAGTGTACGTATACACATGCTTATCTAAGCCGGTCAGTTGACGCACATATCCGAAGGCAGAATTTCCTACGCAGCGGCAATACTCCCTGTTGATCTGTGTTTCTCTTTTATCAATTTGCTAAATACGCAGACCGGTTTCAGTCTTCGCTCGGTGCACCTGTCGAAATGTATGAGCCTCACCGCGAAAAAATGTACATTCTGACATATACGCCCAACGAAGACATAAATCAACCTGTTAATCCACACAGTCTGATTAGACATTAGGAAAACACGCCTATTCAAATATATTGAAAAATTCACCACCAAAAACTGAAAGTTTTCAGATAAAAATTCTGATATTTTTCACATTTCTGCTAAAAACATAGATTGTGGGTCCTCGTTAGAACCGCCTCGTCGAAGCGGTTCTAACAAGTACCCACAATATATGCTTTTGAGCAGAAGAAAAATAATGTATATCGCCTGTAAACCACAGTTTTACTATATAAAAGTCTGGTTTAAGGGGTCAAAATTATATAGGTATGTTTTCGCGATGGTTTTCATTGTCCTCATGATGAAACTTATCTTCCTTCGCTATGCAAACTGTGCCAGTGAAGATTCTGATCAGGCTGCGCCTTTGTCCGAAGGTACATTTTAAGACATATATTTTCTCAAGATCTTGTATGTGAAAAGCAAAAACACTGGCCAGATTGTGTGCATGTCCAGGCTAGTTCAGTAGTATAGTTTTTTTTTCTATACCGTTTCGTGCTTACGTCGTGTCTGCGATCAACAAATACCTTGAGCAAAGCCTGACTTGTGTCTCTGCTGGTCCGATATAATGTGCCTATGTTTGGCCGATAGCCTTTTTTGTCTCTCTCTCTCTCTCTCTCTCTCTCTCTCTCTCTCTCTCTCTCTCTTAATGTACTAGTGCATGGCTATATTTCATTTTGTGCCTTCAGTATAAGGTTTGCAAGATCACTAATGAGATTTTTTTTATCAGTTTGTTGTACCGTTGGTTCACACAGTAGAATTAGACATGAATACTCGTCTTTGTTTATCATAGTGATCCTTGATGCATTGCCTTTATGCGAACCGATTTTTTATGTATTAAGAGTTGTAGCGGGACCCAAGATGAAGTTGGCTGGCCGCAAAAGTGCTTTAACCGCTCACCCCCCCCCCCCCACACTCCACACCCCCTCCCCACCACCCCACTCCACACCCCTCCCCCTTCCACTCGCCCCCGTCCCGGTAATTTATTTTACTGGCCGTTCTAAGCGGTGGTACCGATGTTGGTCTTACTTTTTGTTGCTTTGTGGTTTATTCTAAGAGGCGATTTGTTTTAAGGTTTGCCTACTGGTGTTGTTTTGTTCTTGCGTTTTTTTTGTCCTTTTATCACTGCGACTACCTCGCTTGGGGAAGAGAGAGCTAATCTTAGAGCTTTTCGTGCGTTTGTTCGATTTGTGCTTGTTTGGTTTTGTCCGTTTCCTTTTCCTCTTGGTGTCTGGAAAGGGCTGCGGTTTGTGATTGTGGCACTCACTGGACTTTTCTCTTTCCTTTTGGATTGTTATTATTTCAATAAAATTACAGTATAAATGTAGTAACGCGACTGTGTTTTTATACCCGCCACACGACAGCGGCGGGGTACTGTGGCATACCCTTCGATGTCTGTCCGTCAGTCCATCAGTCCACACTTCATTTTCGGGCAACTCCTCATGCAGTTTTCATCGGATTGCGTTGAAACTTGGTCGACAGTTAGACCATGAGGTGGAACAGCGCATATTGTTTCGAGGTTACAATACACCAAATTTTTGATAGTATTACGCTTTTTTAACGATTTTTTTTCGAACTTGCCTTTCGTTTCCGGACGACTCCTTCTACAGCTTTCATCGGATCGCGTTGAAATCTGGTGGACAGTTGGACCATTCGGTGGTACAGCGCATATTGTTTCGAGGTTACAGTACACCAAATTTTGAAGGAGTTGTTGCTCTTAAAAGATTGTTAATGCGTGATTTCATTCCAGTTCACTCCTCCTATAGTTTTCATCTGAACAGAACAGAACAAAAACTTTATTTTGGATAAACGTTCTTCCCAGGCCATACGCAGATGGCATTTGGGACGTTCACGTGCACATACCAAATACAATAAACTGACGTCAGCATATTACAGGGTAGTATATTGCAAAACAAACCGGGACAGCAGCCACCCAATATTTGTCTTCCGCATGTGTCATGCATATGGACACCACGCATCTAATCAAGCTGTTAATTGAAAGTTGTTGGATAGAAAGAAGATGTGGATAATTGCAGCCAGGTTACGGTTCACCAAATAAATTTTCATATTCTTTCAAGGTAACAGCACACCATTTTCATTGAGTTATTATTTATTAAAGCATCCTCACTTGTTTTCAGGCTAACTCCCACAGTTTTCACCAGTACAGCACATATTGTCTCGAGGATACAGTACACCAATTTTTAGTAGAGTTATTACACATCAAACACAGCCATCTTCTCTACATGTTGTATTACCCTGCAGTAAGGAATATCATGCAGTGTCTGCGTGAATTAGGCGAGTGTCAAACGATTGTACTTTCTGTGTATATCCATCAGTTTGTATTCAGTATAAAGCGTGGTGTGTTCAAACCGTGATATTTACACTTGGCAAGCGATAATCCCGAACGAAAAACATAGTTTTTCTCCCACTGTAAATGATATGCATTCTGGAAGAATATATTTGGGTTGCAGAACTTAATTTTGTTTTTATAAAGGCCCTGAATCGATTAGTTTAATTACGCAAGTACATATATAAGTTGTTCGATGCATTCTAACAGGAGACCGCTCATTGTTTTATATTATGCAGTTAATTGTTTTATTTTGTTGCTTATAGCTCAGTACAGCTACATCTGAAGATAGTTTGTCACACCTAAATTAACATTGTTAGTATATTAAAGGCATAACTTCAAAACTCTATCAATCAGTTACATGTATGGCCGAAACAGATTAAGAAAACATCAACACCAGCTCGACAAAACAATTAAAGTTAATTAATGAACGAAATTACGCAGGTAGATTGAGGTTCAAAAACAACATTTTGGACACTTTGTTTTCTTCAGTGTCCCAAAACAATTATTGTTTTTGCTGGTCACATATTTCTTTCCATTTAAAACCTTTCAAAGCCTAAAACGCTGTAATGGCCAAGACCTAAACTGGTATTTATATCTACTCATCATGATATCACGCCTATATAATTTTGACCCCCTTAAACCCCACTTTTATATAGTAAAACTGGGGTTTAAAGTGGTATACATTATTTTTCTTATTTCTGCACAAAAACATAGATTGTGGGTACTCGTTAGAACCGCCTCGCCGAGGCGGTTCTAACGAGTACCCACAATCTATGTTTTGAGCAGAAATATGAAAAATATCAGAGATTTTTATCTGAAAATTTTCAGTTTTTGGAGGTGAAATTTCTATATATTTGTATAGGCGTGTTTTCGTAATGTGTATTTCACACCTAACTTTTCCGTATATCTGAAAACGCCGTATTCCTAACCAAATCACCCGGTTTTCTCTAGTATACATAGAGTACGGGTCCTTATCTCTAGTCTATACAGGCTAGGAATATGGACCCTTATCACTAGTCTACACGGCTAGGAATACGGATCCGTATGCCTGGCCATTGCCTTTTTATTTCTATGTTTTCCCCAGTAGTGGTCATTTCATACTTTGTCTTACTGCGTCTCAGTTTAGCACCTCCCATTTGCCTAAAATAGTTCCATATTTAATTCTGATATATTGGTATTCTCTGAGACTACTTCTTTCTTTTGATCAGTGGTACAACGTGTGCACAACTTCGTGTCATCAACGGAAAGGTTGGCGAATCCTCTGACAGTTTCAGGGCGGTCATTAATACACTCTAAAATAATATTGGTCCTAAGCTCCTATATGTGGCACACTTCTTTGGGAAATTCCACTTCAAATTTCAGAAAGCTCTAATCCATTCAAATACTTTCCCGGTAGCTTTTCTGTTAGACCTTATCGGAGGCCGCTAACAGAAATCCAAAATAAATGATATAAACGCGCTCTCCGTTATCAATTACTGCTTAAAAGCTGTGTAACAGGTGACTCGCCTGTCAGAAACCCATATTAGCATTAGAAGATAGATTGAGCCCCTAGATCAGAAAATGTGCACCAAGCGAAGGTTCAGATCAGCCTGTGCATTCGCATAGTCTGATCATTATGATCGCTAGGCGCATTCTGGATAGACAAGAATGCAAACTTTCTTCATGTGGATAACAAAGATTTTGATCGGACTGCGCACAAGATACTGTAGGCTATAACATTGTATATGTTTAATGCCCAATAAATATTTATATTGTATTGTTTACTCACATTATGTCTCGATTATGTACTGTCATGTGTTCCACTGTTCGCATATGTCTAATAATATGTTTAGGTTTAACATCTTTAGAAGACGGGAGGAAACGCGGTGACTTAATAGAACCTTATAAGATAATTACTGAAAAGGAGAATGTAAAGTGTGACAATTTCTTTAAAATGTCAGACAAAGATAGCAACAGGACAAGGGGACATTAAATGAAAATTTATAAACCCAGGTTAAATAAAGGAATTTTACAAAGATCCAACTTCTTTGGTATTCGCGTCGTGAACTCTTGGAATAAACTACCGGAAGAAATAATCACGGCGAAGACAGTCAACTCTTTCAAGAACAGACTGGACAAGTACATATCAACCAGACATGGGGCACAAGAGACATTGCCCCTATAACTCCCCCATTAGCCTAATGTAATGTAATATTTTCCTGCCACACGCAAACAATATACAGCTACTTGCGATCAGTTCCTACGTTCACTTATTTACATTGCCGTATACTATTGAACAAAATGAAAACTCTCATAATCTTCAATGTATTTTCACGTTTTTTTTTTGTTTTTTTTTTTAATTTAAACATACGTCTTTGTCTTTTTTTTTTTTTTTTTTTTTTTTTTACGTGCTGTTATACTATATTACGTTTATCGTAATTAAATCATATCAATCAATATGTCTTTTATGGGCTTGTTGCTGATTCTAAGCTCGAAAGGATCCATACTTAGATGAATAAAACTCTTCGACTCTTTAATGACACCCTCTAAGAACTCCGTTTCAAGACCGACGACCACAGATGTTGCTGGCTCTCTGTTAGCCTACCACATGGTTTATTGCGCTATACGTTAATGTTCGAAAGCTCATATCAAGCGCAAAAAAGATAAAGATTTTATATATATCAATTGGGCGCTTGCAAATTTTAGGGATCTTTACATATTGTATTTATAATTTTGTTGATTTAAAGACATTAATGCAAAGAGAAACCCGCATTCTACTTGTTTCTTTACCATAAAAATATTTATAAAACACGTACCAAAAGAAAACATACATCTAGATATATTTAGCCAAAATTGTGTATATTTTAATAGAATTAAATGCTAGATCCCTTGACTTGAACTGTCATGGCGGACTTGTGACTGTTGCTTGATGCAATCCATGGAACGTTGCTCTTTTCTGACTATATCTGAACAAGTCATCATGTTGATGTTTTGTCCGACTTGTGCTAATGTCCTCGTGGTTGAGGAAGGATCACAATGCTACAGATTCGCATGTAATACTTGTCCTTATGTCCAAAATATCAAACGCAAAGTGACAAATAGACAATATCCAAAATTGAAAGAAGTGGATGATGTTTTAGGTGGAGCAGCGGCATGGGAAAATGTTGACTCAACTGAAGAAACTTGTCCAAAGTGTGAACATAACAGAGCATTTTTCATGCAAATACAGACGCGCTCTGCAGATGAACCAATGACAACATTTTATAAATGCTGCAACATGGCATGTGGTCATAGGTGGAGGGAGTGAGTCACTAGCCAGATTGCATTTTGATGCTCATAACTGTACATAGAATGTACTTGGTTTTTAGCTGACTTCTAGATGATGGAACTTACATTAGCAGTCTTTTTTTCTATTTGAATCCTGGACAACAAATATGAAAGCAAATATAAGTGGAAGAGCAGCTGCATGACAATTTGAAGACAGTGCTTTAGTCTCGACTACAGAAAGTTAGTGCTTTAGTTTGGATTACAAAAAACAAAGAATAAAAAAATACTTTTGCTATAGTTGGTCTTTGATAATTCGTAAGGACACTCTACTAGATTTAAAATAAATACACATGAACAGCTTTATTATAGAATGTAATATATTTATGGGTGATACATAAAGTAGCCTACAGACCATTAAGATGATAATTTCGTCAGAAAAGAATGAAAAGGTTTTGGAAATAGAGCATACTTCAGTTTGTGAACTGTGGGGTTTTCAGAAAAAAATAAATGAATAAAAATAATAATAATAATAATGAAACCTGCAGACCTATTTGCATGATTGGTAAAATTGCCAAACTTTGCTGTGGCTAAACAAATACTTCCACTAGAGGCTTTTATGTTTTAAAGGTGCATTGTTACTCAAATGATTTAAACCATTGTTGCTCAGAGTAAACTTTAACCCATCCATATCAAAAACACGTTCACACTTTGGATAATTTAGCAAACTGCTCTTTATGTGTATAAACCAGGCTAAAGTACATAGAGAATACACATGCTTTGGGTATAGCTAAAGAGAGAAATCAACTCGAGTTCGCAAAATCAAGTTTTTTTGACGAAATCAGCCTATAAAAATGAAATTTCGGGGCATAATTTCTTCTTACTATATGACTTAATATATATTTATACACTACTGATCTAAATTTCATGAAAAAATATTGTGTTTTGGGTTGATTATAAGCAAAATGTTGAATTTTTGCGAAGTCTGTATACCCAGAAATCCATTTCTTTGAAGAAATCAGCCTATAAAAATAAAGTTTCTTGACACAAGCATAATTTCTTTTTACTATATGACTCAGTATGTATTTATATACTACTGAGCAAAATTTCAGGATAAAAAATATTGTATTTAGGGGTTGATTTTAAGCAAAATGTCGACTTTCTGCCAAGTCTGTATGCTGCGAAATCAATTTCTTTGCACAAAAAATCAGCCTAAAAAATAAATTTTTGGGCACATGACTTTTACTTTAAAAATAACTATATATAAGCATAGAATAATAAATATGATTTTTGAGCAACTATACAGCTTTAACCTGTATGTAATTGATTACATCTAGTAAAACAGCTCTACCTGTCATGCAGATTGACCTGCATCACACTTGCTCACATGTGTCTGTTGTGGGAATCTAAATGATTTATAGGCATTTTTTCCTTATTTTGTCTTCCATTGTGATATACATGTACTGTACATAATTGTGTCATGAGTCCTAAAATTTCGTACACCGAAGTTGCCAACAAAATGGCATATGCAAACAGTGCAGACCCAGATCAGACTGCTCCTGAAGGAGCAGTCTGATCAGGGTCTACACTTTTTGTCTTTCCACTAAACAATTCAAGAAATAACTGCATGAAAAGCAAAACTTAGGCAAAAATGTATGGAGTAAAGTGTTCGAAATTTTAGGACATTTACCAATATATATATATATATATATGTGTGTGTGTGTGTGTGTGTGTGTGTGTGTGTGTGTGCGTGCACAGCAAAGACCTGGATAAACCATGCAGTTTGATTGTGCCATATCAACCTTGATGTCTGATCTGATAACCTGATCAGGACCATAACTGTCAAATTATATTCTGCAGTTTGCATTAGTTCTGTGACCAATGAAGGCCTGACCATGGTATTCAGGCTTATCAAGGCATCCACATATATGGTAAGGGACCTTTTCTCATGTGCTGGGTATTTTGAGCTCCTTTAAAAGCAAATCAAGTTGAGAGAATGGAATTCAGGGTATATGTCTAAAAGTCACCCATAATTTTAGGATATTGTGGAATTCATGGATCTGATTTTTGTTTGCATTCATCTTTTTTTTTTTCTGACAGATATTTAGTTAAATATTTTGTAAAAAACATGTCAAATAAAACTTATACAAAATGTTTGGCTAGTAGAGGAGCTCAAACTTAGGGTCATGAGATATGTTTCCAGGCTATAAGATTTAGCCTTAAGGGAACTTGATACTCATAATAGATTTTTGCAATCATTACGAAAACACGCCTATTCAATTGTATTGAAAATTTCACCACCAAACACTGAATGTTTTCAGATAAAAATTCTGATATTAATCATATTTCTGCTCAAAACATAGACTGTGGGTACTCGTTAGAACCGCCTCGCCCACGCGGGTCTAACGAGTACCCACAATCTATGTTTTTGAGCAGAAATAAGAGAAAAGAAATAATGTATACCCCTGTAAACCCAAGTTTTACTATATAAAAGTGGGGTTTAAGAGGGTCAAAATTATATAGGTATATTTTGGTGATGTGGAACAACTTGTGTATTTGCACATCAAGACCCTTCTGAAAAGGAGGTTACTCTAAAAGGATAGAATGGAGCAAATTCTTCTCGTTTAGGGTAGACCACAGATCAGAAGGGAGACAAAATAATTTTGACAGACTTTGGCCTCGCATGAAAGTGTATATATTCTCCTTCACCAGAATGCGCGGATGTTGTAAAAAAGTTATGTTAGATATATCGGACACTAAGATGGCTGTACAAATTTACTCTTAGTGTAAGGGAAACAGGAATACTTTGGACAGACAGACGTATGGATGCACAGAATGTTTGGATTTTCGCCACAGTGCATACCTTTTGCCTTGAGAATGACGATTCAAAGTATTTTAAACGTGCCGACATAAAAGGATTTGGGCTTTCAGAATGCCTAAGCATTCATATCTATTGATTGTGTTGAGGTTTCACGGCTCAGTCAACCCATGCAGCATCTGATTTGGGTCTTCACTGTTTGCTCAGGACTGTCTCAATATATAGGGTCAATATCGTATACAGTGGATCCTTCATGAATGGTCAACTCTCTACCACAACCACCTTATAGCAGTCAATTTTCTGATTTGCCAGATCTAAAATAAAATATTCGATATAGCGAAGCGCAAAGATCGTTACTAGGCAAAGTGATAGCGAAGGTTTTTCCCTGTATCTGTACCTAATGATGAGCGCCAATAGGAGCAGGTATCCAGGGCAAGACACTCGGGAGTGACATTTGAACGCAGCCCAGAAAATAGCCTCAGGCATTCGATGAGCAAATTAACGCTTAGCACTCTGGGTCAAATTTTCTGCAGAGGACATCTATGAAATATTTTTCGTATTTTCCCAGAAAACCGATTTTGACATTTCATCCAGTTGGTCTCCAAATGGAGAGGTTGTTCTGTGTCTTTGCTGGGCACAAATTTGTAGGAAATGCTGCGCCCCCGCTCAAGATCAGCTACGTATTTTTTTTTCTACATTCTCACCATGCTCACAGTGTGACGAATTATTGGCTACTGAACAACGACCAGTTGTTCTCAAGCCGTATGCTCAGTTAGAAGTATTTAGCGCTTAGCACTATGGGTAAAATTTTCAGCAGGCGACATATTGAAATATTTTTCTTATTTTTCCCAGAAAACAGATTTTGACATTTCATGCAATGTGATTCTGATTCCTGTTTTCTAGGAATAATAATAATATTAATAATAATATAAAACATCAATTTGTCGTCTGCTGAATTTGTCCCTAGAGTGATAAATCTTAGCATATAAAGTATTCCGCAGCTACAAGAATGATTCAAAATGTCGTTAAAGATATTTCCTTTGGATACCATTTTTTCCTTCATTTATCCTAGAAAACATGGTTTGACAGTTTATGTAAATTGTCTCCCAAGGAGACAATTTGCTTGAAATGTCAAACCCTTGTTTTCTGAAAAAGAACAGAAATAAATAAATAAATGCCATCTATATGTCTTTTGCCGAATCTGCCCAGAGAGTGTCGAAGGTTTAATGGTGAATATTTTTCTGTTCTATTATAGCCCATACTCCACGCTTTGTGAGAAAATGAGAAGAAATATATATATGTATCAGTATGTCGTCTGCTGCAGTTGTGATTGGCGCTTTAAGGGTTAAGAATTTATCTCAAGGGTAACACCAAGGATAACACAACTGAACAGGAGATTGAAATTGACAGCCACTGATCAGAGACAATCCGGTTTAGCCGTCCGGCGTTAACACTCAGTATGCTATTGGCGAATTCAGCAGACGACGAACTGATGACATGTTTCTTAATTTTCCTAGAAAATAAGATCTGACACTTCAGCAAAATGCATGAAATGTCAAATCCAATTTCCTAGATAAAATAAGAAAAAAATATTTCAAAATGTCGTCTGCTGAAATTTTTACCCAGCATGCAAAGTGTTAAGATGTTTAGGGAAGATTATGAACTTCAGCGGACTATTTATTGTCCTGTTTTGTTGGCCTCAGGAAAAAAAACAAAACTGTTTACTGTAAAAAAGAAATGTTGATGAAATGTCAGCATGACCGAGTGGCTAGCGCTATTGGTGAAAATTACGAAGGGTAGCTTAATATGTTAGCTAAACGTTGGGCCAACGTTGTATAAGTGTTGGCTCAACGATGGACCGACGTGATGTTTGATTGCCCGAGCTGCACCCAGCCCCTCCCTACTCCCACCCCATCCGAGACATTTCCCCTAGTAGACAGGGGACTAAAACTTTAAAATCTCGACTTGTATAAGATACTACATTTGACTCTCGTTATCGACCTCGCTTATCTCGAATAACCGCTTATCTCGAAGTGAAAAATCTGGTCCCTGCCTAAACATGAAAATCTAACAACAGGTAAAAAAAAATATTATGGAAAAGAGGAGAAATTTCTCCTTTTTTCCACAATATTTTCAATATATCTCTAACTCCCCGACCCCTGCCCAGCCCTACCCTAGGTCATCGCATGCCCACGTTAATATATCAAGTTCCATTTAAGTCCACTGTTGAGCAAGTTCTATCAATAGTTTGATGTGACACCAAACATAGCTGAAGTAGATCTAATAATTCCTTTGGGGGCTGGGGTCAGGGCGTGTGTGGATTGGAGTTGGATCAAGGCTGTGCGTTGCATTACAAAAACATACCTATATAATTTTGACCCCCTTAACCCACACTTTTATATAGTAAAACTGGGAATTACAGGGATATACATTATTTTCCTTATTCCTGCTCAAAAACATAGATTGTGGGTACTCGTTAGACCCGCCTCGGTCTGCTCAAAAACATAAGATTGTGGGTACTCGTTAGAACCGCCTCGGTGAGGCGGTTCTAAAGTGCACCCACAATCTATGTTTTGAACAGAAAAAACGGAAAAAAATATCAGCATTTTTTATCTGAAAACTTTCAGTTCTTTGGTGGTAAAATTTCAATATATTTGAATAGGCGTGTTTTCGTAATGATTCTGGGCTAGATGTGGCCGAGCCCCGTGGTTAAATACTCTCGACAGCTTCGAATTGATACCAAAGTTGACCCATAATAACTACTTCAGAGGTTGGGTTAAGGCTGGGCTTTTAAAATCCGAGCAAGTGGTAAGATAAATAAAGTCATGTGCTTTTTAAAGTTCTCATCAACAGCTCGGATTTGACAACATGGCTGTTTGGCGGTTGACCCCTTAAGTGGATGGGTCGAGGTCTTCTTCAAGACGTGTTCATTAGGGTTCAGCCTCCACATATAGTCACGTTTTTCGTAAATGGAAGCTGCTGATTAGAACTTTCACTACAGTGGACTTAAATTTGACAATCCCATTTAGATATAACCTCTCCTCCAGCCGCCAAACATAGCCGCGTTTGGTGTAAATGGAAGCTGCTGATTAGAATTTTCACATCAGTAGATTTAAATTTGGACACAGCTATATATGAAGAGACTTAATAAAATCGAGTCCGATTTTCGTTCTGTTAATTGTTCTTTGTTTCCAAATGCAACCTTTCTGTTTTGTTTTTTTTATCTGCGTATAGATATAACCCCTCCTCCAGCCTTCAAACAGCCACGTTTAGTGTAAAAAAAGAAGCTGCTGATCAGAACTTCCCCGACAGTAGACTTAACCCTTGTCCTGCTGAATAAATGAAGAGGCCACGCCCAATTCTAATTTTCAGCCAATCAGATTATTTGATCTAGATTGTTGATATAAATTCACATACTTAATGGCAAACAGTGCAGATCCAGATCAGTTGGCTTCTTCAGAAGCCAACTGATCTGGATCTACACTGTTTGCAAAGGCAGAGTATATCCGGGTTCAGCAGGACAAGGGTTAAATTGGATTTATCTACATTTAGATACAACTCTTCCTCCAGTCTCCAAACTTAGCCACATTTGACGTAAAGGTAATCTGCTGATTAAAACTTTCACAACAGTAACTGCTGTAAATGAAGAAATTCAGTAAAACCGAATCTCCAATTTCCGTTCTGTTGATTGTATCAAAAGTTTCCAAACACAAACATTCATGTTTTTAATTATCTGCATATAGATGTAACCCCTCTTCCAGCCTCTAAACATAGCCACGTTTGGTGTAAATGGAAGCTGCTGAATAGAACTTTCACAACTGTTATAGTAGACTTAATTTTTACTTATCTACAATTAGCTATAACTCCTCCGACAGCGGTCTGGTGTAAATGGCAGTTGCTAATTTGTACTTTCACGGCAGTCGACATAAACTAGTCTTACCTACATATAGATATGAGCCCTCCAGCCATCAAACACGGTCACCTTTAATCCTTCCGCTGATTCAAGAAGGGCAGTTGTCAGTTTCTGGCGAAAGAATGTGCACAATACTGGTTAACTGCTTAGAGGACTAAGCCTGCCCAGTAAATGTGTGGTTAGGTAAACTGACCGGGCTCGACATGACCCCATTGGGTTGACTGGGCGGTAAAACCTCAACACAAACAAACACCTTTAATATAAATGGGAGCTCTGATTAGAACTTTCAGAACAGTAGGTTTAAATTGGACTTATATACGTTTAGATATAATCCCCACTCCAGCCTCCAAACATAGCCACGTTTGGTGTAAATGAAATCTGTTGATTCGGTTTTTCAAAAGAAAAGACTTAAATTGGACTTAACCTTCATTTCGATATAACCCCTCCTCCGGTCTCCAAACACAGCCAAGTTCGGTGTAAATAGAAGCTGCTGATTATAATTATCACAACAGCAGACTTAAATTGGAGTTAGAAGACCGAACAAATATATATTTTTATCTCTATGGGAACTGAGGACGAGGTAGGGATCCCGTAGAGCTAGTTTAAACTCCCATTAATTTATTACTGACCGTTCCCAGGTGGTACTTTCATTGTGATACTTTTTTGTTAAATGTTCTGTACTGTTTCACTTACAAATGTTTTTCTTTAAACGATTATGTAGGTTAGGAGAAAGGGTTGCCAACTCTGCTTGTCATCTGTTCTTTTTGTGACTGTTTAATCGTATTTGTCTGTCTTTCCCTTTGATATTGAGAACTTGATGTTGATCTAACTGAATAATTTCCTAAGTTCGCTTATTTACTTTACCTACATTTACTTATAACCCCTCCTCCGGCCTTCAAACATAGTCACGTTTTGGTGTAAATAGAGCTTCTTATTAGAACTTTCACATCAGCAGATTTAAATTTGACTTACCTACATTTAGGTATGACCCCTCCTCTAGAATTATCCATTAGGGATTAGCCATTAAACTCAGCTATGTTTGGTGTCAGATTGCTGCTGTTAATGAGAACTTTGTCAACAGTATACTTAAATGAGACTTACCTGCACTTAACCATGTGCCAACCTCCAGAAGTGTTGATTAGAGCTCAGTCTTCAAAATTACCCATTTTTGGTGTCAAATGGAAGCTCTGGATGAGAACTTAAACAACCGAAGACTTAAATGGAACTTGCCCATACTTAACTACGCTCCGACATACAGAAGTGTTAATTAGCTCTCGGTATCCAAAAAAAAAAGCCATTTGGTGTCAAATGAGTCTGAGGACAATATACCAAAATCGTATTTCGGAAAATCATTAAATCGATACACGAGAGTTGTTCTAAAAGAATTGGTTATTGGGTCGTTGCTCGATATCCATGTGGAACTTGAAAAAAATACCTGTATCGCGCTATCCTGTACCTACACAATGAAGTGTACATGTGTCCATAAATCTAATTGAAAGATAGATGATTTCCCAGTCAGCATTCTACGTAAATCTATATCGGGCCGATGACGGCCCGATATAGATTTACGTAGAATGCTAGCTGGGTAGCCATTTGAATACACGCAGTCGTTGACTACTGTAGTAAAAAGCTTTGGTAAGTGTTACCAAGAAGGAGTAAAAACTGATCTACATAAAAGCTCGCTCTGAGATAGGTTGTTAAAAACAAAATATTTGCTGAAATTTCTGTTGTTCACGGATCTACTAATGTGTCTTATGACAGGGTTCGTAGATTGAAAAAAGAAACGATTCTGGGTTAGAGTCGATCGAAAATGCACCCAAATCAGGAAGGCCAAAGCGTGCATCTTGTGATGAAATTGTATGAAAAGAAAATGAAATTGTTGCAAGAGATGCTAGGTTTACAGTACGTGATATCGCACGAATGGTTGGCATCTCGCTATCAACAATTCATAACTTTCTAAAAAATATTTTGAATGTTAGAAAGATTTCTGCCAGGCGGATGCTTCATTTGTTGACTGATGGTCAAAAGAAGCAGAGAGTTAAAATGAAAAGAAATTTGCAAATATAGTCACTGGCGATGAAAGTTGGGTTCATTATTTTGAAACTGTTAGGAAGCCATCACGAAAACACGCCTATATAATTTAGACCCCCTTAAACCCCACTTTTATATAGTAAAACTGGGGTTTACAGGGGTATGCATTATTTTTCTTATTTCTGCTCAAAAACATAGATTGTGGGTACTCGTTAGAACCGCCTCGCCGAGGCGGTTCTAACGAGTACCCACAATCTATGTTTTGAGCAGAAATATGAAAAATATCGTTTTTTTTTTTATCTGAATATTTTTTTAATTTTTGGAGGTGAAAACTTCTATATATTTGAATAGGCATGTTTTCGTAATGAAAAGACCGGTAATAATTAAGTACAAAGAAGGGTTTGTATGCAATCTTCTTCTCTGGTGAAGGCGTTACAATACACGTGCCAGCCCATACTCTGCCATTGTTTTTTTTTTTTTTTTTTTTTTTTTTGCAAAAAGAGAAGGTAACAGTTTTACCCATTACGAAAACACGCCGATTCAAATATATAGAAAATTTCACCTCCAAAAACTGAAAATTTTCAGATAAAAAAACTCGGATATTTTTCATATTACTGCTCAAAACATAGATTGTGGGTACCCGTTAGAACCGCCTCGGCGAGGCAGTTCTAACGAGTACCCACAATCTATATTTTCGAGCAAAAATAAGAAAAATAAGGTCTATCCCTGTAAACCCCAGTTTTACTATATAAAAGTGGGGTTTAAGGGGGTCAAAATTATATAGGCGTGTTTTCGTGATGACACCTCCGTATTCACCAGGGCCCAGTTGTTCAAAGCGTCGTTAGCTTAACGAACTCGTTAAGGGTCATTTCGTTAACTGTGGTAGCAGATTCAATATACAATATTCTGATATTTTTTGCTGAAAAAATGTGAGTAGCTTTTGCTACTCACATTTTTTCAGCAAAAAATTTCAGCATATTTGCGTATTACTCGATGTAAATTTTTGACGAATCGTTAACTAACGATGTCGTTAGCTTTGAACAACTGGGCCCAGACTGTTACGCACAAGGGCGGCCAAGGCGCACCGAGGGTAACTTCCTGTTTGACTATGCTTCGGGTTGGGATTTGCCTAACTGTACCATTACACAGAAACTCTAACAATGTTAGAATTTACAACTTTTGTTTACATAAATATATACAACGTACAAATACAAACAGTTACAAACAGAACATTACTCATACAACAACATCAGATAGACTCTTCGCGTTGGCTACAGTTGGACACAACACGGTTGGCAACTGAACCGGTTTATAATTTGATTAACCTGGCTTGGTTAATCAAAATATTTAATCACAGCTCCAAGGGTAGTGAACACTTGGCCAGTGCGAAGAGAATGCTGATTACTGTATCTTATTCACTTATTTGGTTAATTTAATTGATTATGTGTGCACACTAGTAGAATGAATCTATTTATTTTTCAATATTCTCGGGAGTTATATATTTATCTCTTGATATATTTCACAACACGAGAACAAGACCCTGTTTTTAAAAGTTCAAGACTATATAATTAAATCAAGACGATTCATCTGAGTTATGATGCATGCTATTCTACACCTAAGCCGAAATATGAAACACCTGTAAAACCTTGTCTGAAATCGAAGTCACTTAAGGAAATATACACGTGAAGATAACATGTATTTCTTGGGAATCGGTCATTTGACCGATTCCCAAGAAATACATGTTATCTTCACGTGTATATTTCCTTATTTGCATTATCTACACTATAGTATTTAATACAGACATTTAAATGAAGTTGAAATAACAAATCGTTTTCTATCATATATCTTGTATACTTACCACTATATTGTATACTTACTACTTCTTACTTACACAAGCATACATCTGCATTGCCCATTTAAATTGAACAAGTATGGCAACTGTCAGACAGAATAGTACTGTAAGTTTTTTTTAATATACGTGTAAGTTTTTAGTTATGAAAAAAAACAAACAAAAAAACATATATCGTATCCATCTATATGTGCAATAATATGAAGATACTCTCTTTCTCTCTCTCTCTCTGTTTCATTTTTCAGATTTTTAACGTTGCCAGGCAGTTGAGTCACATAGAGGCAGCGCCAGATAAATCTGGATTAGTTTTACTGGACTACTGGGTTGGCTTGAAACGGTGTCCAGTTATAATTCATAACTAGGTCACCTCGCCCAGACACAGGCACCGTGCATATAAATGGTAAGTTACAGAATTTGCAGAGTTGGCCTAAAGAGTTCGAATTTAAAACTAACATCATGGTGTTTTTGTCCATGTGTTATTCTCTGTCTGTCAACATGTCACGGACCCACATGCGGAAGATTGGAGAAGGAGGAGACTGGAATAATTTCACGTTTTATCAAAATGAATCTCGAAGCTCCTTAACAGTTTCGTTGGGTGCGTGCCCGGTACTTGCTTACCCTGGCCGACCCCAGCCCGCCCCTATTTTTGGAATAAAAGCACCGCAAGCATAATGCCCCGCCACAGCAATTATCTGTTTATTTATTAAAGTTATCGTTGCGAAAATGTCTGGAAAGAAAATGACGGAGGGACAGATAACAATCATAAACCAGATCTTGATACAATATAATATCAATGGACAGATAACAATCCTAAACCAGATCTTGATAATATCAATGCATATAGCAAGTTTGGTTAAAAGGCCTTGTTATTTACTCAAGTTATCATCCGGAAATGAAAATATGGGCGTGTCTCGGGCAGATAACTCCGTAAAAATTTGACGAAATTTGCCCATTAGCAATTTCAAAACAGATCTCCTTAAGGTCAATGCATATGGCAAGTTTGGTTAAATTCCCTTGTTAATTACTCAAGTTATCGTCTGGAAACGAAAATATGGGCGTGTCTCGGGCAGATTACTCCGTAAAAAATTGACAAAATTTGCCCATTAGCAATTCCATACCAGATCTCCTTAATGTCAATATATATAGCAAGTTTGGTTAAAATCCCTTGTTATTTACTCAAGTTATCGTCCGGAAACGAAGATATGGGCGTGTCTCGGGTAGACAACTCAGTAAAAATTTGACGAAATTTGTCCATTAGCAATCCCAAACCAGATCTCCTTAATGTAAATGCATATAGCAAGTTTGGTTAAAATCCCTTGTTATTTACTCAAGTTATCGTCCGGAAACGAAAATATGGGCGTGTCTCGTGCAGATAACTCCGTAAAAATTGACGAAATTAGCCCATACGCAATCCCAAACTAGATCTCCACAATATCAATGCACATACTAAGTTTGGTAAAAATCCATTGACCTTTACTCAAGTTATCATCCGGAAACGGAATGACGGACGGACGTACGACGGACGGGCGGGCGGAGGGACAGACACACGGACGTCCAACGTGAAACCATAATACCCCGCCACTGTTGTGTGGCGGGGTATAAAATGAGAAGGGAAGACCCAACTACAAAGCTAAAAGCATCATTGACCTGCGCGCGCGCGCCGGTCTCTTATGTAGCTTTGGATTTTTACATATGGTAGACTATTCGATTAGGTCACTATAAACGTTTTCTATTTGCCGTGACGTCGGTTTGTGACGATGCCGGCAAATATAAAAAGAATCTTAAAACAAACTGCTGTGTTATAAGCAGATTAATGTCTATTTTATTTTCATTTCAACCAAGAAATTTCGTAAAGCTTAGTAAAAGCAAACATTAAAGAATCACATTGTTGTTCTTTTTTACCTGTTACACTGAAAATTTATTAAACTTTAGTATACCCTTCTCTATGTAAACATGAACAAAATTTGCGCCGGTACATAGACGTTTACGTCAAAATATATTGTCTTGTTATAGGAATAAAAGCTCTTCGTCCTCACATATATAGATTTACATACTGTCATAGAATTTTAACAGATGCTCCAGTCTTTTCAAGTCGCGAGAGGGAGCCGGATGCACACTGTGCCGTGTTAGTGTTTTTATTTTTTTCTTTATGATACACTGTATTTTAGAAAAAGACACTGTTTCTGGGACGTTCTTAAATGAATGTGTCCTTAGTAAGTCTATTTTCGCTACACGGCAGCTGCCTCATTGGCCGGTCTGTCGACAATGTTGCTGAATTTTTGGAGGTAGGTTGAATGATTAAAAACAACTTTGTTTTTATTTAGAATATTATAACAGAATATAAGTTTTTCATGAAAAAGTAACGGTGAACTTTAGTTATTTTACCCTCATATTTTCGCTATGAGTATGGCTAAAATATTGCATAGGTACATGTTGCAGGTTCTACCCCATCAAAATTTCGAAAGTGCATCCAAATAATACCTTGAGGCAGCTTGTTATAATTTTAAGGAACATGAACTGCTTTTTTTTTTAAAACAAAGTAGTGTATATGTATTTCTTAATTGTTCCCCGACGTTAGTCGAAGGTGACTATAGTAATGGGTTCGTCCGTCCGTAGACACAATCTTTTCTCGGCAACTCCTCCTACAGTTTTCAAGGGGTTTCGATGAAACTTACCTCTTATTGTTCCCATGACCTGAAGATGATCATATTTTATCGAGGATATGCTCGACTGATTTTACCAGAGTTATAGCTCTTTGGCAATTTTCAACAGTAAGTCTTGTCTCTGCAACCCCTTTTGCAGTGATATCCTCCAGTTATTGTTGCCATGACCTGAAGAGGATCATATTATACCGAGGTCACGCTTGACTGCTTTTTACCAGAGTTGTGGCCATTTGTCAGTTTTGGCCATTTATCAACAGTTCTTGTCTCCGCAACTCCTCCTACTTTAGGGATATTGATGAAACTTTCCAGTTATTGTTTCCATAACCTGAAGATGATCATATTTTATCGAGGTCATGCTCAACTGATTTTTACCAGAGTTACGGTTCTTTAGCAATTTTTTAAAAGTAAATCTTGTCTCTGCAACTCCTCTTGAAGTTTTCAGTGGATTTTAGTGAAACCTTCCAGTTATTGTTGCCATGAACCGAAGAGGATCATATTATACCGAGGTCACGCTTGACTGCTTTTTACCAGAGTTATGGCCCTTTGTCCGTTTTGGCCATTGATCAACAGTTCTTGTCTCCGCAACTCCTCCTACATTTCTCAAGGGATATTGATGAAACTTTCCAGTTATTGTTTCCATGACCTGAAGATGATCATATTGTTGTCCCTCGACGTTAGTCGAAGGGACTATAGCAATGGGTTCGTCTGTCCGTTCGTCCGTCCGTCCGTCCCTAGACACAATCTTGTCTCCGCACAGTTCTCAATGGGATTTTGATGAAACTTTCCAGTTATTGTTGTCCCCCCGACCTTATTCGAAGAAACTATAGGGATGGGTTCGTCCTTCAGTCCGTCCATCAATCCGACTGTCCGTCCGTAGACACAATCTTGTCTCCGCAACTCCTCTTACAGTTTTCAAAGAATTTTGATGAAACTTTCCAGTTATTGTTCCCATGACCTGAAGATGATCATATTTTATCGATGGCATGCTGTACTGATTTTTACCAAAGTTATTTCCCTTTGTTAATTTTGTTTCTATATGAAGTCTTGGCCCTGCAACACTACTTGCAGTTTTCAATGAATTTGGATGAAACCGTTCAGTTACTATTCCTATGACCTGAAGAGGCTCATATTATACCAAGGTGTACTTGACTACTTTTCTTAACAAGATTTATGGCCCTTTGTTAGTTTTAGTCATGTTGCCAACAAAAAAAAAAAATATTATCTTTGCAACTCCTTATACAGTGCTCAGGGGATGTTGATGAAACTATCCAGATATTGTTCCAATGACCTAAAGGTGATCATATCATTAAGAAAGGAGGAAAAACTAAAAATGACACAGTTGGTTTCCCTTAAAGTGTACCCATTCAACTTAAATATTAGGAGATCACTTTTTTCCGTAAATTGTTCCTTACAACATTTAGGAAAATTAAAACATTAGTCTGTTGGAAGGGTCGTAAAATATCAAACCATTGTTTAGGGCATATATGTTATAGACATATTCGCCACATACTGAAATTTCAAACGTCGGGGGACACTTGGCCTGCGGCCTTTTATATGTAGTACATTTATTATGCCCCCGCCTATTCGAAGAATAGCGGAAGGGCATTAAGTGTTACCCCTGTCCGTCCCAATTCGTGTCCGGGCCATAACTCCTAAACAGTATAAAATATATTTATGGAACTTTACAGGTGCATGCATGACATTGAGACGATGTGTCATAAATAAGGAAGACAACTCTTGCTTGGTTGATTTTTGAATTATCTGCCCTTGACTTGTTCCATATAGTAAACCGTGTCCGGGCCATAACTACTTAACCGTATGGAATATATTTATGAAACTTTACAGATGCATGCATGACATTGAGACGATGTGTCGTGAACAAGGAAGACAACTCTTGCTTGTTTGGTTTTTGAATTATCTTTCCTTAGTTCCATATAGTTAACCGTGTCCGGGCCATAACTCCTAAACCGTATGGAATATATTTATGAAACTTTACAGGTGCATGCATGGCATTGAGACAATGTGTCATGAACAAGGAAGACAACTCTTGCTTGTTTGTTTTTTGAATTATCTGCCCTTGACTTAGTTCCATACAGTAAACCGTGTCCGGGCCATAACTCCTAAACGGTATGGAATATATTTATGAAACTTTACAGGTCCATGCATGACACTGAGACGATGTGTCATGAACAAGGAAGACAACTCTTGCTTGTTTGATTTTTGAATTATTTGCCCTTGACTTAGTTCCATATAGTAAACCATGTCCGGGCCATAACTCCTAACCGTATGGAATATATTTATGAAACGTTACAGGTGCATGCATGACATTGAGACGATGTGTCGTGAAAAAGGAAGACAACTCTTGCTTGTTTTGGTTTTGAATTATCATGAACAAGGAAGAAAGCTCTTGCTTGTTTGGTTTTTGAATTATCTGTCCTTGACTTAATTCCATATAGTAAACCGTGTCCGGGCCATAACTCCTAACCGTATGGAATATATTTATGAAACTTTACAGGTGCATGCATGAAATTAAGACGATGTGTCATGAACAAGGAAGACAACTCTTGCTTGTTTGGTTTTTGAATTATATGCCCGGGCCATAACTACTAACCGTATGGAATATATTTATGAAACTTTACAGGTGCATGCATTACATTGAGCCGATGTGTCATGAACAAGGAAGACAACTCTTGCTTGTTTGGTTTTTAGCTCGCCTGAACAACGTTCAGGAAGAGCTATTGTACTATCCCCGGCGTCGGCGTTGGCACTGGCGTTGGCGTCGGCGTCCACAAATGTTAAAGTTTTCGTTAAAGTTTTTAAGACCTCATTATTTCCTAACCTTATCACCGATTTGATTCATCTTTGGTATGATGATACATATTGGTCCAAAATTTTGCGCAGTACCATCCCCACCACACTAGGTCATGTCAAGGTCAAGGTCACTGACTTAGAATTTTCATGTTAAAATTTTATGTATAAGTTTTTAGGATCATGGACATGAAGCACAGGGGTGCATAGTTTTTTTTAGCTCGCCTGAACAACGTTCAGGAAGAGCTTTTGTACTACCCCCGGCTTAGTTGGCGTTGGCGTCGGCGTCCACAAATGTTAAAGTTTTCGTTAAAGTTTTTAAGACCTCATTATTTCCTAACCTTATCACCGATTTGATTTATCTTTGGTATGATGATACATATTGGTCCAAAATTTTGTGCAGTACTATCCCCACCAACTTAGGTCAAGGTCAAGGTCACAGACTTAGAGTTGTCATGTTAAAATTTTACGTCAAAGTTTTTAGGATTTCATTACTACTACACTAAATGATGGATTTAGTTCCTATTTAGTATCATGATAGATAATGGTTTAAAGTTTTCATCACTTATGACCATGACCTTGAGGCCGAGGTCACAGACTTAGAATTTAAATGTTAAAGTTTTCGTTAAAGTTTTTAAGACTTCATTAAATCCTAACCTTATCACAGATTTGATTCATCTTTTGTATGATGATACATATTGGTCCAAATTTTTACGCAGTACCAATCCCTACCACCCTAGCTCATGTCAAGGTCAAGGTCACAGACTTAGAATTTTGATGTTAATTTTTTACGCCAAAGTTTTTTAGGATCTCATACTTCTAAACTACATGATGGATTTGGTTCCTATTTGGTATAAAGACAGATACTGCACCCCCCTCTCCCACCACACACAGGTCATGTCAAAATCAAGGTCACGGACTTAGAATTTTCCAGAAACAATATGTGAAATATCAGGCGAGCTATCCTGTCTGGCGACAGGTCTTGTTGAATTATCTGCCCTTGACTTAGTTCCATATGGTAAACCTTGTCCGGGCCATAACTCCTAAACCGTATGGAATGTATTTATGAAACTTTACAGGTGCATGCATGACATTGAGACAATGTGTCATGAACAAGGAAGACAACTCTTGCTTGTTTGGTTTTTTAATTATCTGCCCTTGACTTAGTTCCATACAGTAAACCGTGTCCGGGCCATAACGCCTAACCGTATGGAATATATTTATGAAACTTTACAGGTGCATGCATAACACTGAGACGATGTGTCGTGAACAAGGAAGACAACTCTTGCTTGTTTGGTTTTTGAATTATCTGCCCTTGACTTAGTTCCATACAGTAAACCGTGTCCGGGCCATAACGCCTAACCGTATGGAATATATTTATGAAACTTTACAGGTGCATGCATAACACTGAGACGATGTGTCGTGAACAAGGAAGACAACTCTTGCTTGTTTGGTTTTTGAATTATCTGCCCTTGACTTAGTTCCATATAGTAAACCATGTCCGGGCCATAACTCCTAAGCCATATGGAATATATTTATGAAACATTACAGGTGCATGCATGACATTGAGACGATGTGTCATGAACAAGGAAGAAAGCTCTTGCTTGTTTGGTTTTTGAATTATCTGTCCTTGACTTAGTTCCATATAGTAAACCGTGTCCGGGCCATAACTCCTAACCGTATGGAATATATTTATGAAACTTTACAGGTGCATGCATGAAATTGAGACGATGTGTCATGAACAAGGAAGACAACTCTTGCTTGTTTGGTTTTTGAATTATCTGCCCTTGACTTAGTTCCATGCAGTAAACCGTGTCCGGGCCATAACGCCTAAACCGTATGGAATATACTTATGAAACTTTACAGGTGCATGCATGACACTGAGACGATGTGTCGTGAACAAGGAAGACAACTCTTGCTTGTTTGGTTTTGAATTATCTGCCCTTGACTTAGTTCCATATAGTAATCCGTGTGTGGGCCATAACTCCTGAACCATATGGAATATATTTATGAAAATTTACAGATGCATGCATGACATTGAGGCGATGTGTAATGAACATGGAAGACAACTCTTGCGTACTTGGTTTCTAAAATTATCTGCACTTGACTAAGTTCCATATAGTAAACCGTGTGTGGGCCATATCAACCTTAATAATAACTTCATGCTGTACCTGTCACAATTACATATGTAACCTTTTTTTTCTGAATGGCATTTTGGCGGGGGCATCCGTGTCCTATGGACACTTTTTCTAGTTAGGGGATAACTTTGTCATTTTGGTAGCAAAATTGTCGGTTTGATGATCACTAATTTTGTTTCACGGCGACGCCTCAGCGGAGTCGTACAACGGAATTTGCGACAATATGACTGACGATTTACTGCACCGAATTTTGAAGACAGTTATTCCCATTCTAATGCACTTTTTCTTGTTGTCTCTTTAAAACTACATTATTTTGCACCAACGGCGATTATTGCCAGCAACGTAAAATCAGACGTAAGCCAGTGAAAAACGAAATTACGTAATGAAGGCGGAATTCCATCAGTAAAAAGCAAATTTTCGACGTCATCCAATCAGACGTCGCATTGTATTTGTAAGTCATTACGAAAACACGCCTATTCAAATATATAGAAAATTAATCCTCCAAAAATTTAAAATTTTCAGATAAAAAAACTGTGATATTTTTCATATTTCTGCTCAAAACATGCATTGTGGGTACTCGTTAGAACCGCCTCGGCGAGGCGGTTCTAACGAGTACCACAATGCATGTTTTGAGCAGAAATAAGAAAAATAACTTGTACCCCTGCAAACCCCAGTTTTACTATATAAAAGTGGGGTTTAAGGGGGTCAAAATTATATAGGTATGTTTTCGTGATGGAATTAGAATATGTACTAATTATATTCCTTAATGAACCCCCTCATTCAGATAGCTTATCGTTACTTCGTAAACCAAAAGTGCTAAAATTTGACACAAAATGTTTGAAAATCGGTTTATAAATAACAACTTTACATCCAAGAAATGATGTTGAATAGGGATGTTGCACAGACAAAGGAGATATCCTTCATTTTTTTTATTTTGAATTTCGGCAATTTTGTCGCCTTTCTTCATGTTTGGACCCCTAGTAGGCTTTGTTTTCTTTGGTGTCGGTTGTATGCGTTTTAATAAAATGTTAAAGCTTTTAATTTTCTGGGAAATCACATTCCCTTGCTAGTAATTTCTACATGCAAACTCCTTAACATTCAACATTATGTTTGGACGTATTTGTATTGACTCTGCCTCATGGAAGCTGCTGATGAGAATTCGGACAACAGTAGTCTTAATGATCCTTGCCCATACTTAGCCATGACTCCACATCTAGAAGAAACATTATTAGAACTTAGCCTCAAAACATAGCCATGTTTGGTGTCAAACGGAAGCTGTTGATGAGACCTTGGATAACAGTAGCGATAAATGAGTCTCACTCACACCAAGTCTCGGCCCAGCCAAAATTGGGAGTCATCAGGGGTCAGCCCGACCATAGCCATGTTAAATACCAAATTAAATGTCTCGCTGATAAGACTTAAATGATTCTCATCTACGCCTGACATGAAGGTTTTTATTAAAGGTAATCCCAGCATATCCTGTGCATATAGGATAAGACGTAATTTCAGTTATGCGGGCTTACGCATGCTGCTGAACACGACGGAACAAACTTGCCTTTGTCTTCCAAGATCAAATCATGGAAAAGTTCAAAGCCCCTTGTGCATTTGAGCCGAATAAAATTAATTGCGATATTCTGGCACAAGCCAGTTCTGTTTATTGACTAAGTGCACTTAGCGTTGACGTTTGATATGTATGGCATTCAACACCTAAAAGTAAACAATTTACATACAGATATGGGTATTGCCGTGCAAAAATCGCCCTTACCACATTATACAAACAGCGAAATTACAGTTCAGTCTGATCATGAGTACACACTGTTCGAACATTTTGCTGATCACCTAGGTTAAATCTGGTTACGGAGAATGACAAATGACCTGGCCAGACACCGCATGTTCATGAGCAGATCTGGGTATTCGCTGTTCGCATGTGCGTTCGTGGCCTTTTAGCATGCTGTGATTTGTATATTTACAAATCTTTGAATATTTACCGATCTGTGACACGCTGGTTATTTTCCCAGGTTTACACACACCTCATTGTATTGCAACAGTTTAAGTTGAATATAACGGAAAGATTTTAGCTTAATATTCATTAACAATTTATTTGAGTGCTTGTGTGAACTAAAAATCAGGATGTTGATTTTTGCAATTTTATGTTTCTGTCTTCTTGTGTGTGGAACTGAGGGAATAGATATATGTAAGTGTTGCTTATCTTATGACTTGTAGTGTATTGAAAGCAAAATTTGTAGCAGACGATCGATATTCTAGTCCTTTTTTTTTTAATTTTTTTTTCTGAGGAAACATGTCAGCATTTCATGTGAATCGTGTACCAAAATAAAAAGTGTCGTCTGCTGCAGTTGTGATTTGCATTTTAAGGGTAAACCTGTTTATATAATGATTTATTACCTATTAATCATAAATTGTCTCTCAAAATTAGAGCAGACGACAATCCATTCTTTCATACCGACAAATTAAACGTTGGTATTTCATGTGAATCATGACAGACGATTCATATTGAAGTATCAGTCTTATTTCCGCTGGAAATCCTAAAAAGAAAAGAAAGGAAGAAAAAAGAAAGAAAGAAAAAGACAAAAAAAAAAATAAAATAAAAATAAAACACACACACACACACACACACACACACACACACACACACACACACACACACACACACACACACACACAAACAAAAACAAAAAAAACAACAACAACAAAAAAAAAAACAAAAAAAACAAAACAACAACAACAAAAAAACAAATGTATTATACAATGTCACGTAAAAGGCTTTAACGCATTTATTTAAAACAGCCAGCCTGTGCGTCAAGTTTTACCAGTTTTCCCTGGTATTAAATGTTTGATCATTAGATATGGTATATACACTAATAGTTTTGCTGAAAAAAAAAATGTGAGTAGCTATTTGCAAAAGCTACTCATATTTTTTCAGCAAAAATAGTCCAAACAAAAGCCTGAGTTTTCACTTTATTTATTTATCTATTCATAAATAAATATAATATTATTTATTGTTTTATAATTCGCCCCTTTTTCTTCGTTTTCTTGTAACCCCTCTCTTATTTCACGTGTCATAAACATAGCAACATGCAAACAGCATGTGTTTGCAAAACCTTTCATGGTGTTTGATTGTTTATATGTAAATGGAATATTTTGAAACTGGATTGGTCTAAAATCTGCATGTTTTAAATGCGGGGCATGCTGGCAATGGCTAATGTTTCCTCAAGGGATAATCAGGCCTTGTAATCAGACGCCTGACAGTTGGCTTTCTTGTCCCCGTAAGGGGTAATCAGCCTCGTAAGTCATATTCGGCACAAATATTTCAGTCCCCGGAACAAATGCTTGGGAAATTTAGCATCTTATGTTCAGTCGACTCTCGTTATCTCGAAGTCCAAGGGAATCCCTGAAATACTTTGAGATAACCGTATCTCGACATATCAGAGTATTCCAGAATTGAGGAAAAAAGATAAATCAAACAACCACATTTCACAAATGAATATGTAATTTGACTCCTGAAAATATAGAGATATACTGAAAATATTGTGGAAAAGAGGAGAAATTTCTCTTCTTTTCCACAATATTTTTCACCCGCTGTTAGATTTTCATGTTTAGGCAGGGACAAGATTTTCTCTTCGAGATAAGCGATTATTCGAGATAAGCGAGATCGAGATAACGAGAGTCAACTGTAAGTATTTCATAGCCCAGATAGCTGAAAATACCTTCATTTTGCTCTGGAAAATAAGTCAAAACAGGAATATCGGACTACCCTTCTCCGGGTGAAATTGAAATAAAAATCAGCCGCTTTTTTCAAGCCCACACCTATCTTTTCGACGCAGGCGTGAAAATTGTTGGGAATAGCATTGTCCGATTTTTCAAAATATGAGTATGCGGAAATTGACTAAAAATCAATAAATCAGGAGAACTTACTCGTTTGTTGACATTTGGATGTCTCGTAAGTAATAACCATTACTAGAAATATTAATTTCTATCCTTTTCAGGAAAGTTATGATATTCTTTACTGGTCAGTAGTGTGCCGAGGGAGGGGGTGGGAGGGGGATAGAGAGGCGGGGGTGGGGTGGGAGTGGGTCGGTGGGTTCTAATAAGCATTATCATGGCCGGAAGTTCGCGTAATGATGTTGAGAGCATAACCGCCGAGATTACCAGGACCCAGTTGTTCAAAGCTAACGATGTCGTTAGTTAACGATTCGTTAAAATTTACATCGAGTGATACGCAATGCTGAAATTTTTTGCTGAAAAAATGTGAGTAGCTTTGCAGTGCAAAAGCTACTCACATTTTTTTCAGCAAAAAATATCAGAATATTGTGTATTGAATCCGCTAAAACAGTTAACGAAATGACCCTTAACGAGCTCGTTAAACTAACGACGCTTTGAACAACTAGGCCCAGGTGTGTATATTTGGCTAAAGCGGTAAGGTATTTCCCGAAGGCTCACTTTCGAATGACGCAGTCCAAATGGCCCGGGCTGGTCAGTTTGACCTTAAGAGGATAGATCAATATTTTGATGAGATCATAGGTTGATTATAAAATGATTTTCAATGTTTATAAAGATTTTAACAACGGTATATACACGAGCAGAAAGTGTACATAAAACGCATTTTGGAGGCAACATGACAAACATAATTTTACATTTAAATTCCTTCCATAAGACTTTAACAGGATACAAATTATTGAAACAATTAAATACATATAAAATGAACACACATATAAGATTCTATTTAAATAATATATTGCCATTTCATTACAAATACCAAAATGAAATACTTCACTTTATGACAGATACATGTTGTGCTATAATAATCGTAAATCTGACAAACAAACGGAAACGAAAAGATAAGCTATTGTGAAGATTAGCCTTTAACCACGCTGAGTTAAATACTTACACTGTAGATGACCTTACAAAAATGCTTCTCGTTTCTCTCTGAAAACACATAATTTTTGTATGAAATGTTAAGGCCTTTGTTTGAGGTGATGGACGTCACTCGTCTATGGTCAGGTCAGACAGTTTCATCATCGGCCTAATGTGATTAGGTGGACATGATACACTTGGACGTTTTCCCGTCAGAAAAAGGGCACTACTCTAAAAGGAAAGGATTTTGCTCCTCTTTCGGGTCTTAAATGAAATAATTTCTGAACAAACACTGTAAACTCAAATCAGAAAGCTACTGATCAGGATCTGCTTTCTGCCATTCATTCAACACGTTTTACACACTTTACCTGATAGTCATATGGATTTGATTAAAGTCTAAGGTCTGACAGTGAAGTAAAGTTAGGTTAGAAAATTTTGGGAATTGTATTATTTCCATGTATTCGCTTTCATTAGAAATAACTCTGAAATAGAAATATTTACTTCCCTTCTCATTGTGGTTAAATTCTTTCCTTTGAGAGTTCACAGGTTGAAATATTACAGGAAACAACTTTTTCTCTCCCAAAGTTGTGTCCCTTTGCAAAATCAGGACACAACCCCTGATTCACGGTACAAAAAAAAAAAAAAAAAAAAAAAACCAAAAAAAAACTTCCTTTTCATTGTGCGACGGATGAATATCCTGATCAGACCAGTCTAGATTTTTACAACTCATGTTTTTCATTCCGAACATCTTCGGTAATTTCCGATCATATTCCCGGAATTAGCCGACGAGCAGAATATGATAATAGTGCACTCTATAGAGTGCCGAGAGTGGCCGATGTGTTCAGAACATGATAATAGTGCGCTCCTAGAGCGCTCCATATTGTTCTTTGAGAACTTTCAAGAGGTGTTCTAATTTTTGAAAGCTCATTTATATATTTATTCAGTTTCAAAGAATTCCCATTGATAAAATACCAAAGCTATCATTCTATCAAACTCAAACTGTTTACTGAATTGATAAGGCACCTGTCATTCTTACGGTTCTAATGGTATTTTGTGATGTTATCTTTTCACTTTCTGTTTTCCTTCCAGCCGACACAATTTGTTTTGCAGCCTTACAGAAATTGCAGAAACTATCTAGGTTATTGTCATTCATGTGTTGGATAAATTATTATATCACAGATTTATTTGTTGATTCGTCCTTTGCTGGCTTTCTGCAGCCAATCGGCCTGCCTAGCGTCCCATAAATGGGATATTGGCAAACAGTGCAGACCCAGATCAGACGCCGCAGAACGCGGCGTCTGATCAGGGTCTACACTGTTTGCATTAATTACAGGCATTTCAATAAAACATGGTAATAATGAGACTTAAACTGTAAATGGATTGGTCCAAAGAGTTCAGGTAGAAGAGTCCACTCGGCATGGATTGGTCCAAAGAGGTCAGGTAGAAGTCCACTCGGCATAAATGGGTTTAACTCTGCAGACCAAAACAAATACCTGTGCAAACAGTGTAGCTCCGGATGAGTCAGTTCGAATAGAGCTTTCTCATCTGGATCTACACTGCATTCTGTCAGTATTTTTAGACGGACACATCTGTTTGCAACAATGGACATGTCCGAATACGGAAGAATCCACTTCAGAAAAATCTGAGGTGAAAATGTTCACTGATCGGTCTCCAGCTGTACTGGATCGGTGCTAGTTAGAACCGCCTCGGCGAGGCGGTTCTAACGAGTACCCACAATATAATTTTGACCCCCTTAAACCCCAAATTTTATATAAAAGTGGGGTTTAAGGGGGTCAAAATTATATAGGTATGTTTTCGTGATGATAATATTTTCTTATTTCTCCAGGAAAATATTTGTTGTGGTACTCACTAGAAGCGCCTCGCTGAGGCGCTTCTAATGAGTACCACAACACGTTTTGGTTGAGAAATAAAACCTCTGGATACCCCTCTTATCTGGAGCTATGCTTACAGAAAAAAAGCAATATGATACATATCTTTTTATATTGAGCAAATTTAGAGGCATTCTTCAACCGGCGGGAGACTAGTGTTTACTCTAAAATACTTTGCCTTGTTTATTTTTATCTTCTTTTTTGTCTATTTACGGTGGTGACAGAAATGCAATGAATATGTTGGTGGTTTGTATATTCTTCCTTACGTCTTAATCGATAGGAAAAGCTAAACATTACGAAATGGACTCTTGCGGTTCTCTAACCTTTGATAATCTTGTAATAATAATTTCCATTTCATAAGCCATCAATCCTATTCAAGTTACTACGTATGTGTAAATGTTTGACAGATTAGCCGCATTGAGTTTTATAGTAGCGCACTTGACCCGATAATTTATCATAAAATCGTTTTATCCATCGGAGCATCGCCTTATGATAAACAAACCAGACTTACAAATAAATCTTTCCGATCCTTCTACTAGTTCTAGCTATCATATATATTCTCAGTATTCGACCAAACAGACCTTAGCAAACAGTGTATACCCACATTACAGAAACATTCCTATTCAGATGTACTGAAAATTCTACCACCAAAAAATGAAATGTTTCAGATAAAATATTCTGATATTCTTCAAATTTGTGCCCAAAACATAGATTGTGGGTACTCGATAGAACCGCCTCGCCGAGGCAGTTCTAACGAGTACCCAAATCTATGTTTTGATGGTACTCGTTAGAACCGCCTCACCGAGGCAGTTCTAACTAGTACCAACAATCTATGTTTTTGAGCAGAAATAAGAAAAATAATGTATACCCCTGTAATCCCCAGTTTTACTATATAAAAGTGGGATCTAAGGTGGTCTAAATTATATAGGTATGTTTTCCTGACGATATGAGATGCAACAGGCGCTAAACTGTCATTCAGCCACCAGTTTTGGAGACATCAAAAGATAGTACAGTGAATCATCGTTACAACGAGAGCATTTGTTCCCAAAGATATTGCCATCAAAATGAATTTGTTGTTATACTGTAGAATACTTGATGAGCAGATTGATATGTAAGAAAGGTCTTGTTTTGTTCTTATTTCCTCAAAGAACATATGTTTTGGATATTTGTTAGAATCGCCTCAATCCAAAACATATGTTTCTTTAAAGTAATAAATACATTATTCTTGCATAATGTTTGACTAATTGTTATCCCTTAAGCGAAGGTTTTGTGACAGTCAAATTGTCATTATAACGAATTTTGTTGTTGCATCGAGTGTCGGTATAAAGAGAGTTGTCTGTAAAATGGACTTGATTAAATTTTAGGACAAAAATGGTTAGCTGTCCGAATATTTAGGGTAAATGAGGTATGTGGAAGGCAAAAATCAATCTTAATGGAAGAGTTATTATCCTTATATAATAAACATAGACTGTTTTTCATTGGCTGAGAGCTGTTTTCATCCCAGTGAATATTTCTCATTACGAAAACACGCCTATTCAAATATACTGGAAATGTTAATACCAAAAAATGAAAAATTTCAGATAATTAAATTCTTATAATTTTCCTATTTCTGTTCAAAACATAGATTGTGGGTACTCGTTAGAACCGCCTTGACGAGGCGGTTCTAACGAGTACCCACAATCTATGTTTTTGAACAGAAATAAGAAAAATAATGTACATCCCTGTAAACCCCAGTTTTACTATATAAAAGTGGGGTTTAAGGGGGTTAAAATTATATAGGTATGTTTTCCTGATGTGATGTTCACCAGCTCAGGGTTTTTCCCATTAAATATGTGTACCTAAAATTAGAGTTTTATAAGTCTGTTCATTGGGTATATAATAAAACAATTGTTGACTATTGAGTCATTGAATATGAAATGATATCCACTGGCGAATACCAGTATTGACCTCGGCTATTGCCTCGGTCAATATTGGTATGCCCCAGTGGATATCACATCATGTTCAATGACTCAATAATCAGCAATTGTATATTACTATTGTCTGGGCAAATTCAGCGGACGAAAAATTAGTATTTTTTTTTCTTGTTTTATATTTCCCAGAAAACAGGATTTGGCATTCCACGCAACTTGTCTCCAATGGAGACAATTTGCATGAAATATCAAATCCTGTTTTCTGGGAAAAATGAGACAAAATATGTTAATATGTCGTCTGCTGAATATTGTACCCAGCATACTGAGAGTGAAATCTACCAGCAGGTAGTGTGGTAGATGTCTTGTTTTGCAGGAAGAACACAATTCAGCAAATAAGGCGAAACTCAACAAACAATAATTTTGTTTGAAATACTTTATGAAACAAAGATTCTTAAGACATGCTTACCAATAGCGTCACATTCGTCAGAATCAGAAAGAATTGTGAAAGCTCCGATAACTTCTTGAGAGGCTGACGTGTTCATAGCTACAGATAAAAGAGGGTATCCACATAATATTTTTCTTATTTCTCGACGAATACATATGTTGTGGGTACTCATTAGAAGCGCCTCGCCGAGGCGCTTCTAATGAGTATCCACAACATATGTTTTTATTGAGAAATAAGAAAGATATCAGCATTTTTCGGATGAAAAAAGCGCCTTATGGGTTGCTATGCGTGTTCTGAAACTTTTCATCCTACACAGGCAGCATTCGCATGGCTAAATATGTGCCACTGTGTGTGACATGGACATGGTCTTTTCGCAGCTCTGCTGCTGCTTTATTGTACAATTTGCTTCCAATAATTACTTGCCGTTGTTGCATTTCAAAAATAGAAAAAGAAAACAGAAAAAAGTTTGATATTCGTTTCTTTTGTTCTGCTTTCACCATAGAATCGTAAGTTATTGGTACATCTGACTGAATTCGCATACTTATGTTGTATCGAATAATTAGGCCAGTAAATATGCTTTCATCCCAGATCCGGACTTTCGCCTTTTTAGTTGTTCCGGTTCGGAACGATTAGGCCTGATGTCGTCCGTTCAGATCCAGTTTGGCCCGATCATTTATGGTGCGGTCCCGTCAGCTCAGATCACCCATTTTTTCTCACTTTTTTCGGATCGCCATTGAAATTTCCAGCTTTACTTTCTGTAATAACGGTTCGTGAGACGTTACCCAATCTGCTGCGGGGTTAAGCTAGCTTTATATCTAAATTTGTGAAGTAGATGTATTCGATTTGTTTTTCTTGAAAGTGTTGGACTATAATCTATTTGTTTTTTTTTTTTTTCTTTTTTTTTTCTTCTTTTTCATATTTAGTTGAATAGATTATCAGCAAGCAGTGCAAACGCTGACGACGTGTTCTGCGGTGTCTGATACGGGTCTGCACTATGTGCAAGAGCTCATTGCGTGGGGAATTAGATACCAGTTGGTTATTACGTGAACTGATTTTTTTTTAAGAAAATGGCAGTGACTTATGGTCCTCTTTTTCCTCCCTCTTTTTTGTTCTGATTTGTAACACGCGTAATTTTAAGCTGGCTAGATTTTCAAATAATACGGTATGAATAATGTTGTTTTGATATCTAAATTGTACACTTTAGCGGAATATCTCCGTAACATGTTGACTTCATTGCAAGGGTTACGAGTTTAGGCTTAATGCTTTGAACTGAATTGAACTACATGAGTAAACAGTTTTGTTAGAATGACATTTCGTAATTGATGATATTTGAAGTTTCAAAATCTGAAATTGTTGAATTGTCGAAATCTGTAATTTAGAATTCTTTAACGATAGTAAATCATATTTAGATAAGAAGAAGATAAACAGCTCCAATTGTCATTTCCTATCGGTATACAAAATGAAATGCAAAATTTGTCTTTTGAATATATGCGTACACCGAAAGCCGAAAGAAACGGGCACATCAACGCATTTCGATCAGGACCTATGGAGATTATATATAATAAAATCTACTGACAAAAAGGAGGAAATAATCTGATCATATAATGCTAAAGCTCAGGCTGATCTGGGCCTTCGATTTACGCCATTACGAAAACATGCCTATTCAAATATACAGAAAATTTTACTACCAAAAAATAAAAAAAATTCAGATAAAAACATTCTGATATTTTTTCATGACGAGGCGGTTCTAACGAGTACCCACAATCTATGTTTTTGAGAAGAATTAAGAAATATAATGTATACCCCTGTAAACCCCAGTTTTACTATATAAAAGTGGGGTTTAAGGGGGTCAACATTATATAGGCGTGTTTTCGTGATGAACTCTCTTCGGTCTTTCAACAAGAGACCGATGTGTCTGAAATCGCTGGATGAACGGGAAACGGTATCGGTCCCGATCAGATACATCTGGTCTGGATCTACACGGTTTGGTCAGGCCTGTCTGTCCGAATACTTAGGGTAAATCTCAAATACTATTTTAAGGGAAATGGATACACGTGACAGAATTTTTTGCCATGTTTTACAAGGCAGACAACTATTTCTGATTTCCCAAAAGAGAATACCCCTTTTCAGAAGGGAGCAAAACCGATTTTGATATTTGCTCCCCCGCCCCCCCCCCCCCCCCACTCCCCCACCGCCCCTCCCCCCTCCGAATTCAAAATGTATCAGTTCCCCTCAAGCGAGCAGCAAAGGCCCAAATCAGACTGGCCATTCTAGACAATACAGTTGACTCTCGTTATCTCGACCTCGCTTATCTCGAATAACCACTTATCTCGAAGTGGAAATCTGGCCCCTGCCTAAACATGAAAATCTAACAACAGTTGAAAAAAATATTGTGGAAAAGAGGAGAAATTGCTTCTAAGGAGCAATTTGGTTTAAACATATTTTATTCAAAAGTATCAATTTAAACTACAATATTGTAAACAATAAAATACAGGATTAGAACGGAAGCATACAAGCTTATATAGTTCTTCTCCATACAAAGTCTACATTGTAAGTATATGGCAAGTTTTGAGTGAAAGAAAACAAATTAACATGGTCCATTATGAAATATTAGGAGAAATAAATTCCCTGATGGAGCAATTACAGTCCATTCGCATTATCTCAAACGCTGATATCGCAAACCAATATTGACCAAGTCAAGTCCTTGATGCTTGATACAATGAGAGTAGACTCTAATGTTTATTGAGTTAATATGATGTCAGAATTTTGGACAAAAAATAAAAAAAAAAAAAAAAAATAAGGAGAATTACAAGATGGAAATGTACAGAATGACAACAAGTGAATTGGAATTTTGCTTTTCGGGAGGCAGAGGAAGGGGTTTAGGGTTTGTGCACCGGTAACAACATGACTTTCGGGGGTTTGTTCTATTAAAATATTGAGTACCATCGCATTCCTGACTCTGTAACAACACATTTGTTAAGAGTTATGTAAACCGTTTTGTATCTTATATGTACTTCTGAACTTTATTGAATATAGATATGTTTATGTCAAGAGGGAGTGTAACATCTCCAAATAATAACAGTTTGAGCGTTACTGTCTGGTACTGGGCGACATAATTTAATAGCGTTGTTTTTTGCTCGTTATAATACGTACACTGAAGGAAAAAATGGTTGGTATTTTCCACAGATCCACAGCGGCTTAATGGAGAATCAGTTAAGTGTTTTGAATAGAGATCGTTATTTAGTGAACTACAATTTGTACGAAGTCGTGTGTGCAGTATCTGTGCTTTCCTTGTGCCACTGTAGAAATGTTTCGGAACTATAGTTCGTTCCCTGTTAATATTGCATTTGAACGAACGAAGCGAGTCTGACTGTCTAACACCGTTAGTTAGGTCGTTCCACTCTCTAACTACCGACGGCAAGAATGAATTGTAATACTGATTCGTTCTTGAGGCTACAGATTCAAGATCATCTGCGTTCCGTAGATTATAATGGGAAATGGAATTGACAGACTGGGGAACTAGATCAGAGAGATAGGAAGGAGATATATTGTTAATCATTTTGTAGAAAAGAGTAAGTTTGTGGTATTTTCGTCTTTTTTCTAGTGAATCCCATCCTGCCTCAATATACAGTAAGTTTAAAGAAATCAATTTGGTGGTACCAGTAACTATTCTAGCTGCCTCGATTTGTACTTTTTCAATTTCTTGTTTTTCGTATTGAGAGCAGTTATCCCAAACAACATCACCATATTCCAGGATTGGTCTAATAAATGAATTGTATATTACTTCAAGTGACTTTCTGTCTAATCTAAACTTTAATTTTCTCATGGCATTTATTCTTCTCCAGGCCTTCTCAAGTATATAATTAATTTGGTTGTGCCAAGTTAAATTGTTTGAAAAGTAAAGTCCTAGATGCTTATGACATTCAACTTCAGTTATTTGTTGGTTTTGCATATAAAGGGGTGGGTGTAAAGGTCTGTTAATTTTACGGGAAATAAGAAGTGATTCAGTTTTTGTTGGATTAAAAGACACAAGCCATGTTTCAGCCCACTTGAGAATTTTGACTAAGTCTGCATTAAGCTACTCGGCGGATGTTATAGGGTTTTCAACAATCATACAAAGGCTAGTATCGTCAGCAAAGAGCCGAATGTTGGAACCTATTTCGTTTACAATATCATTTATGTAAATAAAAAATAATAATGGGCCAAGAATTGAGCCTTGCGGCACACCTACTAGAATTTTGGACCAATCGGAACTAACACCAGGTAGTATTACACGCTGTTTTCTGTCATATAAGTAGTTCTTAAACCAGGCGAGGAGTTTTTCGGTAACACCAGCGGCTTCGAGTTTGTGAATAAGACCTTTTTGCCACACTCTATCAAATGCTTTACTTATATCACAGAAGACAACTCTGATCTCTTTACCAGCGTCCAAAGCTTGACAAAAGGTATTGTATAGAAAAGTGAGTTGATTTACAGTAGAGTCGCCTGGTATGAATCCAGACTGTAGAGGTGTGAGTATACTATTGTCTTGTAAGTGATTGAATAAATGTTTGAAAACTATTCGTTCAAATACCTTGTCCTCGGAATTAAGTAGTGATATAGGTCGGTAACTACTGACTAATGAAGGGTCGTCTTTTTTGTAAACAGAGCAAACGTTTGCTTCTTTGTATGAAATCGGAAGTATTCCTGTGCTTAAAGATAAGTTGAACAGTGAACAGAGGGGAGTAGAGAGTTCCTTAGATAATTCTTGAGGATGCGATTACTTAGACCATTTGGACCAGAAGCTTTGCAAGTGTCAAGGGATTTGAGAGACGATTCAACTTCTAGTGGCGTTATAATAATAGTATCAAGTACTGAGTTGGTCGCATGTGGCGTTAAATCAGGAAGCACGGCATTACTGTCGTCAAGAAGGGATTGACTTGAAAAAAATTCATTCAAAACACGAGCCTTATCATGATCATCATTAAAAATACAACCATTGATTGCAAGGGGTGGGATAGTGGATGATGCTTTTGGAGATATAAAAAATTTGAGTGTAGTCCACCAGTCTTTCGAAGTCAAAGAATCTGATTTTCTCTTCTCTGCAATATCATCATAGAATTTGGTTTTTGATTTGCGTATCATAGAACTGGTTTTGTTCCTCAGTTTTTTAAATTTGGCGATTTCTCCTCTTTTCCACAATATTTTCAAAATATCTCTAACTTCAAGAGTCCAATTACATATATATTTGTTAAATGTGGTTGTTCGAATTATTTTTCCCTCAATTCTGCAAATCTGTTATGTCGAGGTACGGATATCTCGAACTATTTCAGAGAGTCCCTTTGAATTCGAGATAACGAGAGTCGACTGTATTTTTGTTTTCATCACACTATAGAAGTAAGGGCATTTTTCACTATGATAGCTGAAAGGATTATATGGATTTTTTCTTCTTTTCGAATTTGAGAATTAATTATATTTACCTTAAAATCGGTGTGTGATTTGATATAAGATTCTCAAGAGCAAGCATTTGAATTTGTATTTTATCAATACCTGAGCTAAACGATTCACCGCGTCAAGGAAAATTGTCACTTTACGCAGATATTGTATCAGGCAGTAATATGTTATTCAAAACGCAGTAAAAGGTCCATATGTTATGTACGAACAGCGAAGGCCATGATCAGACTGCGCATTCGCGCAGTCTGATCATGGCCTTCTCTGTTCGTCGATGAATTCCTTAAGCGGAAAACGAAGATCCTGAACAGACCGCGAATGCGCAGGTTGATCAGAGCCTTGGTCAGGATATGTTGTTTTTTTTTTGTTTTTTTTCTCCATTTTGCTAAGCGTCATATGTATTATCTAGTTACATGTTCCTACTAAGTTATGTTTCTATAGGCCAGCACGGTAAGTCCAGATCTTGACATTCTGTAGTCGCATATATTAAGTCCTTTTCTTTTTGAGTGACCTCAATTTTAAGAGACAGCTGGCCTGCGCAATAAAGGAAAACCATTACGAAAACACGCCTATTCAAATATATAGAAAAGTTTACCTCCAAGAGCTGAAAATTTTTAGATTAAAAACCTCTGATATTTTTCAAATTTCTGCTCAAAACATAGATTGTGGTACTCGTTAGAACCGCATCGGCGAGGCGGTTCTAACGAGTACCACAATCTATGTTTTTGAACAGAAGTAAGTAGAATAATGTATACCCCTGTAAACCCCAGTTTTACTATATAAAAGTGGGGTTTAAGGGGGTCGAAACTATATAGGCGTGTGTTCGTGATGGTTACGAACTATTGCAAACTTTCCGTTCAGTTTTAATAGGTTTTGACGGACGGTAACGAGTATCAACGAAATATTTCTTGAGCTGTCTTTTGACAAACAAAATGGCGATCAGTGAGACTAAACTTTATACATGAATGTTTGTAAAAATATGGAAATATTTACTGCGTTATTTATATGTTCGATCTAATATAAGATTATTAAATATTATTATGGTTTATTCGCTCTAACATCAAATCACGTCAACGGGAATAACGGTTTCTCTCTAATTTGTGCCCACCTGATGCAAATGAGATGCAAAATACTTTGCGGAAAAAACTCTGGAGTGTTTTTGCTTTGCTGGACGCAGCCAAGAAATACACACGCACGCACGCAGAGAGAGAGAGAGAGAGAGAGAGAGAGAGAGAGAGACAGACAGACAGACAGAAAGAGAGAGAGAGAGAGAGAGAGAGAGAGAAAGAGAGAGAGAGAGAGAGAGAGAGAGAGAGAGAGAGAGAGAGAGAGAGAGAGAGAGAGACTACTGTCCCTGTCATATTTAGACATTGAAATATTTGGTAGGATTTCCATGAAATCAGATTTGGCTTTTCATACGAGGAGCGGAACATCGGAGATGGGCCCTTATTCGTTTGAGCATTGGCGCAGTCTGATCGGAGTCTTCTACATTTTTCTACAGATTCTATAGTATCGACTATATAAGTGGACATCAAAGGTCCGGATCAGATTGCGCAAATGCGCAGCCTTATTCGGGGCTTTGTTGCCCGTACATAGCATAAGGTCCATTTTTCATGTTGCGTGTCATTTGGCTTTCTTCACAGTCATACTTAAAATGAGATTTTCAGGCGATAAGTCTGAATTCCAGTTTTTATCAAAGTTAAAGTAATTTGTTGCAATCAGTGTATAGCTGTGCAAATGTCGAATTATTTGGCAGCCTTAAGACATTTAATAAGTACGCTCATTACATACGGGAAACAACCTTTTATCAGTTCTTTGAAATTATGTAAAATTAATAACAAGAAAGGCATAACAATCACTTCAAGAAATATTTGAAATAGGCCAAATTTTTAGACACTGAGACGGAAATGTTACGGGACATAGTGGAGGGCTATTTCATATGAAATCACATTTTTAAAGATGTTGCAGAAGTGAATCACTTATTACATGTTACAGTTTATTTTATTTGTTAATTACTACATGTATATATATATACTCAGTACAAATATAAGTGTAGATACCAAGGAAATGTCACAATTACGAAGCACACATCACGAAAACACGCCTATATAATGTCCCCCCCCCCCCTTAAACCCCCCTTTTATATAGTAAAACTGGGGTTTACAGGGTTATACATTATTTTTCTTAGTTCTGCTCAAAAACATAAACTGTGGGTACTCGTTAGAACCACCTCGCCGAGGCGGTTCTAACGAGTACCCACAATCTATGGTTTGAGCAGAAATATGAAAAATATCAGACTTTTTATCGAAAATTTTCATTGTTTCGTGGTAAAATTTTCAGTATATTTTGAATAGGTTTGTTTTTGTAACTAGCACCCCCCACCCCCACCCCCACCGAGACAGCAAACGAAGGAGAGATGAGGGGCATATAAGGACAAAGCAAACACCACATGTGAAAAACAGACACACAAACAAAGAAGAACTGCAACAGGGGAACCGCCTTGGAACGGTCAGTAGGAAAACTACGGGGTGGGGTGCTTAAACCAGTTTTTCTCGCGCGTAACCTCAACCTTACCTCCTAATGCAGCCCTAAACAATACAACAATACAAATAGAAAGAAAATAGAAAGCAAAGTGGGCAACCATTGATGAAGACGACCACAATGCTAAGTAACAACACGAAAACAGAAAGCTAAGTGGGCAGACGTATAGGCTGCCCACTTAGCTTTCTGTTTTCTTGTTAAAAAATAAACCCTTAAAGCGACAAGGAAACCTGCATCTGAAAATGTCGTCTGTTTGTGTCGTCTGCTGAATACTCTTGCAAACTTTTCAAACCTATTTTTGCATACAGGCAAACAGTGTGGACCCAGGAGCAGTCTGATCTGGGTCCACACTGTTTGCAGAAATGACTTTTAAAATCACAAGCAGAAGACAGAGCAGACGACAATTGTTGTGACTGGCGCTTTTAGGGTTAACACAATGCTAGAATCTTTCTTACTATTTACTTGTACTATTTTACTTTTACTATTTATTTACTTCTTGCATACTGCTTACTTTTTATTTTGTGTTGTTTTTCCTGTTCTTATTAACTTCTGTGTTATTTGGAGACAGATAAATAAAATGTTAAGAAAGCAGTAAATAAGAATAGTTGGTAGTAAGAAATAACAAGTAATCGGTTACAGGTATTATGAGATTAGAAGTATCAAGTAAATAGTTGTAAGTAAATAGTAAGAATGAAGTAATTAAGGAGCCACAAGTAACAAGTAACAATAAGAAACGAAAAGTAAAATGTAAAATACAGTCGAACTTCGATGGCTCGAACATCTTTGGGACCATAGAAAATTGTTCCAGACATGGGTGGTTCGAGCTACTGAGGGTTAATTATGGTGCCAAGTCAGGAAGCAAATGGCGATAATTTTGGGATTTTTTTTTTCGATTTTCTATACAATAATTGTATGTTGAGTGTACTCATTAGAATCGCCTCGATGAGGCGATTCTAATGAGTACACACAACATACAATTTCACGATAAAATAAGAAAATTTCCCGAAATATTTGTTTTCTTGAGCTGTCGGAAGAACTACGTAGGGACTCAAAAACGAGTTCGAATTAGCCATGGTAAACGAGCCATCGGTGTTCGAGCTATCGAGGTTCGACTGTAACACGTAACAGATAACAAGTTAAAACAACAAATAGATTATAAGTAAAAGGGAACTAGGAATAAATAAATGAGTAAAAAAAGTAACCAATAAATACTATGTAACAAAATAAAAAGAGGTAAACAGTAACAAGGGTACTACATTCAGCAAAATAATCAAAAGCTCTAACATTCAAACTGTTCGGACCGTTTTCATTGGCTAATTCGAACCCTTTTTCTCTTAGTAGAGCCGGATTTTTTTACCATTATCTATTTCAGGCAAGATTATTTAGGATTTGTTATTATTATTCATTATTATCAACCATACTAAGTTAGAAACGAAACACAGTCATATACTAATTAACAAAAAAAAAAAAATAAAATAAAAATAAAAAAAAATAAAAAAAAATAAAAAAAAAAAAAAAAAAAAAAAATAAATAAAAAAAATGCATGATTGAATATGATGCATAAAGTTGGAAAAGTGCTCTTCTGCCATATGTGAACATCGAAGGTCCAGATTAGCATGCGCATCCATGCAGACTGATCTGGACACTCTCTGTTCCTCGACATATACTACAGTATCCATTGATCCTGTCAGCGGACAACGAAGGCTCTGATTAGCCTGCGTGAAAGCGCAAGCTAATCAGGGCCTGCGTTGTTCGGAAAGTACATAAGCGTTGTTCGCAGACTACATACGGGCGCTTTTCGTGCGTTGCTCATCATAGGAAATTGCACTTATTACGCTGTTTAAATTTTTTTAAGAAGAAAGGTTTAAATGCGTGATATATATTTTTCATTTAAAATATTCAACAAAACATAATTATTGCAATCTTCAAACATGGGAAAGAAAGTTAAAAATACGTAGAGATTATTTACACAAAAAAAACTTAGAAATTTAAAATATTTCAACCATTGATAATAAGCTAACAAGCTAATCAAGAAACGCATTCCTTTCTTTCATAAATAAGACGATTGTTTTGAAAATTGCCTTGAAGGGATTGTCCAAAGTAGTAATGTATCTTGAATTTTTTAACATAGATCATATACTGTCTAAATTAAAGCTTAACCCTTAAAGCGCCAGTCACAACTATTGTCGTCTGCTTTGTCATCTGTTTGTGATTTTAAAAGTCATTTTTGCAAACAGTGTAGACCCAGATCAGACTGCTCCTTTAGGAGCAGTCTGATCAGGGTCCACACTGTTTGCCTGTATTCAAAAATAGGTTTGAAAAGTCTGCAAGAATATTCAGCAGACAACATAAACAGACGACATTTTCAGATGCAGTTTTTTTTTTTTGGCGCTTTAAGGGTTAAACGAAAACCGAACGACCAAACTGGGGTTTGGGCTGGCATTGTGGCAAGGTTTAATGTAGCTTCAGTGTACCTGAATAAATTTGCGATTTTTTTAAAACCGAGGTACCCACACATTCCGTTATCTACACAGCATATGCATACATTTTTTTCCATTTTGTTGTCAAACTCTATAAAATCTTGCTCCAGTCCATGGTAGCCAAATTTATTCATATTATTTTTTTTCTCTCCATATTTCTCTTTGACGGTTAAACTGAAATAAAATCAAGACAATATTAACATAATAAGATTATGAAACTTAGAATGTTAATACTGCCTTTGCTTTAGTTTAGCGTCTGTATCAAAGAGAATTTTAAACATTAATACATTTAGTCACTGGGGACTGGAACCAGTCTGGTAATCTATTGAAAATCTTGCAATTGTCCCAGTTTTGGCCGGCGCGCGAATCGCGCCGGTCTCAATTTAGCTTTGGATTTTTATGTATGGAGAAGTGTTCGATTAGCGCAGAGCGCAGTTTGGTAAGTTTGAATATGACCTGCAGTCCATATTTGGTAAGTTTGACTATGACCATTTGTCCATACTTAAAAAGTTCAAACATATTCATATCTGACGCATGCTAAAATAAGCTCTAGATAAGATTTGGTAACTTATTTAAGTTCTGGCATGTTTTTTTTTTTTTTTTTTTTTTTTTTTTTTGTTAATAATATTCCAACTAAATATCGTGGAGATCCCAATATGACTAGGATTCGCATATTGCTTGATCAAGAAAATTCATAAAACTTAATAAAAGCATACATTAAAGAATCACATTATTGTTCTTTTTTAACTATTACATTGAAAATTTATTAAACTTTAGTATAGCCGTGTCCCATATTTCTAAGTAAACATGAACAAAATTTCCGCCTGTACTTAGACGTTTACGTCTAAATATTTTGTCTTGTATTATATGACGTCGCTGTCATTCAGTGGATGATATACAATTATTGACTATTGAGCCATTGAATATATTTATCGTTAACCCTTAAAGCGCCAAGAAAAACTGCATCTGAAAATGTCGTCTGATTATGTCGTCTGCTGAATATTCTTGCAAACTTCTCAAAGCTATTTTTTGCATACCGGCAAACAGTGTGGACCCAGATCAGACTGCTCCTAAAGGAGCAGTCTGATCTGGGTCCACGCTGTTTGCAGAAATGACTTTTAAAATCACAAGCAGAAGACAAAGCAGACGACAGTTGTTGTGATTGGCGCTTTAAGGGTTAATTTCAGTCTCATCATGGTAAATAAAATACACAAACATAGCATAAAAGTACATACTAACAAATACACAGTACCATACCGTTCTAAAATAGAATTATAAGAGACAATTTAGGTTGTACAACATGAAGTTAAAGACAGTATATACATCCATTCGGGTAGGCGCTTGTGTACACGCGTGAGCACCCGGGCATTAGCACTCAGACTGGTGACCCTGCTCTTAGAGCATCCCCATCGGGGCTCCGCCATACCATCTGGTGTAAAGAGGTACAAGGAAAGATCGGCTGAAATGCTCCCACTGCCAGGAGCTACGTACCTATTCCCCCTCCGTACCGCTCCACACCACCCCAGTATAGGGACCTGGCCTACACACAGAAACAATGCTAATATCGCAATTCTCCGGCTGTACAGACGGTCCCACACTCGCTTTCGAAATGCGAGATCCTCACCATCACATTATATCCAGGCCTCAATATGTTTAATAGACCCTGCCTAGGGCCTGGGCGGGGCCCCAAACGCCCCGCCAAAGCACCAGAAGGATAACAGTCAGAATTATGATCATCTAAACATAACAGATAAATGCTCTGAAGGAATGTGCATAAAAGGCATATAATTTAAGACAAATGCATAAAATTTAAAACAAATTTCAGGAAACAGCATTCCTAATCAGTACATATATAAATACACAAATACTTAAAAAGGAAATAACATATATATAAGAACAGATATCATCAGCACATACTAAGATGATTCCCCATTACTCTTTACTCGACCATACGATACATGCAAGGGCAGAGGACATGTGGCGGTAACCGATGTCCAAACACCAAGCTCCCCTCTTCCACACCCCCACCCCTCCGCAAAAGGAAATGTGCCTGTCGATACATCCAGCGTGCAGCCGATCAATATGTATCACCTAAAATCTAAACGAAAAATATAAGAACACATTTTATAACCCAATATTACTAGCCAAAGAGGACATAAAAACCTTGAATTTACTACACAGAGTATATATCACAGAACCTCAGTATATATAACATTTATATCTATATATGATGTGAGATCCACTGGAGTTTTCACCCCTCGTTTTGGAAAACTTCGGTTGTTATCTTTGTTTCCTTAACAGATGCCGATCCCACTTCGGTTTTTTGAACTCCTGTAGCCTCTATTTATGTGTTGGTATGCGTTTTCTTAGTTAGAATGTAAGGAACATTTTTGGTAACAAGATTATGTTTATTTGCTGAAACATTTTGTTTTTGTCTCTCTAACGCTTCACATGTTAAGCACTAAACGTCGACGCCATGGCGTTCATGGTTTGTTTGGTGACGTTAGTTATGACGTCAGAAGCACGCATTGGCGTGTAAACAATAAAATAAAATAAAAAAAAAAAAAAAAAAAAAAAAAAAAACATAAAAAAAAACAAAACAAACAAAACAACAACTCTTTTTCAGCGAAAAACCATAAAAAAAATTTCATCTTGCGTAATGAAAACATTCAAATTTTCACTCGTGCTTCGCACTTGTGAAAATACTGATGTTTTCATTACATTCGATGAAAATATTTATGGTATTGACAGCAAAAGAATAAATATCCTCTATATCATAAAATGATATGACCGCACGTTACATAACGCTTGTTCACTGGCGCCTTACGTCATCATGCCGTCCGTGACAACATTATGTTTTCTTTAAAAAAAAAGGTTCAACTTCTACGGCCATAAAATAGTTTTAAAGTCATATGATAAACAGAATCTTACATTCGTTGTCATTTCATATGAAATTTATGAAACTCGCCGAATTAAGGCTCGTTTCATAAATTTCATCTGAAATGCCCACTCATGTAAGATCCTCTATTTCTGTTACATGAAAGAATCTTGCAAATGTTAATAGAATGTTTCCCCTTTTTGTCGCACGCAGGTGCGATATAGGCGTGCCGTGACCCGTTCGTTCGTCCGTTCGTCAACAATTGACTTGTGAGCGCAACTCCTCCTACAGGTTTTGGCCAATCATTTTGAAACTTCACAGATGTTTTGGCCATGGCGTGTAGATGTGCATATTGTTTGCTCATAATTCTCAGATGTTTTTTCTCAACTTTTTCCGCTTTGTTAACTTAGTCAGTTTTTACCTAAAACCTTATAGTCAGTGGGTGTCTCGTGAGCGCAACTCCTCCTACAGTTTTTGACCAATCATTTTGAAACTTCACAGATATTTTGGCCATGGTGTGTAAATGTGCATATTGTTTGCTCATAATTCTCAGATTTCTTTTTTCAACCATTTCCGCTTTGTTAACTTAGTCTGTTTTTACCTAAAACCCTTATAGTCAGTGGGCGTCTCGTGAGCACAACTCCTCTTCAGTTTTTGGTCAATCATTTTGAAACTTCACATATGTTTTGGCCATGGTGTGTAGATGTGCATATTGTTTGCTCATAATTCTCAGTTTTTTTTTTTAACTTTTTCCGCTTTGTTAACTTAGTCAGTTTTTACCTAAAACCCTTATAGTCAGTTGGCGTCTCGTGAGCGCAACTCCTATTCAGTTTTTGGTCAATCATTTTGAAACCACACAGATGTTTTGGCCATGGTATGTAGATGTGCATATTGTTTGCTCATAATTGTCAGATTATTTTTTTCAACTTTTTTCCGCTTTGTTAACTTAGTCAGTTTTTACCTAAAACCCTTATAGTCAGTGGGTGTTTCGTGAGCGCAACTCCTCATGCAGTTTTAGGCCAATAGTTTTGAAACTTCACAGATGATTAGGTCATGGACTGAAGATGTACACATTTTTTGGACATAAATCTCAGATTCATTTCAGCAGAGTTAGGGGCTCTTGATTTATGCCAAAAATTGGTTTCCGCTCAATATCTTGTGAAAGAATTGATGGATTAGGATCATATTTTGCATACATATTGTTATTAACAATACCTAACTTGGGATTGTCACATGACATTTTTCGTCAATTTTCAGCTGAGTTACTGGCCTTGATTAATGGGCAAAAATGATATCCGCTCAATATCAATATCTTGTGAAATAATGGACAGGTTTAGATCAAATTTTGCAAGCCAATATTCCAAATTTTCTACTTTGTCTAGTTTTCTTACAAACTAACCCATCAATTTCTTGAATACTGCAAAATAGATTTTTTTTTTTCAATACAAATAGGAACTAATATGATTTAATCCCCGCAGGTGCGACATCGCTTTCCGCGAATTTCTTGTCTGTTCTAGTTTTTGTCTTATGGGCCCGTTCAACTCAACATTCGCCTCTGTCTTCTATCTCGGTGACTTGTAAATTCGAATAAGAAGTAAGTCAGTGATTCTCTGCACGCAGCAAATGTCGGAAAAAAAGTTCTTAGTAAATCTCCTTTTCATCTTATGAATGAAAGAAAGCATTCTACACGATATAAACACATTAAATAGGCTATAAATATTTTGACGCTTCTACTTGTCATGTTTACAACTCGTCCGTCATTGTAGGTAACATGGTTTCTGCTGGGTAAATACAAAAAATGAAGATAAAACAGGATACGGAACTGATACGCGCTAAAAAATATACACACACACAAAAAAAAAAAAAAAAAAAGAGAGAGAGAGAGATGAACGAGGCAGTCTGAAAAAGGACATTATGGCGAAAAGTTGCCGATTTTCTCGCACACGCAAGCTCTCTGAATTTGTACGCGCACCGAATTGAGCACATTTCAAAATGATTCCAAACCGATTTCGCCGTCGCATTATAGAATTTCTGATACGTTTAATTCGAACTTGTGGCATTATTCCTGATCAGAATGCGAAGTTGCATGAATACAGCCGCATTTCTAAGCTGTTTATTAAGCATTAAGGCACTTTTGCTTGCAAACGGAGCTTGTTACCAGGAAAAACTGTATAACAAAAAGCAAATACACCCGCGGAATCTCACCAGAGCAATCTTTCTTAGGATATGCTTTATAGCAAATGACGATTCTGCTTGTGAACTGTGAAGGCCCAGGTCAGACTGTGCATATGCGCAGTCTGATCTGGGCTTTCACAGTTCACAGATGCCATAAAGTTCCTTTTCTCAAAGATCCGATTCTGATACGATCAGGAATTTGAAGTTAGACAGGCTAATGACGGAAGAAGGGAGATGAAGCAGGCAAGATAAATGGTGCCAAATGTTATATAGTTATTGATAACAAGATTAAAAAAGATTAATACGACTCGTATGTAAGCTCTTGCTACATATTTGATGTTTATTTTTAATGTTTTTTGGTATTCTACTTTGTTACACTTTCTTTCCCGTTTCTAGGGCAAGCGGGGAGACGCTCGGCTTTAATTTTCGTCAGGGACGGTGTTGTCGGGTTTTACTTTCCCACGATAATTCGGTTCTATAATACAGTCTAGAATATATGCCCGAAATCTTGAATGAGATGCTGAAATCTGGCTAGACCTCTTAGATTATTATTTTAACTGTAATATGTCGAAAGGAAAATTGATTCAGCAGTTAAATTTGCCCATAGGTTAGATGCTTATCAGCTGAAAAGCATTATTTATACTAACCTAAATGTTGTTGGACAAATGAAAAATAATTTAAACGTTTATGTAAAGCAACAATAAAAAGAACACCACCACCAACAGCAACATCTACATCAATAACAGTTCTAATAATAGTAATAACAATGGCGAAAGCAATAATAATAATAATAATAATAGTAATAATAATAATGGAATTAAATTGAATACAATGTCCTACAGCCTTGCTAGTAAATGCATTAACATTTCTCTGCCATATTTCTTACAAACTGAACTGTGGTCAGTGGTATGCAGAAGCAATTATGTAACTACTGATAACATCTCAGAGATCATTGTACAAAACTTGTACAATTCTTGGGCGATATATTCTACATTGTTCTAGACTGGATATATCATTACGTTAGGTTGAAAGCAAACGTGCCGACGAAACCTCACCAGAATATTGCCATTCGCCCATAGGATAAGCGTTATAGTGAATGACGATTCTGTCAGTGAACTGTGAACCCAGCAGGCATCGACGTTGTTCCAACGTTGTGTGACTGCTGGGTTAAGGTGTTTGTTTCTATAAGTCAGCATGCGCATTCGCACATAATGATTTAGGCATGCGCATACAGAGTATTGCTAGCAGAAACACAAAGTCGCACCAACGTCCAACCAACGTCGTTTCGGCATCACAGTTAGGTATAAGAAGACTTTGTGAGAGCACTATGTGCTTGTTGGAAGATGGACAAAAGGCATAAAACCCTGTTTAAGGCTCCGTGAAGGTGGACATCGAGCTGATTCTGCGTATTTCGCACATGTTTTTTTTTTTTTTTTTTTTTTTTTTTTTTTTCGTTTTTGCTTTTCGCTGTACATCTGAATTTCGTGCAGTCCGTGTATTTGTCAATAATCCCACAAAGTGCGAATCAAACCCGATTATCTCTACTCTTTGCCTCTCTGTGAGATAAATGTGCCAACACCGTCACTGTTCGTAGCATTTTTAATATTTTTGAAACCGGATATGATTCATGTAGTAGAAACAATTCCTTGATAGACAAACAAATGATGATGATGCTGTTGTATTTTTACGCCTTTCAACAGTATCTCTGGTATATTAAGACGATGGGCGGATGAAAATAAAATGGTCTGTGAATGAATCCCAGTCAGTCGTGAGTTGAATTTCTCGTTGGGATTCCCTGGAACTTCTGATCTGTAGCCGAGATAGATTGCTAAGAGTCATTCGGACACGCGGACACTGAATTTATGCCATGGTCGACATGTTTCGTTCTTTCTGGCTGTTTATATTTGTTAAAACAGTCAATAGGTTATTATTCTTTTAACAGATGATATGCAGACTATGTGTGGTCAAAAGCTGAACATGAAGTGGAAAGATATCTATACAGCCGAACTACGCTTAAACTCACCCGTGGAATCTCTGGTTACAAACAACAGTGATCAAGACTCCAGTTCTGTACAGGAAGCAGCATCTAAACTGCGGGCAATATCCGTCACTTCCGGTCTGTCAATTTGCAACATGGCAATAGAGTCATGGGACTTTCAAGATCGTATCATGTTCTATTTTAAAGATGTTCATTTCATAGCCAAGTGCTCTGAAGCAATGTTGGAAGTGTTTGATGGTTCTTCAAGTAAAGTTCCACCAGTGCCAGGTAAATGTCATTTACCTTTATTTCTTATCTCTAGTCTGCTGATATTAAAAGACGATATTTTAAAATCTTGTGAAAGTTTTCCACAGAAAATAGTGTTTTGGCATTTCATTCAAACACTTATTTTGGAGACGATTTGAAAGAAATATCAAATCGTATTGGATCAATAAAAAAGTTATCAATCATCTACTGCCAGTGCTTAAAGCTTTATAAAGCGCTAGTCACAACAGCAGCAGACGTCGTTCTTTTTTTTTTTTTTTTTATTATTACTTTTTTTGCGAGAAAGTACGGTTTGACCTGTCATGTGATTACTTTCTCTAACAGATGATTCCTATGAAATGACAAGCTTATTTCTCTAAAACAAATATATCCCACCAAGCACACAACATCATTACAACGTCGCTGCAACGTCGCGACGTTGCAGCGACGTTGTAACGATGTTGTTGCTAAGTTGTATGATTGCTAGGTAATCTCGTCTGCTACAATCTTTAATGGCGCTGATAGTATTTTCAAAAGCCATATGGGATTAAGCATGCCAAAACCCAACTTCTCGTGCATTATGCTAAAGGCGCAGTACCAGATTTTCCCGTTATACACGTTTAGGAAGAAAGAAACCATAATGTCAATAACTCGAATAACTGGTTACGCAAACTGCGCAGATCCTGCTTAGACTGTTCATCCAATACCGTTTAGTTTATTAAGGGATTCATACTTAATAGGTACCATATTTATCCAAGTAAATAGTCACAACAAAGTCTTACCATACTTGTACTTATTTGAATAAATCCGTTTTTCCAACTTCATATGTGTATAATGTCGCTGTATAAATGGCAAATTGTGTAGATCCCAATCAGACACCGCATTCTGCGGCATCTGATCTGGGTCTATACTGTTTGCCCAGGCCTTTCTCTCCGATATATAGAATAAATACGGTATATTGATGTACATTTGTCAACCCATTTATGCCGAATGGACTCTTCTACCTTAACTCTTTGGACTGGTCCGTTTTCATTATATCTGGTTAGTTTTTACTATTATCATGTTTTATAGAAATTCCTGTATTTAATGCAAACAGTGCAGACCCTGATCAGACGCCCAATTATGGTTGATATCTTTGCCTCCCTCTTTAATTGCACGACGGTGAGTCGGTCTTCAGGCTAAATTACGGACCCCTCCTTAAATCGGTTTCAGAAGGTTCGTGCATGCCTTTTAATAGCTCCGGTTGGGCTCATTGTGGTCCTGTTTGTGGTTTCTTGTTGTAGTTCTTTTTCTGTGTTCGTGTGTCGGGGGTTTCATTTCATATGAGCCAGCGCATGACAAACCCAACAAAAATGTCATGTGCGCCCAGCCAAGACGCAGATCAGCCTGGGCATCCGCCCAGTCTGATCAGAGTCTTTGCTGTGCGCTCAATAGTTAGCTAAGGACTCAAGCTTTCTTTATGCGGACAGCGATGACTCTGATCAGACTGGGCGGATGCCCAGGCTGATCGGAGTCTTCGCTGGGCGCACATGTCATTTTGTAGGTTTTGTCATACACTGGCTCATATGGCGTTTGTTTTGTTATTCTTTGTTCCTAATCTTATCTTTCTGGTCCTAAGGAAGGCTTGTCTTCGTGATTGCGGCATTTCCTAGGTATCTTCACTTACATGATTTGCTAGTATTCTCAAACAAATAAAATTGTTATAAATGTTTATATCCATTTCCCATGCGAACCAACTCACTGTATTTGCTATGTATGCTATTTATAATGGTATGTAATAAACATTTATGACATGTTTGACTAAAGATATGTGTTTTCCAGATTTGATTTGCAAATCATGTGACACTAAATGGTTATAGTATTGATAAACATTGGCATCATATCAAGACAAAAACAGATTTGATGTATTATGAAATTACATACTATCATATATACACTCTTCAAAGAGGACAAAAACAAACGAAAATGATTAAAAAAAAAAAAAAAAAAAAAAAAAAAAAAAAAGAAAAAAGAAAAAGAGAGAAAATGTATTTGAATACCAATTTGGGTTGAACGATATTAATTCGTACCATTTGACATTGCGAAAACACGCCTATTCAAATATATTGAGAATTTTACCACCAAACGATTAAAACTTTCAGATGAAAACTTCTGGTAGTTTTCATATTGCTGCTCAAAACATCGATTCCGGGTACTTGTTAGAAGCGTATCGGCGAGGCGGTTCTAATGTGTACCCACAATCTATGTTTTGGAGCAGAGACAAGAAAAATAATGTATACCCCTGTAAACCCAATTTTAACTATAAAAGTGAGGTTTAAGGGGGTCAAAACTATATAGGCGTGTTTTCGTGATGATATACACGCAATATTTTGATTTGAGCCGCAACGTCAGAAAACGTAATACCTCCGTTTATGGATAGTCCAAGTTTTTTGTTTCACGCGGACAACGAAAACTAATCAGACTGCGCGGATGCGCAGGCTGAACTGACTTTATATTGGGCGCACATGTCAGAAGGTACGCTTTCTGACGTTACGGCTCATTTTTTTTTACGTACAAAACATTTGTTATATTGGGATGAAACATGGTTTTTCATGCATTGACATCCACCAGGTCCCGAGGGAGGTGTTGAAAGCCGAGGCCGGAGGCCGCGGTTTTAACACTTCCCTCGGGACCTGGTGAATGTTAATGCATTGAAAAACCATGTTCGATCGCTATTATTGCATAAAAACTGAAAACATTTGCTACATTTCGCGTTATTTCATGCACTGTTTTGTTTCGCCTTTTCACCGATGTCTCGCGAAAGCAATTTCCACGGACTATGCTCGTTCTAGGGCCAGGCAGTACACATCTCGTAACGGCAGCAAATCTGTGGCCCCGGTACGATCTATTGAAAGTTGCGTAGCCGTGCATTAACAGCGCATGAATTGCCTTGTTAATACACGTTTTTTCGCTGGTTAATGCACGGCTGTTAATAATGTACGATACTGCTTTTTATGCAATAATAACTGTTATTCTTGTAGGATTGGAGCGACCAGTTTGTAATGAACGGCGGCGACGCTTGTTGGGAAAAGTATTCAAGACGTCAGACAAGTTCCTTACCTTACGTCTACGTGGACATCCAGCGACCTTGAAGAACGTGACCTTCAGGATGGTCATGGTATCTTTTCATGACGGTAAGCTCACAGGAGTACCATATCTACTCTAAGTATTCGGCCTAAGCAAACAGCGAAGACCCTGATAAGATGCCACAGAACGCGGCGTCTGATCAGGGTCTCTACTATTTGCCACTCATCCAGTAGTATTGAGACACATCGCTGCGTAGTTAAACGAGGTGTCCCATTGCTTTTTCTAATAGATTCTAAAGATTGATTCCATAGCCTTTATCATGAAGTTTGCTATGGCGTCGCATAGGCAAATTGTGATGGAGTATTTACAATTGCAGACCCAGACTCTTGTGGTACTAACATTTCGTAACAGCAACCAATATATACGCTGTTATTTTAGAAGGAATAAAGTGCATAGACAGGAAAACAAACAATTCACGGAGGGAAAAAAACTGAATTTTAAATTAGTATTGTCGCATTTTTTTAGGCTCGTTTTATTTATATACTTATTCAAAAGCAATCTGTTTTACAAGGACAATTGTTTCAGCTATTTTTTTTTAAACAAAAGCCACTAGTCTAGATGGTATAGTACCAAGGATACTGAAAATGGCGAATAATATTTTATCACCGTTCAAAGCAGCACTTCTTAACAAAAGTATCAAAAACAGGTACATTTCCTGATCAATTAAAATGGCAAAGTTATCAAAATCCATAAAGTTGGTTCGTAATCGGATCCAACTAATAACAGACCAGTCTCCATTCTCCCAACAGTCTCAAAAGTATTTGAAACAAACATACGAATAAACATTTAGTTGCGTTCTTAACCAAATACAAAATATTACATGTAAAATAAAAGTCAGAAAGGATTGCCCTTAGAAATAAAGAAAAAAAGGTAAGAGAAAAGTCCAGGGAGTGCCACAATCACAAACCGCAGCCCTTCCCAGACCCCAAGAGGAAGAGGAAACCGACAAATCTAATCAAGCACAAACCGAACAAACGTACGAAAGGCACTAAGATTAGCTCTCTCTTCCCCAAGCGAGGTAATCGCAATACTAAAAGGACTGAAAAACACAAGAACAAAATGACACACGGAAAGACATACAACAAGTCGCCTCGTAGAATAAACCACAAAGCAACAAAGAGTAAGACTAACACAGGGACCACCGCCTTAGAACGGTCGGTAGAGCAAACCACCGGGGGGTTTAAAGCACTTTTACAGCTAGCTAGCTAACTTCACCCTGGGTCCGGATGCTACTCTTAAAACAGAAATACATAAAATTCGGTTCGCATAAAGGCTCCCAACTCAGTCAATGCATCAAAGCGAAAACATAAAAATCAAATTAATCACTATAATAAACAAAGACGAGTACTCATGGCTAATTCTACTATATGCCAGAGTAAATGAAAACCAATAGTTGAACCACGACCGGCCAAGCCAAAGACATATCGTCAAGCCTCAACCCAATACAAAAAATCACGAAAATCGGAGACTCGGTAAGTCGAAAGGATTTAGACAGAAACACATCTATCAAACGGCTCTGCTTAAATTAATTGACTAATGGATGACATGTATAGATAAAGGCGACATTTTACGTACAATCTTTCTCGACTTTAGGAAGGCTTTCGATCTGTTTGTTCACTCTTTACTGATCGATAAATTTTCTTTATACAAATGTAATAGCACAGTTTTAAATTTACCAACGTTATATTTACAAAGGCGCCAATAAGCTATAGACAGTGTCCAAGGCATTCCCAAACCAGTATATATAAAATCAGGAGTGCCAAGATGGTCAATCTTAGGGTCTATAGTTTTCTTAATATTCAAAAACGATCTCCCTTTTAAAATAGATTATTGTAATACGATCTGTTTGCTGACGGTGCCACGATTCATGAAAATGGGAAAGTGAAATCTATCACTGAGCCAAATTACAACATGATGGTGATAATTCAAACCATTAGGCTAAAGAACAAAACAATGCAAATAAAGTATGATAAAACATTATGTATGATTTAGGAACAAGACACAAGACCCAAAATGAAGCATCAAGACAAAACATATGCATTAGTAATAATGTAATAAAGCAAGTTGATAAACAAAAACTTTTAGGTGTATTTGTCGACGAAAGTTTAAGTGTTGTTTTATTCTACTGACCGTTCTAAGGCGGTGGTCCCGGTGTTGGTCTTACTCTTTGTTGCTTTGTGGTTTATTCTACGAGGCGATTATGTCTTACCTTGGGTTATTTTGTTCTTGTGTTTTTCAGTCCTTTTAGCATTGCGATTACCTCGCTTGGGGAAGAGAGAGCTAATCTTAGTGCTTTTCGTACGTTTGTATGAGCTTGTTTAGTTTTGTCTGTTTCCTCTGCCTCTTGGTGTCTGGGAAGGGCTGCGGTTTGTGATTGTGGTACTCCCTGGACTTTTCTCTTACCCGTTTTTTTTTGCATATGAAGAGACTCAATCAAACCGAGTCTCCGATTTTCGTGATTTTGTGTGTTCTTTGTTTCCAAAGGCAATCCTTTTTGACTTTTATTTAATGTAGACAGCACATATAGATCACTTTTGTTCCACAATTTCAACTAGAATTTGTCTTTTATAACTTATGTCGTAATACGTTCCTCTGAAAGTGCAAATGAATTATTTTATCAAGGCTACATCCTACCACTGTTTAAGTATGGAGCCAATACGTTGGGAACAACATCAAAACTAAACATTGAAAGGTTATTTAAATTACCAAAACGCCGCAACCCGTGTTTTCTTAAAGGCTGACTATAGCACTCCTTCGTCAGAAATGTTCCATGAATTGGGATTCAGCTATTTCGAATCGCCATAACTATAATAAGGAAGTGCTTACTTATCAAGCATTAAATAATCTCACACCCAGGCACATTTTCGATTTATTGAAGCCTTTATCTGAAACGCACAATCGTAAATAAAGATTGGCGATAAACGGCTCATTATCAGTGCCCAGATCTAGAACTTCTCTCTTTGACGGGTCATTTTCTTCCTCTGCACCAAAGTTATTGAATTCACTGCCAAGGGAAATTATAAATTACCTTCCCTTGAAAGTTTTAACGATCAGTGAAAAAAAAAACAACACCTTATGAATTGATCATTATTTCCGCATACGTGTTAAATATACATATCCGGGTTAGCGGGTGTCCCGTCACATTCATTCCATATATTCTTGGTCCCCCATCTGCTCTGGGCACATTGTTCCTCGAATGAGGCACAGTGTTCCTCGCGGGTTCTCTCCTTTTGGTCCTTTAGTGTATGGTATGAATGGCCATGATTAGCTTTGCAAACTCGCCATTCCACATGTTTTCTTATATACATGTTTGTCTGATGTGTATTCTTAGCTTGTAACTACGCCATAAGACATGTTTTCTCATATGCATGGCTGTCTAATTATATTTTTTAATTCAATTACAATTATGTATTAGTGATTGCAAGTCTATCGGAATTAAATTTTACACTGAAACTCTTAACAATCACTTTTCATTCAGCAATTCATATTGTTTTATCAAGTTTTTTTTTTAAATTTTGTTCTAAATGAACATTTTAAAAACTTTTTAAAGTATGAAGAATGTTTTATACGCTCGTAACTGATCTAAATCTTATATAATGGATGGTCCTACCGGTCAGGATCTATACGTAACTTTTCTAAAACACGCATTTCTACATGTAGTTTATGTACTTATTATTAAGTTTAAATTTTATTGATAGTGCTATATGTAAATATTATATTGCTATGTATGTATGTGTGTGTTATATATGTGTGCTTATAGAGTGCCGCGAGGAAGACTAGCTATTGCAGATAAGAGCGCCACCCTCTTAAATATTGTATAAATTAAAAAAAAAAAGACAAAAAAAAAAAAAAAAAAAAAAAAAAATCATATACAGAGGACTTGTTCAGGAGGAGTATCAGGTGATAATTCTGGGATAATTTTTTTTTATTTCTCCATAAAAACATATGTTGTGGGTACTCATTAGAAGCGCCTCGGTGAGGCGCTTCTAATGAGTACCCACAACATATGTTTTTATGGAGAACTGGAGAAAATTATCTCAGAATTATCATCAAATCCTCCTTATCAAGACTCCTGATATATCAGACAAGCTGCCTATTTAATATGAATCAATATTTAAGACAAAAAGGTGGTACAAGTAAAACTCAGTAATATTTTATAAGCATACCGGCAGAAGAAAGCCTCAGTTGTGAAGAATTATAGTTGGTGACCGTAACAAAAACACCCTGAGGGATAACCGTAATGATTCCGAAGTTTTAACAGGATAATCAGATATTGTGGAATAATAACTGAGAACAGAGAATTCACTGATCACCAATGCTCATACAAACAATGCGTGGATGTGCAGTCTGGTGTTAAAGAACACAAAACATCGCATATATCTCTCCAACGATATATACGCAAGTGTCTTAATTTAGCTGACTGTGTATCTATACTAGCGACATACATATACATTTCTGTTCCGCGACAGACAATGGTCTGCGCTTTTCAGGTTTTGCAGATGTTGATCTGTATATGCACACATATATTTCTATTATCATACCATCACGAAAAAATGCCTATATAATTTTGACCCCCTTAAACCCCACTTTTATATAGTAAAACTGGGGTTTATAGGGGTATACATTATTTTTCTTATTTCTGCTCAAAACATAGATTGTGGGTACTCGTTAGAACCGCCTCGGCGAGCTCAAAACATAGATTGTGGGTACTCGTTAGAACCGCCTCGCCGAGGCGGTTCTAACGAGTACCCACAATCTATGTTTTGAGCAGAAATATGAAAAATATCAGAGTTTTTATGTGAAAATTTTCAGGTTTTGGAGGTGAAATTTTATATATATTTGAATAGGCATGTTTTCGTAATGCGATGTGCGTTTTTCAAGCATTTGTTGATCGCAAGATAATTAATTTTCAGGTAAATGTCGATCATATGAACATCAGTGTTCTAGTGGTCTGTGTATAATGGAAGAATTAGTTTGTAACGGACATAATCCTTGTGGCGATAGGTCGGATTGTCCAGTTTCACCAACAGAGGTTATTGCAGAAGAATCCCACGTGATTACAGCCGCCATTATCACCGCTAGTTTGCTTTGTGCAGGAGTGGTTATAGGTTTGATTCTATTCTGTAGGTGTTATCGGCGGCGTCTCAAACTTCGGGTGAGTTCTCTGCGTTTTTCCTGTCTGTCTATTTCTATGTTAGTCGACATACCTGCAGAATATTACACATCACGAAAACACACCTATATAATTTCGACTCCCTTAAACCCCACTTTTATATAGTAAAACTGGGGTTTGCAGGGGTATATATTATTTTTCTTATTTCTGATCAAAACATAGATTGTGGGCACGTATTAGAACCGCCTCGTCGAGGCGGTTCTAACGAGTACCCACAATCCATGTTTTGAGCAGAAATATGAAAAATATCAGAATTTTTCATCTGAAAATTTTCATTTTTTGGTGATAAAATTTGCAGTATGTTTGCATAGGCGTGTTTTCGTAATGAGGTAGTGGAAGCAAATGTTTAAACTTCGGTGTACTGAACAGACATACTGCTACTACTACTACTACTACTACTAATAATAATAATAATAATAATGATAATACTAATATTTACAATAATAATGACAATAAGCTAAGGTAGATAACATCTGTTAAAAGAATGTCTCATATTTAGCAGTTTCCCCAAGAAATGTTGTATTAAGTGAGTTCAGACATTTTTAGTGGAGAAATATAGTAGAAGAATGAAAGAAAGGCGCAATGAAAGGTTTGAAAAAAAAATGCCTGCCTTGCAATTTGATAGCATGCTACAATATCGTCTAGATCAATTAACCCTAGTCCTGCTGAACCCGCCGGACATGCCCTGCCATTGCAAATAGTGTAGATCCAGATCAGTTGGCTTCTGATTAAGCCAACTGATCTATATCTGTTCTGTTTGCCATTAAGTATGTGAATTTATATCAACATTCTGGATCAGGTAATCTGATTGGCTGAAAATTAGAAATGGTCGTGGCATCTTAATTTATTCAGCATGACAAGGGTTAAAATTGTTGATCATTTCAAAACATGATTATAAGGGGAATAGATACTCTTTCAACAGTGCGGAATGCAAACTCGTACTACCGCGAGAAACCATGTGAGTCGCGCGAGAGCCCATAGCGTCACATGTCGCAAGCTTGTATTTCTTATCCTGACAACATTATCCATGATAAATTGTCAATGAAACGACACTGTGATTTATAAATTCCTTTTGACTTTTACATGTTTATTTTAACTTAAATTGTCTATGCTTCTGTCGCGAATAGCTCAAAACAACAGCATATAAAAAAAAACAAAAAAAAAAAAACAAAACAAAACAAAAAAAAAAACAGGTTCTACCATAAGACTGTCCAGAGCGAATCTAAGGTGTGTCTCTAAAGTATATATTTTTACATATTCTATGCTTACTTAGGACATTAAGTGCTGGCCAACAAAAGATCAAGCATGATTGTAACACTAAATAATATTATCCGACAGAAAATAATAAACTTTGAAATGTTTTTCATGCTACAGAATGGGCAATGTGACCGGGAGAGCTTTTCATTTCATCAAATATGACGTTCCTTGAAAATCAAGTTTTGCATCTTTTATGCAGTTTTTGGAGCTGCAGTGCTGACCAGCCAAAGATCAACAGTAACTGTTGTAAATGATAATTATATTACAATTTGGCACTCACTGAATACAAAATGTTGTTTTTTTGTGCTACAGAATGGGCAATACATCACGAAAACATGCCTATATAATGTTGACCCCCTTAAACCCCACTTTTATATAGTAAAACTGGGGTTTACAGGGGTATACATTATTTTACTTTTTTCTGCTCAAAAACATAGATAGTGGGTACTCGTTAGAACCGCCTCGCCGAGGCGGTTCTAACGAGTACCCACAATATATGTTTTGAGCAGAAATATGAAAAATATCAGAAATTTTATCTAAAAATTTTCAGTTTTTTTTGGAGGTGAAATTTTCTACATATTTGAATAGGCGTGTTTTCGTAATGATTATAAATCAGACAAAGAACACAAAATGGCTATCGGCTGTCGCATGGCTCTCGAGGTTTCTTGCGGCGATAGTACAAGAGGTTGCCTTCCGCACTGTTGGGTAAATGATATTGCGAATACTATGTATTTTATGTCTTTGATGATGGCTCTTTGTGAAAAAATAATGTAAATCCATGCTGTAATAGAAAACAATAAAGCATATCGGTCTTGGCTGTTCGGTCTGCTAAGCAACCATGGCGATGTTTACCTGTGCCGTTTTATTAACGGACATCACGTGCGTATCTTGCGATCACTTGGGTCTTTACACAGAGTCTCACGTGATATTGCGGGATTTCGTTTAGTTGCGAATCTATTATTTTTATAAGTCTGTGTCAAAAGTTGTCTCCCGTGCAAAAATTGCAGAAAAGTACCAATTGTATCCCATTCCCTGAAATGTAAAAAATATTAAAAGTTTCGATCGCCTGAATTCTCTTAACACAGCCACTTGTATGTTTCTCTTTTTTACAGAGACAGATTCTTCATCAGCTTTCAAATCAGCGGAGAGAAAATGATACCAGAAACGAGGCGGAACGTGATGAAACGAATGTAAATGACATTCAGAACGAGGCTATAGTGCAGTTATATTCACCTCCCTCATATAATTCTTTAAAACTTTCCGACAAGGAAGACGTTGATAAATGCTTAGAAGAATTAAAAAATAGTTCCCTTCCACCGTCATATTCTTGCGTTATGTCACATCAAGACAAGTTTCACTTATCATACACTGACTTGCGTAAATTCAAACAGTCCTCTAAAAATAAAGCCTCGTTGTCCGAAACAGACGTACATTTAATAGGATCTTAGCAAAAAAAGTACATTTTATTATCCGGAGGAGAGCAAATTCTAATAGGACCAAAGCTAAGTGCGGAGACACAGATCATTCTGCGCATAGGAAATACGCAAATAGTAAAGATGAAGAACGGACATAGATTCACCGTGCATTCAAGAAGTTTGCTGTATGCATACATATTCTAGGGTATTCATTGATTCTGTAGGTAGACAGTGGAGGTCTCGATCACACTGCACAGATACGGAGATCAGGTCCTTCTCTGTCCACATATCAACATAAAGCACATTTTTGCAGGGTGAAGCCATCACGAAAATATACCTATACAATTTTGACCCCCTTAAACCCCACTTTTATATAGTAAAACTGGGGTTTACAGGGGTATACATTATTTTTCTTATTTCTGCTCAAAAACATAGATTGTGGTACTCGTTAGAACCGCCTCGCCGCTAACGAGTACCCACAATCTATGTTTTGAGCAGAAATATGAAAAATATCAGTTTTTTTTTTTTATCTGAAAACTTTCAGTTTTTGGTGGTGAAATTGTCATTATATCTGAATAGGCGTGTTTTCGTAATGCATATATTGTTGTGATTTTGAGCATGCTGGAGAAGTGTTAATTACTTTAGGATGGATGTCTCACTCATGATCATGACTATGGACAAGACATCTGGTTACCATAATGCTATCATTTTCATGAAAACTGTCGTAGTTGTCTTAAATATTTAAGTATTTGGACACCTTAATCACTTGCCATTTTTGTCATAAAATTGAACAAGTCTATTTTATCACCTGCTTGTATGTGTAATATTGCTTGATGAGTAAAACACAGCTAGAACCTAATCAGACACCACATTCTGCAGCGTCTGATCCGGATCTACACTGTTTGCTTAGGCATGTCTGTTTCCATACTTAGGACAGAGCTGGGAGCCACCGATGTCGAACAGGAATGTTCAAGGCTGACGTATTCTTCATCAGATGTGTTTATATATCTTGCCTCTTTCCAAGACCATCTATATATAATAATGTTTTTTTATCTTTTTTAAATAGAATTTTGCGATATCTTTTTTTTTTTGAATATGAATTTATGAAACACACGCCCCTGATGAAAGTTATTCAGGAGACCGCCGACTTCTTACAGAATGGATTTTCATATTTCTGTAGTTTTTGCTCAGATCAGATGGAGATTTTCTGATTTATCATTTTTTGAGGATAGAAAAGTTCAGTTCTATTAATCACGTCATTCAGATATAAATATAAACAGCCTACTTAACCTTTACCACTCTCTTGGCTAATTCAGCAGACGACAAATTGGTGATATTTTTCTTACTTTTCCCAGAAAACAGGTTTTGACATTTCATGCAAATTGTCTCCTCGGAGACAATTTGCATGAAATATCAAAAACTGTTTTCTGGGAAAAATTAGAAAAATATTTCAAAATGTCTGCTGAAAATTTTACCCAGAGTGCTAAGCGTTAAGTCTTGTACATATACAGAATAATACTGTAAGTTCAACGAAGCGTACATCTGTAGGGTCGTTACACAAACCTTTTCTTACACGTGTTTCAGTCTGTTGCTTGTGAATAAACATCGGGGGTGGGGGTAACTTCCTATATATGGCATAGTACGGATGTGCGTGCCGAATGGCCCCCTTTTCCAGCGCTGCCAGGTATATGATTAGCTCCCCTTTTTCAACAAAAAATATATGATTGACCCGCTTTTTCTTGATTGGTATATGAGAGGCCCCACTTTTTCTGACATCCTGGTATATGCACGCATTTTTTTTCACTCAGAGACTTTTGAGGCTGCTTGTTCTCTTGGTATTCAATGGATCGACTGCAATATTTGTCTAACTACCAGCCATAAATGGGTTAAAACAATCAACGGGCAGTATATGAATGGGTCAACAGTTCAGATGATCTAGTATGAATGGGTCCGTTTTTCCAAAGACAATGTATATGAATGGGGTAGATTTCGAAACACTGGCTCGCACACCCGTACCAAAATTATCCCCAAGTTATCTTCCCCACCCCTTTACTCGGCTATAGCAGAAGGCAGAAACCTTTTTGAGAAGGCGGCAGCTGTTCTCCTGAAAATCATTCATCAAGGGCATATGTTTCATAAATCCAATATTTAACCCTTAAAGAGCCAATCACAACTATTGTCGTCTGCTTTCTCATCTGCTTGTGATTTTAAAAGTCATTTCTGCAAAGAGTGTGGACCCAGATCAGGCTGCAGTCTGATCTGGGTCCACACTGTTTGCCTGTATGCAAAAATAGATTTGATAAAGTTTGCAAGAATATTCAGCAGACGGCATAAACAGACGACATTTTCAGATGCAGTTTTTCTTGGCGCTTAAAGGGTTAAAAGGATATAGCGAAAGTTCAATTAAAAAAAAAAAAAAGATAAAACATCGACTTTTTATTATTATTATTATTGTTTTAAGTGATCTACAAAGTCGGCGTTTGCAAGGGGCAACATTTGTTCATTTTCGGACCTCAAGATGAAAGGATACACCAAAACATCACGAAAACATGCCTATATAATTTTGACCCCCTTAAATCCCACTTTAATATAGTAAAACTGGGGTTTACAGGGGTATACATTATTTTTCTTATTTCTGCTCAAAAACATAGATTGTGGGTACTCGTTAGAACCGCCTCGCCGAGGCGGTTCTAACGAGTACCCACAATCTATGTTTTGAGCAGAAATATGAAAAATATCAGATTTTTTTATCGGAAAATTTCCCCTTTTTGGTTATAAAGTTTTCAGTATATTTGAATAGGCATGTTCGTAATGAAGAGAACAGTTTTTGATCTTTTTCAAAGGGAGGCCAATCAAGCAGAAAAGTGTTGGCTTCCTGTTATATGAATCCCTTCTCAAATAGAGGAGATAGGACAGAGTACTCTTGTAGGAGAAAAATTCCTTTAAGAGTAGCTGCTATATTTTCTACGGTCATTCTCTCCCTTCCGCTGATTCAAGAAGGGCAGTTGTCAGTTTCTGGCGAAAGAATGTGCACAATACTGGTTAACCGCTTAGAGGACTAAGCCTGCCCAGTAAACGTGTGATTAGGTAAACTGACCGCGCTCGACATGACCCCATTGGGTTGACTGGGCCGTAAAACCTCAACACAAACAAACAAGAGTAGCTGCCTTTAAGAAGGAAGATAAATACATACTGGAAAGAATTATTATATCCCTTCGTGTTTTATTTTATTCAACCCACAAACAAGGCCTCGAGGTTATAAAACGTTTTTTCATGCTCAACTCAGATTTGCATGAGATTTTCTGAGCTAATAAATATGAAAATGTCAAAATAGTTGGCATTTTCATATTTATTAGCAGAGAAAGTTTCATGCTCAGCTATGTTTGGCAAGAAAGAATTTGCAATTTCAGTAATCTGAGATTTATTAGCAGGAAAAATTTCATGCTCAGCTGAGTTGAGCATGAAAAAGTTTTGTAACCTCAGGGCCTGGTTTGTCAGAATGTAGCCCGTCATGTGCAAACAGTAATAATATCCCAGTAAGCATTCTACATAAATCTACAGCGGGCCGTTATCGGCCCGTCAGGGTAGCTGACGGGCCGATAACGGCCCGCTGTAGATTTATGTAGAATGCTACCTGGGTATGGTCCACCCTTGTATACGAGTATCATGCCGTCTTATAATGGTTTTGACTATCCTGTGAACTTGTACCCTACCTGGACTTGATATTGTGTAAGTAACAGTACGTAACTGATCAAACTGTACAGTCTCGCATTGTTGTTTGCATGTAGACATTATGGTTGTTCAAAAACATCGAATAATTCTGATATGATAATTTGCTTCATATAAAACGGGATTTATTGGAGTTGTGCATGTAAGGAAGCTCGGAATTCCTATCTCCAATGCATAAATATGCAAATTATATTTGAAACCAATTCAGTATCACATTGTTATTTGAATAAAAGAGAAACGAATACTTTATCAGGTAAAAGCTATGCGTTTTATCGCACCTGTTCTAGCAGTAGCGCCTTAGGCGTGCAAGTTTTCGTCCGATGATCCGTTTGTCCATTCGTTTACATTTAAACTGGGTGTCTGGTGAGCGCAACTCTTCTTACAGTTTTGTACCAATCGTTTTGAACTATTCATGATATGGGGATGTGCATGTGGTTTGGCTATAAGTGTTCGATCATTTTTGTCACTTTTTCTAGCTACATTGTGAACTTAGTCATTTTTCACCCCCAATATATAGACAATGAGTGTCTCTTGTGAGCGCAACTTCTCTTATAGTTTTGTATCGATTGTTTGAAACTTTGCTTGTGTTTTCTTCAAGGTATGAGGATATGCGTGTGGTTTGCTTATAACTGGTAGATCATTTTAGTCACTGTTTCTACATCGTGAATTTAGTCATTTTTCACCCTCAATATACAGACTGTGGGTGTCTCTTGTGAGCGCAACTCCTCTTACAGTTTTGTACCGATCGTTTTGAAACTTTGCATGTTTTTTTCTTTATGGTTTGAGGATGTGCATGTGGTTTAAATAAAATTGTTAAATGATTTTTGTCACTTTTTCCAAGCATTTTTACCCTCCTTATATAGAGTAATTACCTCGTGAGGACAACTCCTCATACAATTTTATGAGGCACTCCCTGGACTTTTCTCTTACCTTTTTTATACCAATATGTTTGAAACTTTGCACATGTTTCTCCAAAATCTGAAGATGTGCTTATCGTTTTGATATAATCCTTGCATTATTTTGTCACGTTTTTTCTACTTTGTAAACTTTGTCATTTTCTGACCTCAGATATACAGTTTACATTAAGAAAACACGCCTATTCAAATATATTGAAAATTTTATCACAAAAAAAAAAATGAAAATTTTTAGATAAAACATTCTGATATTTTTCATATTTCTGCTCAAAACATAGATTGTGGGTACTCGTTAGAACCGCCTCGACGAGGCGGTTCTAACGAGTACCCACAATTTATTTGTTTAGCGAAGTAAGAAAAATAATGTATACCCCTGTAAACCCCAGTTTTACTATATAAAAGTGGGGTTTAAGGGGCTCAAAATTATATAAGCATGTTTTCGTGATGTATAGACAGTGAGTACCTTGTGATGGCAACTCCTAGTACAATATTATACCGGTCTTTTTGAAACGTTGCACATGTTTTCTCCAGGGTCTGCAAATGTGCATGTGGTTTGAATATAGTTTCTAAATTCTTTGTTAACTGTGTCATTTTCTTACCTCAAATTTAATAAAAGTGTATAGGCAGTGGGTACCTTTTGAGCGCAATTTCTAATGCATCTTGAGAATATGCACGTGCTTCGGTGAAATTCCTGTATTAATTTCTTCTACCCGAAAAAATGTTACTTTTTCATGTCCTGCCACACGATAGTGGCGGAGTATTATGGTTTAACGTTGGACGTTCGTGTGTCTGTCCGTCAGTCGTACGTCCGTCCGTCCGTATTTTGTTTCCGGATGATAACTTGAGTAAACGTCAATGGATTTTACCAAACTTGGGCAGGTCCGACATCAACTTCACCGAAGTTCGATTTTTGTTTATTAATTTAAGACCAGTCATACATAAAGATATGTTTACGTGGATGCGAGGAACAACGGCCGAGATCACTAGCAATAAAATCTATTTGTGAAAAGTGAATCTTTTGTCAGACTGCGCGAGTGCGCATACTATTATGGAATGTTTCCTATACGTTGTGGCGGCACTCCTTTGCATGAATAGCTCATCTACCACGGCATACAGGAGATGGCATTTCTTGTTTAAGTAAAAATATACTTTTGAATGCTTCTGTTACCTCTTTGCAAAGGAGTCACATTTTAAAGAAAGACAGTAGCACCCATAGTATCTAAACCTTTAAAACATGGTGGCACTCTTAAAGGAAAATAAAATCTCCATAGTGATATACCGTCATAACCCTAAATATTGTGACATTCAGGCCTCCGCAAACAGTGTTGACCCAGACCAGACGCCGCAAAAGGCGGCGTCTGATCAGGGTCTTAACTGTTTGCCACTCACCCAGCACTACTTTAGATACATCAACATGCAGTAAAATAGACTTTGTTTTCAAATTTTAGGACAAGTATGGTTAGGAATTATGGTCTCCGAATACGTTGTGTAAATACGGTATCTTTTATGATATATGTTATCAGGCAATGATAGCGCTGGCCAAACTCAGCATAATCTGTTTGTTGGATATGTAATAAGGACCCTTTTCCAACAAGCATACGCACCATTTTGGCACTTAACACGCTATGGGAAGGTTCAGCAGACGACAGATTGATAATTTTTTTTTCTCACAAAATAGGATTTTACATTCGTGCCAATTGTCTCCTCAGGAGATAATTTGCATGAAACGTCAACCCTATATTCTAGGAGAAATACGAAATAATATTTCAAAATGTCGTCTGCTGAAGTTTTTATTCAGCATACTAAGCTTTAAACAATGGAAACAGCTTCCCAGCAGACACCCAACGTTTGCACAACGTCGAATCAACGTCGATTCAACGCCATGACGTTGCATCGACGTTGATGCGACGTTGTGTCAACGTTGCTTTCCAGCTGGGTTGTTGTTCGCTTTCCTGCTGGCGAAGGCCATTCTAAGAAGGGGCTCTACTCTAAAAAGAAAAGTATTTGATTTTCTTGGGAGCAAGCTCGTTTTTCAGAGTATATCCCTATTCACAAAGGAGGCAAAGCAATGTTGACGGAGTTGCCTCCCCTGAAAGCGTATCCGTTCCTAATAACACTTGTTCTGTAATCTTCAATCTATCACGACTGTTCATAAACAAGGAAACAAATAAAACCGTATTTACCCTTAATATTGGGATACCTTAGCACCTTACCATAGTTTTCCAAAGCTTGAAAAAAAAGTTTATGTTGCTGCCTGTTGATGTGTCGAAAATAGTGCTGGATGAATGGCAAACAGTGTAGCCCCTGATCAAACGCCGCAGAAGCGGCGTCTGATCTGGGTCTGCACTGTTTGCAAAGGACTGTCTGTCCCAATATTTTGGGTTATTACGGTAATATGAAAAGTAGGTAATCCAACATAAAACCAGATTGGTATCTTAGGACTTAATCTGCGACATCTGAAAAACCTGATCAAGCTCTTTCTTACAGAAGATTTACATGCTTCCATATGACCAGTGACTATATGTGGACAATAATGATCCAGATTAGGCTAAAAAGGACATTGGCTATACGCCGATATATTTTGCAGTATGCAGTAAGTCTGAAAGCAGACAGAGAAGGTCCTGATCAGACTACGCAGATACACAGGCTGAGCCGACTCTTTGCTGTCTCTGTATGCCCCGAAGGAATATTTTTTTTTTTTTACATTGAGCGGCTCATGTATGAACCTTTATTTATTAATAATTGGAATAAACAATAACTGCTAAACTTCTAAAATAATGCTGTCGATATCATAAATTTAGTAAAACATTTTCTGTGTTTTATCGCGGTCATCCTGAATTAATTTTAGAATGTAATGTTGGCTTGAAAACACCTACAGAATGGCCTATCGGAAACCCAAATTTTATGCTTACTTTGTCTATACATTCAGAAAGATTGTTGGTAAAAGTGAATTTCCGGAACAGTCAAAAAAGATTGTCAACCGTACAAAAAAGTTACAACATGTATATCATGCAGCGGGCTGCCTGCACGGGCGAACTGCATGCACGATTGTTAACCCATTTATGGTTGAATATTTTGCTTCCCTCTTTAATTGCACGCTGGTGAGTCGGGCTTCAGACTGTGTGGTGAATGACGACTCCTTCCACAAACTGTTTCAAGCAGTTTACCACCTGACTACTGCTGTCTCTGGCCAGGCCCATTGTTGTCCAAACTTGTAATTTTCTGTTGCTCTAGCTTCAGATTGACGAATTTTATTACAATCGACTCTCGTTATCACGAAATCCGAGGGATTGTCTGAAATACTTCGAGATATCCGTACCTCGATATATCAGATTTGCAGAATTGAGGAAAAAATAATCGAGCAACCACATTTAACAAGTGATTGTAATTTAACTCCTGAAGTTAGAGATATATTAAAAATATTGTGGAATATTCCACAATATTTTGTTGCCTGTTGTTAGATTTCCAAGTTGAAATAGGAACCAGACTTTCTCTTCGAGATAAGCGGTTATTCATGATAAGTGAAGTCGAGATAACGAGAGTCGAATGTACATTGCCATTTTGTGATCATTTGTGTATTAGAGATGTTTTACTGATGAAGCTGAGGCTGGTTATGGCAGAGAGACAAGTTTTGCAGACACATTGCCACCGCAGTATTTGTAATTTTGAGTTGCGTCAGAATTAAGGATGAAATTTTGTTCAAGAAAAAATAAAGTTGACAGCCGTTATCTCGAAGTCCGAAGGACACTCTGAAATACTTCGAGATATTGGTACCTCGACATATCAGATTTGCGGAATTGTGAAAAAAAATAAATCGAACAACCAAATTTCACAAATGAATTTGTAATTTGACACATGAAGTCAGAGATATATTGAAAATAAAGTGAAAAAGAGGAGAAATGTTCTCTTCTTTTTCACAATATTCTGTTACCTGTTGTTAGGTTTCCATGTTAAAACAGGGAGAGATTTTCATTTCGGGATAAACGGAAATATGAGATAAGCGAAGTCGAGATAACGAGAGTCGACTATAGTTTACGCCTTGCGCCTTCTGACCATTCCAAATTGGTATCCCTATCACAACTGCACCATTACATCTTGTTACTCTTTGTTCCTCATTGCTTCCTCATACCAAGTGCAAATCACGAAAACATGCCTATATAATTTTGACCCCACTAAACCCCACTTTTATATAGTAAAACTGGGGTTTACAGGAGTATACATTATTTTTCTTATTTCTGCTCAAAAACATAGATTGTTGGTACTCGTTAGAACCGCCTCCAAAGAATCTGTGTTTTGAACAGAAATAAGGAAAATATCAGCAGTTTTTATCTGAAAGTTTTCATTTTTGGTGGAAAAATTTTCAGTATATTTGAATAGGCGTGTGTTCGTAATGACATGGGTTTTCATTGCGGACCCTGATCAGTTTATATAATCCAACAATTTGATCACGTTCTAGCTGTCTGCAACACTTTTGATATAGAATAAGCCGAGGGCCAAGCATTACCTACAAGATTGTATGTGCGCCCAGCGAAGACTCAGATCAGCCTGCACTTCCGCGCAGTCTGATATGAGTCTTTGCAAGACACTGTTGACAGTCAAGGGTCTAAAGCGTCTTTAGATGAACAGCGAAGACTCTGATCTGTATTTGGTGATTTGAGTCGTCGCTGGACGTTTACGCAATCTTGTAAGACAGTTTTTGCGCCTGCTGAATTTTCTGGATGGACGTCTTTTACGTCAGATCGCTATTTTGCAAAGAGCTACAACTTTGCAGACCGAAAGTTGCCTCTCTAGGATTCGAAACTTTTCAAGCATGGGGACTGCTCTTTAAGGAAAGAATTTGCTGTCAGAGGCAGAAAAGTCCTCTTCCATAATGGCGAACTAAAGCTCTGATGTGGACATTTGCTGTAATGTACATACCCCAATGATGTTTTGTTTTCATAGCGAGTTTCATTTAGGCATTGTACAAGTTTAATCCATTTATGCTGGCGTCCTAAAAAGGGGCATTGGCAAACAGTGCCACCCCAGATCAGACTCTGCGGAACGTGACGTCTGATCCAGATCTACACTGTTTGGATTAAACACAGGAATTACTACTAAAAGTAATAATGATAATAACAAATCTGACATACCCCTTTAAATTGGAAATGGAACTATTAAAATAATAAGGTAGAAGTTAACCTTTGCCCTGCTGTTCCCGGATATACCCTGTCTTTAGAGGTACACGGTGTGGCTTCAGTTCTGCACTCTTTGTCACTTAGTATGAGAATTTGTTTGAAAAAGGTGGATTAAGCAACCTGGGCCCAGTTGTTCAAAGCGTCGTTAGCTTAACGAGCTCGTTAAGGGTCATTTCGTTAACTGTTTTAGCGGATTCAATACACAATATTCTGATATTTTTTGCTGAAAAAATGTGAGTAGCTTTTGCACTGCAAAAGCTACTCACATTTTGTTCAGCAAAAAATATCAGAATATTTGCGTATCACTCGATGTAAATTTTAACGAATCGTTAACTAACGACGTCGTTAGCTTTGAACAACTGGGCCCTGATTGGCTGACAGTTATAAGTGATGCTTGAGATCTTAATTTATTCAGTAGGCACGGGTTAATGGGTTAATTGGATGTCAGCTCAGTTGCTTGATATTACGTTTTAGTACAGAAATCAAAATCATATCCTGGTATCATTTTACATAAAATTGCTTATTTTCATACGGACAAGAACAATAGGCGTTGACATTTTGAACATTTAATGAGATTTTATGACGTCATAAAGCCTTAATTGAATATGCAATATCTAAAACAAAATAGTATTGTAACAATATTTTATCTCTCTATAGGCATATTTATGATAAATTTGCTTGAAAACTACCCCGTGTTTTTTTTGTCATACAAAAGAATTAATAGACAATATTCGAAATGGAGGCGCACTTGCAAGTGTTTTTAAATTCGAAAAGCATCAATAAATGTCTTAGCTTTTATCTGGTAAGATTTCCATAAAATGCGTGGTTAGCAAGAGCCTTTCTTCTCAGATATATTCTTCACAGTCTTGCATTTCTCTTTAACTCTTTCACTGCCACAGGCGATAATAATAGGCTTTAGCAAACAGCATAGATCCAGATTAGACGGCTCAATGAGCCGTCTCATCTGGATCTAATCTGTTTGACATTCAGTCTTTCAGCTTTACATATAAATGTTTTTCCAAACGATAGTTTGTTAAAATAAAAAAGCAGACGACAAATGCCGTCTGAAATTTGGCGCGGAAACCTTTACCATTCTTTGAGCAAATTCAGCAAACGACAAAGTGATGATACGTTTTTTTTTTTTTTTTGATTTTCTCACCGGAAAGCAGTCTTGATGTTTCATGTCTATTTTCTGGAGAAAATTCGACACATATTTAACACTGTCAAGTGCTGAATATTTTAGCCAAACTACTAAGCATTAAGGTCCATTAACACTTTGCATGCTGGGTAAAAAAATTCAGCAGACATTTTGAAATATTTTTCATATTTTTCCTAGAAAACAGGATCTGACTTTTCATGCAAATTGTCTCCTAAAAAGGTCAGATCCTATTTTCTATGAAAAATAAGAAAACTGTCACAAATTTTTGTCGTCTGCTGAATCTGCCCATGGCGTGGTAAGTGCTAATAACACATTAAAACTCTTGGTCAAGTGGTATTCTATTTAAATACAGTTATCAAACCTTTGTAGTTAGATACTTTCCCAGCTAGCATTCTACGTAAATCTACATCGGGCCGTCATCGGCCCGTCAGCTACCCTGACGGGCCGATGACGGCCCGATATAGATTTACGTAGAATGCTGACTGGGTTATTAATGCAGTAAGCCCCTAAGGCCCATGAGCATATATACATACATAATTAACACAATACAGTTATGCAGAGTAGCAACTATAAAATACATACATCAATATAATAATTGCGAGAAAATACACGGTTCTGAGGGAGGCAATTACCGATGATGATGATAATAATGATGATGATGATGATGATGATGATGATGGTGATGAATGACAGAAGCAACATTATTAGCATTCCTATCACCAGTTTTATCGGCAGAGGTACAACCTCTATTTCTTCAAAATGAAATGAACGCAAACAGCGATTACCTTTGTTAATTTAAGTTGGCAAGCCGTAACTTCAGTGAACTTTTGCAGGGGAATTTATGAGTACGGGCTAACAAGGTATTTGGGAAAAAAGAAAACGTTTAACCATAACAAGCTTGTCAATTCCTTGAGAAATGCGACATTTTGGTGCTGTACATCATTATCATCTTGGCGTGACAATCACGTTAAAATCCAGTGGCTTCAGCGTGAGTCCAAATTTACTATCCACTTTTGGATGTTGTCCAGGAACCTTTTCAAAACGACACTTTTGCATCAGTGTTACAAAAAATAAGAACAGTTCCAACTTAGCTAACTGTTCTCCTGGACACTTCCGTTTCCCGATTCCAAATGGCAAGAACAAATCGACCACAGCTCGATCCACACATTTCCCGTCGTCGCTCAAAAACCTGTGCGGATTGAACATTTCCGGATTAGGAAATATCTCCGGGTCATGACTGACAGACCAGAGATTAATGAACACGAGGGTCTTCTCATTTACAGAATAGCCATTAATCACCGTGTCCCTGGTTGTACTGTGGGGCAATGAGAACGGAAATATACAAGAATGACGCATTGTCTCTAAGATGGTCGCTTCTGTGAATGGTAGGTCAAAAAGTTCACCGAAATCCGGGTCCTTATGTAATCCAAAAGCATTTCGAATTTCTGTATGAACTTTCTCCTGGTAGTCGGGATATGAAATCATATACAGAATGGCCCATTGTAGGGTGCTTGCTATTGTGTCAAACCCTGCTCCTATTAGCTCTTGTAGTGTAGTAAGTATATGTTCGTCTGTTAGTCCGACAGAGTCCTTATCCACTTGTGGAATTTCTTTTGTGGCTTTAATAAGAGCATCTGTAATGTCGCGTACATACGATGGATCATAAGTCACGATATGTTCATTCTGTTTCTTTACACAGAGATTGGTCATTGTGTCTAATATCTTTAAAAATTGTTTAAAAGACCGCTTTGTGAAATGCCTCATCCAGGGCATTATGTCAACTGGATTACCTGCCCCTACAAACGCCATAAATTCATCATTATTTTTGACGAGCTGTACGAAGTCTGGGTCGTCTCTTTGATACCGTCGCCCGAAGCATAACGCGCAGATGATATTACCGACGGACAGATAGATTTCGTTATGGGGATCAGTAGGTGAGCCGTCTGACTTCAATAAATTTTGAACCAGAAACCTCGCTTCTGCTATGATAGATTCTTCTATAGGGTTATATTTTTTATTAGCACATAGCGTAAGAGCATTTTGTGCAATTTTGCGATGCATTTTCCATTTCGGTCCGTAATCACTGAATCCCATACTGTTTCCATTTGCGATGAACTTGAAGGAATAAAAATCCGGCCTTCCAGCGAAGTCTTCACGTTGCTTCACAAGCGCCTGTTTTATCGTTGCAATCCCATTCAAAACAATCGTTGGGCAGGATCCCATGGTTATCTGATAAACATCCCCGTATTTTGATCTGTATTCAGCCAGACGCTTGTGAGGTTTTGATCCTAGGTTTGGCAAATTACCCAGAACTGGCCAGCCATAAGGCCCAGGTATATTGCGTCTCTGCTTTTTCCCTTTCTTCTGGTAAACCAGGAGTCCACAGATAAACATTACAAATAAGAAACATGTGGCATACATACTCCGGCCTCGCAAAATTCCGTATGTTTAAGCTAATGTTGTTGCAAAACCTCCAACTTTAAAAAAAAATTGTACTTTATTTGGTATTTACCTTATAAAAATACACATAATTCGTATGAGAATTATTTCAGTTTATTAAACTTTCTGCAACACGTCCTCAGGTTGAATATAGTTAACAAACAGTCAAAATCGTACACGTTGTAGGTCTTTTCAACAGATTGTAGCTTAAAAAGTGTTCTTGCAATACACCCAGAATCTAGTTAACAAATAGTCAAAATCCTGAAATAATGTATTTTCTCGCAAGGCCTTTACTTGAGAAATTCCCTTTACTGTTGTCACAAGACACTTCTAATGTTCTCTTACTTAAAACAAAAGTTTTCAGCTTTATCTGTATGGATCGGGAACCGAGTGATGCTGCGTGGTCTGAACGTCTTTTATATCATATATGGGACCTAACTTGAGAAAAGGGTCATTATATAATCTGCGAACATAGAAAGCCCAGATCAACACGTGCATCCGAAAAGTCTGATCATGACCTTCTCTGTTCATCGATATGTTCTACAATATCCAGCGAATCCATGACTGGACAGCGAAGGCTCAGATCGGACTGCGCGGATGCGCAGTCCGATCTGGCCATTCACTGTCCACATATGTCTTTAAAATACACATTTTCTCATGATAATGACACGAGCTCCATTTTATGAAAACCGCAATTTCTCACAATATATGACAGAATTGGCATAATGGAAGCGTTCCCACGCACTCGTTCTTCATCAGTTGAAATCAGCACTTTCTAGAATTTATTCTGTGACCAACGACGACAATGCCCGGCCTGCCTGGATGAACAGATGCCCAAGGGCCTGCTGTGTACATATTCGGCATGGCTATTTTCCCCAGTTTGGCCCAGTTCGTTTTATAACTGTCTCTTCCGCGGTGACACGGGTAAACCTTTTAGTACAAAAGAGGACAAAAGGTAAATCACTCACCAGCCTTTTTAATTAAAAATGGTTCACGGGTCTTGCCGCGTGTCTCTTTATATAAGTGAGCTTGTATAACTCTGGAAATAGAGGCCAGATACTATGCCCACAACTGTATACTTTTGTAACGGAATAAGAATGTATATCATTTGTTTTGCTGTGGGAGCCGGGGCTTTTATGGCGGTGCGTATAGAGTGGCTGGCTTTTTCGCGAAGTTCAGCAACTTACATTGTAGTGTATGGATGGGATCCGAGTAATCGCGATACTTGACTTCGTGGAAGACCTGGCAAAGGCTACATTTGGTGACAGCGGTGGGATGAGAGACGACACGATCATACCATGGTAGCAGGGATATGTTTCCCTGGCAGCGTTGCATGGGCTTTCCTCGGGTCTGCCGTGTGGGTCGTCTTAGTGACTTCGGGGCGGTCCAGAGAGGACGGGGATGTTACGGAATACGTATATACATCACTTCTATAACCTTTATGGCGACTTTTGTAGAGTTGAGCAAAGTACAGTCGACCCGTTATCTCAAAGTCCAAGGGACTCTCTGAAATTCTTCGAGATATCCGTACCTCGACATGTCAGATTCTTAGAATTGAGGAACAAATAAATCATACAACCACATTTCACAAATGAATATGTAATTAAACTCCTGATGTTAGATATACATTGAAAACAGTGGAAAATATGAGAAATTGCTCCTCTTTTCCACAATATTTTGTCACCTGTTGTATATTCCATTTTAAAGCAGGGGCCTGATTTTCATTTCGAGATAAGCGGCCATTCGAGATAAGCGAAGTCGAGATAACGAGAGTCGACTGTACAATGTGGATAGCACCTGTGATGCTTGAAATCGTGCAAGAGAGATAAACACTTACACTTTGTCACAAAATCATTCAGTAGTCTGCCTCAAACAGTGCAACATATACGTACAAGAAAACATTGATGCAAAGCATCAATACGCCGGGAAACTAATCTGTCATGCATTACGTAGCTCTCTATAGATCGTAGTATAGTGAAAAATGTTATAATTTATGAAAGGTTGTAATTATATAAATTATCGCAATACTCAACGATAAAAACATTATAGACGTTATCAGAGCTATGTAAAAAAAATCAACTTTGATAGTCTGTTTTCAAGCCCGCATACATAATTACATGTCGCCACCCATAGCCTGGGCCGAACATACTATATCCGAAATCATCTATGTAGCAGTGTTTCGTTCTTTTTTCCACTCATAACGTTTTCTTTCGGCCCAAACCTTTCCATGCTTGAATATCAAATTAAACTGTATTATTAAACCAGCTTCTAATCGGTTCGATTTGAGAATGCACATTTCCAATCGTAAACAAAGAAAAAATATCTATTTTGTTTCTTCTTCGTTGTACGACGAAAAAAAAAGAAAAGAAAACGAAATGAAAAAATTCAAACGTGTACGAATATTGACAGTAACAAGCTCATTTCAGGTCGAATGGTCAAATTGGGGGTCCTACGGGAAAACTGCTCATTTCTCTTTTAAATGAGCAAAACCCACATTGCTACATTCATTCTACACAGTACTTTCCATTTTTATTTCACTATGTTACCAATAGCACAGTTCTCTGCTGCAAAAGTTTGACTTTGAATAATAAAAAAGTTGGGGCTGAATAGTTATATATAACCCCACTAAGAACCCCATAAAACTGGAAGAAAACCGATGTTCTTCAAATGCATACACATTTTACAAAAACAACCTCAAAAAGATACGCCGGGCTCCAGCCCGGCGTAAATAAATACTACCCTTGCACTCTAAATACTACCCCTTTGGAAAAAGCATAATAACTGAAGTTTGATTAGAATTCTATGAAGGCATACAGGAAAATGAGAGGTTGCACGAGATTACGCGTCGCGCTCTGTGATTAGTATTTAACAAAAAATGTTTGTCATAAACCTGTCCTGAATAGTGGGAACGTTGGGCGGGCGCGTAACCTCCCATTCTCCTAAATTAACCCCTAATTTCATGTGAACCGTCAGCATAAAATAAAACAAATTATTGTGCACAATTTTATTTTTTAAGTTCACTTTGCCGGCCTCGGTGGCGCAGTTGGATGCGCGTCCGACTGGAGACCAGGAGGTCACGGGTTCGTCCCCCGCCGAGGTCGGCAACATTCTTTCGCGGAGACTGATTATGAAATATTTTCTACGGTCATTCTCTTCCTTTCGCTGATTCAAAAAGGGCAGTTGTCAGTTTCTGGCGAAAGAATGTACACAATACTGGTTAACCGCTTAGAGGACTAAGCCTGCCCAGTAAACGTTGGGTAAGGTAAACTGACAGCGCTCGACATGACCCCATGGGGTTGACTGGGCCGTAAAACCTCAACATAAACAAATATGCGTTCGCTTTATGTTAAAAAAAACAAAACATTTTTTTTAGTTTTAATTTTGACAACATTACTATTGTCTCATTTCAAATCTGATTCGGAATCGTTCTAAATTGCAAACTCATATGTACTGAAGACACAGTCAGACCTTCGACTATTGATACAGAACAAACTGAATCCCTCATTATGATTTCCACAGGCGTAGAATAATTGATATAAATGACGCAAAATAAAACAAATACTCTTACAACAACAACAACAACAGATCCGAAAAAAAAAAGTGAAAAACAGGACTCAGTTACATGTTTGCATGTTACATGCAACTGAGCCTTGTTTTTCACTTTTTTTTTCACCTTCTCTGTGCTAAGATCCAGACCTTGACCCAGTCAAGCTCATACCCGCTTATGAAACTACAAGAAAAGGCTACGAAAATCAATGTTAACGCTGCGGTCAAGTGACAAAACTGATTGTAATGATAAAATGACACCGCCATGTGACCTCAATAGCCGTGAGAAGTGTCAGACTGATATATAAGACGTTTAAATATTTGGACCGTGCCATGCGAAAAGGTGTCTTCGGGCATATGCGGATAGCGAGGGCCCAGATCAGTCTGCGCATCCGCGCCGTCTAATCAGGACCTTCACTGTCCACTAACATAATCATTGGATACAGTTAAACGCATGAATGGAGAGCTAGGGCCCGGATGATACTTTGCGCACGCCAAGAATGATCTGAATCTGCGCATTTTGCTGCTATTTGAAGGCACTGTTTCGTTTGATGAGGCGCTTTTATTGTCGCTTCCATTCACATACCGTATATACCATAATCGTATTTGATAAGGCTGACATAGCTTTCTACGTCCCACTCAACATTATTTAAGTCAACTCGATACCATGGTTGGATGATGATGAAAGGCTCTGTGCGATGGTGCATCACGAAAATATGCCTATATAATTTTGATCCCCTTAAACCCCATTTTTATGTAGTAAAAATGGGGTTTACAGGGGTATATATTATTTTTCTTATTTCTGCTCAAAAATATAGATTGTGGGTACGCGTTAGAACCGCCTCGCCGAGGCGGTTCTAACGCGTACCCACAATCTATGTTTTGATCAGACATATGAGGAATATCAGGATTTTTTAATCTGACAATTTTCAGTATATTCGAATAGGCATGTTTTTATAATGGAGCCGTATAATCTTGGGGACCTCGTGATCCGATGTCGGGAGCGCTAATCACACGGTCATCTTGACGCTTCCATACCCATATTTACTGGATGCCGTAATTACCGTAGTATGGGGTGGGGTCGGGGCGGCGGCAGGTCTGAGCAAATAATACAGATCCAAGTCAGACGCCACAAACGTTGCGTCTGATCAATAACTACACTGCCAATCGTTCAGTAACATCAAAAGATAGTAATTTAAAAGTGGACTTATTCAAATTTTAGGACAAGTATGGTAAGGAGTTATAGAAGACGATTAGGTGTTCTAGTATTTTGGGATATACAGTTGACCAGGACATAAAAAATAAATTTGGCCGAGACAAGCCAGAAAGTATTTTGATGTGCGCGCCGTGCGAAAATGTGTCTTCAGAGTATATGTAAACAGCGAAGGTCCTGATCAGCCTTTATGTTTGTACATTTTTATTTGTTGCTTGTTACTCTTTGATATACATGTATTCTAAAGTATCCAATGATTCAGCAAACAGACAATGAAGGCCCTGAACAAACTGCGTGCATACACATTTTTGTCAAGAATGAGCAGATCTTGACCTCCAGCTACCTTGTTATATTTTACACCCAGATCATTCTGTTCTTCATATTACTTCGTGTACATGAAACACGATATATTTTACTTGTCGAAGCATAAAAACCCTACCGTGTATGATCTTATCTTATCTGATCTTATCTGATCTTATCTTATCTTATCTTATCGTATCTTATCTTATCTTATCGTATCGTATCGTATCGTATCGTACCGTATCGTATCGTATCGTATCGTACCGTATCGTCTCGTATCTTATTCTATCTTTTTAAACTATCAAATGCAATATTGGTTACGTTGATCATTAATCCATGCAGTCTGGCGACCCCTAAACTGGCAAAAAGTGCAGACCCAGATCAGACGCCGCATTTTTTAACCCGGTGTCTGATCAGGATCTCCACTGTTTGCAAATAGTTTAACCATTTTTCTCTATGACTATCTAAATCACAAAGCCTTACATATCTAAAATCAAAATTAGAATCTTCCCAAATACAGTGTGGGAGAGTTCTTTCAGTCTACAATGGGTTTAATAAAGCAAACAAGAGCTACTGTAATGTCAGGCCTTGTTTTTTATGTTCTGTGAAAAATGATAAAAACAAATATACCAGTCGTAACGTGAGAAAGCACGCTTTCTGACATGTGCGCCCAACGGCATTCAAATCAGAGTTCTTGTTGTCCGCGTGAACAAACTTTCTATCCTTGGGTATCCAAAATGTGCCCAGTGACGATTCTGTTCAGACAGCGCTTATGCACAGGCATATCAGAATCTTCACATTTGCGAAGGTGCATTTTCTCACGGGGAGGCTCATATCATTAAATTTCGTCAGTGACCATCATTTGAATTTCACAAATCTTGGAATTTGCTATCTCACCACATATGACCATGAAATATAAATTAAATTTTAATGAAGCTCATGTCGACGCTTTACACCCGTTAAACTGATGGCACTAACACTTGCTGTAGTATAGTCTGGATCTTTACTTCTTGCAATATAGGGATCAAACATGGTTTTTCATGCATTAACATTCGCCAGGTCCCGTGGGATGTGTTGAAAACCGAGGCAGGAGGCCGCGGTTTTCAACACCTCCCAAGGGACCTGGCGAATGTTTATGGATTGAAAAACCATGTTCGATCGCTATTATTGCATAATAACTGAAAACATTTGCTACATTCCGTGTTATTTCTTGCACTATATTATTTCGCCTTTTCTCGCGAAAGTAATTTCCACGGACTATGCTCGTTCTAGGGCCGGGCAGTACACATCCCGTAACGGCAGCAAATCTGTGGCCCCGGAACGATAAAATTGAAAGTTACGTAGCAGTGCATTAACAGCGCGTGAATTGCCTTGTTAATACACGGCTACTTAATGCACGGCTGTTAATAACGTGCGACACCGCTTTTTATGCAGAAATATCTATGAGTGGAGGAAACAAAGATTCTTTCTACAGTGTATTTATTTTCCAACAACCAACGGATCAGTATTGGCGTAATCATATAATAGAAATCCAGAGAAGGTACAATAGAAGTCACGATAAAAGCTGACGTTGGAATAATGATCTGTTTTGACGGCGACGTCATCTCCTTGTTGCAGATCAACAATCACAGTCTGGCTTGACTGTTTCCAATGTTCACCGTGAGTTTTAGCTAAGATTTGTCCGTTCTTGACCAATCTAGCGTCGGCTAGCGTTTTATGAGGAAGAAGGTTAACATTGAAGACGTAAATGCCTGGCCTTGGGGCAGTGAAAGTTCCAAGATGAGCTGAGTAGGCGTGTCCAATGTTCAAAACAGTGTGGTCGAAAATGATGGCCTGGTTAGCGTTCATGATTGCGGTGTTGTTGGTCAGTCTAGCAAAGAATGCTATTCTTAGTCCGCTTGTTGACCTTGTTTGATGATTGTCGCCTAGAATGAAGAGAGGCATAGGTCCAGATAGGAGGGGATACCTGGAAAATATTTTTCTTATTTCTCCACGAAAACGTACGAAAACGGGGCGCTTCTAATGGATACCTTAACACATTAACACATTATATTTTTGTAGAGAAATAAGACAAATATCAATAATTTTTGGTTGGGGAAAACAAAACGAACGAAAAAGAAATAAATAAAAAAAAAAAAAAAAAAAAAAAAAAAAAAATAAATAAAAAAAAAATAAATAAAAAAAAAAACAACAACAAAAAAACACAAAACAAAACAAAACAAAACAAAAAAACAAAACGCTTTATGGAGAAGCACGTCGTGCCTCCTGTGCTTCAGACATACTTGTTTTCTTGGCGTTTTATTCTCAATGCAAAACAATATTTGTGAATCTAATTCTAATCAGAAACCATTAGTCGTTTCTGTTTCTGTGCTTTATTCTCAAATATTTGCCCAAAATCAATTTAATGGCCAAAAGAGCGTCTGCCATCTACAATTTCTATAGTGAATAATTTTTTTTTCTAAATTATAAAATAAAATATTTGTCGCCTTTCTCCTCTGATTTTTAATCATTGATATTTCACAATAATATTGCAAAAATTAAAAAAATCAATAAATAAAATACGAGTAGCAACTGGAATATTTTGAAAACCTGCCTCGAGTCTACCTACCCTATCGAATTTTGTATAATTGGCATCCAGTTTAACTATAAAAAAAAATCAAGTTTTTTTTAAAAACCGAAGAATGGTTTAAAAAATGTGCACAGGCAGTTGTAATAACTGGCTTTGCATTGAATATGACAAAAGTGTTCAGATTAACTTCTAATTAAAGTGTCATGCAAGTCAAGTCAAGTCAAAATTTTATTATTGTCTGGTATACAAAGTATACAGCAAGAGAGTCATATGAAAATACATAATCTAGCTTTAACTAAACATCTACAGAGTAAACAATTTCAATTGGAGATAGTATCAACCATTTCGGAAAATTGACCAAATTTCCTGATCAGGATGGAGGTCCTGAAAATGTTTTTTAAGCATCCTCCATCCTTATCAGAAGTAATTTATCGGTTTATTTGTCAATATAATCTTCATTGGGAGACTAACTACCAATTTCAGCAAATTAATCTATACGTCCTAACATACCATATAACGGTTGGCGATCAAATAAAATGTTAGATACAGCTGTTGGTACTTTATCGTCACTTTTGTCGACGGACAAAGAAACATATTAGAACCAGACGGCCAAATCATGTTAAACACTTTATAAAGGCATGCATTACACGTGCCAACACACACACACACACACACACACACACACACACACACACACACACACACACACACACACACACACACACACATACGTGTACACACATGTAACCGTGTATGTTTGTTTATATATCTGCTTTTTCCTGCATTTCTATATAACATTAGCCGTTTCTACTACCTTACCGAAACGAAATGAAAGGAAGTAGTTAAGGCTATAAGAACTACATTTCCTATCTATAATATGCCTCATAAACTAATATCAGAAATCAACTAGCTATTTATTAATCTATACAAAAAGTATGCATATATTTAACAGCTATATCATACATCAAAGCTTATCATGTCATTAGGCGCACAGCGAGGGTCAAGTTCGAATGCACCGTCCGACCCCGGCCCCAGCTGCTGCCAATATAACCATGAGACATTGTCATATGCATTGCCAAACAGCAGAGGCACAGATCAGCCAGTTTGGGTTTGCAAGCTGATCTGGGTCTTCCCGGTTCAAATCAGCCTAACATTCTTGACGTGTGGTTTCCGCTTTAATTTATTTCATGAATTAATGACCTTGGATGGGGTTGTCGTAGCCCGGGCAGACAACCCAGGCATTGACTAGACAGCACATCTACAAGCCAAAGTATTATCTGTATAACCATAAAACTTTGTTTCGCTCGAGAGCTTGTAATACTTCTTAACTTGCATTTACTGTTTTCATGATATCTATAAACATATATAATGTTTTAAGTTTCTTAGGCTTTGTTGTATTCATAAGTTGTTCAAATTTGAGAATGTTTGGATGTCTATAATAGTATGAAACAACGAGTCTCTGAAAGATGTCGAAAACAGAACAGGAATTCAAATCCAGGTATTGAGCTAATTACTGCAGACATGCATCAACCCATGCCAGAACCCATTGATACACTTTCAGGGGAAGTTATTCTATCAGCACTGTTTTGCTTCCCTTCTGAAAAAAGATCTACTCTGAAAGGAAAGAATATGCTCCCCAGGGAGCATATTCTTTTCTTTTAGAGTAGATTCCTTTTTAGAAGGGACTTTGTATGAGAAAAGTTAACAGGAAGTCACAAAAGTTATCTCCTCTGTAACATATGGCAGCTGATCGTCCAGGTGTATCGCCTTGAGCACTGGCTCCGTGACAAATACAATATCTTAGCTACTTCAATGGCTCGACTATCCTTGGAAGCATTGAAATTTGTTCTAGACATGAGAAGTTCGAGCCACTGAGGGTGAATCATAGCTTTGTTTGTGTTGAGGTTTTACGGCCCTGGCAACTCAATGGGGTCATGTCGAGCGCGGTCAGTTTATCTAACCGCACTTTTACTGGACAGGCTTAGTCCTCTAAGCGGTTAACCAGTATTGTGACAATTTTTTCGCCAGAAACTGACAAATGCCCTTCTTGAATCAGCGGAAGATGGAGAATGACCGTAGAAAATATTTCATGATTGAAAGAATGTTGCCGACCGGGGGTCGAACCCGCAAACTCCTAATCACCAGTCGGACGTGCATCCAACTGAGCCACCGAGGCCGGCGTAAATCATATGGCCAGGTCAGCGCTAAAATGGGATAATTTACGTGTCTTTTCAATCTTCTATAAAATAATTGTATGCTGAGTATATTAATTTGAATCGCCTAGATGAAGTGATCCTAATGAGTACACACAACTCACAATGAGTAGACACCACACATAAAATAAGACAATTGATAAAATAAGAAAATTTCCCTAGAATATCCTTAAATATGTGCTTTCTTCAGCTATCCGAAGAATTCCCAGGGACTCAAAAACGAGATCGAATCAGTCACGGTAAACTAGCCATCGGTGTTCGAGTCATTGAAATTTTAGTGTATGTGCACACACACACACACACACACACACACACACACACACACACACACACACACAAGCACACGCATGCATATGCATATGATCACACCAACACATATCTGTAACTGTGTATGCGTGTCTGAATTCTTGTAACATGACAAAGTATAAACAAATTTTCAGACATTTAACATACCTTCCTTTTTCTTTTCAGTCGCAGCTGTCACTTCTTTATCAGGATTACTAACATTTCTCTCGGTTACATTATATTGTTTCTCATCAGTAGGTCCAGACGTTTTGTTTAAGAAGCGTAGGAATTGTTTGTCTTTATCTTCTTGTTTGTGCCGGCTAGAGTAGTACGTATATGCTGCTTGACACGTTTCTTGTAGTTTCTTTATTTCCAGTTGGAATCTTAGCTTTGTTGACATATTTTGTTCTTTTACTTCCTGTATATTATGACCATTGTCTTTTCGTGCGTCATCAAGTGCACGCTTCAATTCTAATATTTCTTGCATATACAGTGTTTCTTTCGTATTCATTTCTTCCTGTAGATTCAATATTGACAATTTTGTCTCTTGACGCTCATTAGTGAAGTACTCTTTCAGATCGAGAATTTCTTGCTTTAACTGACTCTTAGTGATATAGAATTCTTCTTTTAGAGCACTTGTTTGATAGTCACACTCTTGCTTTCTCTTCTCCATTTCCTTCATAAAGAAGTCTTTAAGATCTGAGAATAACTGCTGTCGCGTTTCAATTTCTGATAAACTGGCATCGCACTTGCTTCCAAGAAGTAGAAAAAGACACACGACTACAACTGTTAAAAGTTTCATGTCTGATGTTAATCGATATGGCCTATTATTTATCTTAAGGGAAATTTGATACACTTTCAGGGGAGACAACTCTGACAAAATTGTTTGTCCCCTTCTGAAAAAGAGTCTACTCTAAAGGGAGCAAATTCTCTCCTTTTAAGGTAGACCCCTTTTCAGGAGGGCTTGATGTACAAGTAAGCAAACAGGAAGTCACAAAAAATTGTAAAAATGGCGGAAAATTTACTGAGTGTATCCATTCCTCTTATTTTGTTTTATTCACCTACTTTCATTGATAAGGAGCGAAGGACAAAACGATAACGACACAGACGTAACGAATCTCTACTTGTAACTTGGATATCATCAAAAAGCTGAAGGCGCCAGTTTGCATATTGGCCGCACCATGCGGAAAAATGTTTTCGAACATGCGCGAAACGCACATATTCAGATTCATCCTGCGCATGCACAAAGTCTCATCCGGGTATTTGCCCTTCATTCATACATTTTGTAGTATCTAATGATTCTGTTAGCGGACAGTGAAGGTCCTGATCAGACTGTGCGCATGTGCAGACTGATCTGGGCCTTCGATGTTCGCATGTGCGCATGTGTCCGAAGACACTTTTCGCATGGCGCAACCCTTGTCTGACAGAAGTGAATGAAGCAGTTCAGTCTTAACTAATTAAACATTTTTAATGATACTAAATATTTAGTTAACGATTCGTTAAAATTTACATCGAGTGATACGCAAATATGCTGAAATTTTTTGCTGAAAAAATGTGAGTAGCTTTTGCAGTGCAAAACCTACTCACATTTTTTCAGCAAAAAATATCAGAATATTGTATATTGAATCCGCTAAAACAGTTACCGAAATGACCCTTAACGAGCTCGTTAAGTTAACGACGCTTTAAACAACTGGGCCCAGATGTTTGTGTATTACAATTTTCTTTTATTATATCATCAGTATATGAGAGAATGTGGTCGGGTGTCACTTGCAGAAAGATGCAAGCAGCAAAAAGTTATTTTCATGTACAAATCAATCAATGAACTTGTTCCTACATACGTGTCTGACTTGATTCCTTCTTTATTTGGAAAAATAAGTACCTATACTCTACTAAATCAACATGATATTACTGTCCCCTTCTGTAGGACTGAAATTTCACATAAATCATGTATTCCATTATCTATTTCTGCATGGAATTCTCTTGACATACAATTACGTAATTCACCATCTCTGACAAGTTTTAGATACAAATGTATCAGCTGAATAGGTATCAGAATAATTCAAGTGTTCCAACATACTACCGAACTTGTAGCAGATATCTTTCAGTTTTACAGGCTAGAATTTGTAATAATTTACTATGGTCGAAGTAATAAGACAAAGCACAGCTTTTTTTCGGCGTAGCTGTATAAGCTGGCTTTTGACATACTTATTGGTATTAGTCTCGAATGAATAAATAGTAATTAGCGATTGGTTAAAATGTGTAAACTTCTGCAAACAAGTAGGGGTAAGTATAGAATTTACCGATGCTTAACAAATATATTCGTGACTGAACAATCACTTAATTATGACATTTATCTATTTAAAGTTGTACAGTATGGCAATGCAGATGTTAACAATCGAAAAAATACCCATAATTTAAATAATATCGATGAAATAGTTGCAATGAAATAAATGATTATAGACGAGCTTTTAATTTTTTGTACAGTGTAACTAAATGTTTGATGTAAGCGGCCCAAACGCTGAGCGAACAAGGGGCGTTCAAGTTTACTTCTCTCCACTGTGTCGATAATATACAGAATTATCATGTGCCTTATATTATGTGCAAAAAAAAAAGGATGTAAAATCGCATGGTTTAATTTTATATAATAAATAAACAGGAACTATGCCTTAAGCTTGATAGAAATGTTGGCAACATAAATATTGTTCATTCTTAACTAGGAAATAGGTTTGTTGAACACCCTTTTTATTTTTTTTTTCGCGGTGTAAGCGGCCTATTGCGTCTGAGCGTAAACGACACGAAGAAATATTACTATTTTTAGCTCCGCTTCAGGTAGGATTTTTTAGAATATCTCTATTCATACCGAATGGAATTTGTTCAAATAAGCGCAGAGTACGCGGAAAATTAAGTTCTCTCTGGTGGTGTAAGCGCTATTCTGCGATCTGGTCTAATTCTCGAGAACATTCGAAGAATGTTTTTGCTGTCAATCTGGGTCACCGGGACAACGTACATGAATTTTGACGAAAAACATTCTCCGAATGTTCTCGAGAATCCGACCAGATTGCAGAATAGCACTGACCACCAGAAAGAGCTTGATTTTCCGCATACTGTGCTTTATTTGAAAAAAAAAAGTTTAAATCAAGATATTCTAAAACATCCTACCTGAAGCGGAGCCAAAAATAGTAACAAACTCTATGCACCTAGTCATTTGGTCACGTGGATTCCCCACTGTAATCAAACTGTCTGAAACATCAATATGTAGGAGGGCCGAATGATTGTTCAAAGTTTATGAATAGAGTTATCCCTCGTATTGCTATAGCAACCAAATCTTTCAAAATCTCCTCAGTACGAGCTGGTTGGATTGTTGTTTTTTTTTTTTTTGTTGTTATTTTTCACAGAAATGTTTCTTCAATAGAAGGTCTTTAAATCTTGTTAAAAGAATTCTGTTCCGTCTCAAAATATGACTTCCAGTTGGATTGGTTAGGAATTATGTAGAGTAAACTTGACAGTTCTTCTTCTGCACAAACTATGGTCCAATTTCAAAATTTTTGTACAAACGTTCCAAAGGTGAATGTCTATCAAATTTGTTCAAATTATTTTTGTTGGTTCCTCATATGTCTGTCTAGAACACTTCGAACATTTTGTAATCAACAACTAACTAGATTTCAACAATACTCACAAACATCACTGGATTGACCATCCATCAAAATGTTTCAAATTAATTTGTATCACCAAAAAAAAAAAAAAAAAAAAAATAAATAAAAAAAAATAAATAAATAACCAACAAAGGGCAGGGTCTGATATATGTATATGCAGAAAACTTTGAAAATATCCTTCCACCAGGTTAAAAAAAAATCTGCTGGTAAGCAATCCAGGGCCATCATGACCCTCTATTACAAATTAAATATGTTTTTTCCAGTTTTTGCCAATCTCCATGGCCAGTGTTACACTTTGCTTACTCTTTATCAAAAAGGTGCATGGTTGGCAAGGATTTTTCAAATACAGTCAAACCTGTGTTAGTGGTCACCTCTATTAAGCAGCCAACCTGTATTAAGCAGCCAGAGGAGAGTTGCCCCAAAATTCATAACACTTATATATTTGAACTGTATTAAGCAGCCACCTGCCTTCAGCAGCCACATTTTAAGCTTCCCTTGGGTGGCTGCTTAAGACAGGTTTGACTGTACTGGTATAGTATACAAATTAACACACAAAAATTACATGCTTTACATTTATATGCTAAATTGCTTTTCATAATTTAGCAGAGATATTTACACATCTGAGTACACTCCCTTTCCTGCAAACCCTTGCAATATATATAATGTCTTACAGTATTAAAACTTTCTTGATAGTTTGAATTCGTAATAAAGTTTATATTTTAGAAGCCTTCTTCTTTTCATATTGAACCACAAAGTAGTTTCAATATTCATATTCCAGTACCTCTTACGCCGTTTATCTTTTTTAAAGATATTTCTTGTTTATAGTTTTATAGGGATCACCCATGGTTTTTCATGTATTAACATTTGCCAGGTCCCGAAGAAGCTGTTTGAACACCTGGGCCCAGTTGTTCAATTGTTCAAAACTAACGATGTCGTTAGTTAACGTATCGTTAAAACTTAGATCATTAAATATGGCATATATGCTAATAGTTTTGCTGAAAAAAATAGTTTGTCAGCAAAAATACCTGTGGATTAGATATTGTACTTACTATAACAGTTAACATTTTGACCACTAACGAGCTCGTTAAGCTAACGATGCTTTGAATTACTGGGCCCAGGGCGCTAGGCCGAGTGTTCAAATATCTTCCGATGGACCCGGCAAATGTTATTGTAATGAAATAACCATGGATGATCGTTGCGATTCCAATGGCAAATTGTGATGAACCCCGCCCCCACCCCACAACCCCACCCCCATACTCCCCCAAAGCTCCATATAAAATCCATATAAACTCTTAAAATGCGACGGCAAATCAACATGGCGGCTAGTTCAGAATGTTGTTTACAATAACTTCAGTTGCAATGACCCTCTGACGTCATCATGAAATTCTAAAATGCTACATTCAGGATGATAAAGTTACTTCGCTCAACGTAACGTAAACAAAGCAAAGCCCATCTTGTGATATCAAAATTTCTAAATCCATGTTCAAACAGCACGTAAATATCATGATTTGAACATGGGTTTTGTTGTTGGAACACGGCTTCTGATCCATTCAGGAATATCGTCAAACAGCTATGTTCATAGGATTTTATGCAAGAATAACGTTTCGACATCACGTCTTCTTCAGAACTAAACTCTATAATGAAAAAAAAAAAAAAAAAAAAAAAAAACACACAAAAAAAAAAACAACAACAAAAAAACAAAACAAAAAAAAAAAAAAAAAAAAAAAAAAAAAAAAAAAAAAAAAAAAACAATTAAACGTCACGTCCGTTTGTGTTAATAATTTACTATCTGATTTATATACAAATCATTCGTCAACTAGTCCTACCTGTAGTTACTCTAAAGAAGTCGAAGATGCAGATCATTATTTCTTTAGTTACTCAAACTTCAATAATGAAAGAGATGAACTTTTGCAACTTTCCAAGGATTTCTATCAATTAAATATTTTTTTTATTTTCTATTTTTCATTTTATTTTATTTTATTTTTTGTTTGTTTTTGTTTTTTGTTTGAAAATGAAAGTCTGACAACTTAAGAAAAATCTAATATTTTCAAAGCCGTCCAAACATTTATTAAGGGTACCAGACGACTCATCAACTAGCCTACTGCTACTTTAAGGCCAGCATGACATTCCATTATTATCTTATTACATTGATTTTGGTTAATTATTTACTTTATTTTACCCATCACCTCATATTAGCCATTCTCTTTCAAAATTATGTATTGTATACTTGTTTCCGAGTCCATGTTTGTTAAACAATCACTCCATGTGAAGTATTTAAGTAATGTCTCTCAATTCGCCATTATCATGTGTCTGTATATTGTTGTAATAAAACTCTGTAGGGGAAGGGCCGTAACTAATGTTGGTAGAACTTGTGGCCCGACCCCATTGCCAGATATAATGATGCTATAAAATATGTTTATACTATATGAGCCGCAAAGCAAGAAAGCGTAACTTATTACATGTGCGCCCAACGAAGACTGAAATCAGCCTGCGCATCATCTCAGTCTGAATAAAGTCTTCATTGTCTGCATGAAGAAACCTTGCATCCTTGGCTATCCAAAATGCGCCCAGCGAACATTCAGATCAGACTGCGCGAATGCGCAGTCTGATCTGAATGTTCGCTGGGCGCACATGATCGAAGGTACATTTTCAGATGTTGCCGCTCATATAATTACGGAGTTAAAATCTCACCCAATGTACGAGTACATACTAGAAATTGAGACTTACAAATACAACTTCTGAATTTTTTTCTTATCTCTTTAAACATACCTTAAGATCATTGCAATGATAGAGTTTATCAAGCTTGAAGACTTGATTTGTGTTGGCGATCTGTGATTGTGGCACATCCTGGAATTCTTCATAAACGCTTAGCTTGCTTGGTAAAAATTCAGTAGAAACATATAAAACTATTTTCTTATTTTCCTCTGAAAACAGGTTTTGACATTTTATAAAATGTCAAAGCCTGTTTTCTGGGGAAAATTGAAAATATCATCGGTTTTTGAGTCTGCTAGCGACAGCTAGCAGGCTCTTTGCAATCGCATGGGGTTTTACGAGCGGATTCTCATCACAGCTATTTATGCGTATATTTATACGCGCACTACTTCTTAATCAGACGCAATGCGGCACTATTACGGTGAACTGAATGTGAAGCAACGGAATTTTGTATGTTTTTTTTTTATTTCGCTAACATAACTGTAACGGAAATCGATTTAGATAATGCAATTTGAAACATAGACTTCAAAATTCGGTGTAGTAATACACGCGCTACTTTTGTCAAGGCGTTAATTCGGCACGGGGTCCTACTAATCACCCCATGGCACCCCACGATATCCCAAGGCACCCCACGGCACTGAATTATTTCATTGTATTTATTAACTTAATGCTGAAATTACACCAGGGTATTAGTTTTATGTATCCAAATTTGTTTTTGTGATAGTTTAAGACATTAACCTTACTTCAAGCGATTATCTCGGGGCGCCAAAACACCAAGATTCAAACTGACGCTAAAATATAGCAAAGAGACCAATGGTGTAAGTTGATAGTCTGCTGGCCCATTTATAGGTTTATGACCCTTCTTTTTTGGACATCTGAAAATCTCTTGAAAAGGGTAGGCATAGCTGGTCGGGCTAATCTGTTGATGCTTAGGTGAAGCACTAGCAAATGACAATCAGTTATTAACGCTAATCTGGACTGAACATAGCCATTTCAAATTTATTTATTCTGCTCTTGTCTTAATAATAAGTTGATAGAGTAAATTTATAAAATTGTACTAGAATAATCGTGGAGCTACATCAGGTGTTAAATTTGTATGAACTGGAGTATATCTAGAGTTGAACTTTAATAATTCTAGAAATTGGAAATTGCTGCTGGAGATACACTCATTTGGAATAATCAGGTGATAAACTTCATTGGAAAATAAAGAGGTTCATTACTCCAATCACTGTATTGGCCTATATATGCAGATAATAAAATGGATTTTTTTGTGAAGAAAGAAACAAAACAGAAGAGAAATAATTGTATTTAGTTTTTCAGTACATGGTTAGATTATATATGTATATCTGTTTTACACAGATGCCTCAGTCAAGACCCATTCTTATTTATACATTAAAAAAAGTAGAATGCATTTCCATCTGACTAATTTTGAGAAATTGATAGTGAAAGCATGTAGTACAGAGTGTTCATGTTGGCTGTTTTTCAAGGAATACTAAATTTTCTCACAAAGTCTTGTCTCTGAATGTAAATTTAATATTGGATGAAGCCACTGGTTGTAAGCAAGTGTGAAAATATGGATATAGAGCAAAATCCAGGTCCATCAAATCATATAAATCTACAAGAAAATGCATCTGTATTATTGCAAGGAAGTATCCATCAAGGAGATGAGATATTTAGTCCTGATTCAAGAGGGCATCAATGCCTACCATGTTGTTTAGTATTTTTGGTGAAAGCTGTACAGAAAAGGATCTGTACCAACATGTGGAATGTGAACAACATGAATGAAATTCTATTTGCAGGAGATAAATTGAACCTTGATTTAGAGACAACACTCGCTATGACTTTCTCATTCAACCCATATGCAGTCTTCGCTTGACTTACATTTGATAGAGTTTTTAAAGAAAGTCTTCTTTTCAGGAAGTACAATGCCCAGATGCTTGATATATTCCATAGAGATCCATCTTATGGTGTAGTATTGGTAGCTGCCACCTATCTTCTTTGCATGTATTGTGTTTGCATAGAAGATACACAGCACTCCACCAATACTTTACAAGCTAGCAGACTCTTAGGACTATCAGTCCTTTGATTTATATGTTGAATTAATCCAGAGGAGAGTGAAGTTTCATTCTTTCAATAAAATAAAACATAATAGAAAAAGCATATCCCAATCTAAGCGGACGTTATTTTCCAATTAATTCCACAGTATCTGAATAATCATAGAGCAGAAAACCAGAGAAAGTACAGAACTTTGCACCGAAATAGCCTACGTCTGTGTGATGTACAACTTTTATTGCAACATCATCGCCTTTGTGGAGTTCAGTAATCACTGTTTGACTTGACTGCTTCCAGAGCTCATTATGCAGTACCGCTAACATATTCCCATTCTTTTCAACAAAAGCATGTGACTTGTTGCCCGTATCTAGAAGGGTCACGCTGAAGACGTAAACACCTGGTACTGGGGCAATAAAAACTCCATGGCGGTCCATGTAAGCATTTCCTAGGTTCAACGTAACGTTGTCGAAAATGATGTCTTGGTTTGGGGTCATATGTGTAGCGTTGCTGGTTAAGCTAGCAAAGAATGCGACCCTTGACCCACCTGGTGATGTAACCTGTCGCTTCTGACCTTAAAAACACAACAATATAATATGCATGAGTTATATTGAAACCTTAAATAGACTGGATACACCTGGTAGATTTTACCACCATCTTTATTCGAGGACATACCTTTTTCCAACTTCCTGTTTGCTTTCCTATACATCAGGGCCGAGTTGTTTAAAAGTAACGATGTCGTTAGTTAACGTATCTTTAAAACTTTGATCATTAAATATGGCATATACGATAATATTTTTGCTGAAAAAATGTGAGTAGCTTTTGCATTTGCAACAGCTACTCACATTTTTTCAGCAAAAATACCCGTGAATTAGATATTGTACTTACTACAACAGTTAATATTTTGACCACTAACGAGCTCGTTAAGCTAACGATGCTTTGAACAACTGGACCCAGATTCCTTCTTGAAAGAGGTCTATCCTAAAAAGAAAGAATTTGTTCTCCAAGAGGAGCAAAGTTTTTCCTTTCAGAGCAAATCACTTTTCAGAAGGGAGACATAACAGTTTGAAAGCGTTCCCGCCTTTGAAAATGAGTTGATTAATTACCCTTAAAATCGTACATCAAATGAAGAAATATGGCACAAATAATGCAAAAAAAAAAAAAAAAAAAAAAAAAAAAAAAAATACTGACAAAATAAAACAAGGCCTGTAACAGAGGAAACGACTTCGAAAGATTAGTAGAAAAACAAAAAGCTACTGAGGCTTAAAGTTGCTTAGCTTGCGCCAGATCTCACCCTCAGTGCAGGCCCAAATTACATTTACAAGTTAGGTCCTAGTACAGGTCCTATAACTCATCAGTGAAACAGCATCGTAGTTAAATACATAGTCATAAAAACATTTAGGGCTCAATAACACCCTTTAAACCAGAGTAAACGAAAACCATAAGTAGGAATATGATGGACCTGACCACAGATATTAACAGACAGGTGTCAGTCTTCTGAAATAAACTTAAAAGGAGCCGTCTTCGCATCGACAAGCAATTTAACTCTTTACATGCTAGGCAATTCTGCATGATTTTTTTTAACGTCTGTGAACTATTTAATTAACTTAAAAAAATCGTTTAGGAATACAATCAGAGTGTCAAACAGTTTGGATTCAGACCAGGCCCAGGCCCGACAAAACGTCGGGCCTGATCTGGGTCCAAACTGTTTGCAAAAGTTATCACCAGACGACAAAAGACGCCACTAGTGTGGAAAGAGTTAAGAGGCAAACTAAGGTATCACGATGAAACGAAGCTAATGACTGAGTGCTAAGGCGCCCGTAAAGTACTTTTCAGACACGTCAACATGTAGTTTAATGGCTTGCTGAGGTTTTAGGAGCGGTACATACTACAGTTAGCACCGTATTTATTTGAAGTATACAGCCTGACGGGCTTGATAAACAGTGTAGACCCAGGTCACACACCGTAGATGCTGTGTTTGATCAGGATTTGCCTCTCATCCAGCAGTTATAAATTCATCAACAGGTATTAAAACTGGACTTGTTAAAACTTATGGACAAATATGGTAAGACGTTAAAGTGTCTAAATATTTAAGATAAATACGTACTAAGCATCACGTTCATTTCGCAAGGGGTTAGGATGGTGGGGCAGGGGTATGACAACTTCCTTCACAATCTGACAGGAAATATTCATTTTTTTCTACTATTATTCAAGTTTTCAGATTAGGTGAGCCTTAATATATTGGAGGTCTGTCTTTCGCTTATCACCGATACTGACAGAAGTCGACTCCGAGCGCTCGTTTGTAGCAGGGTATAGGTGTCCCATCCAAAATCGGTAGTTTTCTCGGTACTACTCCGGTTTCGTGTACCATGTATTTCCACTAAGCATCTGTGCCTTTGAGAACGCATTTATAAGTTCGCCGAGCTTTTTGTTAGTCCAAGTAAGTTATTCTAGTCTGGACATAACAAGTTCAGTTAAAGTTAAAATAAAAAATAATAATAATAAAACACACACACACACACACACACACACATACACACACACACACACACACACAACAACAACAACAACACCACAGGTTTACCTGTATGCAAAATAGCATTATATTCAGCCGGGTATTTCTCTACTTTATCTGAGTCATCACCGTTTTCATTTCTAGCATTTCCATTGAGGTGATTTTGAACAATAGATTTAATTCTTCCTCCAATTAAACAGCCGCTGTGTTTTTCTTTTGAGACACTGTGGTTTTCATTTGAACCACTGTGCTTTTCTTCTGAGCCACTGTGAGTTTCGTCTGAAACACTGAGTGTTTCTTCTGAATCACTGTGTTTTTCGTCTGAACCACTGTGTTCTTCGTGTGAAACACTGAGTTTTTCGTTTGGACTATTATGTTTATCGAATTCACCTTTAAAGTTAAATTTGCAATTAACTGCATTACATTTCTGTTTTAAGTCGGTTATTTCTCCTTGGCATATTTGTTTTGCAACGGCTAATTCTTCTTTTACCATTAGCATCTCATATTTATTTTCTTTACGCACTGATGCGAGTTCTAGTTTCAATTCGCGCATTTCTTCCGTGTACACTTTTTGCCGAATTCTTATTTCGTCTTGGTACTTCTCGTATTTCTTAGACATCATTTGCAATAACTGTCTTTTACTAGTAGCGAATTGTTCTGTAAGCATCGTTATTCTGGAGTCATATTTCTGCTTCATATTGTCAATTTCCTGGACAAAGTATTTCTGCACAGCTTCGAATATCTCTTGTCGCATTTTTGTTTCCGTCAAATCGGCACAACAAATGCCTCCAACAAATGGAAACAGATACACTATTATACATGTAAGAGGTGAAAACTTCATTTTAGTAATTAATATAATTTCATATTTGGTTTTGGTGTTATCTACTTGCACATACAGTGTGTCTACAAAATCTGGACCTAAGTAAAATCCTAACGCCTTCTTATATAAGCTGAGACATCCCCTTTCCTGCGATATGCGCCCAGCGAGGAGTCAAATCAGTCTGCGCATTCACGCTTTTTCATCAGAGTCGTAGCAGTGCACTCTTTGGGTAGCCCAAGATTCCAGGGGGACAACAAAGATTCTGAATAGCCTGCGCGAAGGGCCATGCTGATCTGAGACTTCGCTGGACGTACATACAAGCTTGTAGGAAATGCTATGTCCCGCCTAATATGTGAGTTGTTAATTATGTCCTGGGCCCGAAGTTATAGAATTTTTTCATGCTCTATTCAGCTGAGCATGAAATTTGCTCTGCTGGTAAATATGAAAATGCAACAATAGTTGGCATTTTTATATTAATAAGCAGAGATGATCTTAAATGAAGCAACAAGAAAATATTTAGACGTAAACGTCTAAGTACCGGCGCAAATTTTGTTCATAAGAAAAAGGTAAGAGAAAAGTCCAGGGAGTGCCACAATCACAAACCGCAGCCCCTCCCAGACCCCAAGAGGAAGAGGAAACCGACGAATCTAAACAAGCACAAACCGAACAAACGTACGAAAAGCACTAAGATTAGCTCTCTCTTTCCCAAGCGAGGTAATCGCAATACTAAAAGGACTGAAAAACACAAGAACAAAATGACACACGGAAAGACATACAACAAATCGCCTCGTAGAATAAACCACAAAGCAACAAAGAGTAAGACTAACACCGGGACCACCGCCTTAGAACGGTCGGTACAGCAAACCACTTCCATGTTTGCATGGAGATATAGGACAAGGGTATACTAAAGTTTATTACATTTTCAATGTAACAGGTAAAAAAGAACAACAATGTGATTCTTTAATGTTTGCTTTTATTAAGCTTTATGAAATCTCTTGATTGAAATGAAAATAAAATAGAAAGTATCCGTTTATAACACAATTTATAAAACAAACGATCCCAGAAAATATAAAACGTTCTTAGTGAGCTAATCGAATAGTCTACTATATATAAAAAACCAAAGCTATATTAAGAGACCGGCGCGATTCCCGTGCCGGTCAATAAACTGCTGAAGTTGTCCGTGTCAATACCTCGGGCGGATGGCTTTAGTTTTCACCCACTACTCAACCACCCTGATGGTTTCCTGCAATTCTTTCTGAAAAGGAGAAAATTGTTCCCGTTACGAATAGGCCCCGTTTAAGAAGGGAACAAAAACAATTTAGACTATTTAGACAGAGGTGCTACGCTGAAAGTATAGCATTACCCCTTGAGCGTAATCGAACATGTGAATATCATAGTTTTATTTATTACCCAACCTACTATATGAGAAGTTATAAAGCACTTTTGACTATCTAACGCATTTTCACCTGTGACAAAAGCCAGCTAGATTGAACCCGTTCTCAGAGAACTATAAACCGGGCTCATATTTTGACTATCTTCCGGTCTCGTAAATTATCTAGCAACAGTTTCTTTGGAATGTGAGTTGGGTAAAAAACATCTATATCATACCTTTCTGGTTGACATCCAAACTATCAGGTCCTTCGGTGCTGTAGACTACCTGATGAACTATCGCCCTCGGCCTTCGTCCTGGGTCGATACTTCCAGGTGGTCCACTGTGGCACAGAAAAGTACGAAATAATTGTATAATGTAAATTGAGCCAGCGCATGACAAAACTAACAAAATGGCATGTGCGACAACGAAGACTCGGGTCAGCCTGGGCATCCGCCCAGTCTGATCAGAGTCTTCGCTATCCGCACGAAGAAATCTTGGATAATTAGCTACCCACTGAGCGCCCAGCGAAGACTCTGATCAGACGGCGGAAGCCAATGCTGATCTGAGTCTTCGCTTAGCGCATATACTATTTTGTTGGTTTTGTATGCGCTGGCTCAAATGTCCTCACAACTGTCAGCACTATGACAAGTCCAATCAAAGCATTACGAAAACTCGCCTATATAAGTATATAGAAAATTTCACCTCCAAAAAAACATAAAATTTTCAGATAAAAACTCTGATACGTTTTATATTTCTGCTCAAAACATAGATTGTGGGTACTCGTTAGAACCGCCCCGTCGAGGCGGTTCTAACGAGTACCCACAATCTATGTTTTGAGCAGAAATAAGAAAAATAATGCATACCCCTGTAAACCCCAGTTTTACTATATAAAAGTGGGGTTTAAGGGGGTCAAAATTTTATAGGCGTGTTTTCGTGATGGTCAAGAATGTGGTGGCGCAGAAAAGTCTATTAAGGGGACTGATGGATTTTGGCCATATTAATAACGAATACATCTTTCATGACTTCTTATTTGTTTTCCGGCACACCAGACCCTTTCTAAAAAGGCGTCTACTCCTAAAAGAAAGTATTTACTTCCAAAGAAAGCAAACTCTGTCCTTTCAGAGTAGACGCCTTTTCAAAAGTGAACAAAAACAATTTTGACACCTCTGCCTCCCCTGAAGTATATATAATTCCATTAATGACAGATGATGACGTCATGTCTTGTCTTAATTTGTCGTTTCGTGTTTGCGTGCGCATGTGTATTAACTGGTATTATTGTTTTATGTTTAGGTGCTGATAAACTTGTTGAAAATTGATGACAAAATGTCGGTATTTTTACCGTGGCTAACTACTTTGGTTCAACCTGTACATGATCTTTTGAAGAGAATCGAAGGAAAACTGATAAGAATAAGAATATGATAGAAATAATAACACATGGCATAGTAAGATAGATAAGAAGTTAGAAGGTCTGCTTCAAGAACCCACTTCTCTCTCACTGTCTGTCTGTCTGTCTGTCTCTCTCTCTTACATTGAATTACTATGCTTTCGAAATCACTTCGAAAGGTGTCGTTTTGTCTATTCTGTTTCTACGCTTTATTTAAATTGCAAAAGTCATGTATAGACTATTTAGTGATTTATTTCAACCATGATATCAGAAAATTCGCATGACATTAACAAGACAATGTTTATATTCTTTGACAATGGTTAATGTTAGTTTTTTTCCCCGCGTTTACTTGTGTTTTTTAAAGTTTTTAAGTTTTCGCGATCTTCCAATATGGCGTTCTGCATTAACAGAATTTGTTTGTCTATGAAATTGATCGCACAAACCATATGTTTCATTGCAGGTTTCCTGCAAATAGCCTGAAAGGCGTCTAAATGATAAATATTTTCCATGAAAGGAGGTTGTCGTCTGAAAGGCATAGTATACGCTATAATTTTCTTTCCAGCCACATGCAAACATTTATCCGCAGCATGTTCCATGCAGATTAAAAGACTATATGATATGTGGAATTTACCCAAACGTTTTCGTGTATAATATCTTCTAAAACTTAATAATTACTTTTCTAAATGTAGGACCGCATATACCCTACTAAACTCCAGTTAAATAAAGCCATTTCTTCCAATACCGAGGCACCTTTTTCGGATTTGAATCTCTGTTTATCTAACGGTATAGTTTCCACCAAAATTTATGATAAACGGGAAGATTTTGATTTTGATATAGTCAATTTCCCTTTTCTGGATGGCGATGTCCCCCCCCCGGCGTACCTCATATGGGGTATGCATATCTCAAAAAAAGGTAAGAGAAAAGTCCAGGGAGTGCCACAATCACAAACCGCAGCCCTTCCCAGACCCCAAGAAGAAGAGGAAACCGACAAATCTAAACAAGCACAAATCGAACAAACGCACGAAAAGCACCAATATTAGCTCTCTCTTCTCCAAGCGAGGTAATCGCAATACCAAAAGGACTGAATAACACAAGAACAAAATGACACACGGAAAGACATACAACAAATCGCCTCGTAGAATAAACCACAAAGCAACAAAGAGTAAGACTAACACTGGGACCACCGCCTTAGAATGGTCAGTAGAGCAAACCACCGGGGGGGGGGGGGGGGGGGGGGGCGGGTTTAAAGCACTTTTACAGCTAGCTAACTTCACCCTGGGTCCCGATGCTACTCTTAATACAGAAACACATAAAAATTCGGTTCGGATAAAGGCTCCCTTATTAGACTCAATTTATTAGATTCACCAGAGCTTCTTCAAATCTAAGTTACTTTAACTACCGTAATAAAACCCTTACAGCCAAACTTCTTAGGCATGGCTATCGTTATTTTAAACTTCGTAATGCGTTTTCGAAATTTTCTCGCCGACACAGTGCCTTGGTAGAAAAAATATAACGTCGGTCTTCTGCAACAAGGTATATCGAGCCAGAATTTTAAGGTGACTTTGTGTACAGATTCAAAAATAAAAATAAAAAAATAAAAAATAAAAAATATGGGAAAATCTAATTTTTCGGATATTATGCGGCGGACTGCATGCCTAGTTATCAACTTAATCATTGTTGATGGCTATGCTTCACTCTTTAATTGTACGATTACAGTTCGGGCCTCAGACTCAATTACGGCCTCTTAGTAAAATTTTAACCAGTGGGCTTGACTATTTGTCTTTGGCTTGGCCCGCCGTAGTTCAACTATTGGTTTTCATTTAGTCTATCACACAGTAGAACTAGCCATGAGTACTAGCCTTTGTTTATCATAGTGATGAATTTGATTTTTATGTTTTCGCTTTGATGCATTGACTGAGTTGGGAGTCTTTATGCGAACCGAATTTTTTATGTATTATTTCTGTATTTCTGGATGAAGTTGGCTGGCCGTAAAAGTGCTTTAATACCCTCGCAACCGCACCCCGCCCCCCTCCCCCATCCCACGGTGGATTATTCTACTGACCACTCCACGGTGGCTCTGGCTGTAAGGTCAGTTTTCAACAGCTCCCTAGTGACCTGGCGAATGTTAATGCATTGAAAAAACATGTTTGATCGCTATTATTGCATAAAAACTGAAAACATTTGCAACATTTCGCATTATTTCTTGCATTTTTTGTCTCACCTTTTCACCGATGTCTCGGGAACGCAATTTGCATGGACTATGCTCGTTCTAGGTCCGGTCAGTACACATCCCGTAACGGCAGCAAATCTGTGGCCCCGGTACGATCATACTGAAAGTTGCGTAGCCATGCATTAACAGCGCGTTGAATTGCCTTGTTAATACACGGCTCTTCGCCGGTTAATACACGGTTGTTAATAACGTGTGGCACTGCTTTATAACCAATAATAGTTCTTTGAAACCACATAAACAGCCTCAAAGACCGTTGGGTTAAGACCATCTTAACAAGTAGGTGCAGATAGACAGTTTAAACCCTAGAATACCAAGACTGCTTCTACTTCTGCTGTGCGGCTTAAGGGAATGACCTTTCAGACTATCGTTCTGGCAGCTGGTTGGTCTAATGCTAAGACATTCGATAAGTTTTATAATAAACCTGTTGCTTCACAGAAACTGTTCAGTCAGCAGTTTGAGAAAGTTTGAATGATGACACGAGTGAAATAAAGTTCGATCCTTCACTGAAAAATCAAATTTTCTGTTTCTCTTATGCTTCCATTCACAAAAATTCAATTTCTACATTTTCTTCGACACTTAGGTCGAAAAATTAACATTTTTTCCTAGTCAATTTGGTCTTGTTCAGCGTGTTCATGGGTATAATAATGGGTACAAAACCTAGAAAATGAGGCCATATAAATTTTAAAGCAACACAATGCAAGAAATCGACACAAAGAAAATGCCACAGTAAGTGATAGTCCGCCTGACGTCGCGTGCAGAAAAAGGATTCACGTCAGTACAATCAAAATAATCAGAAACATAAAAAACAATTCATACCGTCTTTTATTCCTTGGTTCTTTCAGTAGAAACACGGTATCAAGAGAGTTGAAAACATACGGCGACTCGTCATTGATAAGAAAGAACGAAAATATGGCGACGTCGTCATTGGTAGGAAAAACAAAACATATGGCAACGTCGTCATTAGTAAGAAAAAATATTGCGACATCGCCATTGGTAAGAAGAAGAAACAAAAAAAAAAAAAAAAAAAAAAAAAAAAAAAAAGAACAAAAATCAATATGGCAATGTCGTCATTGATCAGAAAAAAAGAACAAAGTAATATTGCGACGTCGTCATTGGTACGAGAAACAAATACAATATTGCGACGTCGTCATGCCGTCATTGGTAAAAAAAAGCAATATGGCGACGCCGTCCTAGGTAAGAAAAAAACAAAATAATATGGCGACATCGTCAATGGTAAGAAAACAAAACGATTGTAAGAAAAAAAGCAATATGGCAACGCCGTCATTGGTAAAAAACGAAACAATACGACAACGTTGTCATTGGTAAGAAAAAAAAATACGGAGACGCCGTCTTTGGTTAACAAAAAAAAAACAAAAAACAATATTGCGACGTCGTCACTGGTAAGAAGTAAGAAAAAAAAACAAAAAAAAAACAGTATGGCGATGTTGTCATTGATAAGAAAAATAAAACCATATCGCAATGTTGTCATTGGTAAAAAAAAAACAACAGAACAAGAAATAACATTGCGACGTCGTCATTGGTAAGAATAGAACAAAAACAATATGGCGACATCGTCACCGGTAAGAGAAAAAACGAAACAATATAGCGACGTCTTCATTGGTAAGAAAAGTAAAAAAAAAAAACAATACAGCGTCGACGTCATTAACAAGAAAAAGTATAGCGTCGTCATCATTTTCTGATTTCTGCAAAATATTCTCACCCTTATTGTGGAACATCCACGCGCGTACATACATACATACATACATACACGCACGCACGCACACAAACACATACATACATACATACATACATACATACATACATACGATTTGCAAAGTAAATACAGTACCTATTTCTTTGTAAGACTCAAAGTCATTAATAATATATATATCCCGTGTATTCGAGAGACAGGCCTGGGCAAATGATGTATAACAGACCAGATGCCATAGAACATAGCCTCTCACACGGTATCACAATACTGCACCATAAGACCTTAAGTAAACTTGCGATTCTTAACTGCAACAAACAGCATTTTCTAGTTTTGTATTTCTCCAAATAAAATAAGGCTTGTCATATCAGGTAAAACGTCTGACAGACGATTTTACATGAAATGTCAAACCATATTTTCTCTGAAAATGAAATAAATAAAAAAAAAATAGAATGCCGTCTACTACAATTTGGCTTGGTATTTTAAAAGTTGCTAACGGAGCTAATTTTGATATAACGAATATCACAGGAGCTTGCTTCACTTTTGTTTCAAACTGATTTTCCCAGACTTTTGTTTTGATAATTATATTGTTCCAGGGGACTTGTTAAGGAGGAGTGTTTGGTGATAATTCTGGGATACTTTTCTCCAGTTCTCCATAAAAACATGTGTTGTGGTATTCATTAGAAGCGCCTCGCCGAGGCGCTTCTAATGAGTACCACAACATATGTTTTTATGGAGAAATAAGAAAAAAATATCCCAGCATTATCACCAAATAGTCCTTCTTAACAAGTCCTCTGTGTTCGTAAAATTAGTTAGAACTAGTGCTCTGATACTCTGAAGATTCACGAAAATAATTTATGCTGTCACCGAGGTTCTAAAGAATTTGCACAAACATTTTGAAGAAATATACTAGCTTATCATAAAAATACAGAAAAATACAAATATACCAAAAACAAAATTAAAGTAATTAGATTACAATCACTATTTGGTTTATAACATTTTACCTCCCTTGATCCAACTTGGCTACGTAGCCTAGTTCGAAACCTACGTACTTAACACTATATATTTTTATCTTACTATTTGCATAGTCCTGAGAAGCATTTTATAGTAAACTAGGGGCACTTAATTTCATTTGAAAGTAGTATTTTCAGACAACAAAAAGTAAGGTTATATCAAAATTAGCTCCGTTAGCAATCTTTAAGACTTACCATGCTATGGGTAAACTTAGCAGATGACAAACTGAAGATATATGTCTTATTTTTCCTGGAAAGTAGGATCTGACACTTCACATTACGAAAACATGCCTATTCAAATATATTGAAAATTTCACCACCAAAAAAAGCAAATTTTCATATAAAAAATTCTGATATATTTCATATTTCTGCTCAAAACATAGATTGTGGGCACTCGTTAGAACGGCCTCGCCGAGGCGGTTCTAATGAGTACCCACAATCTATGTTTTTGAGCTGAAATAAGAAAAATAATGTTACCCCTGTAAACCCCAGTTTTACCATATAAAAGTAGGGTTTAAGGGGGTAAAAATTATATAGTCATGTTTTCGTGATGATGTATGTAAATTGTCTCCTTAAGAAACAATTCCATGAAGTGTCAAATCCTATTTTCTAAGAAAAATAAGAAAAATATTTCAAAATGTCGTCTGCTGAAATTTTTACCCAGCATGGAACGTATTAACCTGTAAAGGCTCCATATTCCTCGAAAATATACATTTTATTATCCAAGAAAGTTTTGATAAATTGATATATGGTATAATTACAATAATAAAATGTGGCACCTGACAGCCTATAAAATTTCAGTTAGTCTCTCGTTCTTGTAATGAAATGACTTTTTATCGTTTCTCTCAATTAAGGCTGCCAAAATTAATTCAGAGATACGATAAAAAAATTATTTCACTTTTTACCCAAATCAAAAACAAAAGACTAACTGAAATGTTACAGGCTGTCAGACGCCACATTTTATGATCGTATTAATACTATATATCAATTTATTAAACATTTCCTCGAGAGAAAAAAATCTATTTTTGAGGAATATGGAGCCTTCAAGGTTGCGTTACGTTTTGTTGACTGATATGGTCTCTATCATCAGGTATATATTACATTGCCTTTTCACAAATTGGAGGGGAACAAGTATCCAAAATAGCTCTGCGGGAAGGCGAGTCATCCATTAATATTGCAATACTGTATGGTGGTGGACTTTCAATAAACCTGTCCTCTCTTTCTACATCTCTCCGCTGAGCTTGAGCTGTAGTGTAGCTCGGTGGTGGAGTTTCAGCATACCTCTGATTTGTCTGCGCATGTGTACCCCTTCTTATTTGACTACTCATAGGATGTGTTGATAACGGAACGGGTGAGCCGTTTGTCAGTGTGGAACTCGAAAAGGCGCTCTGAAATATTATTGTAAATAAGATTTATTTTGCTAATCTATTCAAAGAATAATCTGAGTGGTCGTCAGAAAACGTACCTTAGGAAATGTGCGCCCGTGAAGCTTCAGATCAGACTGCGCACTGAGCGCACTGTAGATAGCCATGGATGCGAACTTTCTTCATGCGGACAACGAAGACTCTGATCTGACTGCGCGGATACGCAGGTGATTTGAGTCTTCATTGGGCGTACATGTCAGAAAATGTGTTGTCTCACCTTACGGCTCGGTATTATTTCGTCCATCGTTAGCGCTTCAGTCCATGCCGATCTGCGTGTTCCGCACTACATTTAAACGATATTTGCTCCAAAACATATTAGGAACAAAATATACTTAATACGGTGAACACTGTGTTTACGAAAATCGGTTGAAAGTGGTTGCCAGCAGTTCTGAAGTTGCCATCGACTTGTAACGAAACCAGATTTTATGAAACTGAAATATTTCAGACACATACAAAATAATTTCTGAAAATGCCGAAATCAAGTGGTTGGACCGCTAACGCCGAAGTAATGCTTGAAACTAGTTCTGTTTTACTTGCTGTGATTAAGAGTGGCATCGGGACCCAGGGTGAAGTTGGCTGGCTGTAAAAGTGCTTTAAACCCCCCGGTGGTTTGCTCTACTGACCGTTCTAAGGCGGTGGTCCCGGTGTTAGTCTTCATCTTTGTTGCTTTGTGGTCCATGTATTGGTGTGAGATTTTAAATTTTAAGTTTTCTTTGGAACTAAACTGGAAATTACACATTATGGACATGTCAGAAAGTGTGTGAAGCTCTCACCTTTCTACTTGACAATATTTATATAAGATTTGGTACTAAAAAAAGGTTAAAGAAAAGCCCAGGGAGTGCCACAACCACAAAGCGCAGCCCCTCCCAGACCGCTAGAGGAAGAGTAAACCGACAAATCCAAACAAGCACAAATCGAACGAACGTACGAAAAGCATCAAGATTAGCTCTCTCTTCCCCAAGCGAGGTAATCCCAATACTAAAAGGACTGAAAAACACAAGAACAAAATGACACACGGAAAGACATACAACAACTCGCCTCGTAGAATAAACCACAAAGTAACAAAGATGAAGACTAACACCGGGACCACCGCCTTAGAACGGTCAGTAGAGCAAACCACCGGGTGGGGTGGGGGGGAGCGGGGGGGGGGGGGTTTAAAGCACTTTTACAGCTAGCTTACTTCACCTAACCTTCAATGAGGTATAAATTAGAATCATGAGGAAGAGGAATACGAAAGTTAGAAATAACCCGACTATTACAGCCTTTGTATGTTTTCAAAAGGTCCCGGGCATATTTAAAGCGTTGTGTCTTTTGCTCCTCAGTGAGCAAATGAGGTACCCACCTAGCGCAAACCTTTCTCAGGTCCAAACGCTTTTTCAGAATTGTTTGCACACTGCCTTCTGATATGTCAGTACAACTAGCTATATCTTTGACAGACAATCGCATATCTGTTCGACCACAATCTTTACAGCAGCGATGTTAGCCTTGGTAACAGAGGTTTTAGGCCTTCCAAGACGGGAATCATCTTCAACAGAAAATTTTCAAGCTTTAAAAGCTTTAACCCACCTAAACTAAAAACTGTGCGCATTGAAATGGTCTGAGGTCCATATATACCACACAATTCATTAAATATCTGCTTTGAATCTATATTAAGCCTAATGCGGCATTTAATATAGCTACGAATTTCAGTCTTCTGGCCCATGTTCCAATGTAACAAGTAAATTGGTCAGTGTATATGACTGCATCTATTTCCATTTGAAATAGCTCGGTCAGTTGGAAAGCAATTTGCACGAACTAAACGGGCATCGTTAGCTATTCAACACACCATTCAAGTGCAGTGAAGCATTTTAAAATATACTTGGGATAAAACAAAGGAAGCCTATTAGTGACAGAACTTTTTGCACGACGCTCGTAGATCCGCCCCAAGTTGTTGTTTTCTATGTGCATTTGGTGACACGTTTTCAATGGGTATAACAGGAGGACACAAAATGAAATGTTTTATCACGCATTTCAACGTAACTTTGGAAATCTTTCTTAATAAGTGAGTAATTAACTGACATACATGTATAAACATTGCTAGACGTCTCCTCATTTGGGCGAGTAATGTTGTCAGCAGCTATATGTGTTATGGACAAACGAGCGAAATTATCAAAGGGAACCTGAATGTCAAGGAGGAACACTTTTGAACAAAGATTGCACTTCTTCACGATTGTATCCAACACGTGTTTTGTACATATAGAAAATTAATATTGACATATAAACTTTTATAATGTGTTTTTGGAATGAAAGACATCAATTTCATGTGTTTTGAGAAACCTTTTCCCCTCAAGAAGAGGTTACAGTTTACGTTGATGACAAGAACTTATGGCTTGCATAAAAAGAAAAAATGGAGTAATTCTCAAAATAAAACGGGCGTTTTCTGAGGTAAATTCTTGAATTATTTTGATTTTTTTCTCACACTTAAACCTCTGTCGGGCTTATTATTAAAAATCTTGAATGTTTTACCTACCTTTCCCCAGCAGCATCTTGTATGCATTACTATGATATAACTATTTTGCAATTTTCTTAAATAGTATTCGAGTTATCCGCAAAATAAAACAGGTGATTTTCAGAGGAAAATTTAACAGTTTTCGTGTCATTTAATTTCTTGTTTGACAATACGTCCTTGGACCTTATTTTATGTGTTTTGTGATGGAATATTAAGTTTCCTCACAGTTGTAAATGCTTTTTGAATATTCGCAATGTTTGTAGCCTTTTCCACCACTCACAAAGTTTGCAGTAATGGCTGACCATTATCCTTAAGTACTGTTTGTATCAATGATAAACTGCTATTATGTACTGCAAATGATATGTGTGTATTAAAAGAACTAAATAACCTTATGCTACCGTTCTTCTATATTTTGTGTACATACCATGTATGTTTGTGTAACTAGTGTATTTTTGAAAATACAGATATGTTTAAACCAATGATAAGTCTTAATACCAAATCCGTCACATTTTTTTACCTTAATGTAAGAAGAGGTTGTGTTCTTTGGTCTCATTCGATATTGAAGCATTATATTCCAACATTCCACACGATTAGTAGAATACTGGATTCCTGTCTGGCCGATAATTTAGATATAGATTAGATCTAAATTATCAGCCAGACAGGAATATCTGATATAAGCTGGGGTCGCACTACACTTTGACACTCTTTGCTCATACTTGTAATCAACAAATATAGACGATCCTGATCAGAAGTATGTAGACTGCACTCTGATCTGAGCATTTATTCTGTAAATATCCATTTGCTCATGGTTCCGAGCTTACGGTGTTATTCAGTCGTATTGGGGCTTGAAACCAATATACACCAAGGCGATCACATGATCATTTAGTAATGCAAAGCAAAACCCATTCTAAAACTTCCTTTATTTTTCGTGTTGTTGACACAATACAGGAGTGCATCCATTTACCTGTGCATTCACACAAACAAAAGCGAATGAGATGAATATCATCAAACCAAATCATTTTAAGCCACCCTGATGAGGACGTACTTTTTTCTAACTTTTACTACTCTCTGAGGACAAACAGATACAGATAAAATATTTCCCTCTCTCTCTTTTTTTTTCAGAAAACAGAGTGAAATTTCATGCAACCTGTCTATACTGAAATGAGTCTGTAAGCGGACAAGGAAGGCCTGATGAGGACGTACTTTTTTCTGGCTTTTACTACTCACTGACGACAAATAGATAAAATATTTCTCTTTTTCCAGAGAATAGAGTGACATTTCACGTATGCAATCAGAGCCTTTTCTGCATGGCGTGACAATGCATTTTAACGCTTAGGACTCTGCGTAAAATTTTAGTAGACGACATATTGAATTTTATTTTTTCATTTTTCCCAGAAAACAGGATTTGAAATTTCATGCATATTGTCTCTATAGGGGACAATTTCTATTCATTTCATGCATATTGTCTCCATCGGAGACAATTTGCATGAAATGTCAAACACTATTCTCCGGGAAAAAAAAACAAAACAAAACAAAAAACCCAAAAAACAACAACAAAAAACAAAACAAAAAAAAAAAAAAAAAAAGAAAAAAATCAATATCAATTTGTCGTCGGGTGAATTAGCCCAGAATGTGATAAAGGTTAACAAAGCATATTTGAGCGCATCGTTTGTTTTGTGTTAAGGTTTTACGGCCCAGTCAACCCAATGGGGTCATGTCGAGCGCGGTCAGTTTACATAACCATACGTTTACTGATATTTTTCATGTTTTTGTTCAAAACATAGATTGTGGGTACTCGTTAGAATCGCCTAACAAATACCCACAATCTATGTTTTTGAGCAGAAATAAGAAAAATAATGTATACCCCTGTAAACCCCAGTTTTACTATATAAAAGTGGGGTTTAAGGGGTCAGAATTATATAAGTATGTTTTCGTGATGGAAGATTCTGATCAGACTGTGCGTCCTTATTTACCTTAAGTACTCGCACAGACATCCCTGAGCTAACAGTGTAGACCCAGGGTCTTAAATACTCCATTTATTCAGAAATTTTCACACACATAAGCAGATACATGTATTTTGCCTAAGTAGTCAGATAGGCAGGCCTTAACAAACAGTGTAGACCTACATGTAGAGCGGACGCCGCAAAACGCGGCTTCTGATCAGGGTCTGCAATGTTTGCCCCTCAACACACAAAATGAGGTTGTCCGACATAGTTGTTGACATTTATAAGTTTATCCCATTTTAGTCTGGAGACAGCGTGGGCATTTGCGATGACACGCCATCGACTGCGCGTTGTTCTTTCTTTCTTTCTTTCTTTCGTTCGTTCTTTCGTTCGTTCGTTCGTTCATTCATTCATTCATTCAGTCATTCATTCATTCAGTCATTCATTCTTGGTCATTCATTAATTCATCCATTCTTTCTTTCTTTCACTCTTTCCTTCGACAACAATCGAATTCAGTGAATTGACCAAAACGAGGACGAATTGACCATAAGTACGAGTTGACCAAATGAGGATGAATTGACCGAAGAAAATATTGTTTAGTACGACCGAAAAATGAGTACGAGTTGACCAAAATGAGAGTGTATTGACTTAAATTCGAATTGACATCGTATACCGAGGAGAAGACGAGACTGTTATGCGAACTGATGTGTGGAGAAGCGTGGTTGTTGGGGAGGTGAAAGCATTCTTGTTTGGGGTGAAATCACAGCGGTACGGCGGACAGAGCTTGTCATTCTTATTGCTCTGTAAACGTGGATCGTATGAGACTCAAGCGCGGAACAAGTTGCGTGGCCATTCATCCAGAGTCGCGGTGGTCCACTCCAGCAGGACAATGCCAGGGCACATACTGCCAGAGCAACACAGCAGTACAGTGAACCCTCGTTACAACGACAGCATTTGTTCCCAAAGACGTTGCCATAATAATACGTTTGCTGTTGTAGAGAATACTTTATGAGCAGAATGATATATAAGCAACGTCTTCTTTTGTTTTGTTTTCCCCACAGAACATGTGTTTTGGATATTTGTTAGAATCCGCCTCACTGAAGCGATTCTAACAAATATAAACAAAATATGTTTCTTTAAAGTATTAAATGCAATACTGTTGCATAATTTGTGACTACTTGTTACCTCTTGAGCAAAAGTTTGTTGACACTCAAATTGTCATTATAACGAATTTAGTCGTTGTGTCGAATGTTCGTATAAAGAGGACTGTCTGTATCTTCAAGCCCATAACATCGCCGTCATCGACTGGACTTCATTATCGCCAGATCTCACGTCTACTGGGCATGTTTGGAATGTTGGATGGTCATGCATCACGAAAACCTGCCTATATAATTTTGACCCCTTAAACCCCACTTTTATACAGTAAAACTCATCACGAAAACCTGCCTATATAATATTGACCCCCTTAAACCCCACTTTTATACAGTAAAACTCATCACGAAAACCTGCCTATATAATATTGACCCCCTTAAACCCCACTTTTATACAGTAAAACTCATCACGAAAACCTGCCTATATAATATTGACCCCCTTAAACCCCACTTTTATATAGTAAAACTGGGGTTTACAGGGGTATACATTATTTTTCTTATTTCTGCCCAAAACATAGATTGTGGGTACTCGTAAGAACCGCCTCGCCGAGGCGGTTCTAACGAGTACCCACAATCTATGTTTTGACCAATAGTATGAGAGATATCCGAATTTTTATCTGAAAATTTTCATTTTTGGTGGTTAAAATGTACAGTATATTTGAATAGGCGTGTTTTCGTAATGCTGGGGTTTACAGGGGTATACATTATTTTTCTTATTTCTGCTCAAAAACGTAAATTGTGAGTACTCGTTAGAACCGCTTCGCCGAGGCGGTTCTAACGAGTACGCACAATCTATGTTTTGAGCAGAAATATGAAAAATATTAGAATTTTTTATCTGAAAATTATCATTTTTTCGCGGTTAAAGTTTCAGTATATTTGAACAGGTGTGTTTTCGTAATGATGTGCGTCCAACGCGGGAACTGGGGTTTACAGGGGTATACATTATTTTTCTTATTTATGCTCAAAAACATAGATTGTGGGTATATTTCAGTAATCCAGGTACGATTATGTTTTACACTGAGACGGTAGTTAGTAATTCTTGTGTTCAACTATAATTGTCTATCTGGGATTCCAAATAAACGCCGTGTTGAAACTTTGGCCAGTTCGGCGAAAACGTTGAAATGGTTAAAGTTTCAATATCCTGGAATATGCTGGCAATTTCTATACATCTCGTAAGTTCTTTTAATTGTAGTAATTACTGTCTGATAAATGCTGCAGTCCGTTGTCCGTTGTCCGGTTTTCTATGCAGATTGATATTGATATGATAAACATGTAATATGTACATGTGTGGCACTGTGTAAATATTGTTGTATTTTATTTTTAGGATATCCTTTTTGGTTGTAATAAACCTTCTGAACTCCTACTCGTGTTCTACTGATTGATCACTGGGTGACAATGGCGCCCCACGTTGGGCGCCAAATGTAACAGGTGAAAAATGGAAATAACATTTTTCCTCGACCGGGGATCGAACCCGGTCCGCTGGACTCAAAGTCCTACACTCTACCACGTCGCTATACAAGCCGGCTTTTATAGCGACGCGGTAGAGTGTAGGACTTTGAGTCCAGCGGACCGGGTTCGATCCCCGGTCGGGGAAAAATGTTATTTCCATTTTTTCACCTGTTACATTTGGCGTCCACCGTAAATAACCCACATGTGTGCATAAAACTTCTTGAGTCTCATTTCACGTGATTCTCGGACTCCTAGAAATTCAGGGACGAATTTCAATTTGGAGGGGGAGAATGTCACCGGGTATAGGTATATGATACACTTGTACTGCCTTGCGGTACAAGCCGGCTTTTATAGCGACGTGGTAGAGTGTAGGACTTTGAGTCCAGCGGACCGGGTTCAATCCCCGGTTGCGGAAAAATGTTATTTCCATTTTTCACCTGTTACAATCATAACATGTAGAAACTGTTTATGTTTCCCATTATTCTTATTTTTCACCCAAATAACGAAGATCGGCAGAATCTAAAAATAGAACAGACATAAACTAAACGAAAATAACCGAAACAGTTGGAAGGTCCTACAAGCTCAGGTGAGCTAATAATACAGTTATTTATGACTCCACATCTGTAACTAATTTAATAGCTTTTCTCATTTATGCACGCTAAAAAACTGGTATTAGATTAAACATGTGTAATTCTTGAGTTTAGGCCCTTTCAATGATATTGCTTCCCATTTCGGTAATTTTCGTTTAATTAATGTCTGTTCTATTTTTAGATTCTGCCGATCCACGTTATTTGGATGGAAAAGTAAAATAATGGGAAACACAAACAGTTTCTGCATGTGAAAGTGATTCAAAGTAAATTTAAGTATCTTTTTGTAACCTCTGTCAAATGCTCAGATTATAATTTGTTCACAAGCTGACAAAAACATATCCCTTTCGCGGCCGTGGCTTTCATACCCCTGTTGAATGGGAAATTGGATATAAAGTCATAAATAAGCAAGTAATTATACAAATTTCAATTGTGAATATAGCATTTGATATATATAGTAATATAAGATTAAACGAAATAAGTATCTTGAACTCGTTTGAACAAAAACAAAAAAACATTATATCAAGCTCAGCTTTTTCGGCTCGGCTCGGCGGCTCGGCCGTGGCTTTCATACCCGACCCTTAACGAGCTCGTTAAGGGCCATTTCGTTAACTGTTTTAGCGGATTTAATACATAATATTCTGATATTTTTTGCTGAAAAAAGATGAGTAGCTTTTGCACTGCAAAAGCTACTCACATTTTTTCAGCAAAAAATTTTAGCATATTTGCGTATCACTCGATGTAAATTTTAACGAATCGTTAACTAACGACATCGTTAGCTTTGAACAACTGTGCCCTGGTGGACAGACCCATTTTACAAATGGATTTCGACACGACTGACATATTGGCTGGTGCATACATTAACAGATCTAATTGAAGGAAATATCCGTTTACGTTGAAAAACAATACATCTTTCAAAATGTATAGGCTGTGCGTTTGTTTTTTTTATGTTTTGAGTGTAGGTTCCATAGCTTATTTTGTATTGTGGCATTTCGGATGAAATGTTGTTCATATTTTGCTTAATGTATACAGATGAACGTTTACGAATCATTACGTCACATGGAGAATTGTGAAATTTCAATGCTAAACATGGGAAGATGGCTGGTCACGTGCACAAATTTCGAAAATTATGAATCGGAAAATAGAGGAAAGAAAAAAAAATCTTCTCAAAAATAAACCAAGAAACGTTCAGCGATCAGTGTGTCGATTTACGGCAAGTCATAAAATAAAATTTTATTTCCATATTTCAGACAAAAATGCAAGTCTATACTTCATTTCTCAAGATGTGCTAAATTGTAATTGAAAAAGTTATTTTTGAAAAATAACTTCAAAAACCAAATGTATTTTGCATTACGACATGGCGTTACCTCCTGTGAACAGAACAAAATACGATTTTTCCTCTGACTTTAGTACTACCTTAAGTTTATATGCACATTCAAAAAAAAAAAAAAAAAAAAAAAAAAAAAAAAGAAATACTATCCAGCTGTTGGACAAATATACTTAGGCCTAACTGACTAAATTGATTCCAAACATTTTTTTAATGTTTCCTTGATAAGGCTCACACATAAACAGTCACACATTTCATGGGTAACACTAAATGGTGCCATTGTCATAAAATTGAACTATGTATGTAATTCTTTCATTTTACTCGGGTTATCTGCGTCCATTGCGTTTTGTGAGAAACATGGGGACAATTTGCTGACTTGTCTCATCCGCAATTCTGTAAAACCCATTTGTGCCTAGCGTCCTATAAAAAAGACATTGACAAACAGTGTAGACCAAGATCAGACGCCACAGAGCGCAGCGTCTGATCAGGGCATACACTAAATGCATTAATGAAGGAATTTCTGTAAAACATTGTAATAATAATAATAAAAAAGACAACAACAAAAAAAAAAAAAAAAAAAAAAAAAAAACAGCCAGGCACCCATTTTAGTGGAAGAAAAAACAACAAAAAACTTTGAAGAAGTTGAAGTATCAACAATCCCTAAGTATGTAACATTATTTTTCATCTATGTTTTGTGGTGATGTACAGTAGCGTATGTAAAGCATATAAATAGTTTATATGATCATCATTTCCTTTTTTAATTTTCTATAACATAAAAAGGCCATGATTTACATGGTATCATAATAAATCATAACAAGTTAAAAGTGTATAGGTAAACATATAACCTTGTCCGGTAATCTGAGGCTTCTGGTTTCCAGCTTTAATACGTCAAATAGAAAATTGAACCCTGAAGTCTGGGGTCAACGGACAAGGTTATACTTTGATCTGTCCATCATATGGTTTCATTCTAAATATGCTTACAACTTAACTGAAGTTGAGTTAGTCTGTATTGACACGAATAACAATTGTCGTTGTCAAATGAAATTCTGTTTAGCAATACTTAGTATCAAAACTGTTGTTTAATTCACTCACATTGTTTAATAGCGAAGACAATTAAGATATTCGAGCAAACTGCTAACCATCCGTAATTTAAATATACAACGCGCATTTTAATGTTGTTAATCTACTGAAGATCAGCTAAGAATAATTGCAAAATACTTCGACATGCCAAATACACGCGTATTTGTAACAAAACACAATTTGTAAACAGTTAAAAAACAACAAAAATAACACAGCACACAGGTAAAGTAAACTAGATTTGAAGTATTGTACATTTACACTAAGAAAAGAAGGGTATTACTACCCGGTAAATTTGCCGCTAACTGTTTCGGATATCTCCGAAAGAGAGTGTTTGCTTAACTTGTTCGGGATAGTGGTTGTTATTCGGTGCTTCAGTACTTCGTAATCATTGCTATTCAAAAAGTGTAATAATTAAAAACATGGCCCCATACTGTTTGACCTGGACATGATCTCGTGGTTACAGCTGCAAATGAACATAAATTGGATTTTGGATGGGGAATATGTCAGCAGTATATTCCGAAATAAATTGTGTCATTGGTCGGGTTTGGTGCCTTGCTCACTTAAAATGCGATGTCAGTAAACAAGACTCTATCTATAGCTAAGAATCAACTTACTCTAAGGTGCACGATACGAAAAACGCATTAACATGATTATACCCATTTACCAGTTCTTACCAAAGTTCAACTATTATTTCTAATAAAAATACTAAAATTTGTACATGTATGTTTATTTTTATGTCGATAGTTTACAATCGAGCTAAAATATACACACGCCAAAAAACTGGTAGTTGTAGGTAGTTGTCCTTGACCAATGTAATCAAACCTCACATTAGACAAAATCCAGGTAACGGTCATCTATAACTTCGCTGTTCTTGTCTCTGTGACGTCAGAGTGTATTGATAGAGGGTTTTCTGTAAAACCCGGACTGGGGCGTTTGGGACCTTGGCAAACGCAAACAGTGCAGACCCAGATCAGACGCCATAGAAGGCGGCGTCTGATCAGGTCTGCTCTGTTTGCTTAAATTACAGGAAGTTAAGGGTTGAATTAAACAGTCTTACGTCTCCGTTCAGGACCATATTTCGAGTCTAAACTCAGAGACAATCGACCCACCAGTGCTGTCAGTGCTTTGATTTATAATGTACTTACCCTCCTTTGAACGTTATAGTATACGTAGCTTACTGGGCACTTTTCGTTTCACTTTTTGAAAAAAAAAAAAAAAAAAAAAAAACATTTTTAGGCATGAGTCGGTGGGGTACCTATCAAAATACTCCCAGGGACTAAGTGGTACGGCCATTTTCACAACCCTTGCTTGGTGCCTGGACATGAATTATAACAACTTGGCATTTGACAAAATCATGGACTATATCCAGCAAATTCATTGACTGGATCTTTTCGATATCTATCAGTAAGCTAAAAGTTATCAAAATATTCCAAGCAGTTTCATACATTCAAAATTTATATAAAGAAATCTGGCATTTAGGCGAGGGTTGGGATCCCGTAAAGCTAGCTCAAGAGCCCCTCACCCCTCTCCCCCCCCCCCCCCGCTCCCCCACCACACTCCCAACACTAATTCATTACTGACCGTTCCAAGACGGTAGTTTCATTGTGGTACGTTTTGTTAATTGTTATGTAGTGTTTCACTTCCTAGTGTTTTTCTTTCGATAATCATGTAAGTTTATTATATATTTAGTTAAGTTGGGTAAAACAGCACTTTCTAGTGTTTTTCTTTTGATAATCATGTAAGTTTATTATATATTCAGTTAGGTTTGGGTAAAACAGCTCCCACCTTTTTGGGAAAGAGTTGCCAACTCTGCATGTCGTTTGTTCATTTTGTGGCTGCTTTATTGTGTTTGCCAGTCTTTCCCTTTGGTTTTAGGGGCTTGATGTGGATGTCATTATATCATTTCCTGAGTTCTCTTATTCACTTGGACTGACATTTCATTGGTTAGGTCTTTACAGTATCTATCAATATGTCAAATATCACCAAAATATTCCCAACGGTTTGAGCGTTAAAGCGATTATCATATTTTCACATTTTCTGACATGGCAAGGCTATTTAAAACCATTTATAGAGAAATCTGGCATTTGAAATTTCCTTAGTTAGGTCTTGTCAATATGTATCTGCATGCTAAAAAGATCAAAATATTCCAAGCGGTCAATATGTATCTGCATGCTAAAAAGATCAAACTATTCCAAGCGGTTTAAAAGTTATAGCAATTTTCACAAACTGCTTTGTATGGGCTACCCAGCTAGCATTCTTTATAAACCTATAGCGGGCCGTTATCAGCTACCCTGACGGGCCGATAACAGCCCGCTATAGATTTATGTAGAATGCTTACTGGGTACATGCGCGCCCCGTCTCAACACACGCTCTAGGGAACTCCATTTTCCAAGATACCGGAATAGGCCCGTTGTTCACAAAAAAAAACAAAAAAACAAAAAAACAAAAAAAAAAAAAAAAAAAAAAAAACAACAACAGTAAGATGAAGTACAGAGAGACATTTTTATGGCCACCACAAAGCAGTTAACCCTTGTCCTGCAACATAAATTAAGAAGCCATAACCATTTCTAATTTTCAGCCAATCAGATAACTTGATCGAGGTTGTTGATATAGATTCACATACGTACTGACAAACAGTGCAGAGCCGGATCAGTTGGCTTCTTCAAAAGCTAACTGATCTGGATATACACTGTTTGCAAATGCAGGATATATCCGGGTGCAGCAGGACAAGGGAACCGAATTTTTATGTATTTCTGTATTAAGGGTAGCATCGGGACCCAGGGTGAAGTTGGCTAGCTGTAAATGTGCTTTAACCTCACCCACCCCACACCCCTCACCCCTCGGTTGTTTACTCTACGTTCTAAGGCGGTGGTCCCGGTGTTAGTCTTACTCTTTGTTGTTTTGTGGTTAATTCTACGAGGCGATTTGTTTTATGTCTTACCTTGTGTTATTTTGTTCTTGTGTTTTTTTTTTCAGTCCTTTTAGCATTGCGATTACCTCGATTGGGGAAGAGAGAGCTATTCTTGGTGCCTTTCGTACGTTTGTTCGATTTGTGCTTGTTTGGATTTGTCGGTTTCCTCTTCCTCTTGGTGTCTGGGAAGGGCTGCGGTTTGTGATTGTGGCACTCCCTGGACTTCTCTCTTACTTTTTTTTACTCTCATGACAGTTCTAAGGCGGTGGTCCCGGTGTTAGTCTTACTCTTTGTTGCTTTGTGGTTTATTCTACGAGGCGATTTGTTTTATGTCTTACCTTGTGTTATTTTGTTCTTGTGTTTTTCAGTCCTTTCAGCATTGCGATTACCTCGCTTGGGGAAGAGAGAGCTAATCTTAGTGCTTTTCGTACGTTTGTTCGATTTGTGCTTGTTTAGATTTGTCGGTTTCCTCTTCCTCTTGGTATCTGGGAAGGGCTGCGGGTTGTGATTGTGGCACTCCCTGGACTTTTCTCCTTTTTTTACCAGCTACAGTGAAAATTAAAATCTATAAAAGGTTTTCCTAGGAAATAAAGAACTCATAAAAGAATAAAAAATGGAGTCTCGATTCCATTAAGACTCTTCGTGTGACAGCATCGTAGTTTGCAGAGCTGCATACCACCCCTGCAGTTGATCAGAGTAAGAGGAATTCGATTAGTTATTTTCCCGACATCAGAATGGGCTCTTTGTTCCCAAAGAAAAAATAAAATAAAGTCCTTTTCTCATAGCAAGCATTTATCTGCTATAGTCATTTGTTACAATGACTCCTAATCCAATTTGAGAGATGAAAAGCGATATGTAGCTGTTGGGGAAGACAAACTGGTTACCCCTAAAAAAAAAACGTTTAAATGGTGTCAGCCTTTTTGATGCATTTAAACCGGTTCAATTTATAAAATTATACAAATAATAGTATGTTTAGGTTCCTATAACAAACAAGCCAGTTGCCCAGCTTAAAATAAAAAGTACCTTTGGTAATTCTCGATTTGATTTTCCGAAACTGTCTAAACAGGAACACAACTCCTAGAGTCTCTAACTATAGTGACAAATAAACACGTTATTTATGAAATGATGATTGATGGTGGCCATAGTGCCATGACAGCTGTGGCCGGACATGAGTGGTAGGGGTGGATTGTTTTCCATGAACAAAGTTAGTGTTGTATTGCAGTAATAAGTTTTCCATTGTGCTGTTCATTTAACATCACGAAAACATGCCTATATAATTTTGACCCCTTAAAAGAGGGCACTTTTATACAGTAAAACTGGGGTTTACAGGGGTATACGTTATTTTGCTCATTTCTGCTCAAAAACATAGATTGTGGGTACTCGTTAGAACCGCCTCGCCGAGGCGGTTCTAACGAGTACCCACAATCTATGTTTTGAGCAGATATATGAAAAATATCGGAATTTTTTATCTGAAAATTTTCATTTTTTGGTGGTGAAATTTCCAGTATATTTGAATAGGCATGTTTTCGTAATGAAGAAAGGAAGAAATGAAATATGTGCAGCTAAGTCATTTATAACAGGCATATATGCACAGCTTAAACTTAATTCGTTTCGTATATACCATTTATTTAACAATTCAACAAATATTTTATCAAATGCAAACAGATATGACAAACATAACAGTATAATAGTATTATATGTAAAGTTACAAAAGTATACAAAGTGCTTTATTAGTAACACACACACACACACACACACACACACACACACACACACACACACAGAGAGTATTACATGTACAAATTCCAATGGAATGACAAAATGATAATACACATACTTAACCTAATAATACATAGGCAAGTGTTGTAGAATATAAATAATTCATAAAAGAGACCTGGGCTCAGTTTCACTATCAGTCCTTAAATTAACGTATCCTTAACTTGAGGTCTTAAATTTTAACACACGTAATGGAGTATGTAAAATTAACTACAATAATGTTTTATGGTTGTAGACAATGACAAAATGACAATATCGGCTTTAATCGTTAAGAAACACACAGTATGTGATAGCACAAAATGTGCTTTGCAAATCACAGTCCTTTTTCTAAGAATATAGATCTTAACTTAAGAAATGATTGTATAACTGGTCCAAGAACATGACGGTAAATGTCTTATACATTGCAAAAATATAGACCTTTTTAGTTTATAATACGAATGAAAGCAAAGCTTCGGTGGCTCATTTGGATGCGCCGTCCGACTGAAGACCAGGAGGTTGCGGGTTCAACCCCCGCCGAGGTCGGCAACATTCTTTCAGGGAGATTGATCATGAAATATTTTCTACGGTCATTCTCTCCCTTTAACTGATTCAAGAAGGGCAGTTGTCAGTTTCTGGCGAAAGAATGTGCACAATACTGGTTAACCGCTTAGGGGACTAAGCCTGCCCAGTAAACGTGTGGCTAGGTAAACAAACCGCGCTCGACATGACCCAATTGGGTTGACTGGGCCGTAAAACCTCAACACAAACAAACAAAGCTAAGTAAATGTTCTAAATCTGACAATATCTCTCTACGAAACAACGGGAGTAAATGTACCTTCTGGAACATGCGCCGTCGAAAGCTCAGATCTAAAGAGCACAAAGCAAAGGCGCTGTTCAGTCTGTGATAAAGGAAGTGTGATCTGAGTCTTCTATAGGAGAAAATGTCCGAAGTTAGGTTTTATGCTGCGGCTCGTGTATTATTGATGATTTTACTCTCTTTTCTCCATCTGATTGTCCAATCACACACACACACACACACACACACACACACACACACACACACACACACACACACACACACACACACACTGTCTTAAGAAGAGGAAATGCATCCATTTTCAGGGAAAGCATCTCTGCTGAAATTGTTTATGTCTTTTTTTCTGAAAAGAATGTGCTCTAAAAGGACATAATTTGTTTTAGAGGACATCCCTTTTCAGGGGTGGGGGGTGGGGCTTGGTCTACAGGGGAGAAAAGCAAACAGGAAGCCATATTCCCTTGCGATGAATGATTACAAATCCAACAAGTGTGCCAAGTTTCCTTAAGGTAGCCCCATACATGAATATCTCATCACGAAAACATACCTATATAATTCTGACCCCTTAAACTCCACTTTTATATAGTAAAACTGGAATTTACAGGGGTATACATTATTGTTTTATTTTTTTTTTTTTTTTGTTTTTTTTTTTTGTTTCTGTTCAAAAACATAGATTGTGGGTACTCGTTAGGCGGGTCTAACGGGTACCCACAATCTATGTTTTTAGCAGAAATATGAAAAATATCAGAACTTTTATCAGAAAACTTTCAGTTTTTGTTGGTGAGATTTTCAGTATATTTGAATAGACGTGTTTTCGTTTTGACAAAGCTTGGACCAGGTGATACCAACTAAGCAGTAGAGTTTGAAATACACTGGAATTACGTTAAAGACTCTGACACTTTAACTTCTAACCACAGTTTTTAGACCGTTCTACTGTCTGTAAAATCAGCAGCCAATCAAATCGCGGGTGCTGATTCATTCCACAATGAGGTTGCATCAAACAAACAAAATGGTGGACGTAAACAGTAACGGTCGGGAGGGCTGTTTAGTGTTCAACTGGATTTGCTGCTGTGTGAACAAACTAATGCCTAATTGCAGTTTGGTGATATTTGCAACATGTCGTACATGTGTATCGCAACAGATTTTCGAAGAATCGCCCATGGCTTCAGCGTTTGAATATTTAATGTTTTGCATTTATGTGTTCCTGAGGGCGAAATGCAACATTCGAAAGGTACAGGATTTTTGTAAGTCTCCCAACGCTGTTGGACCAATGCTTTCGTCTTTTATATTATCATTTTATTAGTCCTCGGTTTATCAGAGTCATGTGCATTTCGGAAAAAAGAGTTTTTCTTCTTTGGTGTAAAGCCGTCTTTGTATGTACACGGACAGGATATACTCTTAACATAATGTTAAGTATTTAAAAGTATGTTAAGTGTATATCGTATCTGTGAATATACAAAGAAGGCATTACACCGAAGAAAAATATATATAATAATCAAGGTCCTGTGGATATAATGGCTTAATTTGAGCTGCGTTCAGTTAACGGAAACGTTCGCGGTTACTTGCAAAACAAAGGCCAACTTTCCGTTCAGCTGTGACAGTTTTAGGCGGAAGGTAGCTAGCATACCAAATATTCTAAAGCTGTCTTTTGGTACAACCAAGATGGCGGCCGATGCGAATAAAATTTTTGTATGCTTGTTCTTAACAAAAATGTGGAAATGTTTACTGGGTTGGTGTTATCATCAACATTCGTGCCCTTATAAAATAAATAATTTTGACACAATTGACACAATTTATTCGATCTAACATCAAGTGTCGTCAACGTAAATAACGACTGTTCTTTAATTTCGGGTCCCATATGTTGGGGTTTACAATAACCGTTCAGAAGATGCAAAATGGTGTTTGCACAAATCTCGTGAGTAATTTGCTTTATTGAACGCAGCCAGTGTAACACTTTCGGTCGCCATTTCGATGGACTATTTTCAGTTCGGAATGATAACCATAAAAAGACTAACATGGAACTCGCATGTTTATGTTCCTAGTATACATTATTGACTTCTTGTCTTTCAAATAAGCACAATGTGCTCTAGCTGTTTTATCGTGTAATATTCAGGTGGATACTTAGTCTTGGTTAAAAAAAGTCCCTTTGTCAAATACTACAATTCGGTACAGAGGAAACAAATTGACCACTATAATCCCATAAGTATGTAGAAATGATGAGGTATAATAATATAAATCCTTAATGCGCCAGTCGAAGCTGCAGCAGACGTTATTCTAAAATTACATTTCAAGTCTTATTTTCGCGGAAAAAATAGAAAGTCTAAAAATTGTTTTTATTTTTTCGAGGTAATATTGCGTGGAATTTTAAGTAAATCGTCGGCTTTACCAGTGAATCATCTACTATGCAGATATGAAATCTCAACATTTTAGGTGAAGGTACCCTGGAAATGCAACAATCAAGAAGTACAGTCTTTCCGAGGCACAGAAAGAAAAAAAGATGTTAATCATTATGAAAACAAGCCCATTCAAATATATTGAATATTTTACCACCAAAAATGAATATTTTCAGATAAAAATTCTGCTATTTTTCATATTTCTGCTCAAAATAGATTGTGGGTACTCGTTAGAACCGCCTTTGCGGTTCTAACGAGTACCCACAATCTATGTTTTTAGCACAAATCAGAAAAATAATGTATAGCCCTGTAAACCCCAGATTTACAATATAAAAATGGGGTTTAAGGGGATCAACATTATATAGGCATGTTTTCGTGATGATTATTTTAGAATGTTATCTGCTATGAATTATCAAGGTGCTTTAAGTAAAAAAGGTAAATGTATATTCGGGTCACGATATTACCGCAGTAGTCGGAATAGAACTATTTAACTGGTTTCCTTCATCACGTATTGCAGTTTCATAATCAGGCGGGGGTCCAGTATCTGTAATTATTATGTTAGTTCGCCAATCCTCCATTAAGATTGCAACGCTGTATGGTGGCGGCGGAATTTCTATATTATCAGTGTGATAGATTTGATCTCCAGTACCCGTTTCAGCACCATGCAACGAGGTTTGAGTGTCCCGATAGCTTGGTGGTGGTGTCCTTGGGGCTTGAGTCTCCACATCACGTCTAGATATCGGAGTCTGTACATCAATTGTTGAACACGTGCCAGGTGGGGCGCTTGTTTGCGTAGAACTCGAAACTGCATTCTGGAACGATATAATCGTCATGTCTTAGGTGTCTGCAACCTGCACCTGCACAGGCCAGACTATGCAGGATATTCCCATCGGGCATCCACGTTGAAACAGTGTCACATAATGATTTTAATCAACGTCGATGCAACGTCATGATAACGTCATATGTCCGTTGAGCTAGCTGTTCGTCCGGACAATCTTCAGCATACTGCGCCTGTGATCTATCTGGTCCAAACCTTTCTAGTTCTCAAAACAGTATCTAATGATGCGACCATACTGCCAAACTCACTACTACTACTACTTTACTACCCATCATGAAAACATGTCTATATAATTTTGACCCCCTTAAACCCCACTTTTATATAGTAAAACTGGGGTTTACAGGGGTATACATTATTTTTTTTATTTCTGCTCAAAAAAATAGATTGTGGGTCGACGATCGAGGCGGTTCTAACGTGTACCCACAATCTATGTTTTGAGCAGAAATATGATAAATATCAAAGTTTTTATTTGAAAAAATTTCAGTATTTGGAGGTGAATTTTTCTATATATTTGAATAGGCGTGTTTTCGTAATACACTGCGGAACAAGGGAAAATACAGTGAACCCTCGCTACAACAACAGCAGTTGTTCCCAAAGATGTTGTCTTTATAATGAATTTGTTATTGTACAGAATCCTTAATGGATAAAGTGATATCATCACGAAAACATACCTACATGCATATAATTTTGACCCCCTTAAACCCCACTTTTATATAGTAAAACTGGGGTTTACGGGGGTTTACATTTTTTTTCTTATTTCTGCTCAAAAACATAGATTGTGGGTACTCGTTAGAACCGCCTCGACGAGGCGGTTCTAACGAGTACCCACAATCTATGTTTTGAGTAGAAATATGAAAAGTATCAGAATTTTTATCTGAAAATTTTCATTTTTTTTGTTGGTAAAATTTTCAGTATTTTTGAATAGGCGTGTTTTCGTAATGTTACATATATATAGAGTACACCGTTTTTTTTTCTCGTGCATTTTCTGTTTGATGTTTGATGCCCGAAAATTCTCTACTATCCTATAATTCTCAGTCTTATGCTATCCTTTAAACCTCAACGCTGGATTGATCTTTAATCCATGTTATTGAATTATCTTTTCATTTCTCAGTGCTTGATTATCCTATAATTGTCATAGCTTAATAAATACCTCGATCAAAATGGATGCTACCGAAGAATTACACAGAAAGTGACATGCATCTTATAAATTATTGATAATACCGTGAACCCACGTAACAATGACACCATTTGTTCCCAAGGATGTTGCTATTAAAAGCAATTTTCTGTTATAAAGAAGCCTTAGTGGACGGAATGATATGTAAGAAAGACCTTGTTTTATTATCATTTTCTCAAAGAACATACGTTTTGAATATTTATTAGGATCGCCTCAGCGAGGCAATTTTGGCAAAAGTTCAAAACTTATGTTAATTGAAGTTTTAATGCAATATTCTTGCATAATTTCTTTTTAACTGTCATTTCGCGAGCAAATGTTTCGTGACATTCAAATTGTCATTTTAACGAATTTTGTCGTTGTATCGAATGTCGGTATAAAGAGGGTTGCTGTATTAAGTTACTACAGAAAAACTAATCATTAAGCAACAAGAGAATATCGATCAAAAATAGAACAAATAGTATAATCCGTTATACTTCTGTTTTGTCAGGATACAACGTAACAGTAATGTATACAGTCAACCCTCATTATACCGCCATTCTATACAACGACAAAATTTGTTAAAATGACAATTTGAATGTAACGAAACATTTGCTTCACTCAAGGGGTGATAGTTAAGAAGAAATTATGCGAGAACATTGCATTGAAACTTAAAGCAGATTAAATTTTGGATATTTGTTAGAATCGCCTCATGAGGCGATTCTAACAAATATCCAAAGCATATGTTCTATGCGGAATTAAGAATAAAACAAAGCATTTTTACATATCATTCTGTCCATTATGGATTCTTTACAATAGCAGATTCATTATAATGGCAACATCTTTGGGAATAAAGCTGTTGTTGTAACGAGGGTTCACTGTAGTTAAATGATGGACGGTAGAAGGGTTCCAGCTAGAATTCTACTGACATCTTTATCAGACCGTTATCGGCCAGACAACCAGCACTTTGTTTGGGGAAAGAGCTGACAACTATGCTTTTCATCTGCTCTTTTTGTGGCAGTTTAATTGTATTTTATCTGGCTTTCCCTTTGATGTTGAGAACTTGATGTGGATCTGATTGTATAAGGTAATGATGTCACTCATTTACTTAGAAGCCCAAGGTGTACTCACTAGAATCTCATTGGTGAGGCGATTCTAATGAGTACACTCAACATACCATTACTGTTTAGAAGACCGAAAACAATCCTGACCTGGTGCCATGATTAACCCTCAGTGGCTCGAACTACCCATGCCTCGAATTATGGTCCTAAAGATGTTCGAGCCATTGAGGTTTTACTGTATATCGTTAACATACATAATAAAAACAAAACAAAACATGTGCTAGTAAAACACTAAGAACACTAACGAAACGTACCACAATGAAAGTACGCTTCGAAATGGTCTGTAATAACTTATTGGATGGTTTTAGTTAGCTTTATGGGATCCAAAAGCTCGCCCACAGCTTCCATCATGGTTAAAAACATATACGCACGTACAGTCGACTCTCGTTATCTCGAATTCCAAGGGACTCTCTGAAATACTTCGAGATATCCGTAGTTCGACATATCAGGTTTGCAGAATTGAGGAAAAAATAATTTGATTAACCACATTTAACAAACTGATAGGTAATTGGACTTTTGAAGTTAGAGATATATTGAAAATATTGTGGAAAAGAGGAGAAATTGCTCCTTAGGAGCAATTTCTCCTCTTTTCTACAATATTTTCCATCTGTTGTTAGGTTTTCATGTATAGGCAGGGACCAGATTTTCACTTCGAGATAAGCGGTTATTCGAGATAAGCGAGGTCGAGATAACGAGAGTCAACTGTATATATCGTGTCGAAAATGGTCCAGCATAAATATAATTAGATTGCTAGCTGAGTATATTTAGAAGCATAAACAACAACAGACATGTTGATAATGAAAACTTACGCCAATATTGATAAAATACTCACCCCAGGCATAACATTCCTAAGTTTTGTTTGAAGAGAAAAACAACAGCTACTGAGGCAAGTAGAACAACTCTTGCAACTGTTTGAAAATCTCCTAGTAGAGCACACACTGGTTAATTTGTAACAACAGTCCCGACAAGCGTCACTGATATTGCTTCGTGCTTGTCTGGCTCTCGGGGAATGCATACAGTGACAAGTTATCACCATTAGCACAAATATCCCCGCAAACCCTGCGTATTGTACTGCGCCTTCTTTCTTGTCCTTTGGTAGTTCACAGTCTGAATGATCACCACACGGATTGTAACCGTTACACTTGAGGTCTTGGTGGACGCATCTGTTATTGTCACATTTGTATTCCGTGTCGTTGCACTCGGCTGAAAGAACAGTTGAAGCAATGTTAACATATTCAACACTTGACTTTCCGGAGTAAAATGTTCCGTCTTTGAATTTGGATTAATCCATTATCTCAAAATGGGATGCTGCATAAACAATACTCGAAAATTAAATTGCAAAACTTGCAGTGAGAAACCCCCCCCCCCCCCCCCAAAAAAAAAAAAAAAAAAACGCATACAGCGTAGATCCTGATGAGACGGATCTTTCATTTGGAGCTGCACTGTTTGCAAAGCCTAGTTTCCGGTCTGCAGAGTAGAAGGGGTTCTAATAATCTAATAATAACTTGAAAATGATTCGCGTCAAAGTAAAACAATATAAGCGGCAATTTAAACAGTGGAGATATATTTGCCTTGTAGCCTTGCGGCGGTATTGCCTATCATGTCTTGGGATATTGCAAATAAAAGCTAGGCCAAATACTCTCCTTTCATTGCTTTCCCCAGAAGGGTACCCATTCACTGCTGTGGGAACAGGGTCTTTCAGCGATGGTCTGAGCTCGGCTTGAATCCGCATAATTTAGAATAGCAGTCAAATGCTCTAACCAAGCGGCTACGTCGCCATTTTCATGTTCAGTTATTTACTTTTATCTAAACAGTACAATGCTGTATCCTATCTGTAAATCGGCGATTGGATTCTATTTACAAAACAACGCATGTTTGTAGATAAAGCAGAAACATTTTTTTTTATTTCGACAGACATCTACTCTACTATTGAGACAGCATATGAGAAATGGCACTTATCACATAGGCGACCAGCCAAAGCTCAGGCGAGACTGCGCAAGCGCAGTCTCGCCTGAGCTTTTGCTGTTCGCAGACATATAGTAGAGACCTTGAGGAAGCTTCAGGCAAAAACAGCGCATGTCTGTAGCCCAAATAGAGGACTGCACAGGCGCATGTGAAGAACCAGAAACCGGAAAGCCATAAGACCTTTTTTTAGTGTGATGGCTCCATTATGGATGCAGAAATAATGTTTGTCTAGGATGGCAATTGTTTCAACAGTAAAATGTACTGTTGAACCTTCTGTCTCTACAGATGATGTCATGCAAGTCGTTTCAACGTTGTGTGGCTACAGGTTATGCACACGTGAAAACTCTACTTAGAGAATCCTACCATATATTGGTATAATTATAGTTTAATATGTTTGTCGAGAACACTTTGCAACGCTGCTTACGCATTGAGCATAATTAATAATAAGTAGGCTGAACTTAGTGTGACATGATACAGATGCTGTCACAGCAGCAAGCAAAATATGTTATCAAGGAGCTGCAGTGTTTGACCAGGATGGTAAGTATTATATATATATATATATATATATATATATATATATATATATATGTATATATATATATATATATATATATATATATATATATATATATATACAGTCGACTCTCGTTATCTCGAACTGCAAGGGGCTCTATGAAACACTTCGAGATATCCGTACTTTGACATATAAGATTTGCGGAACTGAGGAAAACAATTAATCGAACACCCACCTTTAACAGAATGAATATGTTTTTTGACTCCTAAGTTAGATATATTAAAATATTGTGGAAAAGAGGAGAAATTGCTCCTAAGGAGCAATTTCTCCTCTTTTCCACAATATTTTGTTGCCTGTTGGTAGATCTCTGTGTTAAAATAGGGACCAGATTTTCACTTCGAGATAAATGGTTATTCGAGATAAGCGAGTTCGAGATAACGATAGTCGACTGTATATATATATATATATATATATATATATATATATATATATATATATATATATATATATATACAGCGCTGACCCGGTCAATGATGATATTTAATTCTGAAACAAAAGATCTTTTGGGAAACATAGAACTACTAACCAGGAAACAAAAATAGCAGATTTGCTTTTATTGAATCTGTACATGAGCAATCTGTTTTATAGAGGTGCCCAGTCAGCATTTCTACGTAAATCTATATCGGGCCGTTATCGGCCGTCAGGGTAGCTGACGGTCCGATGACGGTCCGATGTAGATTTACGTAGAATGCTAGCTGGGTGGCGCCTGATTATCGCCGTCTGTGTTCGTAGTCCACTTAGAGGTTTTCTTTCGCCCTGGCGTCAGACGGTCATTGAGTCTTCTAGTTAATTTCATTGCAATGTTTTCTTTTTCTGTTTTTAGTGACGTATTACTGATCAGAGAGGCCCTATGCGGACCGGACACATATTTGTAATTTTGAGCTGCATCGGATTAGATCGGGTAAAAGGCGATTCCTCTGCTGTAGTTTGTCTATGTTTTCAAGTCGGCTATTGCAACTATGCTGTTGTAGCTTGTCATTGCTTATTCATAATATTTTCCTCTTAAGGTGCCTGTGATTCGTGGTTCGACAGAAGGCTATGGTTCGTTAATGTGGCTTTTCCTGGGTAACTTAACTTGAGCCACCCAATGACAAAGCCTACAAAATGGCATGTGCGCCCAGCGAAGACTCAGATCAGCCTGGGCATTCGCCCAGTCTGATCAGAGTCTTCGCTGTCCGCACGAAAAAAGCTTGTCCTAAGCTACCCACTGAATGCATAGCGGAGACTCTGATCAGACTGTGCTGATGCCAAGGCTGATCTGAGTCTTCGCTGGGCGCACATGCCTTTTTTAGGTTTTGTCATGCGCTGGTACATTTATAATTGGTACTTTGCAACGCTGCTTAATCGTATTTAGCGCCAGCTTAAGCAATACTCTATTTTTAGAATTACACAAAAATTGAGCCGCTAAATTTAATCCCTACATGACATAACCAACAAAGTGACTGTGCTCCCAGCGAAGACTCAGATCAGCCTGGGCATTCGCCCCGTCTGATCAGAGTCTTTACTGTCCGCTTGAAGAAACCTTGTGTCTTTAGCTACTTATTGTGCGAAAGACTCTGATCAGACTGAGCAGATGCAGGCTGATCTGAGTCTTCGCTGGGTGCACAGTCACTTTGTTGGCTTCGTCACACTGCGGCTCATGATCAACAGAGTTCACTTATACCAAAGGACTAAATATAAACAACACTGTCATAAGTACTGGCTGAAGGTTGTATATGGTTAACGTACCGTTGTTTGTTTGTGTTGAGGTTTTACGGCCCAGTCAATCCAATGGGGTCATGTCGATCGCGGTCAGTTTACCTAACCACACATTTACTGGGCAGGCTTAGTCCTCTAAGCGGTTAACCAGTATTGTGCACATTCTTTCGCCAGAAACTGACAAATGCCCTTTTTGAATCAGCGAAAGGGAGAGAATGACCATAGAAAATATTCCATGATCAATCTCCACGAAAGAATGTTGCCGACCTCGGCGGGGGTTGAACCCGCGACCTCCTGGTCTCCAGTCGGACGGCGCATCCAAATGAGCCACCGAAGCCGGTTAACGTACCGTTGTACTATATATCCCTGCATGTTAATCCTTCTCTTGCCGAACACGACATGCCCTATCTTAGCAAGCAGTGTAGATCCAAATCGGTTGGCTTCTGAAGAAGCCAACTGATCTGGATTTCCACTGTTTGTCAATAAATATGTTAATTTCTAAACATCCGGATCAAGTAATCTGATTGGCTGGAAATTAGTAGTGGGCGTGGCATCTTGATTTATTCAGCATAACAAGGGTTAAGACAGTCTGGGCCGGTATAATCGTAATCTGAGCCGCGCCACGAGAAAACGGATCTTCGGAGCATAATAAAAAATATAAAATATGTCCAGGAAGACAAGAACATAATCACAGAACATAGACTACTTATGACGTCAAGCGGTAGAGCAAACAAACCATGACAAGCCACAATTCAAGGAGCAGCAAAGCAACCAGCTGCCTCTTCCCCAACAAGATTATCAAAATGCTAGACTGGATTTACTAAATGCTTGGCAGCACTAAAACAACGAACAGGACAAATCATAAAAAAAGGCCCCGCAACAAGCAACAAGCAACTACAAACCCAGTAAGCATTCTACATAAATCTACAGCGGGCCGTCAGGGTAGCTGACGGGCCGAAAACGGCCCGCTATAGATTTATGTAGAATGCCAGCTGGGAAGCCATACAAAAATAAAAATATGAAACAAAGAAAGAAAGTTGCATTTTCTCCGTGCACTTATATCCACGTGACTGGATCAGACCAACAAAGTAGAATAATTAAGCCAGTACATGAAAAAAGGGTACTTATCACATAGGCGACCAGCACAGTCTCGCCAGAGCCTTTGCTGTTCGCAGACAGATAGAGACACTGTGCATGCATCGGGCAAAACACGCATGTCTGTAGCTACAAAAGGGGTTGCACAGGCGCATTTGAAGAACCACTAACCGGAAAATCATAAGATTCCTTTTTTTTCGTGTGCCGGCTAAATCATAAAATGGCAAACATACCGTTGTATTCTGTGTCCCTAAAGACTGTAAACACCAGTGAAAATGACGCCTCGGTGTGTACATTATCCCTGTAAGTCATATTGAGCACCAAATATTCACTATGGAGAGTAATAACTTCATATTTGCATGCATTTGATCCGCAGTACCACTGTGTTGCTGTAAGAAGAAAGAAACAAAATACAGTATAACCTCAATGGCTCGAACACGGATGGCTCGTTTACCCTGGATGATTCGAACTCTTTTTTCAATCCCTACAAAATTATTCCAATAGCTCAAGAAAACAAATATTTAGGGATTTATCGTATTTTATTATGGAATTGTATGTTGTGTGTACTCATTAGAATCGCCTCATCGGGGCGATTTTTATGAGTACACTCAACATACAATCGTTGTGTAGAAAATCGAAAAGATTTCCCTAGATTATCGTTATTTGCTTCCTGAACTGGTCCCATGATTAGCCCTCAGTGGCTCGAACTACCGATGTCTCGAACAAATTTCCATGGCCCCAACGATGTTCGAGCCATTCAGGTTCGACTGTAGATATAAATTCAACCGTGTCCGGTGCCCTGTAGCTTCTAGTTTCAATATTATCTGTGACGAAAAACAGCTCGGAACCAGAAGATACCGGACATATATAAATAAAACAAAGAGTCCGAGTCTTGGGCGACAAATTATATTTAAAACTCGAGGTATGGAAACTCAATCCTGAACTGAGTCCGAATCAAAAGGCTATTGTGATGTGTCACCCCACCAGCATGATGACAATAGGAATAATAACTAGCGGGCTAATGGTCCTGTAGCTGACCTGAGACTATTTTCTTGAGCAAGCTTATGGTAACCATTACGAAAACACGCCTATTCAAATATATTGAGGCGAGGCGGTTCTAACGAGTACCCACAAGCTTTGTTTTTGAGCAGAAATAAGAAAAATAATGTATGCCCCTCTAAACCCCAGTTTTATTATATAAAAGTGGGGTTTACGGGGGTCAAAATTATATAGGCATGTTTTCGTGATGATTTGGTATAGTAGCCTCTACAGTTTGAAAAAAACTTTGGTCTCTGTATCCTACAGTATGGAATTTAGCATAAATTTATTTGGCGAAATAGAAAGTTTTACATAAAACATGGCTTTGATAAAGCGACATACCAAATGTCAAAGGTCTGTGCCTTCTAGTTTCACACAAGAAGAGTTTTGATTTTATTTCCACATATGAGTCTCTGTTAAACAAGTGACCCTGGGGCAGGGCCATTTTGATGCAAGGGCTATATTGTGAACAATCGTAGTAAAGGTACACTAGATAAGACTAAGTATCAAATGTCAAAGGCCTAAGCCTTCTATCGTCACACAAGAAGTTTTCTCCATACGAGTCTGTGTAAGGCAAGTGACCTCCGGGATGGAACCATTTTGACCCCGGGCCATAATTTGAAAATTCTTGGTAAAGGCTCTGCAGCTGAAGCTACATAACAAATATAAAAGGTCTGGGCCTTCTAGTTTCACACAAGAAGATTTTTAAAGTTTTTCCTGAAATGAGACTGTGAAACAAGTAATCCTGGGGTGGGGCCATTTTTGACTCCAGGGCTATAATTTGAACAAACGGTAGAAGTCTACATATTGAAGCTATATACCAAATATGAAAAGCCTGGGCATTCTAGTTTCAGACAAGAAGAGTTTTAAAGTTGTTTTTTTTATATTTATGTCTATGTAAAAAAGTGAGCCCCATAGCAGGACCATTTTTGAGCCCAGGGCTATAGTTTGTACTTTTTCGACACACTGTACTTATGTAGATATTCCTTTATCAAAGGTCATGGGATGTACAGTAATCTTGACAATTTCAGTTTTAAAGTAGGTGGATGCGTTAGTACTGTAATTTATAGCATTATTATATAGCTATAAATATAAAAAGTAAATATAAATATTAAATGATTAAAATGTGCGATAAAAGCCGAGAAGCTAGCGTGCCGATATCACACGATATCGGTACACTTACTCGATATTGCACACTTATTCGGATGCATTCTCATATTACCGTTACATTACGTTGCTTTTGATGACGTCGTAATGCAGTGACGTCGCGCCAAACCTTGTCACGCGCATTGGTAGAATTCACATTTTAGTTATTACATTGTAAAACAGTGTTTTAAAGGTTAGAAAGCGGGCCCCCGTAGCCTAGTGGATAAGAGAGTTGACTCTTAATCCATTAGGTTTCTCACCGCTGTGGTTCGAGCCTCGTTCGGGTCATATGTGGGAAAGCCAAGTTCTGCTTACGGATGGTCAGGTGGTTTTTCTCCGGGTTCTCCGGTTTTCGCCCACCTTCAGTGAACGATCGGCTCGATATAAGTGAAATATTCTTGAAAGGGCCGTAAAACCCAAATCAAAAAAAAAAAAAAAAAAAGGTTAGAAAGCCCTGGAAATGAAATAAATATTTATAGCTATATAATAAAAGCGTTATTACACTGATATTGGTGAATATTGTCCCTCGTTGGGAAATCGAAGGACTCGCAAGCTCGCGTCCTTCGATATCCCAACTCGGGACAATATTCACCAATATCAGTGCAATAGCCCTATATTACCAGGACAGCGTGACAAAAAAAATGTTAATATCTTATAACTACTTGGTTTAGTTTTGATGAGGTAAGCCTAAAAAGCGATATGAAATTATCTGTAATTATTTCTAATGTCAGGTTCTCATTTAGATAAGATCTCATTTAGACCGCTCCAATTCATCCTCTTCATTTTGGAATTTAGCTGATTTAGCAAAGATTTGCATCTAAAGAACCCAAGACTATTAAAATCAGCTTTAACATTTTTTTTTGTGTGTGCGAAGCGTAGACCGAGCATTTTTTGAAAGCTTATACTTGTTACATTGTAGTTATCCACCATGTGGTTGTGTTACGGTCAACATTAACATTATATTATTTCAGCTTATTAGAATTATACGAATTCATATGAATTATTTAAAGACACTTGATACACATTACAGTAGAACTTCAGTGGCTCGAACCCCGATGGCTCGTTTACCATGGATGAGTCGAACACGTCCTTGAGTCCGCAGGGATTTCCTCCAAATACGATATACGGATAATTTAGGGAGATTTTCTTCTTTTATCTTGCAAATGTATGTTGTGTGCACTCATTAGAATCGCCTCGATAACTTCACTAAGACAAACATGTGACGGAAGATTGAAGACTAGCCTTAAGTTTTGTTCCAGACTGTCTTCCGTGAAGTTAACCTCAATGCAACCTACATTTACGTTGCTACTTTAGAAGCGATTTATGGCGAAAGAATGTGCACAATACTGGTAAACAGCTTAGAGGACTAAGCCTGCCCAGTAAATGTGTGGTTAGGTAAACTGACCGCACTCGACATGACCCCTTTGGGTTGACTGGGCCGTAAAACCTCAACACAAACAAACTTAAGAAGTGAAGCAAAAAGAAATAATAAAAGGTCAATGATGCCGAACCCGAATATATGGAACTGCCTTTCAAAATGCGTACTTAATAATTACAATTTTGTTTTATGCTTAAAAGAATGAGCTTGAGAGCAATGAACATTCACACAAAAGCGTAAAAAGCTGAAGCGTTGACGTTTTAGAGACACGATTAGCTAATTTCGGTCAATAAGGTCTCATCAGCGACCCTTTATTTCCATGCCGATAAAGATTTATGGGCTTGATTAAGAAAATCACTACCAATAAGTAATGGCAGAAAACTTATCATTACGAAAACACGCCTATTCAAATACATTTAGAATTTTACCATCAAAATAATGAAAATTTTCAGATAAAAAAAATGATATTTTTCATGTTTTTGCTCAAAACATAGATTGTTGGTACTCGTTAGAACCGCCTCGGTGAGGCGGTTCTAACGAGTACCCACAATGTTTGTTTTGAGCAAAAATAAGAAAATTAATGCATACCCCTGGAAACCCCAGTTTTACTATATAAAAGTGGGGTTTAAGAGCGTCAACATTGTATAGGTATGTTTTCGTGATGAAAATAAGAGCATCAGAATTGCCATTCCTACTTCCGACACGTAAACGTATGTCAATGATATAAACTAATTTTTGAATTTCATGAGTCGTTTTGCAGTCTTACCTGAATATGGCCCACTCACTCCATGGACGGTCAGATTTGTTTGATCACATGCCATATGGTCTGTGTGATAGATGTAAAACATGAAATTCGGCATAGAGTTCCAGGATGATATAGTTAGGACACATGAGCTATGGGACGGTAAAAACGGTGTCGAACCGACAGTGAAATTGATCCGTCCGGAGTATATTCTCTCCGCTGGTAACTCCAAAATTCCTCCGCACATGTTACTCATTTCATCTAAAAGAAAAAAGAATATCAATGTTATTTAACCCATTCTGTCCTGAGTTTGTAAAATGTACATTTCTATCATTGAATTTCGATACATCCACGTGGCAAACACGGATGTCTGTCAAAAATCAAAACAGAATGGCAGTTAGTGTAGATCCTTATTCTATACTGTCTGCAAAGATACAGTCGACTCTCGTTATCTCGAATTCCAAGGGACTCTCTGAAATACTTCGAGATATCCGTACCTCGACATATCAGATTTGCAGAATTTAGGAAAAAATAAATCGAACAATGACATTTAACACGTGTATGTAATTCGACTCCTGAAGTTAGAGATCTATTAAAAATATTTTGGAAAAGAGGAGAAATTGCTCCTTAGGAGCAATTTCTCCTCTTTTCCACAGTATTTTGTAACCTGTTATTAGATTTTCATATTTAAGAGGGACCAGATTCTCGCTTCGAGATATGCATTAATTCGAGATAAGCGAGGTCGAGATAACGAGAATCAACTGTATCTGGTTTGGTCTACAGGACTGAAAGGATTAAGTGGGCATTACTTTGGCCTTGCCATCGTCTGAATAGAGGTCACATATTCTGTACCTTGCCTTATTGAGTGAAATATTTATAATTTCGATATAATAATCAATTAGCCAATCAAATTATCAGTCACCAAAACAGTAACTGCCAAACAGAGAGCTGAGGATATTGCAATTCGGTTACATACTGTTACATACTGTTATGCATAGCTACAGATAAGAGGGGGTATCCACATGATATTTTTCTTATTTCTGAACGAAAACATATGTTGTGGGTACTCATTAGAAGCGCCTCGCCGAGGCGCTTCTAATGAGTACCCACAACATATGTTTTCGTTCAGAAATAAGAAAGATATCAGCATTTTTGGATGAAAAAAAAGCGCCTTATCTGTTGCTATGGTTATGTAATCAAAAGGCACATCTTTGCTTGTGTAATATCCAGAATACCATATCCGTCGGAGTGCTGTGGTGCAGTGGAAAAGCATCGGACTCAAGAGCGAGAGGTACCGGGTTCGATCCCCACTAACACCAAGTGTTGTTTCGTTGTTTCCCTGAGCAAGAGACTTTATCCACATTGCTTAGTACTGGCTCTACCCAGGCAAAAAAAAAAAAAAAAAAGAGAGCCACATGGAAGATTAGTACTTATTTTCTAAATGTGTTACCCTCTATAAATAAAGTCGATTATTATTATTATAAGTTATTTGCTCAGTAGTACCCCGTGGTCTCATACCCAACCTTTACAGCAAAAGTATCGATTTTCCACTGATTTAGAGTATCATTTAATTTTTATTTTGAAAGATGTTCTCAAGAACAAATATTTGCAAACTTATGCAGAAAGGACAGAATTCACGATAATAAATAAAACAAACGACCAGAAAGTATACAATGTAAATTCGACCCAGCGAGTATATGGTGTTCATACAATGTCGCATCCACGTCGATGAAACTTCACATCACGAAAACATGCCTATATAATGTTGACCCCCTTTAAACCTCACTTTTATGTAGTAAAAATGGGGATTACAGGGGTAGGCATTATTTTTCTTATTTCTGCTCAAAATATAGATTGCGGGTACCCGTTAAAACCGCATCTGCGAGGCGGTTCGAACGAGTAACCGCAATCTATATTTTGAACAGAAATATGATAAATATCAGAATTTTTATCTGATTTTTTTTCATTTTTTGGTGGTAAAATTTTCTGTATATTTGAATAGGCTTGTTTTCTTAATGATGCTGCATCAACGTTTTGGTGCGATATTGTGTCACTATTGCATGCCGGCTGGATAATTGTTCTTTTAGTAGGACATGCGTATAAAAATGCATGTAAAAGTAGAAAAAAATTTAAAGGTCAAAGCCTGCTTTCCGTTAAATGTATACGTCAGTGGGACATCATCACGAAAACATACCTAGTATATAATTTCGACCCCTTAAACCCCACTTTCATATACTAAAACTGGGGTTTACAGGATTATACATTATTTTTCTTATTTCTGCTCAAAGGCATAGATTGTGGCTACTCGTTAGAACCGCCTCACCGAGGCTGTTCTAACGAGTACCCACAATCTTTGTTTTGAGCAGTAATAAGAAAAATATGAGTGATTTTATCTGAAAATTTTCAGTTTTTAGAGGTAAAATTTTCTATATATTTGAATAGGCGTGTTTTCGTAATGTGTTGGAAATTTGTACTGGAAGAATAAGTAAGCTAGTATATTTCAACAGATACGAGCGTAAAACTATAGAACAGTTATGATACGCATAGTTTCGAAGGCGCTTTAGAGTATTTACCAAAAATATTCGGAAACAAAGATCTGATTAAACATCTACTAAAACACCAATGTTTTGCCCATACATTAAGCCCAGCTAGCATTCTTTATATATCTATAGCGGGCCGTTATCGACCCGTCAGCTACCCTGACGGGCCGTTAATGACCCGCTATAGATTTATAAAGATTTCTATCTGGGAGGTGTTATACCATAGCATGTTTTCCGAAGCGCTCGTTATTGGTATAAATAAATAACATTCTATCATATTTACGCATTTGGACAGTAACGCTTGAAACAGCGTAGATCCAGATAAGAGGCATAACGCCACAGAACGGTGCGTCTGGTCAGCGTCTTTACTGTTTCCCTCATCGAAAAATTTTCAAATACATCAACAGGTAGTAAAATAGATTTTTTAGTAATTTTTGAACAAGTAGGTAAGAATATAAGGGGAATTCATATACTTTCAAGGCAGTTAACTCTGTCAAATTGTTTTTGCTCCCTTCCGAAAAACGGTCTATTCTAACAGGAAAAGAATTTGCTCTCAACTTTTCCCGTTGGGAGCAAATTCTTTCCTTTTAGAGTAGAATCATTTTCAATAGAGGTATTGTGTACATGAAAGTTAACAGGAAGTAACAACCCAGCAGGCGCACAACGTTAAATCGACGCTGTTTCAACGTGATTCAACCCAATCAACGTTGAATAGACATTGTTTCAACGTTGTGTGTCTGCTGAAAAAGTCAAATATATGAAGTTGGTTTAGTGTTTGAAATATCGGGTTTGGTATTCGATTATGGTTGGGCAAAATTATTATTCCAAGTTGCGAACCCAAAACCAACTTCACACGCTCACATAAATTGTCCATGTGAAAAGTAGCAGAAAAGCAACTACATGTATCCACCAAGTCCCCATAAATGTCCCAAAACAGTAAATGTTTCATGACTTGAACACATATGGCTCGTTTACCGTGGCTGATTCGAACTCGGTTTTTAGCCCCTTCGAAATTTAGGGATATTTTGGGGATTTTTCTTCTCTTGTATGAAAATAAATATTGAGTGTACTGATTAGTATCGCCTCATCGAATCGATTCTAATCCATCACGAAAACATGCCTATATAATTTTGACCCCTTAAACCCCACTTTTATAAAGTAAAACTGGGGTTTACAGGTGTACAGCGGAATGTGCATTGCAGGTAACTACAGTTTGACAATGTGAGACTCTATTTTACACGGTAAACGTTTCTGCAGTAAAAGCCAGTATAAGACTGCCATTATTATGAATCGATCAGTATGTTGTAAAAGCCATTGTGTCTTCATTGAGAAGCAGATTACACGACAACCCGTTGAAAAAATTTGCTACTTACAGGTGTTGATAGACAGTGCCACAAATCCACACAACGAACATGTCAACAATCCGAAATATACATTGATACTCCGCATTTTACTGCTGTATGTTAGGTAATTATCATATTAAAATGATGGAGAAAGAATGAATGAATAGACATGTGTAGAATAGCTATAGCATTGTTTAGAACGAGAGAGAGAAATATCAATACACAAGTATAGATTAACCTGCCCTCTTTGGAATAGATTATTGGTCACCTGACACAGGTATCAGGCAGGCAGGTACTGGTGGAATCACGAAATAACGTACGAGGCGTGGGTGGATTATATCTATTATTCCAACAAACGCAGCAGTTAATCACAAACACCAGTTCTTTGTTGAAGCATTATATAATCCATAATATACTATTCTCCGAGGATAAGTTGACAGTGACGTCATTGATTATTTATGCTATTAGACCAAGTCTATTCTTGAAAATAGGTAATCTCTCGATGTGGACAAATAAAAAATGTGTGTGTGTAGGGTAATCCTACTCTACCTAATTTTCCTGGTGAAATCTAGCAATTTTTTCCTGTTTTACTTGGATAAAATATTTATGCGAAATATTCCGACAAGTAGGTCTGAGCAAAAAGTGTAGACCCAGGTCAAACTGCTAGGAGCAGTTTGATCAGGGTTTACACTGTTTGTCATTCTATCAGTACTTTCAGACACATCTAAGGATAGCCAAACAGATTTAGTAAAATTTTATATGACGTATATGTGAAGTCCAAATATATTTGATAATTATGGTATAATTCTACATAAAAATGTACAAAAAAAAAAAAAAAAAAAAAATAAAATAAAAAAATAAATAATAATAATAACAAAAAAAATAGAAAAAAGAATCCCTACCTACCCTACCTATTTTATTCTAACATGTTACCCAAAACACACATATTTTTTTATTCGGCCTGATAAACATATATACATAATAAGCGCCAATGAACTTGAAACAACACTAGTTCAGTGGTTGATCTCTTCAAAGCGTGATTTTTTCAAATTTGATTTTAAGAGAAGGAATACATAAAATGGAAAATAAATTTTATAATCATAAATATGAAATGAATTTAAGAGTACATTGTAGCACCATTTTGTTTTCTATTTTTATTTTCTTTCAAAGCATAAAAAGAAAATGATTTTAAATTGATAATTCGTGCAATGACGAAAACACGCCTATTCACAAATATAGAAAATATCACCTCCAAAAACTGAAAATTTTCAGATAAAAGCTGATATTTTTTCATATTTTCGGCGAGGCGGTTCTAACGAGTACCCACAATCTATATTTTTGAGCAGAAATAAGAAAAATAATGTATACGCCTGTAAACCCCAGTTTTACTACATAAAAGTGAGGTTTAAGGGGGTCAAAACTATATAGGCATGTTTTCGTGATGGTATGATTTTTCTGTAGAGTCCGAAGTGTCAGCTCCGTATGTTCTTGCTTTGAACGATAGTTTAGAAAGAATAGTGACATGTCAAATTCCAAATGTTGACAAAGAACTGTCGCTAGAGTAGTTTAGGTTCTTTTTATTTAAAGAAAATAAAATAAAAGTAGTTTCCACAAAAAATGCAGAAAGACAAAATAGAAATAAAGCAATAATAATAATAATAACAATAGTAATAATAATAATAAAGTAATAATCGTTTGATGATGAGAGTGACGGCCTAAACTATAACTTTACACAAAATTATCCGCAATGTTTTCGTGATGCCATTCAAAACCTGTTTTAAGTACGAGGGTACCCAAGAATAATAGTAGATGCAAAATTATCCTCGGAGCATTATAGCTTCAGATAATTGGAGTGATATTCAAAACTCGAAACTCCTTTATTTTGTTATTTGCGCACCTAAAATTCCTTGTGTGAACTCTGTCGAATTATCTCGGCGAGGCGAGTTCAATGGGTTATCATAAAGATTGTTTTAGTGCACAAATGATCCGCCTCATGACAAAACCAACAAATAGCACGTGTTCCATCACGAAAACATGCCTATATAATTTTGACCCCTTTAAACCCACTTTTATATAGTAAAACTGGGGTTTACAGGAGTATGTATTATTTTTTTATTTCTGCTCAAAAACATACATCGTGGGTACTCGTTAGAACCGCCTCGCCGAGGCGCTTCTAACGAATACACACAATCTATGTTTTGACCAGAAATAAGAAAAATATCAGAGTTTTTAGCTGAAATTTTTCAGTTTATGGAGGTGAAATTTTCTATATATTTGAATAGGCGTGTTTTCGTAATGCCAGCGAAGACTCAGATCACCCTAGGCACCCGCCCAGTCTGATTAGAGTTTTCGCTATCCGCATGAAGAAAGCTTGTGTCCTTAGCTACCCACTGAGCGCATAGCGAAAGCTGATCAGACTGGGTAGATGTCCAGTTTGATCTATGTCTTCGCTGGGCGCATATGCCATTCATTACGAAAACTTCAAATATAGAGACAATTTCTCCTCCAAAACCTTATAATTTTCGGATAAAGATAATCTGATATTTTTCATATTTCTGCTCAAAACATAGATTGTTGGTACTCGTCAGAACCGACTCAGCGAGGCGGTTCTAACGTGTACCCACAATCTATGTTTTGAGCAGAAATAAGAAAAATAATGTATACCCCTGTAAACCCCAGTTTTACCATATAAAAGTGGGGTTTGAGGGGGTCAAAATTATATAGGCATGGTTTCGTGATGTACCCATTGAGCGCACAGCGAAAACTGATCAGACTGGGTAGATGGCCAGGTTGATCTATGTCTTCGCTGGGCGCATATGCCAAGTTTTGGTTTTATTATAAGGCGGCTCAAATAACTAAACCGAGTTATTGCAGAATTATCACCTTATCTAGAGCTCAGAAAAGAACCGATCGAATAAATCATGAGTCAATAATGATTAGTTTTCCTATTAATCTGCACGAATTCGTTGTTTATGAGCTGGTCACGATAAGCCTGCCCTCGGGGACATTCAGCCAACTGCGCATGCCCTGACTATGGTCCGAATATACTTCATTTACCTCAAGTATAGGGACAAATATGCCTGAGCAAATAGTGTAGACCTATATCAGACACCATAGAACGTATGTTCAGCTCAAAAGGTACTATAAGTGACATGTTCAAAAATTAGAACAAGTATAATAAGGCCAAATAAAAAGATATGTGCGTGATTAGGGTAACAGATTAGAAAAAAAAGGGAAAAAAAAAAAAAAAAAAAAAAACAAAAAAAAAAAAAACGGTTAGGTAGGTGGGGATTCTTTTCGTTTTTACATTTTTTATTTGAAATTATACCATAATTACCAAATATATTAGGACTTTGCATATAAAATTTTATCAATTCTGTTTGACTAGCCTTAGATGTGTCTAAAAATACAGACAAAATGGCAAACAGTGTAGACCCAGATCAAACTGCTCCTACGGGAGCAGTTTGATCTTGGTCTACACTGTTTGCTCAGACCTTCTTGTCCGAATATTTAGCGTAAATATATTATTAATCTTAAGGGAAAATTGCTCCAAGAGAGAGCATTTTATTTGTTTAAAAGTACCGCCAGATATGAGTGGAGGCAAATATTAGCGCGTCCATTATTTCCACCGGGGACAAAGCCTTTATAAGGAAAACAACTGTATGAAAGAGTTCTTGCAAGGATGCTCGTTCGGATAAAATTCTAACATACGGCTATGAATCTATATACATGTAGCACATTGCCTATATACGCCTAGTAAAAATATATACTTGTTAGTCATAGCTCTGCATAAGCCATTTTTTTAAACAAACTATTTTTCTTACTTTTTCATAAAAATACATGCTGTGGGTACCCTAGTGAATATACACAACATATGTTTCTGTGAAGAAATAAGAAAAATATTTATTTTAAAAAGTTTATGCTCCTCTTATCTAAGACCTATGTGAGCCATGACATTATCAGCATACTGTATGGGAAAAGGATGGTTTTAGTAATCAAACACGTTACAACAAATCTATGCAGTGGGGAGCAGGCGCTTAAGTTAACGAACCAATTGAACAGCCGTTTAAAAAAAAAATCACGAAAACATGCCTATATAATTTTGACCCCCTTAAACCCCACTTTTATACAGTAAAACTGGGGTTTACAGGGGTATACATTAATTTTCTTAATTCTGCTCAAAAACATAGATTGTGGGTACGCGTTAGAACCGCCTCGCCGAGGCGGTTCTAACGAGTACCCACAGTCTATGTTTTCAGCAGAAATATGAAGAATATCAGATGTTTTCTTTTTATCTGAAAAGTTTCATTGTTTGGTGGTAAAATTTTCAATATATTTGAATAGGCGTGTTTTCGTAATGAAATCGGAAAATGCTCCTAATATTAAAGATCCCTACGTAATCCTGTTTTCACTATACATAGGGAGAAATTGGAATACACATTAAACAGACATGTTAACATAATGAGATGTGGGTGCGGACAAAGTAATGGTAGGATCCCAAAGGTGTATAGATAATTATATTAAGATAAAAGAGAGAGAGAGAACTCATACTTTTCAAATAACTCTCATTCGAATGTGACAGAAGTCCATGCAACGCAGTTATTTCCCTCTATTTAAAGCCCAAGGCTCTCGACAGAGGATAGAGGGAAATAATTAAAGTATTTCTAAAATGCATTTTGTAACCAGAGGTTGTATTTCTTGCACAAGCAATAATTTAACTAATTGAGTGCTTTCGACTAAATATTCTCCCATGGCCCTCAATAGTATCATTTTGCATCCTCTTTCAAAACATATACGTACAAGATTCCTCTGCAGTTGATAAATAAACTCTTCTTCATTAATTTTCATTGACAAAGTCCACAGGAACCCCAACTCGTTGAGGAGCCGCATTTGATAATATTTGTTTACAGTTTAGTTTACATTACAGTCAACCATCTTTATACCAACACTCGATACAACGACAAATTTTATTACAATTACAATTTAAATATCACGAAACTTTCGCTCAAGAGGTAACAGTTAATGAGAAATTGTGCAAGAATATTACACAAATCAAGCAACATATTTTCTGGATATTTTTTAGAATCTTCTCAGAGATGATAAACAATCGACACGATGTAGATACATTGTTTTATGAATTTTATCTGCTCCTTGATGGCTTGAATGAAAAAAAAAAAAAAAAAAAAAAAAACAGAAGGATGCCATTCGATGACTGATTCATTTAACTCACGGTACGTGCACAGAAGCATACGTGGATGTAACCGGGTTTTCTTTAAAATATTTGTCCCGGGGCCAGTCTAATTGTGCAGCTGCATAATCTGCGAGAAAGACCGCATGAATTTCCCATACACAGAAAAGCTTTGTAGGGTTAGGTCATGACATTAACGTCTATAGTTGACATTATTCCTTTCGAACTTGTCTAGATCAGTTTTAGGAATGGAACTACACGAGTTCTACGCAAAAGGTCTCTGGCTCCGTTTATGTAGTGCGGCTCCGATTTATGGAGTGCGGTTCTGAAGTTGTGGACATATTATCATCTACACAATTATGGAAAATTCTTGTCCGCATTTTTTTTTTTTTTTTTTTTTTTTTTTTTGATATTAATTGCCAGATGACCACCTTGTGACTTTGTCTATGTGTTTAGATATACTCCTAGTAACGTCATACGTCATTAAGCTGTTGTGCATTCATAATCAGCATGGATAAAAGTCCAGGCGTCATTTTGACAGCGCTTGTTGAACTTCTTAACCCTTCTCATGCTGAATAAATTAAGATGCCACGCCCACTTCTAATTTCCAGCCAATCAGATTACTTGATCCGGGTTTTTGATAGAAATTCACATATTTAATGACAAACGGTGCAGATCTTCAGAAGCCAACTGATCTGGATCTACACTGTTTGCTAAGACAGGGCATAACGTGTTTAACAAGAGAAGGGTTAAAACAAAACCAGGTTATCACATAAAAAAAACTACAACAAAAAAAAAAAAAAAAAAAGAAAAAAAAACAACATAAAGCAACTGATGCGTCTTTTGAGACCGATGACAATACTAGGTCTTTGACTTTGTGACACTTTTACCCCAACACCTCTTCAGTGTTTCATCCAATGTTATTCTGACATAAGTGGTAAGGGGCCTTATTACATTTTGGCAACGTCACGCAAATCCTTGTCTTTCGGGATTGCAACCAGGTAAGATTCAAATCAGTCTCTGCAGACATAGAAACTACATATAGCTGGAACTTTGAAACTTTGAATATAGCAAGTATACATATTATACCAGCCAAGCTGCTAATTATAAATGCGCTGATCAGACTGCATAGATGTGTAGGCGGATTTGTGCCTTTGTTGTTTGCATATGACATAAGACAGGTTTTCGCATGGCATTGTCCATTTGTAGCATTTTTCACAGTTAGGGATCCAGCACCTACAACTGTTCACTACTCTCACAGGATGCGCAGACTGATCTGCGCCTTTCATCACGAAAACATACCTATATAATTTTGACCCACGTAAACCCCACTTTTATATAGTAAAACTGGGGTTTACGGAGGTATACATTATTTTACTTATTTCTGCTCAAAAACATATATTGTGGTACTCGTTAGAACCGCCTCGCCGAGGCGGTTCTAACGAGTACCCACAATCTATGTTTTGAGATGAAATATGAAAAATTTCAGAGTTTTTTATATGAAAATTTTCAGTTTTTGGAGGTGAGATTTTTCTATATATTTCAATAGGCATGTTTTCGTAATGGTTGTTCGCATAATGCATAAGAGTTCCCATGACCTAGCCCAATAGGTAGCATTGAAATACTTAAAAAAATATGACGTGCGCAAGGCAATGCACAGTTTTAACACGGTGACAGAGCTAACCATTTGGCTACCGGTTATTCGTACGAGTACCGATGATATTTCGTACTAATGGCATTTCGTACTAGCTTTATTTTATTCTTTTTGTGTCTAATTTTTCAACTTAGTAGTCTTTTTGTACCTACGTAGTAGTCTTTTTGTATCTACTTCGGTTATTTCATATCAACGTATCAACTGAACTATGTCATGAGAAACCGGTTAATGCCATTTACGAACAAGAAATACGCCTGCGACATCTGATCAGCATTTTTGTATGATTTACTGCTTAGATAATATCTCTTACTTGCAATTCGATTAGTCCAAACAGCATCTGTAGCTGAGTAGACCGATTTACCTGGTAGGAAATCCCTAAAACAGGTTTTCTCATGACGTTACTCAAATGATGGGAGTAATCCCGAAACGCTCGATTTGGTTTGATTTCGTTGTCCGTGGGTAATCTGGATACAAATGCTTTTCAAAATGCAATTTTTGGAAACATAATCCAACTTCGAAAAAAAAAAAAAAGAACATGTCGATCTCCGAGTTAGGCATCAAACCACTAGACTAACCGCTTTTGGCATATAGAGAAATAAAAGTCTTACTAATCTTTCCTCTTCATATTGTACAGTGTATTGTTCCTATTTGCGATTTTATACAGTGGCTAAGCCATTATGCGGGTCTTTTTTTTTTAATGTTATAGTGGTATTTGCCACAAGTGCGTCCACAACTTCAGAACCGCACTTCATAAACGGAGCCACATCACATACACGGAGTCGCATCCCTTTTCAGGTCTTTTCGTGCAGTTTCGTTCAGAATACCGATATGGATAAAACAGCGAGGATTTTTATAAACCAAACATGTCAGTGTAACAACCAAAGTCTACAAAACTCGTTCGTTTATGGGGAACTGTAGTGACATGTTTGGCAATCCATGCAATTGCATAATTCGACTCGCCTCGAGACAAATATTTTCAAAGAAAACACCATGACATTTACTAACCCGTCCTTGCTTGGAACGTCAATTAAATGACACGACCATCAAATAGCATTCTTGTATTTTCTCATTGCACTCATAAAAGAACAGAAAAAATTAAGACATCTTAGACCTTTTTCTCCGTGTCACTTCGGAGTCGCACATGACGCGGAAATTCTACATAACGTTTCATTTGCGAATATGGCGATTACCCACCGTGTTTATCTGTGTATTGATCCACGGATCAGTCACGCAGGTGTCTCATAATAGGGACATGGGCAAATAATGTAGACCCTAATGAGACGCCGCAGAATGCGCGTCTCATTAGGGTCTAAATTTTGTGTATTAAATACAGGCAGTTTAGAGCTAAGATTGGTCTCATCAGCCATCTTAGAACACACAAATAATAACACATCACACAGTTGATTAGGATTGGTCATTGTCAGTAATGACAGACGAACTATATATTAAATACAGAAATATCTGTAAAACATAAATTAACCAGACACCCTTGCCGGAAACAGACCTGTCCAAAACATCATAGTGGAAGAGTCCACTCGGCAAAAATGCATGAAGGGCGATTCTATCCCACAACAGTTCTACAGTTGATCATTCCAGACGGTAGCAGTATTTTCGTTGCGGTTTGTCTTAGTTTGTCTTGTAAGACGGTAAGTCGGTCCTCAGACTAAATGACAACTCCATCCTCAGTCTGTTTCAGATAATTGGTGTCTGTCTATCAATTTCTGTGGGCGGGCCCATTGTGATCCTGATTGTGGCTTTCTTGTGTTCTGGCTACATATTATCATTGAGCCCTTTGCTTAGTTTCGTTACAGTGTTTGTGATTATATGTTTGTCACCGCCATGTTTCATCGAGGTTTGTAGTGTATATGCGAGCAGTCATCACAAAAACACGCCTATATAATTTTGACCCCCTTAAACCCCACTTTTATATAGTAAAACTTGGGTTTACAGGGGTATACATTATTTTTCTTATTTCTGCTCAAAAACATATAGGCGGTTCTAACGAGTACCCACAATCTATGTTTTGAGCAGAAAAGTGAAAAATGTCAGAGTTTTTTATCTGAAAATTTTCAGATTTTGGAGGTGAAACTTTCTATATATTTGAATAGGCGTTTTTGTAATGTCATATGGTTATACTTTGGAGCTGCATCTGACTTAAAGGTAAAGCTATGCATTACGAAAACACGCCTATTCAAATACATTGAAAATTTTACCCCTAAAACACAGAAAATTTTCAGATAAAAATTCTGATATTTTTCATATCTCTGCTCAAAACATAGATTGTGGATACTTGTTAGAACCGCCTCGCCGAGTACCCACAATCTATGTTTTAAGCAAAAATAAGAAAAAAATAATGTATATCCCTGTAAACCCCAGTTTTACTATATAAAAGTGGGGTTTAAGGGGGTCAAAATTATATAGGTATGTTTTCATGATGGTCAACTTTATTTGTGCGGTGTATAATTACATTTTGTAACAAATATTGCTCCATCTTTCATACATTTTCGGCCAGCAGCAATGCCTGACAGCAATTTCTGAGCACGAATTGCAGATTCAGTTCAAAATATGTCTAAATGATCAGAATATACACCGTTTGTCATTTAGTCAGAACGGCCAAGCTGACAGGTAGTCAGACAAAACCTGTCGCCAAATAGGAATTCTCGCCTGAAATCTTGCTTGTCAATCATATGAAAACTATGTAGTCTGTGGCAACTTCAAGGTGAGGGAGTGGTCTTACTCTGAACAAATATTTGGAGCAGCATCTCAGTGCAGCCCAAATTTCAACTCCATCCATCCAGCCACTCAGAAGATATGCATATGTAAGATCTTTAAAATGCAAAAAAAAAAAAAAAAAAAAAAAAAAAAAAAAAAAAAATATTTACACATGAAAGCTCAGTGAGAGCTGTGGTTTACACACTGAGCAAAATTTTGGACCAGTATCTGACATCAAATAAAGTAATCAAGTAAAACCATAAAGGTTATCCGGAGATATAGATCCATAGAAATTTCACATAAAATTTTAACATGGTAAATCGAAATTAGTGACCTATACTTCAAGGTTATTGAAAGGACGTGGGGCTTGCAATGAATAAACTTTTAAATTAGTACAGTATCTAACATCATATGAAGGTTCAACAAACGCAGTCTTTGCATTCAGCAGAAAGTTATTAAAAAAAAAAAAACGTTTACGTGAATGAAGTAAGCCTCGTGGTCAATGATAGGGTTGGGGCTTGCACTGCACAAACTTTTGGACCAGCCTCTAATACCAACCCAAGTGCCAACTAAATCAATTTAAGCAAAACTTTAAACTTTAAAACTGCAATGCAATATTGTGATTTTGATGTTTGTCACGGGCAGGGATGAGATATTTTGGTCCAATATCGACGAATAGGCCAAATATGAACTAAATCGCTAAAAGGGTTTGAAAAATTTGGCCTCTTAAACATTTAAACATAAAACCTGAACATAACACAAACATCGACGCCTAGAATAGCTCTTCTTGGATTTTCTTCCAGGGGAGCAAGTGAGCTTCTTGCATAAAATTAAGAAATGGGACAGCTCTAGTCATGAATTATTGAGTAATTAATCACAGGTTGGAGGTCAGCTGTAATGTAGATCAAATCGCGAGCGTGTAGTGTAGTGATTTTTCTTCTTACAACTGACCGACAAGCTGTGATGTATTTCAAAACAATTCACGCACTAGAGTTGTTCTGTTTCGATTCTAAAACGTTAAAAATTGACAAAAACACCGTTGATTCCTTCATAATCTCCCAACCTAAAACCTTAAAATCGTGCTGCGTGAGAATGAATTAATAGATATCCGGAAAATGCAACAAGCACGGAACACAGTCCTCACAAGATGCCCGATACGGATAGACTGAAATAACAATACGAAAACATGCCTATTCAAATATACTGAAAATTTTTCCGCTGAAAAATGAAAATTTTCAGATAAAAATTTCTGATATTTTGCATATTTCTGCTAAAAAAAAACTAAGATTGTGAGTACCCATTAGAACCGCCTCGCCGAGGCGGTTCTAACGTGTACCCACAATTTATGTTTTGAGCAGAAATAAGAAAATAATGTATATCCCTGTTAATCCCAGTTTTACTATATAAAACTAGGGTTTAAGGGGGTCAAAATTATATAAGTATGTTTTTGTAACGATTACGGTAAAGAGTTGGTTTAAACAATATTAATTGACTTCAAATACAGTACATACATAACACATGATACACACAAAGATATTTAGGATTTGACGGTAAGCGATACGCTTATATGAAAGCCATCTCCTATTGTCACAAGATGTTCTGCCAAGATGTAAATGGCAAAATAAATTCAGAGAAAATATCCAGGGCTACAAAAACAGCATGATTGAGGGGGAAAGAGAGATGACCGACTTCCCCTTATTTCAACGAGGGAAATATATGGAAATATTGAGAGCTTAAGTGGGGTTAAAACGTCCAAATTTAATAATATAGTCCTGTGTTTGTAGAAAGAGAGATTCGTTATCATTTTTTGAAAGAGTCCCTTTGCCGTACAAAAGATCGTTTGTTGAGTAATTGTGAAGATTGTGTGGTAGGTATCTGTTTCTGTAGTTTGCGTATTTCGGGCAAGTAAAAAGGTAATGGTGGTTGCTCTTGAATCCTCCGCAGAAACAGGATGGACTTTCAGTTCTGCTTTACCTGTATACTCGTATATGTGAGTTCAAAATCTAAGGCTTGCATGTAATACTTGTCCCATACGCATACCGCAGCTGATGTATCTCGGTGGCTTTCTTAGGTCCTCGTTCAGGCAGTCTTAGGTTCTAAGTTAGGCAGTATTTGAAAGCTGCCACGTTCGGGTAGATTTAATCTCATCAGAGAGAGAATTCCAGGCCCTGATAGTGGAAGAGAAAAAAAGTTATAAAAAAAAAAAGGTTTGGATTGGCATGAACTGTTTGAATATGATCAGCATTTCTCAAAGTATAATTGGAAGCCTCTTAGACTAATGGGGGAACAAGCTCACATACGTATTCAGGAGTTAGTCCATTTATTGTTTTATAAAAATAACCATTTTATGTTTGTCTCTTCTGCTTTGTAAAGACTCCCATCCAAAGTCTGCAAGGAGTTTGTCTATACTGCATAACTTTGTAGCGCCTGTAATTGTTCTTGCAGCCTCAATATGAATGGCGTCTAACTTTTTTTTTCATTTCACTTGATGAGTTATCCCAGACTGAGTCACAGAATATATTGAATAAAACTATGTGTTTTTATGGGATAAATTCGACATAATTGTTGCCAAGGCAACAATTTCTGTGTCATGTTGATTTTATTCATAAATTTGTGTTTCAATATTTGACAACTATGAAACTATCAAGTGGATATACTTTTAATTACTTTGTTCTGAGATTGCTGTCATGACATCGCTTAAATACAAACAAGTTTACAATACATGTAGTGTATTGTTGTTGCCATAGCAACCATTACATTTAAACTTATTTTTGTTGTTTTTGAAGATGTCCCATGGTCACTTATATTTAGAAAGGTTTTCATCAATATATTAAATAGGGCAGATTTTTGTCATTCGTGAACCAATCCCATTTGATTTGTATCCTGAAGTCTTTTGCCTATAGGTGAACTTACAGTATAGGCATGCGCCATCGTCCACACACTTCGAACATCTCAGAAACCGCTGGATCAATCCAAACCCAATTTCTTATAAAGCCTCAAGGGCATTTAGTTTAAACTTTTATTTTATTTGTCTACATATAACATTACCGTTTACAACGAGACATGACAAAACATCAATACATACAAATGGGATCCAGAAGAAAGTCGTTTGACTTTTTTAAATCTGTATCCCAGACCATAATACATATCAGTACAACTAATTTGTGATTTGAGACGATCTTACAAACGTCAACAAACAAGTATGTGGTATCAATAAAGTATATGAAAAGCAATGAATGTAAACTATTTCAACAAAATGTCAAGAAATAGATATGAAACTATGATATATTATTGTCTCCACGGGGGAAGAGGTGGAGGAGGATATATAATGTACTATATAAATACTAGGTCCGATCGCGTCAATATAAAATATAAATGGTCACTGTGAGTTAGTTACTAAAAGTAGCAAGGAACCTTATAGATTAATATTCGTTTATTGAAAACGTTTAGACTTCAGTATGAAATCATGTACCGCTAAGAAAATAGCTTTATTTTCTTCTAATGATAGAGATAGATCTCCATACAACAATACATCTAGAGTAGGTTGTGTTTTTCAGCCCTTTTAGTATTGCGATTACCTCGCTTGGGGAAGAGAGAGCTAATCTTAGTGCTTTTCGTATGTTTGTTCGGTTTGGGCTTGTTTAGATTTGTCGGTTTCCTCTTCCTCTTGAGGTCTGGGAAGGGTTGTCTTTTGTGATTGTGGCACTCCTTGGACTTTTCTCTTACCTTTTTTGCATTTTTCCGACACGGTATTTAATAATACCCGCCTGAGATTCCACAGAACCGCATGCGCATCTTGGGCTGTCTGTAAGATTTTTAGAAAACAAGTGTTGGCGAAGAGAGCCGATTTAGTTCTAAGTCTGGCGTGATAAATCTGACCAATTATTTTGCCTGTGAAATAGTAAGAAGGTGGTAGGTTAATATTGCTGTTTATCCTGGTTTTAAATATGTTGAGACTAGATGAATTACGTTTTTGTTCCGGGAGTTCATTCCATTCGCGAACAGCAGACGGCAAAAAGGAGTTGTAATAAAGTTGTGAATTTGCATGTATGATTTGAAGATCATTGGCATTACGCAATGTGTAAGATGATGTACTTCCTACGGTAGGAGGTACAAGTGAGCAAAGGTAATCAGGAGAAAGTTCATTTTGCATTTTGTAGAAAAAAAGTCAGTTTGTGTTTATTCCTCCTTGAAGACAAAGTTTCCCAGCCAGTTTCCAACAAAAGTGAATTTATTGAGACTAATTTTGTTGCCCCTGTGACAATACGTGCGGCTTCATTCTGGATTTTTTCTAGTTCATTCGATTCATATTGTGCATAGTTATTCCATACAACATCAGCATATTCTAATAAAGGACGAATAAAAGAAAAGTATATGGTCTGCAGTGATCTTCTATCTAATTTGAACTTCAATTTACGCATAACATTTATTCGATTCCATGCCTTTGTCTTAATATGTTCAATATGATTGTGCCAACTGCAGTCGTTTGAAAAAATAACACCTAAATGTTTATGTGAAGTAATTTCATTAATTTGTGTTTCATCCATCGAAACTGGAGGGTGGTACGGTTTGTTAAGTTTTCTTGAAAATAGTATAGATTCAGACTTTGCAGGATTAAATGTTACTAACCATTGTTGGGCCCAACGACTAACCTTTTCTAGGTCTGAGTTAAGTGTTTCGGCTGAATAGAGTCGTCCACTATGATATACAGACTGGTATCATCTGCAGAGAGCCTTATGGAAGATTTAATATCTTCGACAATATCATTTATTTATAAAAGAAACAATAGAGGATCAAGAACAGAGCCTTGAGGAACACCCGCTTTTATTGGTGTCCATGCAGAAGAACCACCTGGCAGTACAACTCTTTGGAGTCTGTCATTGAGATAATCAGTAAACCAAGATAAAAGAGACCCAGATATACCTGCTGTTTCGAGTTTGTAGAGTAATCCTTTATGTACCATACTCTGTCAAATGCTTTGCTTATATCACAGAATATGGCACGGTTTTCTTTACCCTGATCAAGAGCCTTACAAAAAGTATAATATATGTCGACCAATTGGTTAACTGTAGAATCCCCAGGGACAAAATCTGATTGTAGAGTTGTAATGACATGATGTGCGTTAAGGAAGTTGAATAAATGTTTATGAACAATTTTTTCAAGAACTTTGCCCACTGTACTTAGGAGGCAGTTAGGTCTATAATTGGATACATCGGATGTGTCATTTTTCTTGTGTATGGGTGAGACATTTGCTTGTTTCCAAATTTTTGGTATAGTCCATGATTTAATGTAAAGTTAAACAAATTACTGAGAGGAAGAGAGAGATGCTGTGCAAGTTCTTTGAGAAGTGGGTTATTTATCAAGTCAGGACCAGATGCTATTCCAAGCGTAAGTGATTTTAGAGTTGATTCAACTTCTTGGGGTGTGGTAATAACAGAGTCTAGCTTGTGGGCGGGTAAAGGTTTCGTTTGTGGAAGAGTTGCTTGACTATCGTCTAAAAGCGTCTGGTCTCTAAAAATTCATTGAAAATACTGGCTTTATCATTATCATCTGAATAAATTTTATCATCCTTACTCAAGGGTGGTATTGAATTTGTCAAATCGGGCTTTATAAAACTTTTTAAAGTTTTCCACCAATCCATCTGTCCAGTTTCTGAATTAACTAACCTTTCTGATAGTTTGTCAATTTGATTCTGTTTTGACTTGCGTAGATCACTAGTGACATGATTTCTAAAGCGTTTATAAATATCCCAATGATTAGGGCTGTTGGACTTTTTTATATTTGTCGTACAGCTTTTTTCTTCCGTAGAAGTTTCTTAATATTATTTGTTAGCCAAGGTGGATCAGTTCTACGAACTGTAATCATTTTGTTCGGGATATTTTTATTGCTTAGAAAGGTAATCCTGTCTGTTATATTCTCCGCGTATTCATGCATATCGTTACTTTTCATTGAGTTCCTTGTCCGTGTCCATCAGGTCGTTTGAAAAAGTTTGATAATCACCCCTGTCAAATAAATAGATTTACGTTTAAAACAAGGACTTACTGGTTTAATGAAATTTAAAACACAATAAATAGGACAATGGTATCTTATGTTTTGTTCAAGGAAAGGTTCTCCCACACCACTAAGTATAATACTATTTTTGTTAGAAGTAAGAATCAAGTCGATTGTCGATGAAGAATTTTTAGTGAAGTGTGTTGGTACGTTGATCAATTGCTCAAAGTTAAATTGTCGACACAATTCTTGTATTTTTCTGTATGAAGTTTCCTTCAAAGTATCAAAGTTGAAATCGACTGTTAGTAAAATATTTTGTATGTTAGTGTCTAAAGCCAGACTGATCGAGTCTTCAATAGATAACAGAACTGCATTCGGTGAATTTGGAGGTCTGTAAAACGTACCTATCAGATGTTTTTTATTGCTAAGTGAGACTTCCACCCAAATGCACTCAATATCCGGCAACTCAAGATCATCCCTTCGTTTAGAAAATAAATTACTACGAATATAGACGCAAATACCACAATGGTGATCACCTGGTCTATCACGCAGAAATAGTTTGAAGTTGTCAATATGTATATCTTCGTCTGACGTTCGGTCGTCTAGCCACGTTTCACGTATACAAATTACGTCGAAACGGCAAAGTTCTGATTCAATAAGATCTATTTTGTTCCCTAAACTCTGAACATTATAATGCACTATTGAAACTTTGTCTACGATCAATTGTTCCCTATTTGTATGACTGGGATTAGAACTTACAGAAGACTCGGACGCAGGACCGGGATTACGTTCTACTCCTGCTATCAAGAGTAATGACATGATTATCAACAGTTCAAAATAATTAAGATGCTTAATACCTTTAATTTTAGCTTGACGGCTATAATTCAGTCCAATCCGTATCCGGTAAATCTCAATTGCAATCATTATTAAGTAATATTGTTAATCAATGCCTGAAAAAGACTGGACGATACGGATATGGGCATGGGACTAAGAGATCGACTAAAATAAAAACATGTTCCCCAGTGGATAAACGAAGACATACAAAAAGAATACATATAAATAGCAAAACACATCACAATTGGCAATGAGAAAATGGAATAATGAACAATTTCGTATCTGAATTAAACAGAAACAGAGAATGTATATACTACTCAGCGAGAATTTACAATATTTTCCCTCTGAAATATCGATTCATAAGCAAGGTGGACATCGTCATGAGAAAACACGTTCTGATAAGCATACACGTAACAGCCCAATACAAAACCCCCACCAGGGGTTGAAATACTGTATTTATAAGCTTCAGTAGTCATATTATACAAACACCGAAAGCAAAGGCACTCATAAGGACTGTGTAACATGATATGCATCTATTCCACGCTTACATAATAAGATAGGCACTCTCATGAGGCAATTCTTATTGTATTATGGTCGGTGTACCGATCTGTACAAACAAAATTACTAAAGACAGGGATCACAGTGACCGAATGTTTAGCTCTTCAGTTCCCCTTGTCGAAACTGCAACTAACAAGAGAATCGGCAAAAACCGAAGAATGATCCCCGAAGAATGATCCCCGAAGATACGAAGTAGTGGGAAAGTTATTTTAATGAAATAATAAATACTTTAGAAATATGCTACGGACAAACTTGTTGTTGCAAAACTTAAGACGGGAAATAATTCAGTAATTACTTGTAACAGAGTTACAGTTCTTGCATTCTGCACTATCTCTGATAGCCGTCTGTAAATGTATCAAGTTTCATTTAATTATCTTTTAAGCTTTCAGAGATATGCACCGACTAAATTTAATATTGCAAAAATTAGAAATGAGAATAACTCCGTAAATACTTACAATATGGTTATATATTTCACATTCTTCTCTTCTCCTCAAGGCCCTCTATCACTGTTTCAAGTTACATTTATTTATCTTCAATACTTTCAGAGATATGCTTCGGACAAACTTACTATTGCAAAAGTTAGGAAGGGCAACAACTCTATAATTATTTGTGATAGAGTTACGGTTCATGCACTCTGCACTTCCTAAAATGGCCGTTTATCGATATATCATTTAATTCCCTTCTACGCTTTCAGAAATATGCTCCGGACGAGCTTTTTATTGCAAAAATTTAGAATGGAAGTAACTTCGTAAATACTGGTGACATGATTATGGCTCTTGCGTTCTGCAGTTTCCCACATGGCTCTCTATCAGTGTATGTAGCAACATCTTATTGCCTTCAGTACTTTTAAAATATGCTCTCGATAAAATGTGACGGACAGACATACATAATTTGTTATTACTTGAGAGTTATGGTTTTTGCACTCTGCACTTCCTTTGATGGCCGTCTATTACATCAATGTATCAAGTTTCATTTAATTTCCTTCTATAATTTCTGAGATATGATCCGGATAAACTTTTTATTGCAAAAATTAAGAAAGGAGGTAACTCCGTAAATACTGGTGACTGGGTTATGGTTTTTTGCACTTTGCAATTTCACTTATGGCCCTCAATCAGTGTATCAAGTTTCATTAATATACCTTCAATACTTGTAGAGATATGCTCCAGACAAAAATGTGACGGACGGACGGACAGTCGGACAGACGGACACAGCGGCGAGTATATGCTTTCCCTTTGGGAGGCATACAGCAAATAAATCGTTCATCGGTTAACAATAATTAGTGAGTTACAACGGAGTATATACTTAATTGTTTAGCAACAGAGATTCTCCCACAGTTCAGTCCGCGACAAAAAGGTGTAAAAGGCATTTGGGGAACAAACATTTGTTAAAATGATCCAATCATGTCATCAGGATATCCGCCTTGCCCATATACATTGTTGTATCTAGAGAGAGACAACAGAGCTATTTCTCCACCTAAAAGCATGAATGGGACAAATGGCCTTGATGACCCTCAACATTAAGTCGTGTTGCTAATATTTAAGGTATAAGAATCCCTTAAAATAATTTATGGTTATAAATGGCCCCTTTACTTTGGTCCTAGCGGCAACAATGCATATATGAGCCGCCACATGAAAAAATCAACAAAATGACATGAACACCGAGCGCGATCAGCCTGGGCATCTGCCCAGTCTGATCAGTTTTCACTTTCTACACGTAGAAACATTAGCTCCTTAGTTATCAAATTGAGTGCACAGCGAAAACTGATCAGACTGAGCGAATATCCATGTTGATCTGATTCTAATTTTTTCCTGGGAGCCCTGTCATTTTTTCGTTTTGTCATGCGCTGGATCAATTATAGTAAAAAAACTTTCAAATCAGCAGGCCGATTACCTTCGAATCTACTGGCGCAGTGGCTCATTTACTAGAGCGTCCGTTTGCGTCTGGAAGGTTGTGGGTTCGATCCCGACCGAGTCATACCAAAGACTTTAAAGATGGTATTAGCCGCTCTTTCGTTTGCGATCAGCATTGAGAAAGCGGAACTGGTCAGTCCTGTGTCAGTATAATATGACTGGGTGGAATGTCAAGTCGTGTATCGTGCGATATGTCAGTGAGGCAGCACTCTTAAAGTGAACAATGGGCACATCAAGATACCGTCGCGATATGACTGAAAGATCGTTGAAAGCGACGTTAAGTCCGTTTGCGCTCAGCATTGAGAAAGCGGAACTGGTCGGTCCGGTGTCAGTATAATGTGACTGGGAGGAATGTCACGTCATGTGTGGTAGGGGTGTGATATGTCAGTGAGGCAGCACTCTTAAAGTGAGCATTGAGCTCCCTGTCATATCCAGACACCGTCGCAATATGACTGAAAGATCGTTGAAAGCGATGTTAAGTATGAATAAAGTAAAAAAAAAAAAAAAAAAAAAATAAAACTAAAAATCAAAATAAAAAAAAACAAACAAACAAATATATAAATAAACCTTGGAACTTTCCTTTTTCAGGTTGAAATCTGTCCGATGGATTAAAATTTAATGTCATACCCGCGCTTGTGCGGGTCCTTTTCTAGTTTCATTCTTAAAAAAATATAGATAAATAAAAATAAATTAAAAAAAAATAAAATAAGATAAAAAAAAATAAAAGAAATATTCAGAGTGCCATTTACTGCTATTGTAACAGCTGCTGGCACTTAAAGGTGACTTTAAAATAACGCACGAGGTATAAATGTATCAACTGGTCAAGTTCGAACTATCTTCCTACCCTTAATACTAACCATATTTTTTGTGGTATACCTCGTAGCTAATGCCTCTGTGAAAGACAATGAAACTTAATTTTCTCAGGTCCAAGAGTTCATAATACATTCTAAACATTTCGTTTGATGATACTCATCAAGTGGTACCAAATGATAAATTAAACATACTTTTAATAAATATGAACGGCAATTCAGTATTACACTATGTCGGGTATTGTCGATCGATAGTGCAGAATCATTACGAAAACATGCCTATTCAAATATATAGAAAATTTCACCTAAAAAACCCTGAAAATTTTCAGATAAAAAACTCTGATATGTTTCTTATTTCTGCTCAAAACATAGTTTGTGGGTACTCGTTAAAACCGCCTCGGTGAGGCGGTTCTAACGAGTACGCACAATCTATGATTTTGAACAGAAATAAGAAAAATAATGTATACCCCCTGTAAACCCCAGTTTTACTATATAAAAGTTGGGTTTAAGGAGGTCAAAATTCTATAGGCATGTTTTCGTGATGTATAAGAGCAACTGTGTACACTGTTCTCAAGGAAATTCTTGATACATGTTCCCTTGTAAATAACTTAAACATGGGTGTATACTGACTGCGACATGTCCTCGCGAAATTATCATCATCATCATCATCATCTTTACGATTTCTTTCATATCAGTGTAGATTTATTATTATTATTATTATTACTATTATTATTATTATTATTATTATTGAACTCCATATACATACTTCATTTTTGTCTATCATTCACTTATGGTAAATTTGCTTTAATTTCTTTTTCAGGAGATGATTTATATAAGCTTTTTAGCTTTTTATCAAATCTTGTATCACATACCATTATGCGATATATATAGGTGAACTTAATTAAACAAATATTGTTTAAAGCAGCTAGTTCAATTAGTTCAAGTTCATGTTTTCTTCATGTTTTCTTATGTTCATGTTTTCTTTACTCAATAACCTTTGCTCAAAATTAAAACTAGCAAAATTACGTTTTTTTCTCCAGTTCAATGTCTTTGTGTTCAGCAAGGCGGTACGATTTGCCCCCTGTATTTTGCGTATGGACGATCTATTAAGGTGAGAACGTTTCGTCATTTGTCTAGTTTTTTGTCAAATCAAGTACCAGAGAAGCGTTCATAAAAACCACATATCAATGAAATCCTTGATAGATCTACATGTTTAAGTATCGCCATGATTGTACATGCGTCAACAAAACATTACACAGCATTAAACGAGACCGTTTGTCTTTAATTAGGCCAAGACAATATACATCTCTGGTTCCGATTACAGTGCCCTCTAAACACAATATTTGATTTACACATAAATTGTTGAAATAGTAATCCACCCATTTATGCCTGGGGTCCCATAAAAAAGACACTTGTAAATAGTGTAGGCCCAGATCAGACGCCGCAGAATGCGGCGTCTAATCAGGGCCTACACTATTTGCATTAAGTACAGGAACTTCTGTAATAAATGATAATAATAAAAACAATCCAGACACACTGTCTATTAAACATGCGTTTGGCCAAATAACGTGGTAGAAGACTTCATTTGGCATTAATGGGTTAAAGCTGCGACGTCTATGTAAAATGGTTGTTAAAACGAAAACAGCCTACACATCCACGTAAGCAAATCTGGGATTTTGCTGAAACCAGAACCGCAGATATTTTGTTTTGGCCTTACCATAACTTTTGTGTTCAGTTACGTCTTGAGGTTGTTGATTAATAGTCTGTGTTGTCATTTTTATAAGCAGTATAGTTATAATTAGAAGACACATATACGACAATCGTTTACCTCATAATTGTCACGTCAATAGTAAATAAGTAATCTCATTGGCAGAATTTATTATTTCCCTCAATATGTACATGTAATATGAGATAAAAATCTAAGGGGTACTGTCCACTTGCTTATAACCGATCGTAGCACTACATATATAAACAACATAATTTCATATTCAATCATTTCAAAAATAAATTTATACGATTAGTTATTTAAAAACAAAAAAACAAAGGAAACTAAATTAAGAATTTGCATTTATTTTTCCGCTTTAAGATGCACAAAAGTACCTAAATACATGTAGATTTATTATAAAAAAAATAAAATAATAATAAACAATTTCAAGGTTGGACTATTAAAATGATTAATTCGATATAAACGTTTCTTGTGATAGGACACAGATTTAGACAAATATTAGATTAATATTTTATTCTTCCAGCAAGGTAAGATACATTTTGTTTACTACTCTCAGCTCTCTACTGAGATAAGTTGCAGCTTTCATTTAAACCTAAATGTATTAAAACATCACGAAAACATACCCATATAATTTTGACCCCCTTAAACCCCACTTTTAAATAGTAAAACTGGGGTTTAAAGGGGTGGGGGAGAGACTTCAGTCAAAGAACAACCATGCACATTGTCGCCACAACGTCGATACAACGTCAAGACATAGCAGCGACTTTGTAACGATGTTGTTGTGACATTGTGTGTTTACTGGGAAGACATGTGGCCTCACTAAGGGACCGGAAATGCGCCCTGCAAGATTGATTCGACAGAAAGTCAGAAGAGTTTTTTTCTCGCTGCGCGGCTCAAAATTAAAATTTTTATGGATAAACACAAAAAGAGAGTATTTATTTTATGTAAATACTCTCTTATCTAGTGTACTGACTATTCTCGTGGTTGCTTCTTGAAATATAGTGTTTATAAGTTAGGAGTGCGCTATCTGGTATCTGCCAACCTGGTGATCGACCCTCCAATCACCTGGGCCAAGTTGTTCAAAGCTAACGACATCGTTAGATAACTATTCGTTAAAATTTACATCGAGTGATACGCAAATATGCTGAACGACGCTTTGAACAACCGGGCCCAGGTTGCCAGTCTTACAAACAAATGTGAGATGTTAGACCGCATATTTTACAAATGGAATGATATCTGTTAAATTAAGCAGTGTAGATTCTGATCAAACTGCTCCATCTGACCAAACTGCTGACTGAGCAGTTTGATGTGGTAATATATTGTCTGTGATTACCAACCGTTTTTAAATAAACCCTTCATTGGACGAAACAGTTTTAGGTAAGAAAAGAAGAGTACGACTCGGTCAGACTGTGAATCTGCACAGTTTAATTAGTCTTCACTTGGTGCTCTATAGCCAAGGATCTTAGGTTTGTTCATGCGGACAGCGGAAATACGCCAATTCAAATATATAGAATATTTCACATCCAAAAACTGAAAATTTTCAGATAAAAAAAAAACTGATATTTTTCATATTTCTGCTCAAAACATAGATCGTGGGCTCTCGTTAGAACCGCCTCGGCGAGGCGGTTCTAACGAGTCCCCATAATCTATGTTTATGAACATAAATAAGAAAACTAATGTATACCTCTGTAAACCCAGTTTTACTATATAAAAGTGGGGTATAAGGGGGTCAAAATTATATAGTCATGTTTTCGTGATGCGAGTCGTTCGCAGGACATATATTTTGTAAAGCACAATCACATAGTATATCTGTGATTGAACAGCTGACCAGAAAGATGTCTAATGGCATAATCTAAAGAACGCAATGTGGCTGAATAAGGCACTCAAATTTAAATGTACAAACAAAGTCATATTAAGTGATTTGGTTTCAGGCTTTTCCACCAAAACACAATTGGTTTGTGAGAGTTTTCTTTTTTCCTTTAACCCATTTATGTCGAGTGGACTACTACCACAAATCTTTGGACCGCTCTATTTCCAACTGCAGGGTGCCTGGTTAGTTCTTATTATTACTATGTTTTACAGGAATTCATATGTGATTGCAAATAGTGAAGACCCTGATCATATGCGCGTTATGTGGCGTCTGGTATGGGTCTGCCCTGTTTTCCAGTTACCCTTAGAGGTTTCCACACTAAAATTGGTTAACACATGTCAAAACTGAAAGTTTTTTCAGATATTTCAAAGCGGGTTTTACCACTGGGCCTGGCGGACAGTGCCAGTTGATTTCGATTTCTCTTAAAAAAAGAGTAAAGGGACGCATTATCTTTCACACTTAGCACTCTCTTCACAAATTCAGCAAACGACAAACTGGGCCCAGTTGTTCAAAGCGTCGTTAGCTTAACGAGCTCGTTAAGGGTCATTTCGTTAACTGTTTTAGCAGATTCAATACACAATATTCTGATATTTTTTGCTGAAAAAATGTGAGTAGCTTTTGCACTGCAAAAGCTACTCACATTTTTTCAGCAAAAAATTTCAGCATGTTTGCGTATCACTCGATGTAAATTTTAACGAATCGTTAACTAACGACATCGTTAGCTTTGAACAACTGGGCCCTGATGTTATTTTGTTACTTTTTCCAAAACCATAGGCTTTGACTTTTCAAACTAATTAACTTCTTAATTTGCTTGAAAGTCAAAGTCTGTTTTCTGGGAAATTTCTTAATGTTGTCTACATTTATACACAACATGCTAAGTGTTAAATGTCATTAGTAAAATGATGAGCTGTAATCTATGGTATATTTATTAGCAGACAATATTCTCTGATTCAATTTATTGTTATCATATTTTCAGATGGACCATTCTCTACTACAAATAATGTTTGTCGCTTGCTATGCGATAGTTGCTATAAAAGCGGATATGAAACCCGACGAAAGTCCGCCGGATATATACCAGCAGTGTTTTGGTCGAATGAAAAAGAGGACAGACTGTAAAAGAACTCCCTGCGCCGAAATCCAAACTGCCTGTGATAATTATTACATGTGGCACAATGCGAAAAATACAATCATATACAGAAAAATGACCAAAGACCAAGAGTAAGTTATTCAAAGGCATATTGCTATTAATAGTTGAACTCTCTCTCTCTCTCTCTCTCTCTCTCTCTCTCTCTCTCTCTCTCTCTCTCTCTCTCTCTCTCTCTCTAAATACGTATTTGATTAATTTCCTTAGTTCTTGTCATTGTATTGAAGGAAACTGTATGTTTCTATGACATCAACAGTAAATTACTCATGCTCGTGTTGTTTGTTTAATTAACTATTTCGGTGCCAAATTTCAGACGACATTTGTCGTCTGCTTTTTACTTTTTAGCAAACTATCGCTTGGAAAGAAGTTTATATGTAAAGTTGAAAGACTGAATGTCAAACAGCATAGATCCAGATAAGACGGCTTCATCTGAATATATGCTGTTTGCAAAAGCCTAATAGTATCCTCTGTGGCAGTGAAATAGTTAAATGGGTGTAAATGAAAAAAATAATATATTATTTAAATCAAAGTCATCTGCGAAGCGTTAAATAGATAAGAATATTTCGGATTTGAAAAAAGAAGTTAAATACATAGGAGTTAGGTTAATTTGACGGCCTTCATCACCAATTGATGTTTTATAACCAACTGGATTGGTTTAAAGATTATAGAATAAACATTGAATGAATGCAGTCTTGAGCCAGGTCAGAGGTACAGACGGAAAAACGTATACACAATTCCATATACGATCTTTGAAATGCCAGTCCATTCATCATCATATCGTCGAAGACACTGTTTCGCTCCATTACGAGAACAAGCCTATTCAGATATATTGAAAATTTTACCTTCAAACTCTGAAAGTTTTCAGATAAAAAATTGTGTTATTTTTCATATTTCTGCTAAAACATATATTGTGGGTACTCGTTAGAACCGCCTAACCGAGACGGTTCTAACGAGTACCCACAATCTCTGTTTTTGAGCAGAAATATGAAAAATAGTGTATACCCCTGTAAACCCCAGTTTTACTTTATAAAAGTGGGGTTTAAGGGGGCCAAAATTATATAGGTATGTTTTCTTGATGCATTGTAGTCCACCTATCCTTATTTATTGGTATCCCATTAATTTTTACAACAGAAACTATATTTCACACCTTCAAGGGGAAGTGATGGCTGACCTGTACAATCATAGAGTAAAACGTCAGGCCGGAACAATGGGCATGTTACCTAGGAAGAACCTACCAGTTAGAAAAGAGATCCGAATGATGACAGAAAGAGAGAGAGCCTTATTTTTCAAGGCAGTAAATAGTGCCAAACGAAATACGGTAAGCGATTTAAACCTCATCCTGAGAAAATGTAAGAGATCAGTCTTCGAACCTGTACTATCTGATCAGAGAGTTCGATGTCCATCTGAAGAAATAGTGAAACCTTGGCTTTCTACAGAGCGCCAAGTCAACACGAAAACATACCTGTATAGTTTTGACACCCTAAACCCCACTTTTATATAGTAAAACTGGGGTTTATAGGGGTATACATTATTTTTCTTATTTCTGCTCAAAAACATAGATTGTGGGTACTCGTTAGAACCGCCACGGCTAGGCGGTTCTAACGAATACCCACAATCTATCTTTTTAGCAGAAATATGAAAAATATCAGAATTTTTTATCTGAAAACTTTCAGTTTTTGGTGGTGAAATTTTCAATATACAGTTTTTGAATAGGCGTGGTTTCGTATTGGATACTCTGTTCGTATTTTGTGATTGCGCAGGTTGGTCCAAGTGTTCGCTGGGCATACATACCATAAGGTCCATTTTCTTCACCTTGTAGCTTATACTTTTCTACCAATGAATAAGAATTAGCTGGGCTAGCGAGACATCCTGTTATGTGAAACATAAGGACGGTTTTTGTATCTAAAACGTAGAAATTAACCCTTGTCATTCTGAATACATTAAGATGCCACGCCCACATCCGATTTTAGCCAATCGGATTACTTGATCCAGAATGTTGATATAAATTCAAATACTGCATGACAAACAATGCGAAGTCAGATCAGTTAGCTTCTTCAGAAGGCAACTGATCTGGATTTACACTGTTACAAAGGCAGGGCATATCCGGGTTCTGCAGGACAAGGGTTAATCTTGATAAGATACTAAATATTTTATGCAGATATTATGCACGCTCCCTGACAATTGTTCCTCTACTAATGCCACAGATAGTAAGAATTAACATATTTACCCTAAGTATTGGGACAGACAGACCTGTGCAAACAGTGTAGTTCCATGTTAGACGCCGCTCTTTGCGGCGTCTGATCAGGGTCTACAATCCTGGCTACTCAACCAGCAGTTTCTGAAAGCACCAACATGTAGTAAATTGACTTTGTTCAAATTTTATGACAATGATGGTAAGAAGCTCAGGTGTCCGAAAAAATTGTAGTATTTACGGTGTGCAATAAGTAACAGACTAATTCTATAAAACAGACATTTTTTGAAGAAAATAAGAATATAAGTTTTATTACATTTTGGCTTTAAAACTTGAAAGAAAGGTCCTTATACAGATCTTTGAAAACTTAAAAATGGAGGTTCTTAGTACATGTAGATTATACTTAGGGGATAACTGCTTTCAAATTTGGCATTTAGGGAGGTAAATCGGCGGTTTTACGGTCGGAAATTTCGTTTTACGGCGACGCGTCAGCGGAGCCGTAAAACGTAATTTGCGACCGTAAAACCGCCGATTTACCTCCCCAAATGACAAACTTGATGCAATTATCCCCATTCTAATGCATTTATTCATTTTTTTCTATTGAAAAAATGTACTATTTGCACAAAACGACAAGTGCTGTGAGCTGCGTAAAACCAAATGCCAGCCAGTGAGAAGCGACGTTACGTGATGACGTCGGCTTTGCGACAGTATATCGCAGAAAATACCGTCGCAAATTTTTGACGTTATCCAATCAGACGTCCCGTTACATACGCGAGTGCATTAGAATGTAGATTTATATGTGGATGCAATGACTGGGCTATACCTCCGTTATTCGAACATTGTACAGTCGACTCTCGTAATCTCGAAGTCCAAGGGACTATCTAAAACATTTCGATATCCGTACCTCGACATATCAGATTTTACGAAATTGATCGAACAACCACATTTCACAAATGAATATGTAATTTGACTCCTGAATATAGAGATTATTGAAAATATTTTGGAAAAGAGGAAAAAATTCTCCTCTTTTCCATAATATTTTTGTTATCTGTTGTTAGATTTTCATGTTAAAAGAGGGGCCAAATTTTCACCGAGATAAGCGGTTATCCGAGATAAGCGAGGTCGAGATAAGAGGGTCGACTGTATGTCATTTTATAGGTTTTGATGTTTTGTTCTGTTTTATAATTTTCAGACGATTCTTCCGAACAAATACGATGCGATAGCTAATATACATACTGGTATTACTGCGGTCTCCGCCCACGGAGGCTGTAACTTTCATGGCTGGCACAGAATGTACGCACATATGTAAGTAAAGCTGAGTTTACAAACCACCATTTTTTAACCCTTGTCCTGCTGAATAAATTAAGATGCCACGCTCACTTCTAATTTTCAGCTAATCAAATAACTTGATCTAGATTGTTGACATAAATTCACATACTAAATGGCGGACAGTGTAGATCCAGGTCAGTTGAGTTCATCAGAAGCCAACTGATCTGGATCTACACTGTTTGCAAAGGCAATGTATATCCGGGTTCAGCAGGACAAGGATTAGATTTAATACATTGGTAGATTTTATATCATAGTGTTTTCATCTTTGGGGTTAGCAAAAGTTTCTTATTATTGTGAGAATCGTATATTGTGTACATTTTTTATTGGCTTGCTTTATTATTAAGTCTTAAGAGCAACGATATCTTTCTTTCTTTCTTTTTATTTCTTTCTTTCTTGCTGTTTAAATTGGGGTGTCCTTATGGCATATAAGACCAGCGTTTACCCAGATCAGCCTGCGCATCAATGCAATCTAATCAATCAACACTGGTTGCTAACAAAACGTTTGGGGTTAAAAAGGTCTATTACCGATCAGCTAGACCCTGACAGGGCTGATTTCCATATGGAAGGTTCCAACCATGCTGACTATGAATTCCGACCCGGTCATGTTTTCATGTTTTTTTTTTTTTTTTTTTTTTTTTTTTTTTTTTTTTTTTCCTTCGATGGATGATCTAGAATATTATGCTTGCAGATGTTTTAGCTTTATTGGTCCTGATGTTGTCGCGTAGTTTTTTGTTTTTTTTTTGTTTGTTTTTTTAATACAGGTTCCCTTTCGATAAATTACATGTCCGTTTTAAAGATCCCATCAAATGAGCCGCGTTTCATTCGAAATTGTGCTTTCATGTTATGATACGGATAACGAAGGTTCATACATATGTAATCCTACTCGGATGTGCAGGCTAGTATGGGTCTTCGCTGTCCGCATTTGCGGAATAGCAGACTGATCTTGTTTTGACTGCCCATATATGACTCGAAGACATATTTTACACAGAGATGAACAAATATACGAGATCGCATGTTATGTGGACATAAATATTTAACCATTATCACATTCTGCGTTAATTCAGTAGACGACATTTGGAAATATTTGTTTTGTTTTTCCCCAGAAAATTGGCTGCAATTTGTTTCCTAAGTAGACAAATACAAAAGCATATTTTCTTGCAAAAATAAGAAAAGTATTTCAAATTGTCTGCTGCAAGTTTTTCCCAGTATGCTAAACTTTAACATAGTTTTATTTCTTATATCCCAGTCAGCATTCTACGTAAATCTATATCGGGCCGTCATCGGGCCGTCAGGGTAGCTGACGGCCCGATGTAAATTTACGTAGAATGCTAGCTGGGATCACATTTGAAAGGCCTTGAGAGAGAAAGGTACAGAATTTGGTTATTTAAAAACAAAAATAATGTTTTGCCCTTTGTTTCAGATTTGAAAGGGCCTTGAGGGAAGAAGGGCCAGAATTTGCTGATCTCACGCTTCCTTACTGGGACACTAGATTGGAGGCTCGTATGAATCGCGCAGATCCCGACTCTTACATGCCAGCTACTCGATCCGCTCTGTTCTCGGAACGACTGATGGGCACGTGCGAAGGGGAGGTCAAAGGTGGAATAATGAGGAATGGATGGAATTCTACCGTGGGTGTTATTGTGCGTAATTGTGGTACAGACGGTCCCCTTATAACAGATGAAATGGTTTATAACGTTACACGTCAGAAGCGAATGAGAGATATATGCGGTGAAGATTCTCAAATAGAGAATGATTTGGAACATTTTCATAATGGCGGCCATAGATTTATTGATGGCCAAATGCAGATGCTTTCTACATCTGTTTACGATCCCATTTTCTGGGTTCTACACGTCTTTGTTGATCTGGTTTGGGAATATTTCCGACAAAATTCAAAGGCGCATGGATATGACATCTCAACGGATTATCCCACTAATCCAACGATCATGGGTGCTCATGAACTTCAGATACCTGACGCTTCAATGGGATTTCCCAGTTCCAATATGACTGTGATTCATGGCTTGAGTGAGATGTTTACAGAGGAACATTATACCTACGCACCGCCTCCTACATGCACCGTTCAAAAACCTGACTGTGGTAGTAAATACCTGAAATGTGTAGTAGACAGACCTCCAGGTGCGAGACAAAGGAGAGCTATGTGTGTTGCAAGAACCCTGGAAGAAGTGATAGAGTGGGAAAAGGAACAAAACAAACCGAAACCTGAACCCTGTCCAGAACCAAAACCTACACCAAAACCGAAACCACACCCGAAACCGAAGCCTCCTCCAGTACCAAAAGAAACCCCTCATCCCCCTCAAGGTTCCATTAAACCATACCAAAATACGTTTTGTATGAACGGAAAGAGCGATTCTGGACAGTGGGCATATTTTCCATTGAAGATTATAGTTAGAAGACCACCGGAGTATAAAAACTATGGTTCCTATCCAGTAGAAAGGGGACATATTAATAAACTAAGGGGTGATATTTACTCTCCTAGCGCTTACAGCAACATATATAGACATCTTAGGAATCCAGACAAACCTGCTACTTATGTAGACTGCCAAGCCCCGGATGAACCAACCAATGAAATTTATATTAAGTCTGTAGGTATGAATTACGAGGGAATCTACAAAGAATATGCCATAATTGACAGACGTCTAGCCGTCACTGTTGCCACGGCCTACATTGCCGTCCGGAAACCCACATCTGACGTCGATGAGTCAATCGCTATGTTACATGCTCAGGACAAATGCGGCCGTGTGTGCAAACCCATCTGTAAGGTTCCAGGCACAGAAGTGTTTCGCCCTTGCTCCGGGGCAGTGAAGCTTACGGGAAAGCGCCCACTGATGTTTGGAAACTCGTTTGGTGACGCTGTCTTGGACATGTGGGACTTTGATACTGATAAGTCATGCCCTCAGCTAACAACAACAAATGTCATGATAAGCTTCTATTGCGACTACAAAGCTGACTGGATTTGGCCAACCATGGAGCCACCTAAACCAGCAAGATTTCCAAGGCCAACTACCCCACTGCCACCACATGAAAGAACCACTGTAACAGCAGGTACGATTATAAATTACCGAATTTATATAAATATTCAGACAGACCTGCCTGGGCAAACAGTACAAACCTAGATCAAATTGCTTCCTAGATCAAAATGCTACTAAAACGTAGTTTAATCAGGGTATATACTGTTTGGAATTTAGCAAGCACATTTATTACATATTCATAGCTCAATATAAGAATGGGTATCAGCTATTGGCTTTTTTCTCAAGTTTCAGTGAAAACATATGTTGTGTGTTCTCATTAGAAGCGCCTCGGCGAGGCAGACCGACGATCCCGGCAAATATAAAATGTCCTTAGTGAGCTAATCGAATAGTCTACCATATGTAAAACTCCAAAGCTATATTAAGAGACCGGCGCGATTCCCGCGCAGGTCAATAAAACGTCTATACTGCACCACTAAAGTTTAGCCTTTTATGTAATCTATTTGATCACTATGGTAGAGGCGACTGTGAGGAGTACTTAACAGTTAATATTTGTTGTTGTTGTTGTGATCTAACTTGTAAACACAGAGTTAAGAATTCAAGTTTTTGTCTGCTGTGCGACGTTTGCTGTATGTTTCTATACAAAAATCGATGATCAGTTTGTGTAGATGCGCATGCTGACCTGAGTCATCTCTATTCGCACTTGTCCACGAGTACACATTACGAAACCACGCCTATTCAAATATATAGAAAATTTCTCCTCCAAAATTTTTAAAATTTTCAGATAAAAAACTATATATGTTTCATATTTCTGCTCAAAACATAGATTGTGGGTACTCGTTAGAACTGCCTCGGTGAGGCGGTTCTAACGAGTACCCACAATCCATGTTTTGAGCAGAAATAAGAAAAATAATGTATACCCCTGCAAACCCCAGTTAAAACGGGGTTTAAGGGGGTCAAAATTATATTGGCATGTTTTCGTGATGAATTTTTCATACTATGACTCAAATATTTTTGTACATTTCAGGTTGTACAGTGGGCTACCGGTGTACGGTGAACCATCCATGCCATAAAATACGACCCTGCGTGCACGGAAAGTATTACGAATGCCTTTCTGCCTGCCATGCTTATGCAGTGTGTGTTCGTGGGACACTATATCTAACTTACTGTACCAGGGGTGAAACGTACGATTCAAAAAGCGGACAGTGTGTACCCGGTTATTGTAACGTGCGAAAATCAGGTATCAGAAATCCGAAAGGTCGAAGAGCAAGACTGAATAGCAAACGACGACGATTTATGGGGTAGCAGTGATAAAGCAATAGAAGATGGATAAAACAATGGTGCCCAGGCAACTGTGTTGGTATTCTGAAATCTCACTGGGAAGAACCATCTTTAACTTTTAGCATTCTGTGGGCAAACTCAACAAACAACAAATTAGTAGTGTTTTTCTTTTTTATCCTAAGAAAATAGTATTTGGCATTTTATGCAAACTTTGCATGAATTGTCTAATCCTATTTACTAGAAAAAGATAATATCTTCTGCTGAAGTTTTTACCCAGCATGCTAAGCGCTGAAATTGAATATTCACAAAAATATCAAAAGTTGCATTTAGTACGAAAACACTTAAATATAAAATTCCGAGAAAAAGTGTGAAACTCAGTTCCAGTAATGACCGTTGAAATACATCCAAACACCTTAAAATATATTTGATAGGTTGAATAAAATGATATCAAATGATGTGTACAACCAGGTCATCGTTATTTGCCTGCTCAGAATTTTAAAGAATATATTGTATATTGAGAAAATAACAAAATTTGATCAGCCCGCGCAAACTGCAGGCTAGTCGTCTGGGCATTCGATGACAAAGACACAAAATTACAAAGAAAGGTCTATTTTATTATTATTATTATTAATTTATTATAAGATACATGTACTACAGATCAAAATATTATCTTGTCTGGTGACTTGAAGCTTCTGGTTCCCAGTTGTATTCCGTTTAATTGAAAAGTGAAACCAGAAGTCACAGGTAACCGGAGAAGTCATATTTATACCTATTTGTTGAAAGTCCCTAGGGTACAGTGATACAGTTGACTCTCATTATCTAAAACACAGATAACTCAAATTACTGCTTAAGTCAAACTAAATTTTGGAAAATATTGGTTCAGTTTAAGGTTGCTTTTATGTTCTTTACAATTTAAGTCTCGTTATCTCAAACTACTGTGAACTCAAACTAAAATTATAGGCTTCTCGTAGTGTGAGACAATGAGAGTCCAATGTATTTTATAAACATACAACCATGCATTGTATCTACCTGTCTGTAATGTACTCGTATCTCATGTACTATCCAGAGTGGTGTTGCGATGCCATTAACTCTTTCACTGCCACAGGCGATAATAATAGGCTTTTGCAAACAGCATAGATCCAGATGAGCCGTCTCATCTGAATCTACGCTGTTTGACATTCAGTCTATCACTTTACATATAAACGTCTTTCCAAGCGGTAGTTTGTTGAAATAAAAAAAAAAGCAGACGACAAATGTCGTCTGAAATTTGGCAACGAAAGAGTTAAGCACCGATGCAGATTACATGTATCAGCAAATGCATCGCAGGTCAAAACAGTATTGCTCAACAATAGCTAATAAGTACCATCGAAATCCCCAAGATAGAGTCCTTGAATGGATTCTCTCCAGATGTGCTCACGTCACTAAATATCAATCTGCTTAGCTTTACCGTACCAATTTGTAGTTATACTTTAATCTAGTCCGAAAGCATTTAACATGTTTAAAATGTACTGTGTATAGTTTGTTTGAACTTTACCATTTTGTGGGCAAATTCAGCAAACGGCAAATGGTGGTGATATGTCTTATTTTTCCCAGAAAATAGGATTCGACATTTGGTGCAAATTGTCTCCATAGGATTTGCATGAAATGTCAGCTCCTATTTTCTGAAGAAAATCACCAATCTGCCATCTGCTAAAATCTTTATCTAAACAGAAACTTTTGGTTTCCATTTTTTAACTGCCAGACTTTTTTAAGTATTATGCTTAAAATATCAAATAACTGAAAGCTAATTCAAATGAAATACAATATATCTATTTTTTTAGTGTGCAGCGAAACTTGCTCTCTTGTTACATCTTAGCAAAACATGAACTAAGCATTTCCAAGCCAACAAACAACGTGGTTACAACGTCGCTTCAACGTCACGATGTTGCAGCGACGTTGTAACGACGTTGTTGCGACGTTGTGTGTTTGCTGGGTTTCGTATCTTACTGCACACTTTCACCAGCTGCTTTATAACACTATATGCTTAATCAGAAATTACGTTAATGCATGTAAAATTCATTATAGGTCTCTCTCTCTCTCTCTCTCTCTCTCTCTCTCTCTAATCTGGAATATCATCATCTATTTTCCATAATGTTGATGTACTTGAGTCATTTTGTATATTTTTGTTATTCATCTATTTATTTTTCAAAAGTCGTGAATTCAAATCGCAGAATGTTGCAATGCGTATGTTATTCTGTAGTCTTATATAAACATCAAGAAAACGACACAAAGTATTTTACATTACCAGCCTCAAAATACAGTACAAATTACTCTGTAACGACTACCCTTCGGAAAACTTGGCTGTAGTTTTAATGGTCGTCATAAAGAATGTCTGTTCCAGATGGATTGTGCAATGAGAAGTGTCTACTACGAGATGAATAAAAATCTTAGTACGATAGGCTGACAACATAACAAAATTAAAAAAAAAAAAAAAAAAAAAAAACACTACTTTTAGGATAGAGTTTAAATATTTTTCTCTGATGCGTTGAACACATTCAGACAAACAATAACGAATATAATTATCTAGATCTTATTGTTTCACATTCTGTATTGTAGAATTCGTTAAGATCAAAACTAACAAGAAAAATTCCTTACGCCATTATGAAGGGGTTCGGTAACCAATCACTTTGACAAAAGATTAACCAAAAGGTACGAAACCTCGGACGACGCCAGACGCCCGCCCGCCTTGACATCGCTATTTTAAAGGAATGAATTTTCCCCTGAAAACCCTGTCCAGAAAAAAAAATGAATGAGGATTTGCCCATTTTTCACGCATAACTGTCATGAATGTACGTCAGTGGCTATACACAATGGTTTAACGTCATAGGTCACCGCCAATAACGAACGTCCATTGTAATAGTGTAGCGCCGTAATCCATCAATGTCGTTATAATTTGAATTGATTATACGGTGTATTAAGTACATATCTTTGAGTGTCAGTGTATTTGTTTGTGGTTTGTTGATTTGTGTGTATTCTGTTTCCGTTATTGTCATGTATATTGACGTAACCACAATCAATATTCGGTCACCACAACACATTCATTACTGTATGTATAATAAAACATTTAAAGGAAGTGATGCATTTTCAGGGGAGGCAACTCAGTCAAAGTTGATTTTGCTTCCTGACTACTCTAAAAGGAAAGACTTTGCTCCCCTAGATGATCCTTGGCTACCCACAGAGTGCACTGTGAAGACTGTTACACCGCGCGGATGCGCAGGTTGATGTGAGTCTTCACTAAGCGCAAGTGCAATGTTGTGTCCAAGGTTATTTCCCAGTAAGCATTCCACATAAATCTATAGCGGGTCGTTAGCGGCCCGTCAGGGTAGCTGACGGGCTGATAATGGCCCGCTATAGAGTTATAAAGAATAGTAGCTGGGTTGGTGTTATTTGATACGTTTAAAAGTTTATCTCCATCAGTATATCTCTGTATGTCTGTCTCTCCATAGTAATATTAATGTATTTACATCTCTCTCTCTCTCTCTCTCTCTCTCTCTCTCTCTTTCTCTCTCTCTCTCTGTGGTGTGTGTGTGTGTGTGTGTGTGTGTGTGTGTGTGTGTGTGTGTGTGTGTGTGTAATACATTGCGTGTATATGTGCGTATCATTTTCTCAATACAAAGTTGCAAACTTGTCTCAAAATTATAGTACGCAGTTAATCTGCTTCGAAACATGATGTTTTATATGGAATATTAAATTAAATATATATTTAAATATATATATAAATGGAATATTAAATAGCTAACTTGAGATGTTTGGTTTTTTTTTTTTTTTTTTTTTTTTTTTCTTCTTCTGTTTTATGCAACCAGGTCCAAATACCAAAATGTTGGCAGTAACATTTCTACTTAAAATTAAGCAGATTTCTACAGTAAGAATAGCTTCGTACACCTTTACATTCATACGAGTGTACAATTACATGTGAGTCGGGGTACAGCATTTCCTACAAGATTGCTGCAGAAAATTTCACCTCCAAAACTGAAAAATTTCAGATAAAAAATTCTGATATTTTTCATATTTCTGCTCAAAACATTGATTGTGGGTACTCGAAAGAACCGCCTCGCCGAGGCGGTTCTAACGAGTACCCACAATCTATGTTTTTAGCAGAATTAAGAAAAAATAATGTATACCCCTATAAACCCCAGTTTTACTATATAAAAGTGGGGTTTAAGAGGGTCAGAATTATATAGGTATGTTTTCGTGATGTCTTGTAGGAAATGATGTGCTTCGGGTAATATGTAAAATGGTTAAGAGAGCCCTGCTCATTAGCGAAGGGCGATGAATTAATGGTGGCGATTCTAACACTACTAGGCAGCTAGGTTTCGCTGGTGCAGGAAAACGGAAACAACTTTAAGAAGGATAACTCTAATGTCGTGTTTTTTACTTGGGCATTTAGTTATTCTATATTCATGAGTTCGTCTCAGTTTTTGAAAGCTTTCAAGTACTAAGAAGACAACTGCCTTACGATACGCATCGTTGGCGGTTGCAAAATGATAACAAAATATACTCAGAATCAAAGAAACGCTATACACGTTTTGAATGTCCATGATTTTTCTTATCTTTCAACGCACTGATCCTAAATTGTGCACGATGTATGTTTACGTACCCAGTGACTAATAACATAATTTGGTAAAATATGAAAGAAAAAAGCATCACTATAGGTGTATGTCAGTTCTACAATTTTAGCACGTGCGTCGTATTGGAAACTTCAATTTACTGTTAATTAGCATTTGAATTCACGGTTGTTCTTCTTAACAAACCACAAAGTCTGCATTTCATTTGCTTGATTGCAAGGCTAACAGTGGCAAACAGAATCACACCAGTGTAATGTTACAGGCTAGCCTCTCACATTTTCAGTTATCTTCTAAGGTTTCCATAGCCAGTCAGCCTTGACCCTGGTGCATTGCATTAGGCGAACCACTAACAGCTTTGGTGCCCAGTTTGTTACGTCACTGAGTGTCCAGTTTGTTACGTCGCTTTGAGTGTCCAGTTTGTTACGTCACTTTGGCATGATTTCTCTCGGCCATTGAGACCCTTTCCATCATATAAGTGAAACACAAAGGTTGTGGTTTGTTTAGAAAAGCAATACTGGTTAACAGCAATATTGGACTGTTCGGTACGATTTACGCGCCAAAAGAGTCGCTAGTCAGGCTTTTCATTTAGCAATTTCACTATACCACATTATTGTACTTTGGGGAAAAAACTTAACACGCGTATTTTTAGGCCTCATTATTGAAACATAAGAAAATTACGGGTATTTCAAATGAGAATACATTTCCTTTTGCTCCTGAATGTATTTCACGTGTATTCATTTACTAGAAATCTGAAATGCAAACCGCGAAACTTCTAATTTGCTGATTGTTCTGGCCTCTGTGTTAATTTGTTGTAGGGTTTGCTTCGGCTCAAGTATTCTTTTCTGTCCTTAAATACAAAGATAAACTTTGAGTAACAAATCAAATACTTCTGGAACCTGAATTTATCGTAAGAGTCAAAATATGAGAAAATATACCTTCATTTTTTTTTCTTATGCGGCTGCGAAGGTTGTGCGGACAGCCAAGCTGATTCGGTCCTTCGCTGTCCAAATATGACCTAGTCCCGAGGTTATAAAACTTCTTTCATGCTCAACTCAGCTGAGCATGAAATTTGATTTGTCCTGCTAATACATCGCAAATTACTACAAATTGTAAATTCTTTCTTGCTAAACATAGCTAAGCATGAAACTTTCTCTGCTAATAAATATGAAAATGCCAACTATTGTTGGCATTTTCATATTTATTAGCATAGAAAATTTCATGCTCAGCTGAGTTGAGCATGAAAATTTTTTCTATAACCTCGGGGCCAGAAGGCATATTTTTGCATGGCGCACTCAACTATCTATGGGCATATTTTTGTGTGCATGTATCTTCATATTCATGTTATAAATAATACGATATAGTCAACCCTCTTTATACCGACACTCGATACAACGACAAAATTCGTTATAATGACAATTTGAATGTCACGAAACATTCGCTCAAGAGGTGACGATTAATGAGAAATTATGCAAAAATATTGCATATCCTCAAGCAACATATGTTTTGGATATTTGTTAGAATCGCCTCTAAGAGGCGATTCTAACAAATATCCAAAACATATGTTCTATGAGGAAATATGAATAAAACACAGCCTTTCCTACATATCTTTCTGTCCCTTGAGGAGTCTTTACAACAGCAAATTCATTATAATGGCAACATTTTTGGGAACAAATGCTGTCGTTGTAACGAGGGTTCACTGTATTTGGGCTACTTAAACGTACTTGCCCTAAAACTTGAAAAAGTCTATTTAATTACCTGTTGACGTGTCTAATAACTGCTGGTTGAGCGGCAAACAGTGTAAGCTTTGATCGGACGCGCATATACTGCGTCTGATCTAGGTCTACACTGTTACTTAGGCCTGTCTATTTGATTACTTAGGATAAATACTGTAGACATCTTAGCGTAAGTACATTATTTGTGTGTATGTATATTTTCTACGTATGTTTTCATCACGAAAACATGCCTATATAATTTTGACCCCCTTAAACCCCACTTTTATATAGTAAAACTGGGGTTTACAGGGGTATATATTAGTTTTTATATTTCTGCTCAAACATAGATTGTGGGTACTCGTTAGAACCGCCTCGGCGAGGCGGTTCTAACGAGTACCCACAATCTATGTTTTGAGCAGAAATATAAAAAATATCAGAATTTTTATCTGAAAACTTTAAAGTTTTTTGGTGGTAAAATTTTTAATATATTTGAATAGGCGTGTTTTCATAATGTATTTATAATATAGAAAAATTACTTTTATGTCTTTATGTGCAACACACTTGTCTCAAGTTAGAAAAATAATATGTGAGTAGTGACTTCGCAGTTTACTGACATATATGACCCGCAGTCTGATCAGAATCTTCTCTGGGCGCATTTTGGATAGTCAAAGATGCGAATTTTATTTGTGTGAACTACGAAGACTCTGAAACTGAAAGGTTTCAGATAAAAATTCTGATATTTTTCATATTTCTGCTCAAAACATAGATTGTTGGTACTCGTTAGAACCGCCTCGGCGAGGTGGTTCTAACGAGTACCCACAATCTATGTTTTTAGGCAGAAATAAGAAAAATAATGTATACCCCTGCAAACCCCAGTTTTACAATATAAAAGTGGGGTTCAAGGGGGTCAGAATTATATAGGCGTGTTTTCGTGATGTGTTAGAAGGTACTTGTTCTCACTTTGCAGCTCATATACAGTATAACCTCATTGCCTCTAATCCGGATGGCTCGTTTACCATGGCTGATTCGAACTCGTTTTTCAGTCCCTACAAAATCCTTCCAATAGCTCAAGAAAAGAAATATTTAGGGATTTTTTTTTTCTTATTTTATCATGGAATTGTATGTTGTTGTGTGTACTCATTAGAATCGCCTCATCGAGGCGATTCTAATGAGTACACTGAACATACAATCATTGTGTAGAAAATCGAAAAGATTACCCTAAATTATCGCTATTTGCTTCCTGAACTGGTGCCATGGTTAAGCCTCAGTGGCTCGAACTACCCATGTCTCGAATGAATTTCCATGGTCCCAAAGATGTTCGAGCCATTGAGGATCGACTGTATTGGGTTAATCTCAGCTCGATGTCAACGGTATAAAAACCGTCACAGCAGGAGCTGATTTAGAGGTTGGAAGTCCATTAACCCATTTATGCCGAGTGGACTCTTCTACCTTAACTCTTTGGGCAGGTCCATTTCCTATATAAGGTGTGTCTGATTAGTTTTTATTATTATCATGTTTTGTAGATATTACACGTCCCGTCAAAGTTGGGCGATAAGGTCGATTTTGGTTAGTGCTCTATAATCAAGCCGACTTTGTATCAGTTTTGAAGAAACATCTGTCTCGTTTTGGATCGATCGAATTGTTCATTGGTGTGGTTAAAGTGGTTGGCTTTTTTCATAAAGTTAAGCAACGGAGATCGCGGTTAGTAGCTGGATGGATGACTGCGGTGCTTGACTTCGTGGAATACCCGACAAACGCATAGGCTCTCGACAATTTTTTTTTTTTTACAGATTATGAGAGATCTGTAAATATCCTCCAGCTCACTTTCAAGTGTCAATTCGATTGGTTGCGAAATAACAAAGACGTAAAACATCATATTCCTATAGTGTTTTATTGTCCATGGGAGTGACATTTTGCAAATATTTTATTTCATAACCGATCGACTTGAAATTTGATAGAAAGGTAATGATATGCTAACATTTCATAATATGTAAAAAGATTACAAATATACAGTCGTGTGCCTGAGGACAAACGCTACAAAAAGACTACATTTATACGGGCCGTGCATAGCTGCAATAGCTGGTTTCTGAACTTAATGCAAACAGTGTAAACCCTAATCAGACTCCGCATTCTGTGGCGTCTGATCTGGATCTACACCGTTTGTCTGTGTCCGATTTATGGGACGCCAGACATAAATTGGTTAATAAACTATGTGAGTGGACGATAAAAAGCTTATACAAAACGCAGACGATGAAAATTTAGAGCTGCATTCTTCTGTTTTGCTTTCTTTCTAAAATAAAAATATTGTCCTATTTTTCAACGTCGTGCTATGCTTTTTAGCTCACCTGAGCTATGCTCAGGATGAGCTATGCTCAGGATGAGCTATTGTGATCACTTTTCGTCCGTCGTCCGTCCGTACGTCCGTCCGTTAACATTTTCAAACGACTTCTCCTCTGAAGCCCTTGAGCCAATTTTGCACAAATTTCATATGGAGCCTCCTTAGGTTAGGTGAACGAAAAATTGCTAAAATGGTCGCGGTCCATGGACCAAGATGGCCGCCATGCCCATATATGGTAAAAACCTTTAAAAATCTTCTTCTCCAGAACCGAGGATGCCTTGGGGCTGAATCTTTGTATAAGTCATCGGGGACAGGAGGTCTGTCAAAATTGCTAAAATAAGGGTCGTATATTGACATTTGACCTTTTTACGGCAAGGTCAAGTTTGCTTCCCTATGCATTTGTATGGGAAAAACCTTTAAAAATCTTCTTCAAAACTGAGGATGCCTTGTGGCTGAATCTTTGCATATATCATCGGAAATGGGAGGTCTACCAAAGTTGCTAAAATAATGGTCATACATTGACATTTGACCTTTTTATGGTAAGGTCAAATATGCTTCCTTATGCATTTGTATGGCGAACATGTTCAGAATTTCAAACGACTTCTCCTCTGGAGTCTCTGGGCTAATTTCGCTCAAATTTCATATGAAGCCTCCTTAGGTTGGGGAAATGAAAGATTGCTAAAATGGTTGCCATTCGTTGACCAAGATGGCCGCCATGTCCATATATGGTAAAAAACATTTAAAAATGTTCTTCTCCAGAACCTAGAATGTCTTGGAGTTGAATCTTTGCTTAAATTATTGGGGACAGGAGGTCTACCAAAATTGCTAAAATAAAGGTCGTATATTGACATTTGACCTTTTTACGGCAAGGTCAAGTATACTTCCCCATGCATTTATATAGGAAAAACCTTTATATATCTTCTTCTCTAAAACCGAGATGCTTTGTGGCTGAATCTTTGCATATATCAACGGAAACGGGAGGTCTACCAAAATTGCTAAAATAATGTTAGTACATTGACATTTGACCTTTTTACGGTAAGGTCAGTTTTGCTTCCTTATGATATTGTATGGCAAAAATGTTCAGAATTTCAAACAACTTTGCTCAAATTTCATATAGAGCCTCCTTAGGTTGAGAGAATGAAAGATTGCTAAAATGGTCGCATTTCATTGACCAAGATGGCCGCCATACCACATATATGGTAAAAACCTTTAAAAATGTTCTTCTCCAGAACCTAGGATGCCTTGGGGCTGAATCTTTGCTTAAATCATCTGGGACGTGGAGTCTACCAAAGTTGCTAAAATAATGGTCGTGCATTGACATTTGACTTTTTTACGGCAAGGTCAAGTTTGCTTCCCTATGCATTTGTATGGGAAGAAACATTTAAAAATCTTATTCTCCAAAAATGAGGATGTCTTGTGGCTGAATCTTTGCATATATCATCGGGAAGTTGCTAAAATAATTATCATACATTGACATTTGACCTTTTTACGGCGAGGTCAAGTTTGCTTCTGTATGCATTTGTATGGGCCCCATACATTTGTATGGAAAAAAATGTTAATTATTTCAAATGATTTTTCCTCTGAAGCCTCTGGGCCAGTGTTGCTCAAATTTTATGCGGAGCCTTGTTGGGCAGGAGAATGAAAGATTGCTAAAATGGGCATGGTCTATTGATCAAAATGGCTGCCATGCCCATATATGGTACAAACGTTTAAAAATCTTCTTCTCCAGAACCAAATAAGCCCTGGGCCCTAATCTTTGCACAAATTATGGGGGACAGGATATCTACCAAAATTGCTAAAATGATGGTTCTGTGTTGACATTTGACCTTTTTACCGCCAAGGTCAAATTTGCTTCCCCATGCATTTGTATGGGCCATATACATTTATATTGAAAGTATCGAAGTTACTTATAGATCAACAGTAGTTAAAATTGTTCTGATTGGAAGTCTATGGCCGTCATCTTGTTTATATTTATTATATTTCCCTGCCACTGTGCTGTTTACATGTATAAAACAATGATTCCTCAGAAACCACTTAGCCAATTTCCCCCAAATTTCGCATTGATCCTACTGTTGTGATGATAGGACTGGAAAAATATTGCATAACATCTGCATATCTGCAGTGTTTATGTCACTCAGGTGAGCGAGCCGTGGCCAATGGGACTCTTGTTTTAAACATCCCGTTATCAGACCTGAAGACCAAAACAAATACTTTTGCAAAAAGTATAGATCATAATGAGTCGTCTCATTAGCATCCACACTTTGCCATTCGGTTCTTGATTTACAACTGTTACCTTTTGGTAGCAATGGATGTGTCTAAATGCAGATATGGAAGGCTCTATCTCAGAAACTCAGGATCGAAAATGTTAACCTTGAAAAGGTACCGACCAGGCATAGACAGAAAGCGAAAGCCAGACTGGACCGCGCACCCGCAGTCTGATCAGGGCCTCTGATATCTGCTTACAAACTCATCAGCCCAGGTACTGTAGAATACATCCATTACGAAAACATGCCTATTCAAATATACTGAAAATTTTACTACCAAAAAATGAAAATTATCAGATAAAAAATTCTGATATTCTTTACAATTCTGCTCAAAACATAGATTGCGGGTACGCGTTAGAACCGCCTCTGCGAGGCGGTTCTGACGTATACCCGCAATCTATGTTTTGGAGCAGAAATAAGAAATATAATGTATACCCCTGTAAACCCATGTTTTACTATATAAAAGTGGGGTTTAAGGGGATCAAAATTATATAGGCATGTTTTCGTGATGCATGTTTAGCAAAGGCCTTTCTTAGACAGTACGGCTTCCCTAATTGATCTGGGGCTTTACTGTTCGCATATTCCTGAGAACATCTTTTCTCAATACGGGCTTAATTCTGTTTTCCTTTTGCCGATATTCGATGCTGCTACTATTTCGTTTTCCGTCTGTTGCAATCATTTCGAAAACATGCCTATTCAAATATACTGAAAATTTTACATACAACCGAAAAATGAAAAAAGTTTAGATAAAAACAATCTGATATTGCTCTTATTTCTGCTCAAAATATAGATTGAGGGTGCCCGTTAGAACCGCCTCGCCGAGGTGGTTCTAACGCGTGTCTACAATCTATGTTTTTAGCAAAACTAAGAAAACTAAAGTATACGCCTGTAAACCCCAGTTTTACTATATAAAAGTGGGGTTTTAGGGGGTCAAAATTATATAGGCACGTTTTCGTGATGATGTCAACAGGCATTGGAAAGATTGTAAAATAAACCCCTTCTTTTGGAGGTTTGTGGTTCATACCCGAAGGCTGAATGAGCACGATGACATTGTACTTTTGTACCAAATACACACTACAAATGCACCTTTGTTTTGTTTCCAGCCCTCGAACTTATGACTACCTGTGCGGGTTTCGCCTTCCGCAATACAACGCAAATGTCTGAAAATCGTTCCCAGCGGGCACATAACGTTAATACAACGTCGCCTCAACGTCGATGCGGTTCTAACGAGTATCCACAATTGATGTTTTTGAGCAGAAATAAGAAAAATAATGTATACCCCTGTAAACCTCAGTTTTACTATATATAAGTGGGATTTAAGGGGATCAAAATTATATAGGCATGTTTTCGTAATGGCTATTGTTGTCGCGATAAATATAATATTTTTTTTTTCATATCTTCAAAAATTTAATCAATTTATCTAGGGTCTATTACAGTGTGCACAGAACACCATGTTGCTTCGGTGCATTTAAAAAGCTCTGTGCTTGTCACCTTTACCACTCTCTGGGCTAATTCTACAGACGACAAATTGACATTTTTCTTACTTTTTAAATAGAGAATAGACTTGAACATTTCTTGCAAATTGTCTCCTAAGGAGACAATTAGCGTGTAGTGTCAGATATATTTTCTGGCAAAAATATTTCAAAATGTAGTCTGCTGATTTTTTTTCACAGCTTACTAAGTGCTTCGGCGAAATGTGAAAATCCATTCGTTTCACCTTTTCCACTCTCTGGGCAGATTCAGCAGACGACAAACTAATCAATAAGGAGACAATTCGCATGCATTGTCATTGTCTGGAAAAATAAAACAAATATTTCAGAATGTCGTATGCTGAAATTTTTACCCAGCCTGCTGAGCGGTAAATGGTATCATACTGTCACTTTCACATTGTGTCTGTGTCTTCTAACGCCTTCTTATAGTTTATCAACTTGCCCTCGAGGCGTTCCCGTCATCGGTCACAACTGTCACTGTAAATGTGATGAATAAAATTTATCATGATTACAGTTTTAAACTAATTATTGCCAATAACATGTAAGGAAATTAAGCTCTAAATCTTGTTCCGAAAACATTGGAAATTTTAATTGAAGTCAATAACTGAAGGTAAGGAATTTACGTTGTATTGTTTTAGGATATCACATTACAGCAAATATTTGAGAGTCTCATAGCTACTTGTCATGTGTATGTACTCTGTCATGTCTACACTATGACATTCATTACACAATCCTGCGTCAGGCAGAATAGCAGACGACATTTTATTAATGTTATTATCATCATCATCATCATCATCATCATCATTATTATTATTATTATTATTATTATTAATTCATGATCATTCCGCTTTCGTTACCTGAAACAGGACAATTTAACGCTCAACATGCTGGGTACAATTTTCAGCAGACCACATTCTAAAAAGGCTTTCTTTCATGAAGTTCTCCATGAATAAGAAAACGTATTTGTCGCCAGCTTGTATCTGTTGAATTTGCCCGTGAAGCGAAAACTATCATACAAACATACTGTATACAGGTGTCAGAAAAGCGATTTGCTATCAGCTAAAGATTAGCAGTCGACAAAAGAGATGGTTTCCTGAAGTTATGTCTGGGACAGGATACTGTCCTTCTGAAGCAATCTAAAGGCAGGCATCGACCTCCCTATCACACCCAGACACCGCCTTGATGTTACTAAAAATTGAAAAAAAAAGATACAGAGAGAGAGAGAGAGGGAGAGAGAGAGAGGGAGAGAGAGAGAGAGAGAGTCTCAACGATGCCGTTTCAGCATCGAAATATTAACGTTCTTGTGGAATTGTTTGTCTATAGTTGATATCATTAACCTTTACCACTCTCTGGGCATTTTCAGCAGACGGCAAATTGATGATATTTTTCTTATTTTTCCCAGAAAACAGGATCTGACATTTCATGCAAATTGTCTCCTGAGGAGACAATTTGCATGCAATGTCAAATCCTGTTTTCTGGGAAAAATAAGAAAAATATTTCAAAATGTCGTCTGCTGAAAATTTTACCCAGAGTGCTAAGCGTTAAGTACCTGTAGTTGTAAATGCAACGCGCAAATAGAAAAAATGTTATCCAATTTTAATTTTAGATACTTAAAGCTATGTAATTTAGATATTCCTAGAGAAAAATGGCTATTCTCTTTGCAAACAGTGGATACCCTGATCAGACGCTGCATTCTACTGTATCTGATCTAGGTCTGCACTGTTTGTCAATCACCCCATCACGAAAACATGTCTATATAATTTTTACCCCCTTAAACCCCACTTTTATATAGTAAAACTGGGGTTTACAGGGGTATACATTATTTTCTTATTTGTGCTCAAAAACATTGATTGTGGGTACTCGTTAGAACCGCCTCGCCGAGGCGGTTCTAACGAGTACCCACAATCTATGTTTTGAGCAGAAATATGAAAAGTATTACCCACGAGTACCCACAATCTATATTTTGAGCAGAAATATGAAAAATTTTAGAATTATTTATCTGAAAATTTTCCTTTTTTGTTTGTAGAATTTTCAATATATTTGAATAGGTGTGTTTTCGTAATGCTTTTGGGAGTCTCCAGACTAAGCCAAATAGATACAGTCGACTCTCGTTATCTCGAATTCCAAGGGACTCTCTGAAATACTTCGAGCTATTCGTACTTCAACATATCAGATTTGCGGAATGGAGGAAAAACTAATTCGATTAACCACATTTAACAAATATATGTGTAATTGGACTCTTGAAGTTAGAGATATAATGTAAATATTGTGGAAAAGAGGAGAAATTGCTCCTTAGGAGCAATTTCTCCTCTTTTCCACAGTATTTTTTTACATGTTGTTAGATTTTCATGTTAAGGCAGGGACCAGATTTTCACTTCGAGATAAGCGGTTATTCGAGATAAGCGAGGTCGAGATAGCGAGAGTCAAATGTAATTGAATAGCGTATTTTTATCGCAAATGATATGACGAAAAGCTTTAATGAAGTATCCACGAAACATATTTGAAACTTAATCAAAATGGATACTTTTTGTTTACTAATGTTGCTGCATGTACGTATTGTGGTATTTTACAAACTTGAAAAGTAACATATTCAAGCCCTGGTCAGTGATGGACCCAGCTAGCATTCTTTATAAATCTATAGCGGGCCGTTAGCGGCCCGTCAGCTACCCTGACGGGCCGCTAACGGCCAGCTATAGATTTATAAAGAATGCTTACTGGGGAGTTACTCAGGCAAGGCAACAATAACGAAGCTCTAATGCTCACCTGAGCATTAGGATGAACTGTTATAAACACAATCCGTCCGTCGTCCGTCCATTCACATCTTTAAATATCATCTTTCGTCAAACTTAAAGTGAAGTCTTCCGTCTTACGATGTTTGAAAATTTGTTCAAACGGTCGCGGTACGTCAAGTAAAATGACCACCATGCTCATTTATATGGAGAGACAAAAATACACACTTAAATATTCTTCTCCAGAACCAAGAAAGTGTTGATACTTATTCCTGGTATATGTCATCGTGGGTTTGCAAATCTACCATGTTTGTTCAAATGGTGATCCCAGATTGACTTTTTTTCACGGCAAGGTCAAATTTGTTTTCCTATACACCTGTATAAAGAAAATGTTGAAGGGTTATTTTCTATTACTAAAACACGCATATTCAAATATATTGAAAATTGCATCACAAAAAAAGAAGAAGAAAGTTTTCAGATAAAAACTGACTTTTTACATATTTCTGCTCAAAACATGGATTGTGCGTACTCATTAGAACCGCCTTACACCCGCCTTGGGTGATCTACCAAGTTTCTTCATGGTTATCTTTTGTTGACCATTGACCTTAGGGCAGGATCATTTTTGCTTCCACATGAAACTGGAAATCTAAATTAGTTAGGAAAGACTGCAGTTTGCTCAAATTTACAGGCACTGTTGATCGAGATGCCACCATGCCATTTTTGATAAAATTCACTTTAAGTGTTCTTCATTGGAATCAAGAAGCTTTAAGGCTTGGCATATAGCATTGGGGACAAAAATTCTACGTTACGAAAACACGCCTATTCAAATATATGGAAAATTTCACCTCCAAAAAACTGAAAATTTTCAGATAAAAAACTCTGATATTTTTCATATTTATGCTAAAAAACATAGATTGTGGGTACTCGTTAGAACCGCCTCGGCGAGGCGGTTCTAACGAGTGCCACAATTTATGTTTTTGAGCAGAAATAAGAAAAATAATGTATACCCCAGTAAACCCCCGTTTTACTGTATAAAAGTGGGGTTCAAGGGGGTCAAAATTATATAGGCTTGTTTTCGTGATGAGCAGATTTATTCGAAAGATGATCGAAAGCAAGGTGAAATTTGTTTCCCTATAGATATAACGTAACTTATCAAGGAAAAATGTTGATTTTTTTTTCTCTGAAACTGTATGAAAGACTTACGGCGGAAACTTACAATATATGATCAAAATGTTATTTGGAGTTTTTAAATTCTTATACAAAAATATGCAGGTCATAAAATACACGATTTGATCCATTATTTGATATCAAAGATCATAGACTGCAGGACACTTTACAACACCATACAAAGATTCACAATTAGAAACTAACACGAACAGAATATTAATCCAGAGTTATTTATCATCTGCCTTATGAGATTGCTTTAAAAAAAAAATTCATTCTTAAAAATAGGGGTGGCAGCACAACACAGAGCGGCTAACAGTGTAGATTCGTCTCATCTGCATCTACACTGTTTGCAAAAAAATTAAGCCACGACGTGAGAAAATACTTTCAGGTACGTGCGACGAAAGAATCAGATCAGCGTGCGCATTTGCGCGGTCTGATCAGGGTCGGATGACGAAGAATCCAATGTTTCTTCACGCATGTGAGTCTTGGTTGGGTGCGCATGCGCAATTCATTCTAACTTTGAGTTAGGGCATATGATGCATACAAGACTACACACATGCGACTTGAGATATGCGAAATCTCGACTGATCATGTATACCGGGCATACAGAAGAAGACAGGTATAATGCGCGATTCATTTGGAATACCCCTTGTGTATAAAATGACATGCTGATTTGTCTCGACAATACACAAGAAAGGTGATAATGTATTACTGTAACGGAGGCGTTAGCGTAACGTCGATTAAGCGGAATGAATACACAATATCCAGCAAACACTTAAGGTCGCAGAAACGTCGTTACAACGTCGCTGCAACGTCACGACGTTGCAGCGACGTTGTATCGACGTTGTTGGGTACAGACCGTTTTACCTTCCATCTGAAAAAGAGTGCTCTGAAAGGAAAGAATTTGTTCCCTTCCCTTTAAGAGAAGACCTCTTTTCAGAAGGAGTTTCATATGCAGGAAAGCAAACCGGAAGTAACCAAAAATTGTCTTCCTTGTAAAAGATGGTAGAAAAAAGTATTAGTAGTATCCATTCACCTTAAGATGTGTTCGCTGCCAGTGAGAGAGAAATAGTCATACAGCTGGTGCCGTTATATAGGCGTAGCGCTCTGCAGATGATACATGCTCATTTTTTCTCTTCAGTTTGTACCAATACAACAGTTTGCGATGAGATTATTCATTGAAACATGCCTTTAACTACCCAGCGGACACGCAGCATTGAACACAACGCCACATCAACGTCGAGGCAACGTCATGAAGTGGCATCGACGTTGATGCGACGTTGTATAAACACTATGTGCCTGCTGGATTAGTATCCAAAATAACTAATTAAGGGACTTGATGCATCTGGTAGATTTCAAGTCATTTATAAAAGGGAAGAAGTTTTATGACTTCCTGTTTGCGTTCCGAAACAGCAAGTCCATTCTGTAAAGGATCTACTCTAAACGGAAAGAATGTGCTCCATTTGGTAGACCCTTTTTCTGTAAGGAGAATAAAACAATTTGACAGCTATCTGCCCTAGCGGTGTATCCTTTCGCCTCAAGAAATATCCATTACGAAAACAGGCCTATTCAAATATATAGAAATTCCACCTCCCAAAACTGAAAATTATTTTCAGATAAAAAAAAACTGATTATTTTCATATTTCTGCTCAAAACATAGATTGTTAGTTCTCGTTAGAAGGCGGTTCTAAAAAGTGCAAACAATATATGTTTTGACCAGAAATAAGAAAAATAAAGTATACCCCCCGCCCCTGTGAACCCCAGTTTTACTATATAAAAGTGGGGTTTAAGGGGGTCAAATTTATACAGGCATGTTCTCGTGATGCAGTAGTGAGATTAGTTACCTGTAAATTCTGCAAAGACTTCATCAACATTGTATGGCAATCCTCTTTATCGTTTGTCAGATTTCATGTGATCGACCTATTTTCATAGAAAAATAGAGTTTTTATACCATGAACTGTTTTTATTTAATATTCTGGGTGGTTCAAAATATGGTGATATGTGGTGGCGGAGAGGTTCGGGGGTAGTTTTGCCAAGTGTTAAGATTGATGGTAATTCTGGTCTGGTACGAATGACAGAAAAAAAAAAGTGGCAACTCAAAATAGGATTCGATAGGCGGGAACATTATTTCTTCGAGTGAAACACACTTCTTTCTGATTGGTTTTTCAAGAGAAAACCAGCAACTATGACCTTAAACGCATAAAATGCGTGAATGATCAAATCATTACAGCTCGGACAGCTCTAATTAGGGCCTTGTGAAAGATATGACTTTTGGGCAAACCTTGATGGAATTTATCAAAACATATGCAAAATGAATACTTGCAATGTAACTACCCAGCTAGCATTCTACGTGAATCTACATCGGGCCGTCATCGGCCCGTCAGCTACCCTGACGGGCCGATGACGGTCCGATATAGATTTACATAGAATGCTGACTGGGTATATTGGCTAGTAGTTGGATCCCCTGAAAGGGTGTGCAATTTGCTAGGCAAATTGGAATAATTGGTTCGTTTGGCTCAGTGACATTTATTGACTTAACATTCTGTTTGATGCAATGACTTTTGAATAAATATTCCGTTTGGCTTAATGACAGTATGTAGGATTACTATTATGTTTGACTCAATGGCTTTAGTTAGAAAGAAGTTCTATAGGCAACATAGCAAAACGAAAACAAGCCTATTCAAATATACTGAAAATTTGACCACAAAAAAAAAAATGAAAATTTTCAGATAAAAATTCTGATAATTTTCATATTTCTTCTCAAAACGTAGATTGTGGGTATTCGTTATAACCACTTCGGCGAGGCGGTTCTAACGAGTACCCACAATCTATGTTTTTGAGCAGAAATAAGAAAACTAATGTATACCCCTGTAAACTCCAGTTTCACTCTATAAAAGTGGGGTTTAAGGGGGGTCAAAATGATAAAGGCATGTTTTCGCGATGGTCAATTTGTCAGCAAGTTCAGTGAACACTCGTTCGAACGACAGCATTTGTTTTCAAAGACGTTGCCATTAAAATGAATTTTCTCTTGTAAAGATACGTAAATGAGCAGAATGATTCATCTTTCCTCATATAATATATGTTTTGGACATTTATTAGAACGGCCTCAGTAAGGCGGTTCTAACAAAAATCACAAACAGATGGTGTTTGAAGTATTAAGTAAGTATTACGTAATGATTCATAGAAGACCTCCACGCGACCGAGCAAATATGTGTTTTATCACTATGGAAGCTGAGGGCTAGGGTTGGGAGGTTGTGATCCCGTAAAGCTAGGTTAAGCCCCACTACCCCCACTCCCGATCCCCAGTAATTCATTACTGATCGTTCCAAGGCGGTACTTTCACTTAGGTACTGTTTGTTAATTGTTATGTAGTGTTTCACTTTCTAATGTTTTTTTTCTTTTAACAATAATATAGGTTGATTATATATTCATTTAAGTTTGGGTAATAGAATTCCCACCTTTTTCGGGAAAGAGTTGCCAACTCTGCATGCCAGCTGTTCATTTTGTGGCTACTTTTTTGTATTTTGTATTTTTTTTTTTTTTTTTTTTTTTTTTTGTATTTTTTTTTTGTATTTTTTTTTTTTTTTTTTTTTTTTTTCTCTTTGGCGTTGGACATCATGTTGATCTACTTGTATCAGTTCCTGAGTTCTCTTATTTACTTTAAACACAATGTTCTTGCATACTTTCTGATTAAAAGTCACATTTTGAACGACGGTTTCGTGCCAGTCGTTAACAAATATATTTGTGTCGTTGTAGCGAGTGTCGGTATAAAGAGGGTGATTGTATAAGGTCTCAATTTATAAATAGCTTTCATACCGGCTGTGTGTATGAAAAGAAATTTCCATGAGACATTTACCTCACCTTCAATTGCTAGAGGTACGTGATTCTGTTGATTTAACTTACCGACTATGTCAGATCGGAGACTCGTAAGTAAGGAATTACGGCTGTTTATGTTTTCGCTAGTATGAAGGGGCATTTCATAGTACACGATATTAGTTGAATGACTAAATCTGTTCATTTAATCCCAGCAGGCACACAACATCAAAATGACGTCGTATCAACGTCGATGCGACGTGATCACCTCGCATCGACGTTGATACGACGTCATTTTAACGTTGTGTACCCACTGGGATTCATTACGAAAACCTGCCTATATAATATTGACCCCCTTAAACCCCACTTTTATATTGTAAAACTTGGGTTTACAGGGGTATGCATTATTTCTGTCCAAAAACATAGATTGTGGGTACTCTTTAGAACCGCCTCGGCGAGGCGGTTCTAATGAGTACCTACAATCTATGTTTTGACCAGAAGTATGAGAAATATCCAAATTTTTATCTAAAATTTTTCATTTTTTGGTGGTTAAAATGTTCAGTATATTTGAATAGGCGTGTTTTCGTAATGTATATAAGCGTCATAAACCCTTTCATTAATGATATTGACCATGATAAACCACTATAACATCATCTCAAGACATCATCCCAAAGTGATTTTTCATCTGCGCAGAGAGCTGCTGGAAGCTGCATTTGTTAATACAACAATAGGTTTGTATTAAGAGTAGCATCGAGACCCAGGGTGAAGTTAGCTAGCTGTAAAAGTGCTTTAAACCCCCCGGTGGTTTGCTCTACCGACCGTTCTAAGGCGGTGGTCCCGGTGTTGGTCTTACTCTTTGTTGCTTTGTGGTTTATTCTACGAGGCGATTTGTTGTATGTCGTTCCGTGTGTCATTTTGTTATTGTGTTTTTCAGTCCTTTTAATATTGCGATTACCTCGCTTGGGGAAGAGAGAGCTAATCTTAGTGCTTTTCGTACGTTTGTTCGGTTTGTGCTCGTTTGGATTTGTCGGTTTTCTCTCCCTCTTGGGGTTTGGAAAGAGCAGCGGTTTGTGATTGTGGCAATCCCTGGACTTTTCTCTTACCTTTTTTGGTATAAAATTTTTTGTAACTTAAAATGATGCTGTTTTTATATCCTTAGAACTGCCGAGGGTTTGAAAAAATGCAGCCAAAATGGGGGTAGGGTTGGACATTCACCTCTGGAATCCAACATAAGCAACTGATCAAAAGTAGTTTACTTGGAAACGAAAGTAGATATGTTATTCTTTACAATGAAGCACTGCCAAAATTTTACACTCGCAAAACGTCATTGCAAGGGGTCACGGTGGGAAAATGTATGCGCATGGAGATTTTTTTTTTTTTTTTTTTTTTTTTTTTGCAATATAATCCCCCATTTTTTCCTAATTTTTCTCTCTCTTTCCACCATTTTCTTTTGCCTTTTCTCGCGCATTTCGTATGCTAGGCCATTTGAGCCGCTCTTGATTGGCGTTGACGGGGCTGCATTACGAAGGTACCACGGTAAACCGAACGTTTTTGATCCGAAAATTTGACCATTTTCACTTAATTTGGAAGCATTTCGCGCCCTTCATTTACATGCTAGAAAGCTTTTTTCATGCTATTATTACACCGCATACTATCGTATTTAATGGTACTAGAACCGGAGAATCTCCAGTATTAATGTCGCCGTAAGGGTCGTTCAAAAAGTGTTGGGCAGCAATTACGCATAAATACGCTACCGCCGTCGAAAGGATATGTGGTTTAAATATCGTTTCAATGTCGTATATTTTGTCCTTTAACTCTATATACACTTATACATAAATAGAAGCTTTCACGAATCTCAGGCTTCCGAGATATCCGTTACATGTACTACTTCAGTACAGATGATCACGGGAAGGTGCATGCATGCGCGCGTGTGTATGTGTGTGTGTGTGTGTGTGTGTGTGTGTGTGTTGTTTTTGTTGTTGTTTCATGACACGACTCCTAATAGCAAAACATGTGTTTACACAAAGTTTGCTTTTAAGTCACCAGTGTTAAAAAATACAGAAGAAAAACCATTATACAAAAATAGTAATTATTTATTGCAGGAAAGTATATGTCAAAAAGAATTTGATATGAGATTCCTATTACATGCTTAAAGAAAGCTAAAGTTAATTAGTTTCAAAACGAGTCCTACAACTCCGAAGAAATGAATTTTTATGGTCTAAGGTAAATATATTACTAATGACCCTTTTTTAGGCGGGACTCTTTATACGCATGAAAGCAAACAGGAAGACACAAAAGTTGTCTCTTTGTAAAAGGAACGGCGGAAAATCTAGTAAGTATATCATGTCCTCTTTAAACATATTGACCGTCATTACGAAAACACGCCTATTCAAATATATAGAACATTTCACCTCCAAAAACCGAAAATTTTCAGATAAAAATCTCTGATATTTTTCATATTTCTACTCAAAACATATATTGTGGGTACTCGTTAGAACCGCCTCGGCGAGGCGGTTCTAACGAGTACCCCCAATATATGTTTTTGAGTAGAAATAAGAAAAAATAATGTATACCCCTGTAAACCCCAGTTTAAGGGGTCAAAATTATAGAGGCATGTTTTCGTGATGGTTGGATCATACTCAATAATCAACACTAAAAAATCAACAAGTACAAGCTTTCACAAAAAGCTTGGTCTACGCTTCGCACACAATAAATGTTAAAGCTGATTTCAGTTACTAAGCCTTGGGCGTTTTACTAGTCTGGCCCCAGACCCTTTCTTTATTTTTCTTTTCTTTCTTTTTCTTTTTCCTTTTTTTTATTTTTTTTTTGAGGGGACACAACACTTGTATAGCTTGTAGAATTTTTGTTTACTTCAGTCCCTTGGCTAGTTTTTGTTCAGCCATAGGTACTTTGAAGTTGGATTAAAGAGGAACATGATAAAAAAAATAATGTAGAGAAAGAGAGAAATAAATATAAAACAAAAACGACTGGAGCCAGTCTAGCGTTTTACATGCAAATCTTGGCAAAGTCGGCTAAAATTCCAAACTGCAAAAGGTGAATTGGAGAGGTCTAAATGAAACTCTTTCGAATGAGAATGACCCTCATATTAAAAATGATTACAGGTAATTTCACATCGATTTTTAGGCTTACCTCATTAAAACTAAGATATTGGTGGACAATTAAAAGTGGACGTGGCATCTTTATTTATTCAGCATGACAAGGGTTAAAGATAATTTTTTTTACTGTTTAATATATGTTTTGACGTTTCAAATTATGTCAATATGTTTTGCGACGTTACACCATCTACACTCGTTGCGCACGGCATGATAGCGTTCTAAAGGAAATATTTCCTCCAAGAAACTATAAATTATATTTCCCGCAGAAATTATTAAACTAGCTTTAGATATGTAATATAACTGATTATTTTCAAATGAAGGACTTTTGTTTCACCCGTAAAATGACTGCCATCGCATTTACGGAATTTCAGTTATTTTGCGTTATTATATTCTAACATTATAGACAATCATATGGGCCAAGCCAAGCAATAAAATTTCCTTTCAAAACGAGAGGTTTACCAAGTTTTATCAGTGACCTCTCTTTGTGCATGTTAATAGAAATGCAAATGCTACAAACTATGATCCTAGTTTGTTCGCACAGTTCCCTATATTCCAAATAAAGGCGACACCTATTTAACCTGTCCAACATACCAAACAAGTATCATCAAACTACCTCATAGTGTACCGCAGTTATCGAGTGTATACAGTTTCATAAGTAAACATTCCAAGGGAAAGTAACTCGAAAACTAAGGTAATGTGAATTACCATTCTTGAACACGACAATTGGTTTGTCCTGCATACATACCAAATATCATCAACTATCTCAAAGTATATAACTAAATACTACCAGGGGATGTCATAAGTTTTGTTATAATTCAACCAGTCATACATTCACAGAAGCTAGTGGAAATGGTCCAATCTTTCCATTCCACTGCAATACGATTTCCCCTGTGCGTGTACTTCGAGACTGATAGATTTTACAGCCTGTGGCATCCCTTTCCTACTTCTTCGTAAAGAAAGTGAATCCGATGACCATGAGGGCTTTCAAACAAAGCAGGATTCGAGAAAAAAAAAAAAAAAAAAAAAAAAAAAAAAGATCCATATACACATGTAAGAGTTTCCTTTCTTTTTGTTTGTCAGATCTTGTACCATTCGAGCACCCGTTCTGCTCCCCCGTGTTTGCCTGTATAAATCAGACCTTCATGCACGCCATTTTGCAAATTCCAAACTTTGCCGGTTTTGCCGGAAATACGTAACTTGAAAATAAGTCTGCCCATAAATGCTATTATCCTTTCGTAGGCTGACTGCTCTCTGTTTCGGAGGCCCGTACTTATGTAAACTTGACCTTAGGAACTGCATACAGTAATGTCGTTATGCGACAAAGCTTGTCGCTACCAGACTGGTCTACAAGGAGAATTTCACATGTCATTCTTAGATATCCATTTTTTTTCCAAAGCATGTCCTTGTTATTAGTTGGGGTATATTAGGAATAGCAAACAGGTGTCAACTGTATTGTTAAAGGACAGAAATTCATCAAAACAGTAAGTCCAAGTGGAGATATTTTATACGGATAAATGAATCTGTTTGACTGTCCGATACACCCTGTGTAACGACCGTCACATTAAAACCAGCCAGGTCTTGGATATAACAATTATCGAAACTTTGTCTCTTCAGGTGCATTCGACGTATCTTTACAATGTTTGAGCTCAGACAGACCTTGAAAAAATTACGCAAAGGTTCTAAGGGAAAGGTTTTTGAAAGATGGTCGATGTTCCCCGGCCCTATTTTTTCCGATAGCATGCTTTCTAGTCGATCCGTTCTCAGAGTAATTAATGGGTTTTACTTCTGTAAACATGATAAAAACGGACCCACTGTGTAACGAAAGTAATTATGGAACTGAAAAAAAACAACGAAAAAGGAAAAAGTATAACATGAAACGCCTCAGCGAGGCAGTTCTAACGAGTACCCACAATCTATGTTTTGAGCAGAAATAAGAAAAATAATGTATACCCCTGTAAACCCCAGTTTTACTATATAAAATGGGGTTTCAGGGGGTCAAAATTATATAGGTATGTTTTCGTGATGTACTTGAAGTATTTGGTAAAATCTACAGGAAAAAAAAAAAAAAAAAAAAAAAAGAAAACAAACAAACTATTTATAAGATATATTAAGGGCAGATAAGAAATTACCAGAGTAGTGGCCCTGGCCTTACAGCGTATAATTTTGTTAGTTTAGTTTAAACATATTTTATTCAGAGTTAATGGCACATCAATAAATATAACAATATACAAAATACTAGGATTGGAACGAAAGCAAATTGCTTATGAAGTTCCTCTCCTCATGCATATAATTGAATATATCCGATAACGGCACAAGGTTGTAAATATGTTAACGTATTCATGTGACATATCTACCAATATATACTAATTATAACATTAGATTACTATATAGCGAAAGTAGAACCTTATATGTTCAAACCTAACAAACACGAAGAAGAGCAGAAAAAAACACAAACAAAAAAGAAAAACATAATAATAGTCTACTTAATCAATGATAAGGAAGAAAAAATGTAAGAAGTGGCATGTGGAGGAGCGAAAGAGCAGAAAGAAAGACAAAAGAAGAGAAACAAAGTGTGTTAGAAGAGTAGGGACCGCCTTCTGCGCCGCGAGAACAAAAAAAAAATGGCCAAATACACTATAATCCTGTTATAATCCTGTTGTCCTGCTGTATACTAAATGTAATTTATAATTCCTCTGGCCTATCTCACCGGTATCATAATACATTGTATTCGCATCACTCAACAATGAATTTTGTTATGATATTTTATAAAAAAAAATAAAAAAACAACAACTTTGGCCAAAACTGATTTTTTTTTCACATACATCGAGGCAGATAACTAAAAAAAAAACAGACTGTGCAACTTATAGTTTTTATATGCATCTGTAAAATTTCATCAAGATATTCCTTATAGTAATCGAGCTACTGGTCAAATTCGTGTTTCAATGTTTCATATACGGCCTTCGTGACAGCAACCGCTGGTTCTTCACCCGTCTGCCGCTTGTCCGACACCTAATTAACCCAGCAGCCGTGTGAATATACACGGCCGCCGTATTAATGGCCTTTGAAGATATACACGGCCGCCGTATTAATGGCATTTGACGACAGTAGACGGGTTATCCGACTATTCCTGTTTCTAAAGATGACTGAGACCTGAAAACGAGGACAAATATAGACTTAAACCGGAACGAGCTTACTAATCTAAAGGTGTCTTCGAGCATGCACAAAATGCAGAGATTCAGATTCATCCCACGCATGCGTAAAGTCTCATCCGGGCATTTACTCTCCATTGATTCATTCTATCGTGTCTAATGAATCTATTAGCGGACAGGGAAAGTCCATATCAGACTGCTCGGATGCGCAGGCTGATTTGGGACTTTGCTGTCCGCATATGCCCGAAGACACGTTTTCGAATGGCGAGATCCATATATCGAAGAAAAACAAAAACTAATTTTTATTTAATGGTTTAACAAATGATTCATTTGTCCTTTATTTCCGCCATAACTTATTTACATACATTTGGTTACATTAAAATATTACTTGTAGTTATAGAAACTGTGTATTGTATATTCTTTAAATGATTGCTGAACTCTTTCACTGCCACAGGCGATAGTAATAGGCTTTTGCAAACAGCATAGATCCAGATGAGACGGCTCAATGAGCCGTCTCATCTTGATCTACGCTGTTTGACATTCAACTTTACATATAAACGTCTTTCCAAGCGATAGTTTGTTAAAATAAAATGCAGACGACAAATGTCATCTGAAATAGTTAATGGACTCTTCCACCTTAGAATTTTGACACACCCATTGTTGCAAATAGAGGTTTCAGTAAAAAGCAATAACAGAATGGTTAGCAGCGTAGATCCTGGTGAGTTACGAGCCGTCTGATCTGGATCTGCACTGTTGCAAAGGTGTCTGCATTTGTGGGTTAACCAATGTACTGACTGCATACATTGTAATGTATCGTTATGATGTCATTGTGCAGATAACCTTTCTGTATCAAACACGCTATGTACAGCTATTTGAAACTGTAAAAAAGTATTGGGCGTCTATAAATATAACCATACTACATTTAGTGTAATGGACACACGCACGTACGCTTCTGTAATTAAGGGGAAAGAAATACATCTTTAACGGAGGCAATTCTGTCAAAATGTGTGTGTGTGTGTGTGTGTGTGTGTGTGTGTGTGTGTGTGTGTGTGTGTGTGTGTGTGTGTGTGTGTGTGTGTGTGTGTGTCTATGTACGAAGTTTGACTGCAACTTCTACATGTCACAAAACCAAACATTTCTCATTAGAAAACCTACAATACGCGATACAACATCGCCTTAAAACAATGGCTATTTCATCACGAAAGCATGCCTATATAATTTTGACCTCCTTAAACCCTACCTCTATTTAGTAAAACTAGCGTTTACAGGGGCATACATTATTTTGTTAGTTCTGCTCAAAAACCTACGTTGTGGTACTCGTAAGAACCGCCTCGCCGAGGCGGTTCTAACGAGTACCAACAATCTATGTTTTGAGCAGATTTATGAAAAATATCAGAGTTTTTTATCTAAACATTTTCTGGTTTTGGAGGTGAAATTTACTATATGTTTGAATAGACGTGTTCTCGTAATGTCCAGAACAATTGTCAGTATAGGGCTAGCATATACAATAAAACCGAAAGAGACTGGCTAAAAATCTTTAATACGGGAAGGAATGTGTTAGGAACAATAAACGCTGCTGACTAATATTACCACAGTTCCAAAAGGGTTAATACTGTCGTTGTTGTGGGCATCGTACAAAACTTCGAATCGCCTCCAAAGATCCTACAAATTCAGACACAGAAATTAGATTCAATAACTTATGTTACAATTTCCTGCTCTGTGTGTGTGAGTGTGTGTGTCTTTGTGTGTGTGTGTGTGTGTGTGTGTGTGTGTGTGTGTGTGTGTGTGTGTGTGTGTGTGTCATATGCCTATATTTCTTTTACCAGTTAAGGGCACTTTATGCGCTTTTAAGGGCTAACTCTGACAGCTTTTTGTCCATTTCTGAAAAAGGGTCTACTCTAAAAGGAAAGAATTTGCTCTCCTTTTAACAGATTTTCTCTTAAAGGACAGAGTTGGCTCCTAAAGGTAGCAAACTCTTTCCTTTTAGAGTAGACGCCTTTAATAACAAGAGGAGCAAATTCTTTCTTTTAGACTAGCCCTATTTAGAAGGAGATTAATGCACAAGAAAATAAACAGGAAGTCACAAAACGTCCCCGTTTTACAAAATGACAGAACATCTACCAAGTGTTTCCATTCCCTTTATTGTTTTGTTTTGTGTTTAGGTTTTACGGCCCATTTAACCCAATGGGGTCATGTCGAGCGCAGTGAGTTTACCTAACCACACGTTTACTGGGCAGGCTTAGTCCTCTAAGCGGTTAACCAGTATTGTGCACGTTCTTTCGCCAGAAACTGACAACTGCCCTTCTTGGATCAGCGGAAGGGAGAGAATGACCGTAGAAAATATGTCATGATCAATCTCCATGAAAGAATGCTGCCGACCTCGGCGGGGGTTGAACCCGCGACCTCCTGGTCTTCAGTCGGACGGCGCATCCAACTGAGCCACCGAGGCCGGCTCCATTCCCTTTAATTGTGCCTATCAGGATATTTCAATAAACCGCTGTTCCAGTTTTCATAATTCTTTCAACAATTAACGTTTTAGTTTATTCATGATTTAATCTGATTCTGCTGAATCCGGATATGCTCTGCTTTTGCAAACAGTGTAGAGCATGATCAGTTTATTTATATCAACACTCTAGGTAAACTGACAATTAGAACTGGACGTAGTACTCGTACCTTAACTTATTCAGCATGACAAGGAGTAAATAAATGTAGTACACTAAAAGAATTGTTCTTTTCCTTCCAGAAACGGAAACCATGGAAAATCAAGATAGTAATGCTAATGGCACCAATTCCTATGTCAACGACAATGGGACTCAGTCAACGACATGTTCGAAAACCAGACTGGACATTGAGCCGTCGACTTCGTCTTCAGAATTTAGCATGACAAAATGCCAGATCATTAAAAACATTTTAGTTGTTAGTGTGGCATTTCTGTTTCTTTTTACGGCCTTCCAATCGCTGTCTAATTTACAAAGCAGTCTAAACAGAGAAGAAGGTTTAGGAACTGTAGGGTTATGTGTGGTGTACGGCGCTCTTGTTATTTCCTGCATGTTTTTGCCGTCATTTGTTATCAACTATCTAGGCTGTAAGTGGACAGTAGCATTCTCTATGCTTTGTTATATTTTATATATGGCGGCTAACTTTTATGCCACTTGGGGAACAATTATTCCGGGAGCCATTATACTAGGTCTAGGAGCTGCACCATTGTGGTCGGCAAAGTGCACATATCTCACAGAAACCGGAACTTGGTACGCCAAAATGACTGGGACTACTTCTGATGACATCATCAACAGATTCTTTGGGATCTTCTTCATGATTTTCCAAACAAGTATGTGATTTTTTTTTTTTTTTTTTTTTTTTTTTTTTTCCGAAACTTTAATAATGTTTTAAGGAGCCTTGATACACTTGGTTGATTTTCCGCCATTGTACAAGGGAGATAACTTTTTTTTATTTCCTGCATGTTTCCTGTACAAAATTATAAAGAAAGATACCCAGGAAATGCCACGTTTACGAAGCACAACCCCTCGAAGAGAAGATGAGGAAGAAATATGAACAGAAAACAAACGCCACATATTAAACCACAAACGCTCAAACACAGACGAACCGTAACGATGGAACCACCTTCTGAAAAGGTCACAAACCTTCAAGTCCCTTCTGAAAAGGGTTCAACTCTAAAAGGAAAGAATTTGCTCCCCGCGTGGAGCAAATTCTTTCCTTTTAGCGTAGATTCCTTTTCAGAAGAGAGGCAAAAGAATCTGACAGAATTACCTCCCCTGAACGTGTATCCATGTGCATAAAGATACAGTTCACCCAAATGACCCTAGACATGTTTATACCCTTTTGTAAGGCAGTAACAGAATCATGATTTATATCATTTTAAAGCTTTGATTTTATACTTTTAAATGTTTTAATTTGTTTTATCTGAATCTAGTAAGTAAAAGGTAGTAAGCAAAATATTCCCTTACAGCCTTGTAAACATTATTCCTGATTCAGTATCAAAGCAAAGACCGCCACAGCAACCCAAATTGGGAGGATAAACTGAAGAGGTATTAATGAACAAAACCGTATCACAACATTTTGAAAAAAAAAAAATGTTTAGAAGTAAAATTGCAGCTTAATCAGTTATCCAATGTAATTAATTCAGTCCTTCATTTCAAAAGACCACACAAATTCTGAATGGAAACAGTTTCAATGAAACTGTGATAATCAAACTTTATATATGCCAAATTTCATTCAGTTTTGGCCAGAATCCATTTAGGTTTTCTCAGGTTCTTGATTCCCATTTTGCAGAAATAAGCCACAATTGTTTGAGACCACTTTATCTTCATTTTCTCATGACTACGGACAGATATTTGAATTAAATTAAGGCCAGCCTTTCAAGACCATCCCACTCCTTTTCCATGAATACTGGTCAGCAAATCAGAAATGCTTCTTTTATGAAACCTTTAAGCAAAAACAAACAAAAAAATAAAATAAAAATAAACTAATCAACTTCCAATGAAAGCCAAGAGCTGAGAATCGCTATGCTATTATACAATGATAGACAGATATTTACACTTTGGTCCAAACCCATAAAGCTATTCATGCCCGCAGCATGAACTGTTATGATCATTTGGCGGAAATTATGGATGAGGAGCAACTGACAAAAGAAAGAAGTATTTATCACGTTAATAATTTTGTAGCCATTGCCATTTTAATGCTAGTGTTTGTAAGGAAAACAAAATTAGCAACTGCCGTTCAAAAGGATTTTCTTTTTTCAAATAATAGCTTTATTATTCAAGATAGAAATTTGTAGTTTTGTATGTATTTTACATTCTTATGAAGAACACAATTCTATAGAAATGTAAAAGTGCTTAAAAATAATATTTTAAGCCATACTGTATCCTTAAGTAGCCATGGTGTACATGTACCTGCAAGTTGTATATTGGCGTATACTGTTGCACATATTTACGTAAAGGAAATAAAGTCGAGATACAGCAGAATAGAGCCCGAATACATGCAGTTCATATTGAGTAGCGTATAACTATCGAATTTGATACAGTCGAACTTAACTCTTCCGGGTGCCAAATTTTCGACAACGTTTGTCGTATGTTTTTTTTTTCTAACAAACTATCGCTTGGAAAGAAGTTTATATGTATAGTTGAAAGACTGAATGTCAAACAGCGTAGATCCAGATGAGACCGCTCATTATGAGCCGTCTCATCTGGATCTATGCTGTTTGCAAAAGCCTATCATTGTCGTCTGTGGCAGTGAAAGAGTTAATAGCTCGAACATCTTTGAGACCCTGGAAATTTGTGCTAGACATGGGTACTTCGAGCCACTGAGGGTTCACCATAGTACCAGGTCAGGAGGCCAGGTCAGGGGACAATTTAGTAATGTACTTACTACCTTCTGGAAAGGAATGATAATGATATGTTGAGTATATTAATAAGAATCGCCTCGATTAGACGTTTCCTATGAGTACATACAACATACATTTGCATGATAAAATGAGAAATTTTCTCTATAATGTCCCTAAATATTTGTTTTCTTGTGCTATCGGAAGCATTTCCTGGGGACACAAAAACAGAGGTCGAACATGCCATCGGTGTTGGAGTCGTTTTTACTGTAGTTCGTTTGGAACCAATCACGAAAACATGCCTATATAATTTTGACCCCTTAAACCCCACTTTTATATAGTAAAACTGGGGTTTACAGGGGTATACATTATTTTTCTTATTTCTGCTCAAAAACAAAGATTGTGGGTACTCGTTAGAACCGCCTCGTCCACATTCTATGTTTTGAGCAGAAATATGAAAAATATCACAATATTTTTATCTGAAAAGTTTCCTTTTTTCGGTTGTAAAATGTTCAATGTATTTGAATAGGCGTGTTTTCGTAATTATTACATCCGTGACTGCGTTTAAGTCATACATTTACGCCCATAAATAAAATGTATACTGCAATATTTCCCTCATTATATTATGCGAAAAAAAAAAAATAGATGTTCTACGGTTCAGACTAACCCGGAACTAAAATACTTCAGAAATACATCGTTGTGACATGTATATTAGCATACTGTACATTGCGTTGCGCAGTCTGATCCGGACCGTCGCTTTCCGCTTATACCGAATATTCTGGAAGGTAGCATAGGAGAGCGAAGCCACTTATGAGTTTGCGGGCATGTAAAACCCATAGAAATGACTGGAATGAATATTGACGTAATCGAAATTACTGGTGCAGTGACTTTACCACTCAAACCCTTAGATTAGCAGGGTATAGACACTTCAGATTTGTCATAATTAATCTTTAATGCCAAGAAAGCCTACATCTGAAAATGTCATCTGTTTATATCGTCTGCTGAATATTCTTGCAAATTTTTCAAACCTATTTTTGCATACCAGCAAACAGTATGGTCCCTGATCAGACTGCTCGTAAAGGAGCAGTCTGATCTGGGTCCACTCTGTTTGCATAAATGACTTTTTAAATCACAAGCAGATGACAAAGCAGACGACAATTGTTGTGATTAGCGGTTTAAGGGTTAATTAGTTTTAAAACCACAGGAAACTAGCATGCAAGGCGGTTTCTGCATTATGAGGTTTTGTAATGTATGAGGTGTTGCACTTGGTTAAAACAGTGAATCCATTATACTGTTTTGTAGGGAAATGGTAACTTTCTAAGCAGGATTCAAACAGGCGACCGCAACAATTCGACGCTATTGTGATGCCTTCTCGGCTACACGACCATCAACTAAAACGATAAGAATTGCAAAAGATTAACTAAAAGTAATTTGTGGTTGCATGTGCCTCCAATAATGAAAAAAAGATGTACATGTACCAGGCTACATTAAATATTTTAACCGCTTGCCATATCCTAGCATATTACGTTTGAATATACCCGGTCAACTCACAGGGACAATAAGTTTTGGTTTGAGATAAAAGAGGTTTTGAGATAAAACGAGTTGGAATGTTAGGAATAAATACCGAATTAACACTTCTGTCCTTTGTTTGGTTTGAATTGTCCTTTGTTTGGTTTGAATTAAGCAGAAAAATTGGTTATCAATGTAAGAGATAATCAAAACAAACTGTATGCGAAATGTATACCGGTTGGTCGTATAAGTGCATTAGATGCCTTTTCAACCAACACATTAACTCTTTTCATGCTGAATAAATTAAGATTTCCCGCCCACTTATAATTTTCAGCCAATCAAATTACTTGATCCAGGTTGATGCAAATTTTCATACTTAAATAGCAAACATCGCAAGTCCAGATCAGCTGATCTAGATCTACACTGTTTGAGTATATCTGGGTTCAGCAGGACTAGGGTTAAGTTCTTTTTTTCTAATCTCTCAATGCAAACTTTTTAGGTACTCACAAGAAGAGTTCGGCGAGGCGTTTTTAATTATACCACAACATATGACCAAAATTTTGCCGGGCTCTCTAGCGCAGTCGTGCGTCTGACTGGTATACGCCGACCAAATTTACCTGTCGCTTTGTCCTTTTCATTATAATATTTTTACGTATATGTTTACTGTGTAAACATTTGTTTCCAATATAGTCCAGCGAGAGTGGTAGTCTTAGTGGAACACAGGGGTTTTCTGTCGTGCCTAAGTTGCACAGTGGACGTAACCTAATGAATATTAACCTTTACCACTCTCTGAGCTAATTCATCAGACGACAAACTGGTGATGTTTTTCTTAGTTTTCCCAGAAAACAAGATTCGACATTTCATGCAAACCGTCTCCATTGGGCAAATGAATAAAGATTAAGGGGAATTCATAGCTCCACTTTTTTCATCGAAAAGTACTCTTAATCGTTTTAGTCCACGAAAACATATATTGTGGGTACTCATTAGAAGCGCCTCGGCGAGGCCACAATATATGTTTTATGTGGAGAAATAAGAAAACTATTGAGTGGATACCCCCTCTTATCTAGAGCTATGGGACCTGATACCCTTTCTGGGGTGTGGGGGATGTAAAATTGTTTGGTCGCCCATCTAAAATAATGTCTCCTCTAAAAAGACAGAAATTGCTCCCTTCTTTCTGAAAGAGTTGTGGTTGTGGTTTTCTTGTACTCTGACTTCAGATCGCTATTAAACCCTTAACATGTTTATCCATATTGCTTGTGATTATATATTTTGCTCTGACCTCTATGAGGACCGAACATATGATAGTAATTTGCAATAGCAAAGGTATTCCGTGTGAGGTTTCGTGCGAGTAAGACTGGTTTAAGCCCTCACACCTCCCCCTCCCCCTACCCATCCAGCGATCTCCAAGTGGCCTTTCTACTGAATGTTCCAAGTCGGTTCTGTTGTGGTTCGTTTTTGTTTATGCGTCGGTGGTTTCATAATATTTCGATTTGTATTATCACCTCAGTGGAAATCCGTTCAACAAGAGAGGGACAGGACAGAAAAAGTGAGTCTTAGTGATAATTACAGTCCCTTTTTATGTGTGCGACTTAAATTTATTCATCGGTAATTTATTATAAAATGTAAGTGATTAGTGGTTATATGTAATTAACTAACATATACATCTTTTTTCTATCCCTCTAGGTATTCTATTTGTCAAGAAATTTTAGATTTGCATAAATTGATTGCATATTTCTTTCGTTTGACTTTTCTCTTTAACAGTAGCTCCGATGAGGAGAGAGACAATTATTTCCATGTCAGGGTTATTTCCATTGAAGACGTGTCCATTCTCTATAATATAGACATGCTTTTAGTCAATATAGATATTCATCAAAGTATGTTAACATATTATAATATCTGAAACATGTATTACTTTCTATAAAACACGTCATATTAGTAACAGTTTTGTTATTTCTGAAATATGCCCAAATAAAGTAATATCCTTTTCAAACTCTTAGAATGTGCACGCTGTTTTGTGTCTTAAAATGCAAGATATGTTTTCTTAGACCCATAGTTCTACATAGTTATCATTTTCAATATTATACGGGGAAAATTTCATGGTTTACATAGCACTAGATAAAAGGGGGTATTAAGAAATATACAGTCGACTCTCGTTATCTCGACCTCGCTTATCTCGAATAACCGTTTATCTCGAAGTGAAAATCTGGTCCCTGCCTAAACATGAAAATCTAACAACAGGTAACAAACTATTGTGGAAAAGAGGAGAAATTGCTCCTAAGGAGCAATTTCTCCTCTTTTCCACAATATTTTCAATATATCTCTTAACTTCAGGAGTCAAATTATATACTCATTTCTGAAATGTGGTTTTTCGATTTATTTTTTCCTCAATTCTGCAAATCTGATATGTCGAGGTACGAATATCTCGAAGTATTTCAAAGGGTCGCTTGGACTTCGAGATAACGGGAGTCGACTGTATTTTTGTTTATGGAGAAATTAGAATATGAGCCAGTGCATAACAAAACCTACCATTACGAAAACACGCCTATTCAAATATACTGAAAATTTTACCACTAAAAAATGAAAAATTTCAGATAAAAAGTTCTGATATTTTTCATATTTCTGCTCAAAACATAGATTGTGGGTACTGGTTAGAACCGCCTCGTCGAGGCGGTTCTAACGAGTACCCACAATCTATGTTTTAAGCAGAAATAAGAAAAAAAAAACATATACCCCTGTAAACCCCAGTTTTACTACATAAAAGTGGGGTTTAAGGGGGTCAAAATTATATAGGCATGTTTTCGTGATGAATAAGACCTGTGTGACCATCAAAGGTTCAGATTAGCCTGTACATCTACCCAGTATGGCAATGGTTTTTATCCCTCTTTGGATAGCCTAGAGGCTGTAGAAACCACAAACGATCAGCGAAGACTCTGATCAAACTGCACGGGTGCGCAGGCTGATCTAAGTCTTTACTGTCGCACAAGTCTTATTGTAGGTTTTGTTGTGCACTGGCTCGTATTATAATGTTATTGTTGAGAAAAAGTTGTTTATCCAGAGATATGGCGAAGACGTTTTCATGTTACAGAGGTGTATCAAGTTATTAACGTAACATTCGGAAAACACGCCTATTCAAATATATAGAAAATTTCATCTCCAAAAACTTGAAAATTTTCAGATAAAAACTCTCATGTTTTTCAAATTTCTGCTCAAAACATAGATTGTGGGTACTCGTTAGAACCGCCTCGGCGAGGCGGTTCTAACGAGTACCCACAATCTATGTTTTCAAGCAAAAATAAGAATAATAATCTATACCCCTGTAAACCCCAGTTTTACTATATTAAAGTGGGGTTTAAGGGGGTCAACATTATATAGGCATGTTTTCGTGATGAAGTATATCTTTATTATGAATTAAACACATTGTACATGTATTTTGATATTGCAATATTTTGTATTTGTAGGTCAAATATGGGACAATCTCATTTCCTAGCTCGTATTTTGATATTACGATATTTTGAATTTGTAGGTCAAATATGGGGCAATCTGATTTCCTCGTTGGTTTTCAGTGAAAGGGGAGACAATGCAACAACAACTGTCTCAGGGGAAGCTCTTCAGTTGTGTGGTGCAAATGACTGTCCTACACACAAAATTGAAAACAACACAAATCTGAAGAAACCAGAGATAACTCAGGTAGGATTTATTTATCCTAAATATCTAGACAGACAGGCGTGAGTAATAGGAGAATGCAGTCAGTTAACTCCCTTGATTACCTTCTGTAAATAACCAGGTCCAATTAAGTGGATTCCTCTGCTTTTATCATTAGTGTTTCCATTAAGTATCACTTCCTTTTCCTTCATAAATCTAATTTTAACAAGGTCATATGCCAATACAGCTGCCACAATATTTAAAAGAAACATTTTCTGTGCAATGAAATATATAATATTAATTAATCTTCCATGTGGATATGAAGAAATGTAAAGTTAAGAATTTTTTAAATTCCACTGATGACCTATGATAAAAGTAAAGGATTTCAATTAGAAGGACCTGGTTAGTATTTGATCTACCTTGGACTTTATCTGTCAAGGGAGATAATAGAAATGCTGCTGCTATCTCTCATTAGTGTAGAACGGTGGCGTAAGCAGAACGGCAATCATCACCCTATCTAATGTTGACCCCCTTAAACCCCAGTTTTATTTAGTAAAACTGGTTTACAGGGGTATACGTTATTTTTCTTATTTCAGCTCAAAACATAGATTGTGGGTATTCGTTAGAACCGCCTCGTCGAGGCGGTTCTAACGAGTACCCATAATCTATGCTTTGAGCAGAAATATGAAAATATCAGAATTTTTTTATCTGAAAATTATCATTTTTTGGTGGTAAAATTTTCAGTATATTATATATATATATATATATATATATATATATATATATATATATATATATATATATATATATATATATATATATATATAGGCATGTTTTCGCAATGTCTACGCACACCCAAGAGAAAATCTTGAAAGGATTCTCCATAGTATCACAATTTATTTTATACTTAGCAGTGAATTAATGCATATCTAAAATAGATAAAATTGGTAACTTCACAAGTGAAAGAATATGATATTGTCACAAGTGAAAAATAACAAGTCGATGTTATTTTCATTACTCGTTTCGAAATACGTCCGTAGTCTTAGACTGGCTCCAGTCTCCAGTGACTAAATATTTTTCTCATATCCTGTTTGATAATCCGCTAAGATAAAACCAAAAAATATCATGACTATAAAGGCTGGTCACTAGTGACCAGCCTTTATAGTCATGATATTACTTTGGTTTTATTTTAGTGGATTATTAAACAGATTATAAGAAAAAAATACTTTGTCACTAGAGACTGGAGCCAGTCTACCGTAGTCTTTATTGTTACTCGAAGAGATGTAAATGGCATTTTCATTTATTTGTAAATTCTCTGTTTCTGAACAAAACTATCATGTGTGGGTTTTCATTTTCTTGCATACCGGAAGCTAGCAACTATCTCACACTCTTATCCGTCCCTTGGGGAAAATAAAAATCAAGAATTTTCACGTGTTTGATATACACTGATTGTATAGGACGTCACGCTACGCCATAGTTAAGGTTGGTGTCAGTGAACGTAATTACGTCTCTAAACGCGTCGGTATTGTCATGACAATATGGCGGACATCTGCAATCGGAAAAACAAAATCAGAAATAAAAGGTATGCAAGAAGAAGAATCTATCATGGTAATCCCAGCCTTCTCTGATGTTTCAGTGGCTTTTCTTTGTATTGACAGTTCCACTAAGTGGTAAATATCAAAATAAAGAGAAGCCATTTAAGCGTCAGAGAAGACTCGGACTACTATCATGTGTGCGAGGGACAGATAGAAAAATCCATCCATCGGGCTCATAGTCTGACATCTCTCAGCAAGCCTCGTGATGCCAGACAGTAACCCTCGGGACGGATATTTCTATCTACCCCTCACATCCATGATAGATTCTTATATTTTTTACTGGACAATGAGGAATAGTTTAGTGCCAAAATTATTTTGATTTGACGAAAAATTGGTTTTGTCTTTCTAATCCTGCATGTAGAAGCTACTGAGCGTCGACGTCATAACGTTACGTTTTGTTTGACGACATCTTTTGTGACGTCAAAAACAGTTTATCATGGAAACAATAAAATAATTTTTTTTTTTTTTTTGAAGTATTTCATAAATATTTTCTTCCATGTAATAAAAACATTCAAATTTTCACTCCTGCTTCGCATTCGTAAAAATACTGATGTTCTCATTACATTCAGTGAAAGTATTTCTGGTATTTACTTCAAAAAAGTAAATATCCTCAATTTCATGTATGCTTTTCAGTGAAATATAGAGATCTCTCGGTGAAACTGTTTCAAAAATTGAAATTACGACTCAGATTTTCACTGGTTGCGACTACTTTTTTCTTCCAATCAAATTCCCCATGATTCTTGGTAAAAAGAAAATCACCAAAAGGATTTAGACATAGTAAACTTATCTGAAACTAGAATGTGTTTGTAAAACACTATGCCTCCAGCTATATGCTTGTCGATACAAAATGCCAAAATTGAAAAGGAACACAACTACGACCAAAATTTGATCAGGTCATCTACACATTGGTTCCAAAGTGCTTGCAAAATTTCATGAGCCTAACTCAAGTGGGTCCGTAGATATTTTGCTTACAAGATTTTCATTGGCCTAAGTTTGAAAAGGGGCATTACTCCACCATGAATACTCAGACAGAAAAAAAAAAAAAAAAAAAAATGACAACGGTCCAAAACTCAAGAAGTATCTGGCAGTATTTATTCAAATGTTAATAAAGTCATTTACTTCTCACTAACAATCTGTTCACTAGGTTTCAAGGTTCTAGCTTCAATAGTTTTTGAAATATTGTGCTGACGAGATCCATATATTTTCTAAGGACCATAATTCAGGAAAGGCACATAACCTTGGCAAGAAAAAAAAAAAAAAAAAAAAAAACACGCGTTACCCAGCTAGCATTCTACGTAAATCTACATCGGGCCGTCATCGGCCCGTCAGCTACCCTGACGGGCCGATGGCGGCCCGATATAGATTTACGTAGAATGCTGACTGGGTAGCTATATTTTCATGACTTCGAATTCATATATGACATTTCGTGCACAGTTCAAAAGTTAGGCTCTGCATCAAAGTGTGGAATGTAAAAATGCCCAAAATGACAAAGTGCCATAACTCAAGAAGTACTTTTTAGAATTTATTCAGAAGTTAATCAGGTCATCTACTAATCGCTACCAATCTATTCCTCAAATTTAATGGCTCTAGCTTTAATAGTTTTTGAGATATTTTGCTGACAAGATTGCATCCATATGTTTTCAAAGGGCCATAACTCAGGAAAGGGGCATAATCCTGATCAGTAAAAAAACGTGTCAGTTATTTTTCATGAGGAATCCATATATGAAATTACAAAACCCTAGCTTGCACAATTCAAAACTTATGCTATGCATATAAAAAGTCTGCAGTGTACAAATGCCCAAAATGACAAAGGGACATAACTATGGAAGTACTTTTTTCAGAATTTATTCAAAAGTTAATCAGGTCATCTACTAATCGCTACCAATCTATTCCTCAAATTTAATGGCTCTAGCTTAATAGTTTTTGAGATAATTGCTGACAAGATTGCATCCATATGTTTTCAAAGGGCCATAACTCAGGAAAGGGGCATAATCCTGATCAGAAAAAATACGTGTCAGTTATTTTTCATGAGGAATCCATATATGAAATTACAAAACCCTAGCAGGCACAATTCAAAACTTATGCTATGCATAAAAAAGTCTGCAATGTACAAATGCCCAAAATGACAAAGGGCCATAACTCAGGAAGTACTTTTTCAGAATTTATTCAAAAGTTAATCAGAAATTTCAAAATCCTAGCATGCACGTATCTAAAGTTATGCTATGCACCAAAAAGCGTAACAGACGGAGGAACGGACGGACAGACGGACGGACGAACGACCCAGAAGCAATATGCCCCTCCAACTTCTTCGAAGATGGGGCCATAATTATATGAAGATATGAAGAGGTTTAATTTCCGTGCTCAAACCGCTGACGTCACTTATTGCGCTGACGTAACTCTTTTTCTGCACGCGACGTCAGACGGGCTATATTTTACTGCACTGAACTGCTTTAAAATTTATTTGGCGTTTTTATTTAATAGCATGCCCCTAAACACGCTGAACAAAACCACGGTGACGCGAAATGGTTAGGGAAAAGATTGATTTTCCGACGTAAGTATCGAAGAGCATGTAGGAATTTAATTATTGTGAATAAAAGCATAAACTTAACAGAAAAAATAATTTTCATTACTGTGTAAGATCGAAATTTTGAACACCAAATGCAGTATTTATACGAGTGGCGATAGCCACGAGTGCAAGTACAAGCTTTGTTGTTCATGAGCTCTACGTAGACGCCGGCCGGCCTTGGTAGGTCAGTTGGATGCGCGTCCGACTTCAGGCGTATGCGGGTTCGAGCACAACCGTGTCGGCAACATTCTTTCGTAGAGATTGATCATGAAATATTTTCTACGGTCATTGTCTCCCTTCTGGTGATTCAAGAAGGGCAGTTGTCAGTTTCAGAAAGAATGTGCACAATATTGGTTAACCACTTAGAGGACTAAGCCTGTGCAGTAGAAGTATGGTTAAGTAAACTGACGCGCTGGAGATGACCCCACTGGGTTGACTCGGCCGTAAACCTCAACGCATACAAACGTAGACGTGTGGTTAGGTAAACTGACCGCACTCGACAAGACCCCATTGGCATCCATATGGGTTATTTCTTCATCTTACAAATTTCCATCTATTGATACATTCAAAATATTATATATTCAGAGCCGCCCTACACCATCGGAGCCATTGTTGTTTTTTTTTGCCCTCCATTTCCATTAGTTTGTTGACAAATTTTATTTTTCGGTAAGTGAGACAGGTCAAACAATCATTTCACACATAAAAAAATGCCAAACAGTCCAGGCGCATATGCATTTTATGAAAAAATAACCGGGAATAGCGTCGCTGAACCTTCGACGATCAGTCTTTTCAGCATCGATCAGCCCACGAGATCGTACACATTTACAAACTATCTATTAGGTGAGAAAACTGTTAAAAGACTTGAGAGCAGCATGTATTTCTCCTTTTTGAGAAAAACGACTCCACAAAAACAGATTCTTTCGACGAGTGACTGACCTACCTCTTTTGTTTACTTTTTTCAGCCGCTATATTCAGAGCCGCACGTGCTCCGAAGACGCACACAACATTTGCTTATCAGAGCCACTGGTTCCGATTATGAAGTTTCCTGACCGTGATTGGGTTGACTGGGCCGTTAAACCTCAACGCAAACAAACGTACAAACGGATCAAGCATGGTTTAAGCCCGCCATCTTATTACTGTTGACCGTTCCTAGGCGGCGCTTCCGATGCAGTTCCTCCTCAAAGAGCACCATGTACTTGAGCCGCAACGTCAGAAAACGTACCTTCGAACATATACGCCCAGCGAAGAACCAGAATCGCCTGCGCATTCGGTGTCTGGTTACTTTTCATTATTACCATATTCATGGAAATTCATGTTTTTAATGCAAATAGTGTATACCCTGATCAGACGCCGCCTTATGCGGCGTCTGATTTGGGTCTACACTATTTGTCGATGTCCATTTTATAGGCCCAAGGCATAAAGGGTTAATGGGTTAGCGCCATTTACGAACCCCCATTAGCATTGACCAGCTTTCATATATTATCGATTTATCCGAGAATGTCACGACAACCATGTAGGATTGTGTTTTAATCTGGTTGTCTTCTTCATAAATTTTCCACCAACTTCCCTATATTTTCTAGGTATATACAGTATGTGGTATCTACATAGGTTGTGCGGTGATAGCTTTCATAATTGTGGCTGTCTTCCTCGACAACCTGGTGCTTGAGAAGGACGAAAAAGGAAAGAAACACAAAGGGTTGTCTTTTCACCTTCTGCTAGAATCTCTCAAACATATATGGAGATCACCATATCAAAAGCTGCTGGTACCGCTTACAATTTACAGTGGTATAGAACAAGCATTTATTGCTGCGGATTTTACAAGGGTGAGTGTACAAGTGTGCCGCATGATATGCATAGCTTTTTAAGCTGGGATATCATCTAGTTAGCTATTTTTCTTTTTTTCTCAGCTTGGTTGGTACTCATTCATAAGAGCCTCGACTAGGCGCTTGTAACGATTATCCTTAACGTGCGAGCATGTCATCACGAAAACACGAAAAAATAGTGTTGACCCCCTTAAACTCCACTTTTATACAGAAAAATTGGGGTTTACAGCGTTATACATATTTTTTCTTATTTCTACTCAAAAACATTGATTGTGGGTACTCGTTAGAACCGCCTCGCCGAGGCAGTTCTAACAAGTACCCAAAATCTATGTTTTGAGCAGAAATATGAAAAAATACCAGAATTTTTCATCTGAAAGTTTTCATTTTTTTTTTGGTAAAATTCTCAATATATTTGAATAGGGGTATTTTCGTAATGGTGTGTGTGTTGTTTTTTTTTTTTTTTTTTTTTGAGAAATAAGAAAATAAGTAAAAATACAATTATTGTTTGGCTGCAAAAAAAAGCGCTTATCTACAGCCGTGATTAAGTATACAGGTCTTGATATCTACTCTCATTTCGACATCACTCGGAACGACGCTTTTTGCTCGGCGTTTTGTTTTTAATGAAAATAGATTGTTCGGATTGGCCATATCTAACCAAAAATCATTTGTCGTTTGTGTTTCTGTGTTTTGTTCTCAAAGATTTAGTCAAAAATTAAGTTTACAGCCAAAAGTAAGTCTAACCTACGCAATTTATATAGTGATTTTTTGGGAGATATTTTTTTTCTTTGTTTTTCTTTTTTTTTCTTTTTGATTTTTTTCTAAGATTAAATTGTTTAGTTTTTTTTTTTTTTTTTTTTTTTTTTAATTAATCATATTTTATGGCAATATTGTGAAAATGTCAGAAAAAAAAGAACAAGTAGAATTTGTTGAAAACCTAACTTCAATTTACCCACGCTACCGATGTCTGCATAATGAGCAGCCATTTTACCATGACGAAAACACACCTATTCAAATATATTGAAAATTTTACAACCAAAAAAAGGAAAATTTTCAGATAAAAATTCTAATATTTTTCATATTTCTGCTCAAAACATTGATTGTGGGTACTCGTTAGAACCGCCTCACCGAGGCGGTTCTAACGAGTACCCATAATCTATGTTTTTGAGCAGAAATAAGAAAAATAATGTGTACCCCTGTAAACCCCAGTTTTACTATATAAAAGTGGGGTTGAAGGGGGTCAAAATTATATAGGCGTGTTTTTGTAATGCTATGGGGGAAAAAGTGAAAATATTCGATTTTTTTTTTTTTTTTTTTTTTTTTTTCAAAACTAAGGACTAGAATATAACTATTTGTGCATATGTAGTTACGACAAATGGTTTGGCATTAAATCGTGGTAAAAGTTTGTGAATTTACTTTCTGTGTGTAAAGTGCAAAGCAAAAACGACTTTCCGAAATATGTCGAAAAGAGAAAGTGGTTGTTTCTGCAGGTTCCGCTGTGCAGTTTTCTTTGTTGCTATGTTCATTATTGCAACTTTGCATGTGCATCCAACTGTGCAGGTACCGTCCATCTACATAGCTGTCATTGTTCCTGATGTCTGCTTTCGGTGCCTCAGAAAGGCTGTGATTGGGACCATTCCTGTATATTCTTTTTTATATTTCCGAGGAAGTGTTTTTAGCTCACCGGCGCAGAAGGCTCACATGGTGAGCTTATATATACTCGTAGTATAACATAGCTCTGGCGTTCGTCGTCTGACGTCGTCGTCGTCCGTACTTTTGAACAAATATATCTCCAAGACTAGTTGGTCAAAATTTATCAGTAGTATCTTTTGGGTATGGAACGGCTGCATTACGCTTTGGGGCAGATCACATCAAAACTCTGGTTTCCAAGGCAGCAGAAAGCCCCCATTGACTTATATGGGGGGAATGATGTCTCCACCTTTTCTTGGATGTTTTTTATCCGATGCTTTTTATACTCGCAGGTAATGAGGACATGCATAAAATCTCGGACGAGTTTGAATTTCGGCCAGAGTGGACCACTGACTATAGAGTTAGCTGGCCCAGAGCGTGTAAACATTTCCAATAGACTTATAATGGGAAATGGTGTCTCCATGCTAGCTGGTTCGTTTTGTATTGAATCATCATCAAAGTTGCTTGTAACCAGGACAGGCGTAAAAGCTCGAATTAGTTTGACTTCGGGCCAGATCAGAAGATTTACTCTGAGGTTACTTGCCCTTGGATGACTAAAATTTCACACTTTCGAACTTGAATATCTCTGAAACCAGCTGGCCAATCTTTACAAGTATCAAATTTTCAAGTGTAGCATCACTGGGGATGGGAAAATGCGGCATAGTGTTTTGAGACAGGTTGGGTTAAAACTCTGGTGTCCATGGCAACAGAAAATCCCCATTTCTAATCGAGAAAATAATGTCTCAGCCTTTTCTCGATTGATTTAAATCCGATCCTGTTTATACTTGCAAGTATCAAGGACATGCATAAAATCTCAAATGAGTTCAAATGTCGGCCAGATCGAACCACAGACTACAGAGTTAGCTGCCCTTGAGTGTCTAAAAACTGCCCCATAGTCTTATAAGGAAAAAATGGTGTCTTCTTGCTAGCTCGTTTTTTAATCGAATCATCTTCAAAATTGCTAGTATCCAAGACAAGGATAAAAGCTCGAATGAGTTTGATTTTGGACCAGTTCCGACGACTCATTTTGGAGTTATTTGCCCTTGAGTAACGAAAATTCCACACTATTGAACCTGAATATCTCTGAAGCCAGCTGGCAATTATTTATCAAATTGTATGTGTAGCTTTATTGGGGTGGGGGAAAAGTTTTAGGGCCGAATGGATCAAAACGCAGGTTTCCATGGCAACATAAAGCCCCCAATGACTTATAATGGTGAAAATGATGTTCCCACCTTTTCTCTGATCTTTTTTATAATCAAAAGTCTGATCTTTTTTATACTTGCAGGTAACGAGGTCATGCATAAAATCTCGGGCGAGTTTGAATTTCGGTCAGATCGGATAACTGATTACGGAGTCAGCTGCCCTTGAGCATCTAAATATTCCCATGGACTTTTAATGGGAAATAGTGTCTCCATGCTAGCGTGCTTTTTTTTTTTGATTGAATCATCGAAATTGCTGGCAATCAGAACAGGTATAAAAGCTCGGGCAAGTTTAACATGGGTCTCTGGTTTCCATGGCCCATCTTATTTTCCTTAGGTGTCTTAGACGACATGCATTTCCTATCACATCACGAAAACATGCCTATGTAATTTTTACCCCCGTAAACCCCATTTTTATATTGTAAAACTGGGGTTTACAGGGGTATACATTATTGTTCTTATTTCTGCTCAAAAACATAGATTGTAGGTACTCGTTAGAACCGCCTCATCGAGGCGGTTCTAACGAGTACCAGCAATCTTTGTTTTGAGCAGATATATGAAAAATATCAGAATTTTTATCCGAAAATTTTCGTTTTTTAGGTGGTAAAATTCGAAGTATATTTGAATAGGCGTGTTTTCGTAATGAATTAGGAACACTTGAAAAAAAAACAAACTTGAAACATAGGAGGTGTTTATGTTAACTATGTATGCATAGGATGAAACATGTGGCAAAAACATCTGTGATGGTCGCTTGGAGTTTCTAATTAGTTTATACCTTAAGCTAACTGTTCCTCAGGTGAGCGATTGTTGTCTTTTTGGGCTACGTGTTTTGTAGTTTGATTTTATGTCTCTAAATCTTCAATGCCTCTCTTGCCCTTGTCGTTCGGTTACTTTAAGGCTGTGTTCTGTGGTTGTAGTTTTTCCTGGATATTTCCATTTCTATTTCCATAATACACTTCAACCTCTTTATAACACGGTTCGTTATAACGCGGTTTTGGATATAACACGGTTCAAAGATGGATCCCAAAAATGTATAGATTATATTGAAAAATGACCATAAATGGTCATTTTTCAATATAATCTATACATTTTTGTTTGGATATAACACGATTGTTTAACTAACACGGTTTATGCTATGGACCCCTACAATAGTGTTATAAAGAGGTCGTGGTTTATAACCAGCATGAGTATCAAAACTGGCAACTATCGTCTCTTTTCGGATGAACTGCATGTCGATATGGAAGAATATATCGAGAATTTTAAGAGTTCCTTCCCAGGGGCAACTTGTCTTTGATATAGCTCCATCTACACATTTCGTGCATCCTCGCGTACCAACGTTTGAATACAATTACAATGTCTCAGAGTTGTGTCAAATATTTATATAAATGGTTAATAGATATATATTATTTGTTTCAGTCCTATATTAGCTGCTCTATTGGAATTTGGAACGTTGGTTTTGTGATGATTTGTTATGGCGTTGTGGATGCTACCTGCTCCTTTACGTTTGGGCGTTTAGTGCAATATGTTGGTCATATCCCGTTCTTTATTCTCGGTAAGTTCCAATATGATTATGCTGTCGACATTTATTGTAAGACATTTCATTTTTGCATGGTGCCTTACTCAGAAGAAGTAAATTTGCAAACTGTGCCATGATTAAATGCAAAATCTTTCTCCGTAACTACCTAACCTTGGAACCAAAGTCCTTATGAAAAAGATGGGCGAAATATGTCAAGACACAAGGCTGTAGAGATAACCAACGCGTAGTATAGCATAGCTCTGGCGTTCGTCGTCTGACTAGTTGGTCAAAATTTATCAGTAGTATCTTTTGGGTATGGAAAGGCTGCATTACGCTCCAAAATGTCACAGCCCGCAAAGTCTTGCAGTGTTTATTCTACTAGGATCAAAGAATTTCAATTTACCACTTCGAAGAACAAGTCAGGCATTTTCTTTTCTTTATCAGGGGAAGTGATCTTCTGAGTGGTTACTGACATTTAATGAGGTAGGGCGGAGTGGGGTAGGCACGGGTAGCGTGGGTTGGAGTGGAGTTGGGAAGAATGGGGTGGATGGGAAAGGATACCTACTAACCTCTATTTCCCGTTTTTTCACTGGTTCATGTACATTTTTTGTCAAAATAATTCGCGTAAAATTAGACAGTAGCACAATAGCGTTAAAAATAAATGAGTCGCACTATGTGATACTGTGCCTTTAGGCATATACGGACAGCAAAGGCCCATGACTGGTCCGAGTGGCCTAGCTGGTAGAGCGCCCACTTTCGGATCTTGAGGATATACGGTCGATCTCCAGCCGGGTCATACCTAAAACTATAAAATTGGTGCTTATAATTATGTCTCTTGGCGCTCAGCATTAGATAAAGGAGCAAAAAAAAAAAAAAAAAAAAAAAAAAAAAAAACTAGGAATTGCCACACCGGTGTCAGAATAATTGCAACATCTGACAATTATCCTGTAATAATGTCTACATGTAGGACATGATACTGCACTGAGGAGACATACAGAAAATGGTATAATTTCCCTTCATCACTTCCAGACGTCATGGCGACTGAGCAATTGTTGAAAGTGGCATTGAACTTCTGCTCAAACAAAGAAAGCGAATGCCCAGACCAGTCTGTGCAACCGCAATCGATATACAGTCGAACCAGAGTGGCTCGAACATCCTAGGGATCAAGGAAATTCGTTTGAAACATGGGTAGTTCGAGCCATGAAGGTTAATCATGGCACCACTTCAGGAAGCAAATAGCGATAATTTAGGGAAATCTTTTCAATTTTCTACACAATGATTGTATGTTGAGTGTATCGCCTCGATGAGACGATTCTAATGAGTACACACAACATACAATTCCATGATAAAATAAGAAGAAAACTCCCTAAATATTTTCTTTCTTGAGCTATTGGAAGAATTTTGTAGGGACTGAAAAAAGAGTTCGAATCATCCACGGTAAACGAGCCATCCGGGTTCGAGCCAGTGAGGTGATACTGTACATGTATATACCAAAGTCCTTTATCAGCGTCACTGGCTGGTCTGGAGCTTTACTGTTAGCATATACCCAGAAAGCACCTCTTCTCATTGCGTATCTCAGATAAATAAATAAATAAATAAAAATCAATGTTCTACCGATACATTGACGAAGGTTTATAACAGGCTATATACGAATCAAATATTGCGAGGTAACACCTGAAGCGGATCTTATTGCGATAGTTTTTCTTGACGAATCTCTTGCAAAATGCAGTGTTCATCTAATTTGAACTATACTTGTGAAATGTAGGCAGCTGGGACCTTTTCGAGAAGTTTACGAAGATCGTGCGCTACAACTTTGTCGCTGATCATGTTTCGCTAAAGTCAAAAGTAAAAAAGTTATTGCAAAATATTAAGCGTAAAAAATAAAAAGAATATAGAATTTAGTTTGTTTGTGTTGAGGTTTTACGACCCATTTAACCCAATGGGACCATGTCGAGCGCGGTCAGTTTATCTAACCACACTTTTACCGGGCAGTCTTAGTCCTCTAAGCGGTTAACCAGCGTTGAGCACATTCTTTCGCCAGCAACTGACAATTGCCCTTCTTGAGTCAGCGGAAGGGAGAGAATGACCGTAGAAAATATTTCATGATTAAATCTCCGCGAAAGAATGTTACCAATCCGGCGGGGGTCGAACCCGCAACCTCCTGATCACCAGTCGGACGCGTACCAGCCGGCAGAGTTTAGTAGTGAGCTAGAAATTACATCTGTATCTCATTACCAAAAACAAGCCTATACAAATATACTGAAAATTTTACCACCAAAAATATAAATTTTTAGATAAAAAACTTTGAGATTTTTGTCCAAAACATGTTCAAAACATAGATTGTGGGTACTCGTTAGAACCACCTCGACGAGGCGGTTCTAACGAGTACCCACATTGTATGTTTTGAGCAGGGATAAGAAAAATAATGTATACCCCTGTAAACCCCAGTTTTACTGTATAAAAATGGGGTTTAAGGGGGTCAAAATTATATAGGCATGTTTTCGTGATGTTAATAAAATACTCAGCGCAATCCACTTTGTTGCTTTAAGATCATAGTTTTTTTTTTTATTATTATTATTTTGAAGAGTTACAATGAGCCAGTACACAACATTTCCTACAAGACTGCATGTGCACCTAGCGAAGACTCAGATCAGCCTGTGCGTGTGTACAGTTAAATAAGAGTTTCCCTGTCCACCTGAAGACGCTTTGGATCGTCTGCTGCCAATAGTGTGCCCTGTGACATTACAAAACAAGCCTATTCAAATATACAGAAAATTTTACCACCAAAAAAGATGAAATTTTCAGATAAAAAAAATCTGATATTTTTCATATTTCTGCTCAAAATATAGATTGTTGGTACTCGTTAGAACCGCCTTGGCGAGGCGGTTCTAACGAGTACCCACAATCTATGTTTTTAAGCAGAAAAGAAAAATAATGTATACCCTTGTAAACCCAAGTTTTACTATATAAAAGTGGGATTTCAGGGGGTCAAATTTATATAGGTATGTTTTCGTGATGGAAGACGCAGGCTAATCTGAATCTTCGTTCGGCGCACATGCAGTCTTGTAGAAAATGCTGTGCCCTTCCCCCCACCCCCCACCCCCCGCTCAAATTGTAAGTATTTGAATATTTACTTTATCTTCAGTTGCAAATCTTTCTAACGACGCCCGTAACCGTATGTGTCGGGAGAGCAACGCCAACCTGGCGTACAATGAACACTCGTTACAACGACAGCATTTGTTCCCAAAGAAGTTGCCATTAAAATGACTTTGCTGTTGTACAGAATATTTAATGAGCAGATTGATTTGAAAGAAAGTCTTGTTTTATTCGGGTCGGTCTAAAACGCTGAATTTCTTGCTGAATTCAGCGACCTGCTGATCAGCTTAAGCGGTCTAAAACGCTGAATTGCTGATATGCTGAATTTTATTATTTACACGTTTTTTTTCACGGCGTATTTGGCTTGGTTGTTGGGATTTGTTATTGTGCAGTCCATAAATATAGGAAACAATGATTAAGAGAAATGATTATATTTTGTTTTTATTTTATTTTACGGAAGAGCGACTGAAAATAGCCATAAAACGTGCAGTCAACTGCAAGTACCCCCAAAACGTTTAAATGGCTATTTGCAGTCATTCTATATTCCTGCAACTTACATGTGCGCCACCGATGACTCGGATCAGGCTGTGCATCCAAGCAGTCTATTCATAATATGCATGGACGCTCATCATGAAAACATGCCTATATATTTTTGACCCCATCGAACCCCACTTTTATATAGTAAAAAAAGCTCCAGTGGTCGGGGGTCGAAAGACAAAGCCGGACGGATGGAAGGACGGAGATAGATAGATAGATAGATAGATAGATAGATAGATAGATAGATAGATAGATAGATAGATAGATAGATGTGTTTTTTATAACCAAGTGAAATTATATTTCTAGATTTTATACACATTCTTAATCAAAATTTAACCTAAATAGGGTATTAAATAAAAATTTAGCATTAAATAAAAATTCAGCAGTTCAGCGTTTTAGTCCCCTTAAGCTGATCAGCTGGTTGCTGAGTTCAGCCAATAATTCAGCGTTTTAGTCTCACCCGTTTTATTCTTATTTCCTCATAGAACATATGTCTTGGATATTTGTTAGAATCGCCTCAGAGAGGCGATTCTAACAAATATCCAGAACATATATCTCTTTAGAGTATTAAATACAATAGTCTTGCATAATTTGTGACCAACTGTTACCTCTCTTTAGCGAAGGTTTCGTGACAGTCAAATTGACATAATAACGAATTTTGTCGTTGTATCGAGTGTCGATATAAAGAAGGTTGTCTGTAAAATACAGTCGAACTTCAATGTTTCGAACATCTTTTGGACAATGGGAATATGATATTGCAGTAAGGTGATGAGAATCCCTAATTGGCTCAGGTGGTGAAGACCAGATGTGAGAAGTTACAATATATAAAGTTTTATTACATATTCCGTTACGTAGCCCGATATCTGAATCATAGCAGAAAGAAGAAAAAGTCTTCTGGCTTATTATTCTGTCCTGTTTACCCCATCTCAAAACATCCTAAATGAATACCATGTTCAAAACGATGGGAATTACATTTAGTTACTTTCTCTTTCGGAAATACTTCTTGCCATCACCGAAACGCGCCTATATAATTTTGACCCCCTTAAACCCCACTTTAATATAGTAAAACTGGGGTTTCCAGGGGTATACATTATTTTTCTTATTTCTGCTCAAAACCGTAGATTGTGGGTACTCGTTAGAACCGCCTCATCGAGGCGGCTCTAACGAGTACCCACGATCTATGTTTTGAGCAGAAATATGAAAAATATAAAAAAAAATTATCTGAAAATTTTCATTTTTTGGTGGTAAAATTTTCAATATATTTGAATAGGCATGTTTTCGTAATGCATCGGAAATTATGGTTAAATGAATACAGTCTGTACGCGTTTCTGGTATATCTGACTTGAACTCTCTCATTTCCGGTTAAATGCAAAACTGAATGCGTTTCATAACATTTGTTATAAAAATATGTTTTCCCCCTAGACCCAAGTATGCCAGAGAAATATCTCTACCAACGGTCATCTTGGTTCTAGGGGAAACATATTTTATAACAACTTTAATGGCACACATTCAATTTTGCATTTTAAGCGGCAATGAGAAAACTAGCGATTTCAAGTAATAATAAACAAGAAGCATAAATTTTCCTTTCTGCTATGATTCAGACTTTGGGCTACCAGAATATGTAATGACATTTTCAATATTGTTATTTCTGGAATCTGGTCTTCAAAACCTGAGCCAATTAAAAATCCTCGCCCTACTGCAATATCTTTTTTGTTATAGACATGGTAGTGGAGTCATTGAGGATTAATCATAGCGCCATAATTCTGGGATATCTTTTCAATCTTCTGTAAGAAAATTGTATTAGGAGTGTACTCATTAGATCGTCTAGATTAAGCGATTTTAAAAATACACACAACATTCATTTTCATGATAAAATAATTAAAATTTCCATAAAATACCCAATATTGATTTTTGAGCTATCGGAAAAGTTTTCGAGGGACTCAAAAACTAGTTCGAATTAGCCACGACATGCGAACCATCCGTGTTCGAGTCATTGAAGTTTTGTTTATGTTGTTGTTGAAGTTTAACCCTTGTCCTGCTGAACCCGGATGTACCATGCCTTTGCAAACAGTGTAGATCCAGATCAGTTGGCTTCTGAAGAAGCCAACTGATTTGGATCGACACTGTTCGTCATTCAGTATTTGAATTTGTATGAACAATTGGATCAAGTAATCTGATTGACTGAAAAGTAGAAATGGGCGTGGCATCTTAATTTATTCAGTATGACAAGGGTTAAAATCGCTCTATTTATTTCAGCATTTTTGGTACATCTAGGATGTCAGATTACCTTCTTACTGTGGATTCCTGATCCTGATCGGGTCTTTATATTTTACATCCTTGCTGCTTTGTGGGGTATAGGTGATGCCGTCATTCAAACACAAATAAATGGTAAAATTTCTGACATTTTTATTTCACATTATCTCGCTTACAGATGGGACTCACATCACGAAAACATGCCTATGTAATTTTGACCCCCTTAAATCCATTTTTTATCAAGCAAAACTGGGGTTTACTGAGGTATTAATAATTTTCTTATTTTTGCTCGAAAACATAGATTGTGGGTACTCGATAGAACCGCCTCACCGAGGCGGTTCTAACGAATACTCACAATTTATCTTTTGAGTAGAAATATAAAAAATATCAGAGTTTTTATTTTATCTGAGAATTTTCAGCTTTTGGAGGTACAAGTTTCTATATATTTGAATAGGCGTGTTTTCGAAATGGCACGAATGAACATGGCGAAATGAAAGAGAGAGAGAGAGAGAGAGAGAGAGAGAGAGAGAGAGAGGTAATATTAACGGAACTATTGAACGTCATTAATTAAAGGGCAAATACGAAGGTTTTAATTCTACTAAATAATTAAGGGCACTTCAGTAAGGAGGTGACTGCCGAAAACCACATCAAATTATCTTAAACGGTTTCTGAAATATTGCGATTTGAAATTTGACATTTAATATCCAAGAGGAATGAGTTCAGGCTGCCTCATTAATATTCATGAGGCTTTTTATGACATCATATAGGAACAGTAAAATTTTAAACTTTTTTAAATTGCTAATATGTTTTGCTTTTTAATCTGCATCAATTCAGTTTTCACATTGTTTAATTTATTCAACTCATTTAAACTAATTTACATAGGAATTTAACTCTTATTTTCCATTTAAAGTGTTACATTTCAAATTTAAATATTTCATTAATTAATTTCAAATCCAGTTACAATGCTTAATAATTAGCCAAAATTGATTTTTTTTTTTTTGATATTCATTTATATGATATATACCCAAAATTCTATATTATTAAAAAAAACTTACGAAAAATTTAATATTTGTCTAGTTTTAAAAGTTTTAAAAATTAGTTTTAAATTTAAATAACTGATTAAGTTTTGAATTAAATTCTCTATTCATAGGCTTATTTGTGGACAGAGACGAATATCAATAATGGTTAAGGAGAAAAACTATGTAGCATATAAGGAAATGCAGAATATTTCTGTTTAAAATTTCAATTTAAAATTTAAGTTCCACTATGACATCACAGAATATTGCATTGTGGGCCTAAATCAATACGCAATCCAAGGGAGGTTACTGTAACAGGAAAAACAGTAGGTATCCTAAATTAATCACGATAACTTTTGATTGGATTGGAATTTTTTGATGGAGTTTTCAACAAAATAATGTTCTTAAAGCATTCTATCAACATGCTGAAAACCAGGCATATTTTAAATTTCTTTGTATTTGCCCTTATGACAATATAAAACTGCACTTCGTCGAAAACACAACAAACAAATGGAACATGCATATCTGTCTGTGCGTTCTCATCACATAATAGTATTTTGTTTTCCCTATTGGATTCTGCAACATTTAGGTTTTAACCAGACTGAAAACTATAAATGAAGTTACCCAGGAACGAAGTCTACGAAGCACAGCTTTTCACCAATTGTAGACTCAATGAACTCACACACACTATATATTGGAAGAGTCCAATTTCAATTTAGGTAGGTCAGGCTATCAGATTCAGATATTCCTAGAGAAAAATGGCTAAACTATTTGCAAACAGTGAAAGAATGCGGCGTCTGATCTGGGTCTGCACTCATAGTTAATTACCCTTTCAAGGGTTTTCCGACTACAATGGGTTAAGGACAGTACACTACAGCAGCAAGTTGTTGTAGGAATATTAAGTCATAACAATAATGAAGTGGGTAAAAAGACGAACAAAACTTACAACACCTAAATACACTCTATAAACAGAGATGCTTGGTACGTAAGAATATAAAAGTCTATCAGTAGTTTGAGGGGTAGATAGAAAAATCCGTTCCGAGGATCACTGTCTAGCCGAGCGATGCCAGACTGTGATTACGAGGGACGGATTTTTCTGTCTACAGCTCACGCCCATGATAGATTCTTTTTCTTGCACAACTTTCATTTCTGAACGTAGATTTTTTAATTATGCAGTCACTTCGATTGCTGAAGTCCACCAAATTGTGATGACATTACTATGGCGTTTAATGACGTCATTACATTCAGTAACATGAACCTAAACGATGACATACATGACGTCCATTACAACCATTGCATATCAAACACGTGAGAATTCTCGACTTTTATCTTACCCTGGGTAGGATAACCTGGGTAGGATAAAAATTTCTATCCCAGGGTTGAATCCAGGATTTCCTTATCTGGTGTGCAAGATATGTATCAAATCAACGAAAACATCATACTCGGTTTGACTCAGCCTGCTCACGAGTAACGTGCAATACTACTCATGTCTCCTAACCTATACTTTCGTATAAATCCAGGTGAGCTCAATGAGCTAAAAGGGCCTCTAGAAGGGCTAGAAAACACAAACTACACCAAATTGAAGTACGATGAGACTATAATGTCTAGATAGAATAGAGAGACTGGACCACCCATGCATTTAACATTTAACCCTTGTCACGCTGAATAAATTAAGACGCCACGCCCACTTCTAATTTCCAGCCAATCAGATTACTTGATCAGGGTTTTTGATGGAAATTCACATAATTAATGACAAACAGTGCAGATCCAGATAAGCCAACTGATCTGGATCTACACTGTTTGCTAAAACGGAGCATGTCGTGTTCAGCAAGAGAAGGGTTAACACCGAAGTGAACATGAATAAGTTCTAAACCCAGACCTCCTTTGTAATCGAGAAACCTATCAAAAGAACAAAAATGTATATGTCATTTTGGCGTAACTTAAAAGAGACTGCACATGTGCGCAGTCTGATCTGGAAATATATGATTGGATTATGTATGATGTTGTTAACGTATAAATAGAGGGAGCAGGAGGAACCTTTCAGTAAAACGCCTGCATTACGAAAACGAGCCTATTCAAATATATTGAAAATTTTACCACCAAAAAATGAAAATTTTCAGATGAAAAATTCCGATATTCTTCATATTTCTGCTCAAAACATAGATTGTGGGTACTCGTTAGAACCGCCTCGACAAGGCGGTTCTAACGAGTACCCACAATCTATGTTTTGAGCAGAAATAAGAAAAATAATGTCTACCCCTGTAATCCCCAGTTTTACTATATAAAAGTGGGGTTCAAGGGGGTCAAAATTATATAGGCATGTTTTCGTGATGTGGGTCCAGTTGTTCAAAGCATCGTTAGCTTAACGAGCTTGTTAGTGGTCAAAATGTTAACTGTTCTAGTAAGTACAGTGTCTGTTTCACAGATATTTTTGCTGAAAAAATGTGAGTAGCTTTTGCAAATGCAAATGCGAAAGCTACTCACATTGTCTCAGGCGTATATGTTATATTTAATGATGAGAAGTTTACTACTACGTTAATTAACGACATCGACACTGGTAGTTTTGAACAACTGGGCCCTGGCAGATATGCACAAAGTGTCTAAGATACGTAAAATCTGTAATCACACTTGGCTAAAAGTAGTCTGCTCTAAGTCATTGCTGACTGAATTTGCATCGGTGGCATTTTCCTTTTTTCACCTCGGTCATCATTAATCTCTTTCAGCACTGTATGGTTGGCTATTCACCGACAATCCAGAGGCAGCATTCGCCAATTATCGCCTGTGGGAATCTGTCGGCTTCATCATAGCATTCGGGTACAGTAGTTTTCTCTGTACTGATGTCAAAATCTACATCTGTATTTATATTCTGTCTGTGGGTATGGTGCTTTATGGTGTCGTGGAATTTCTGTATCGGAGAGTTTCCAGCCAATCGTTTGATGTCACAAAGCAATAGTAACGTGTATAGTTACTTCGAACGGATCCATGTACATGCACCTGTACACTGCTTCTAGCTCCTCACCGGCAAAGTAACGTATTTACTCTAAGTATTTGGACAGGTAGACATTAGCAAACAGTATAGACCCAGATCAGACGCCACAGAACACGGCGTCTGATTAGAGTTTACACTGTTTGCTACACATTCGGCAGTTTTTTAGACACATCAACGGATAGTGTGATGAACTTATTCTATTTGAGGGCAACTATGGTAAGAATTCAAATATAACAATATTTAGGATAAATAAGGTATAAGTAATCTAGTGGAAGTTTGATGAATGACCAAATTAGAACAGCAATGGCTAGATGTGATATTTGACCGTTGGTAATAAATGCGTTGGGGCAAAGCATTTCCTATAAGATTACATGTGCTCTCAGCGAAGACACAGATCAGCCTGCGCATCAGCGCAGGCTGATCTGAATCTTCGCTGGCTACACAGATCATTTGTTGGAATTTCTGAGCCCGGCTCAAATATATTTAAAGGGCGCTGATACATTTTCATAGGGAGATAACTCTGTCAAAATTATATTTGCCTCCCTTCTGAAAAGGGGTCTACTCTGAAGGGAAAAAAAATGCTTTCCTTTTGGAGTAAGACCTCTTTTTACATGTGACTCAGTCCGCGGGAATGCAAACAGGAAATCACAAGTTATCTCCCTTGTAAAACATTGCGGATTATTTACTATGAGTATCAGTCCCCTAAGTATGATTGTCTGGTGTGCCGCAGCATAAACAGTGCTTCGCTGTTGTTAGCTTTAACCCAGTTATGCCTGGCGTCCCATAAAAGGGACATTTACAAACAGTGTAGACCCAGATCGAACGCCATAGAACGAGCATCAGATCATGCTCTATACTGTTTGCATAAAAAAACACAAGAAATTCTATAATGAATCATAATAATAAAAACAAATCCGATTCACCTTCAGCTGAATGTGGGCTGGGTGGCCTAGTGGTTAGTGCACTCGACTTTCAAGCGGGATATCGTGGGTTCGCATCCCGCTCGGGTAGAGACAATTTTCAGACCATTAGTACACCTAGCTCATACTCGACGTGCCCTGGGTTGAGTATAAAGTGGACAGGGCGGCGCTTGGTGACAGACTGCGGCACCAAGTGTGCATGGGTGATCCATGAAAGCAAGGCTGTACAAATACATGTACATCATAGCAATCGCCGCTGCCTCTATGTGCCTCGGGTGCATGGTAGCGTTAAAAATTCGCACAACAACAACTTCAACTGAACTTGGACCTGCCCATGTAAACAGGTAGAAGAATATTCTAGGCACTAATAGGTTAAGAGAACTTGCTTGTTTTTTTATTTGATTTTACTGAAAAAAAAACTATTACCTTTGACAGTGCCAAAGGTGTCGTCAGTGCATGTTCGTATAGGAATTGCAAAGTTCGAAGCCATACCTTCGGACATGTGCACCCAGCGAAGCGTCACAGCAGCTTGCGAATCTGCGAGTCACCGTTGTCCGTATATAGAAACTTTGCATCCTAGGATATCCAAGTGCGCCCAGTGAAGATTCTGATCAGACTGCGCGAATGCGCAGGCCGATCTGAATCTTCGCTGGGCGCATATGTCCGAAGGTACGTTTTCTGATATTGTGGCTGGGCGCATATGTGTCCGTTGTCCGCATGTAGAAACTTTGCATCCTTGGATATCCAAGTGCGTCCAGTGAAGATTCTGATCGGACTGCGCGAATGCGCAGGCTGATCTGAATCTTCGCAGGGCGCATATGTCCGAAGGTACGTTTTCTGATTTTGTGGCTCGTACAATGTATAGTATAAGGTTCCCCACTGCCCGTAAGCAGTCACAGTCCATTGCATTTCGAATTCATAAAGATAACTCGCATGCAGTGTCCAGTAGTTTAAAGCATCGTTACCTTAACAAGCTCGAATTTGGTCAAAATGTTAACTTCTAGTGTGTACAAAATCTAATTCACTGGTATTTTTGCTGAAAAGAAAATGTGAGTAGCTTTTGCAAATTTTTTCAGCAAAAAAAAAAAAAAAAAAAATAATAAAAAAATAGAAAAAAAAATAGCTTATATGCCATATTGAATTATCAAACTTTTAACGATACGCTAACTAACGACAGCGTTCGTTTTGATCAACTCGGCCCCGACTTTTATATAAACTACTGTGCAACCTTTCTATAACAGCCACGTTTGGGAAGATAAATATGAGGGCAGTCGGAAAATACAAACTTTTTTATTCTTTCTCAAATACCGTTAAATATTTTTCAAAAGTTATTTTATTCTTTTTTCAAACGTCTATACATTTTTGCCATCTTCGGTGGAGCGTTTGTATTCCCTCTACAAATCACGAAGGTGAACTACTGCTGAGGTATCGATTTACAGTTGAAATAAAAGCCGCCCTGGTTTCATATTCGTTTCTTTTTGTCAGCTCTGGAAACAAATAAATGTTGCAGGGGCGAGTGGGTGGGGGTAAGATCTGGGCTGTACGAAGAGTGGGACAGCAACTGCCACTTGAAGAAGTTGATGTTCTACTGTAGATGAGGCAGTATGAGAGGGGGGATTGTCATGCAAAAGAAAAAAACATTTTCTAGTCTAGCCTGGGACACAGCGTAAATAGTTTCTAACAGTCACAGTTCGACCATCGACATGAAATGAGTCAGTATTATTCCTTGTGAATCCCCAAAAACGCAACAAACAAAAATTTGCAAGCAGATGAAGACAGCTAAAACGTCTTGAGACGTGGGGAACCAGCTCGTTTCCACAGCTTGTTTGACTGAGCTTTTGTTTCAGGTTCGGCATGATGATCGCACATTTTACCTTCAGTCATTACGAAAACACGTCCATTCATACATGTATATATATATAGAAAATTTCACCTCCAAAATCTAAAACTTTTCAAATACAAAAACGCTGATATTTTTTATATTTCTGCTCAAAACATAGATTGTGGGTACTCGTTAGAACCGCCTCGGCGAGGCGGTTCTAATGAGTACCCACAATGTATGTTTTAAGCAGAAATAAGAAAAAGTATACCCCTGTAAACCCCAGTTTTACTATATAAAAGTGGGGTTTAAAGGGGTCAAAATTATATAGGCATGTTTTCGTGATGAAAACTCCATTTCAAAAACTTATTTTTGTCGTGGTTAAAACGACCCTAATGTGCTTTTGCTATGGTCACCCTGGATGTCATTTGATCTTCTGTCAGCTGTTTTGGCACCAATCTAGCATGCTCCTGAAGTGCCGACGCTTTGGTTTAAACAATATTTTATTCATTTAAGTTCACATATATACATCGCATAATGTTATATGGTACAGGATTTGATAAAAAGCTAAAATCTTATATAAATCATCTCCTGAAAGTGCCGACGCTTTACCGATAATAAACTGATAAGCTAACCGCATTGTCACCCTGTGATCTTTGTTTACAAAAACCTCAGCATTCGCCACCATTGTTGGAGTCACTTTCTCAGCGGACCTCCGTGGTCTAAGCTTGTCCCTCACGTATGTCCTGCCCTCCTTAAACTGTGAAACCCAGTTATAAATTGTTTAACGGTATATACAGGCTTTAGATAACCTTTTCTGCAACCTTTGAAACTTGCGGCACGAGTTTACACCCTCTCTTAAAGCAGGAATTGTATTACAGATCTATATTTCTCCAACTTAGAGTCCATGGTGGCCCTAAAACGTACATGTACCATGTTCGAATGCTCTAAACTTTATGTACACACTTCTCATTGAATATAAACTGACCGATTTATAAACGATAAAACGTAGTTGTCGCTAATTTATAATACAGTATAACCTTAATGAACTCTTTTTTCAATAGCTCAAGAAAACAAATATTTTGGGATTTTTTCTTATTTTATCGTGGAATTGTATATTGTGTGTACTCATTAGAATCGCCTCATCGAGGTACACTCAACATATAATCATTGTGTAGAAAATCGAAAAGATTTCCCTAAATTATCGCGATTTGCTTCCTGAACTGGTGCCATGATTAACCCTCAGTGGCTCGAACTACCCATGTCTCGAACGAATTTCCATGGTCCCAAAGATGTTCGAGCCATTGAGGTTCGACTGTATTTTCCTACCCCCTCCTCGTATCTGGCTGTTGTAGAGAGTTGCTGTCGTAATGAGGTTCAATGGATAGTAACTCATAATAGTGACTCTTACAAGTAGGTGAATGTTGTTTCATTACGAAAACATGCCTATTCAAATATACTGAAAATTTTACCACCAAAAAAATGAAAATTTTCAGATAAAAATTCTGATATTTTTTCTTATTTCTGCTCAAAACATAGATTGTGGGTACTCGTTAGAACCGCCTCGACGAGGCGGTTCTAACGAGTACCAACAATCTATGGTTTTGAGCAGAAATAAGAAAAATAATGTTTAACCCTGGAAACCCCAGTTTTACTATATTAAAGTGGGGTTTAAGGGGGTCAAAATTATATAGGCGTGTTTTCGTGATGGAAGGTTACCGTTCGTGGACGTGGACGTTCGTTCCAGATGTCTAAATTAATAGCTTTCTTGTAAATGATATGCCCTTGTGCCAAAGCGAACTATACTGGGTTGATGCTGTTGATCATGTTTACTACAGGAACTAATGATTCTGTGAACGGACAGCGGGTTCCCGAATCGGACTGTAAAGACGTTCATTGACTGCGAAGACGTCCATTTCCTTAAGAGCATAAAAAGTCTGTTGTTTCGGTTACAGAAACGCAAGAGCTTCTTATTTGCTTGTTATGAAAGCAAATTTGAATATACATGCCACATTGCTTGTTGTGTATGAACAAATTATCATTAAACTTAATATGTTTCTTATCATAGCTGTACATGTGAATATTATATTTTCGTTGTCATTAATACACATGTCAATAAACATAGTCCAAAGATCATACTTATCATTTTATTTACCCTGGCATAGGAACAAGCAGGCTAGAACAAACAGTGTAGACCTAGAAAAGACACCACAGATTGTCGGTACTCGTTAGAACCGCCTCTGTGAGGCGGTTCTAACGACTACCCACAATTTATGATTTTGTCGGTACTCGTTAGAACTGCCACGCCGAGGCGGTTTCAACGAGTACCCACGATTTATGCTTTTGTCGGTACTCGTTAGAACCGCCACGCCGAGGCGGTTCTAACGAGTGCCCACAATTTATGTTTTGAACAGAAATAAGAAAAATAATGTATACACCTGTTAACCTCGCGTCTAACGAGGGCCTGCACCCGGCCAGCATTTTTAGCACATCAACAGAATACCGGTAGTTCAACGTATTTGCTCAAATTTTATAACAAGTATGGTAAGGAGTTAATGTGTTGCAATGCTTAAGGTAAATACGGTAATTGTTATTACAGTAGTCTTCAGCTAAAGGTAGCAAGTCATTTCCATTATGCTCACACGTCTATGTAAAATATGTTCCAATCCATAGCCTTTCCGCTATATTAAATGCACAAAGTAAAGAATAGGAGTTGTGAACACCAACACGGTAGATTTGTGGAATGCAAAACGCCAGTCGAAAGCGTAAACACTCAAACTGGATGCTAATTCGTTCAAATTGCGTACTATTATACAATTATTGACTGATTTGCGCCAAGCGAAGACTCAGATCCATCACGAAAACACGCCTATATAATTTTGACCCCCTTAAACCCAACTTTTATATAGTAAAACTGGGGTTTACAGGGGTATACATTATTTTTTCTTATTTCTGCTCAAAAACATATATTGTGGGTACTCGTTTGAACCGCCTCGCCTAACTCCCACAATCTATGTTTTGAGCAGAAATATGAAAAATATCAGAGATTTTATCTGAAAATTTTCAGTTTTTGGAGGTGAAATTTTCTATATATTTGAATAGGCGTGTTTTCGTAATGCAGCCTTGATATCCGCCCAGTCTGCTCAGTCTTCGCTGTCCCGCTTCATCACGAAAACATGCCTATATAATTTTGACCCCCTTAAACCCCATTTTTATATAGTAAAACTGGGGTTTACAGGGGTAAACATTATTTTTCTCATTTCTGCTCAAAACCTAGATTGTGGGTACTCGTTAGAACCGCCTCGTCGAGGCGGTTCTAATGAGTACCCACAATCTATGTTTTGAGCAGAAATAAGAAAAATATCAGAATTTTTTATCTGAAAATTTTTATTTTTTGGTGGTAAAATTTTCAGTATATATTTGAATAGGCGTGTTTTCGTAATGTGAAGAAAGCTTTGGTCCTATAGCTACACATTGAGCGCGTAGCGAAGACTCTTATCAGACTGGGCGCATATTCCATTCTGTTGGTTTTGTTATATGGTGGCTCAAATATAGATTATATGTAAACGTGCTTCTGTTTACTCCGGCTACTGCCGTTATAATAATTTACTGGGCCCAGTTGTTCAAAACTAACGACATCGTTAGTTAACGATTCGTTAAAATTTACTTCGAGTGGTACGCAAATATGCTGAAATTTTTTGCTGAAAAAATGTGAGTAGCTTTTGCAGTGCAAAAGCTACTCACATTTTTCAGCAAAAAGATATCAGAATATTGTATATTGAATCCGCTAAAACAGTTGACGAAATGACCCTTAACGAGCTCGGTAAGCTAACGACGCTTTGAACAACTGGGCCCTGATGTTCAGCGAGGTATAAGCGGCATTATGCCGTATGCAGATAGCAAAGGCCGACGTAAGCACGAGCATTTGCACAGTCTAATCAGAATCTTCGTTATTCGCTTACAGACTCAGTGGATAGTGCATATTATATAGACGAACAGCGAGGCCCTGATCAGATAATCTTGGTCTTAGCTGTTCGCATGTCATATGCGAACACTATACATATTTTAAACGCTAAGTATGTTGATTAGACATTTCAGCAGACGACATTTTGAGGTATTTGTTATTCTTTTTTTTTTCTCTGAAAATAGTCTTTGATATTCTATGCAAATTGCATACAATGTCAAAAACTATTTTGCGGGAAATTATGAAAATGAACTTTTATCAATTTATCGTCTGCTGAATTTGCCCAGAGCGTGTTAATAATTATGCTAAGTATCTCATAAGATAGTTGTCCCTTGCCAGGGAAGTCGTCGTATATCTGTCTACATACGTCAAAACCTCGACTTTTGACTTCACTGCAGCTGATGTTAAATGTTGTTTGGGGGTCGTAAAAAGTCTCCTCGTACTTCATCATAGTGAAGTTTATATTTTATCTTTCTTGGGATACTAGAGCTCATTCTGATACCTTAGAAAATTGAGTTCCTCTTAAAGACTCCATATTCCTCAAACAAAAAAAAAAAAAAAAGAAAAAAAAGAAGCATTTTATTATCCAAGAAAGCTTTAATAAATTGAAATATGGTATGAATACAATCATAAAATGTGGCATCTGACTGCCTGTAAAATTTCAGTTAGTCTCTCGTTCTTGAAATGAAATGATTTTTTATCGTATCATTGAATTAATGTTGCCAACATTAATTCAGAGATACGATAAAAACCATTTTATTTTGATACAGTTCAAAAACGAACTTTTACAGGCTGTCAGGTGCCACATTTTATGACCGTATTAATACATATATCAGTTAACTAAGCCTTTCTTGGATAAAAAAAAATGGAGTCTTTAAGCCAGTGCTAGGGGATCATTACAGGAACATGCCTATTGAAATATACTGAAATTTTTACCACAAAAAAGAAAAAAAAAACAGATAAAACCTGATATTTTTCATATTTCTGTTCAAAACACGGATTGTGGATACTCAATAGAACCGCTTTGGCGAGGCGGTTCTAACGAGTACCCACCATCTATGTTTTTGAGCAGAAATAAGAAAAATAATGTATACCCCTCTAAACCCCAGTTTTACTATATAAAAGGGGGGTTTAATGGGGTCAAAATTATATAGGTATGTTTTCGTGATGTGCGTAAGCAGCCATGCAAACTACACTGCTGTATATGAAGAGTCTCAATGAAACCGAGACTTTGATTTTCTTTTTATTTTATTGCAAGCGATGAAATCCATTACGAAAACATGCCTATTTAAATTTACTGAAAATTTTACTACCAAAAAATGAAAAAAAAAATCAGATAAAAAACTCTGATATTTTTCATATATCTGCTCAAAACATAGATTGTGGGTACTCGTTAGAACCGCCACGACGAGGCGGTTCTAACGAGTGCCCACAATCTGTGTTTTTGAGCAGAAATGAGAAAATAATATATACCCCTGTAAACCCCAGTTTTACTATATAAAAGTGGGGTTTAAGGGGGTCAAAATTATATAGGCATGTTTTCGTGATGAATGTATAGCCGAAATGAATAAAAATGATATTTTCACATGTGAAACAATATGATATCTTCACTTGTGAAAAATAACAAGTCGATGTTATTTTCACTTCTCGTTTTGGATTACTTCGGTTGTCTTCTTGTTTGCCTAACAGAAGCTGATTCCGCTTCGGTTTTTTGAACTCCTCTAACTTCTCTGTTTCTGAGCAAAACTATAAAGTGTTGGTATCCTTTTTCTTAGTTAGAATGTAAGGAACATTTTGGTAACAAGATAATTTTAATTTGCCGAAACTTTTTGTTTTTGTCTCTCAAGCGCTTTACATGTTTTAATCATTGAACGTCGACGCTATGCCGTTCATGTTTTGTTTAGAGACGTACTTATGACATCAGAAGCGCGCATCGGCGTGTTAACAATAAAATAAAAAGAAAATTTACTCTTTTTTCAGTGAATACCATAAAAAATTTCATCTCGTGTAACGATAACATTCAAATTTGCACACCTGCTTCGCACTCTTGAAAAAAGTGATGTTTTCATTACACTCGATGAAAATATTTATGGTATTCACAGCAAAAGAGTAAATATTCTCCATCACGAAAACATGCCTATATAATGTTGACCCCCTTAAACCCCACTTTTATATAGTAAAAGTGGGGTTTACAGGGGTATACATTATTTTTCTTACTTTTGCTCGAAAACATAGATTGTGGGTACTCGTTAGAACCGCCTCACCGAGGCGGTTCTAACGAGTACCCACAATCTATGTTTTGAGCAGAAATATGAAAAATCTTAGATTTGTTTTATCTGAAAATTTTCAGTTTTTGGAGGTGAAATTTTCTATATATTTGAATAGGCGTGTTTTCATAATGTCTTTGTATTTCATGCGTTCGATGTTTTCAAGAGCAACCTTTATAGATTTTATTGGCTGTGATTTTGCTCCTGTTTTAAAGGGTCTGGATAACCTTGGTACTTTTTCCGCAATAATTGCAAGGGAGACGACTTTAATGGCTACCTATTCACTTCCCTGCATATCATTACGAAAACACGCCTATTCAAATATATAGAAAATTTAACCTCCAAAAACTGAAAATTTTCAGATAAAAAACTCTAATATTTTTCATATTGCTGCTCAAAATATAGATTGTGAGTACTTGTTAGAACCGCCTCGGCAAGGCGGTTCTAACGAGTACCCACAATCTATGTTTTTGAGCAAAAATAAGAAAAATAATGCATACCCCTGTAAACCCCAGTTTAACTATATAAAATTGGGGTTTAATGAGGTCAAAATTATATAGGCATGTTTTCGTGATGTCAACACCTTTACGAACAAGGGTCTGCTCTAAAACTTTTGCATCCCTTCTGAAAAGGAGTCTTTTCTAAAAAGGAAGAATTTGCTCCCATTAGTACTTTGCCGCCATTTTTGCAAGGGAGATGGCTTTATTTGCTACCTGTTCACTTCCTCTGCATATCAACATTTTAAGAAAAACGTTTTGCATCCTTTTTGAAAAGGAGTCTATTCTAAAAAGTGGAAATTTGCTCCCAACATCCTTATGAAAAGGAGTCTATTCTAAAAAAGAAGAATTTGCTCCCAACATCCTGATAAAAAAGAGTCTATTCTAAAAAGGAATAATTTGCTCCCATTGGGAGCAAATTCTTCCTTTTTAGAATAGACCCCTTTTCAGAAGGGATTTAAAACTATCTTGATAGTGTTGCATCTGAATGTGCATCTTGTCCCTTTAAGGTGAGTAAGGCGGCGGTGATTCGTCAGGTGGTGGCCACCAAACCATAGGCACTGATGGCAGGGGTCGCCTGTGACCCCGCGTTCGCCGCAAATCTTGTACAAGAAAACGATTGTCAACGTCAAGTAATTCCTGATGACTGAAATGAGGCCCACGAATGGGAGGTAAATCTGAGTTAGAAATTCTGTTTGAACGAGTACCGTGTGAGTGACGTTGCCTTTCCAGCTGCGTCTGAAGTGATAATCCTAATGAATTCTGACTTGCACGAACCTGATCACTCTCTTGACCAGTTGGAATGACGAATGGCCCTATAGCGCGCATGCTCACTGGACTACTACTAGTCACGTTTGCGATTCTATTCTGACCACGCAGAAACAATGATATTCCGAAATGGGAGCCGTTTACACAGAGTATGATTAGACCAAACACACACGTCAAAAATATAACACCTATAGTGACAAGAATGGAGGCGGCCATTCCGAAATTTTCCCTGTAGTTTTGTTCATAAGAGCACTCATTTACTTGGCATATTCCTGAAAGTCCTGTGATAACCATTCCAGTTATGCAGCAGACAAAATTCAAAGCAACGAAGACAGAGTAGGTCTGAAACTGAAAAACAAAATGCATGTAATAAAGATAAAGAAAAGTAACCTCAACAGTGTTCAGTAGCAATGTTTTAGCATTAACTCATAAAATGACAAGTGGATTCTTTAGTCTGCCAAGGCGGTGCCTCTGTTGTAGTTCGTTCTTTGTATGCCGGTTTGTGTCATTTTGTTCTTGTGTTTTTCAGTCCTTTTAGCATTGCGATTACCTCGCTTGGGGAAGAGAGAGCTAATCTTAGTGCTTTTCGTACGTTTGTTCGATTTGTGCTTGTTTGGATTTGTCGATTTCCTCTTCCTCTTGGTGTCTGGGAAGGGCTGCGGTTTTTGATTGTGGCATTCCCTGGACTTTTCTCTTACCTGTTTTTTTGGTTAATGGTTTAGTGATTTTCGGTATTCGACCCTCTTTACCTTTCAAAGGTTTTACTTACTGTTAGGCAATGACTTGGCAGGAGAAAAGGTTGCGGTAAACCCAGTTTTGACTAACATACCTTGTATTGATCAGCCACCTAATCCCATTGAGCAGCTAATTCCTGATCTTTACCGATCGTGTGCCGTTACAAGGGCCATGGCAAAGAAAACAAAACAGAATGATGAGGATATTGATTTAACTGATACATTTTTGGGTCAGTCTTTTAAGCACGAGATTAAAAATGCTTTTTCATCCAACCTGTCTTGCAAATAAACAGACTTACGTGACAACAAAATTGAGTCCAGTCATTACTCTTCAATATCAAGTAACCAAGGTCAAGGTCACAACTTTATAAGGAACAGCATAATGATACTGAAATTTTGCCTTTGCTTTAAAGGGCTTCTGATTAGAAAGAAATAGATCAAGTTCCAGTCTGTTTCTATGTCAAAAATGGCATTTTAATGAGAAAATTGCGTCCTCCTGATGTCTCAGCAGAAGACGAGTAGACGTTAACCACCAAATAGTGGTTCCAAGGGTTTATCGCCCTGAGATTTTTAACTTAGCCCATGAAACTCCCATGTCAGGCCATTTAGGTGTAAACAAGACCTGCCACAGACGTCTTAACAGTTTTTACTGGCCAGGGTTAAAATCTGATGCCTCTCAGTTTTGTAAAACTTGCCATACATGTCAGATGATATGAAAACCCAACCAGACAGTACCAAAAGCCAATACCTGCTTTTGATAAACATTTTAGCAGAATAATTATAGACTGTGTTGGTCCCTTGCCCCCAAAATGGTAAGAGAAAAGTCCAGAGACTGCCACAATTACTGGCCACAGCCCATCCAAGACACAAAGAGGAAGAGGAAACAGACAAAACCAAACAAGAGCAAGTCGAACAAACGCACGAAAAGCACCAAAATTAGCTCACTCTTCCCCAAGCGAGGTAATCGCAATGCTAAAAGGACTGAAAAATACAAGAACAAAATAACACAAGGCAAGACTTAAAATAAATCGCCCCATAGAATAAACCACAAAGCAACAAAGAGTAAGACCACCGGCTTAGAACGGTCAGTAGAATAAACTACCGGGGGTGGCCGGGGGTGGGGGGTGGAAGCACTTTTACGGCCAGCCGTCTTCATCCTGGTCTCGATGCTACTCTTAATACAGAAATATATAAAAAAAAATCGCATAAAGGCTCCCAACTCAGTCAATGCATCAAAGCGAAAACATAACAAGAGGCCCATGGGCCACAACGCTCACCTGAGTTAACTGCTGTAAGTTAATCAGGTCATTTACTCATCAATCCCTATCAGCCTGTCAAGTTTCAAAGCAATAGCTTAAACAGTTTTTGAGATCTCTTGCTTACAAGGTTAATATGCTGAAATTTTCAGAGGGCCTTAAGTAAAAAAAAAAAATATAGAATTGTTTCAGAGGTTAATTGGGTCATCTTCTTATCCTGTCCTTTAAAGTATTTTTTTTTTGTCTATTTTAAGCTCTGGCAACCAGTTTCTTCAGCAAAGCAGAACCATTTTAGCAATTTTGGTAAAGGGGCATAAGAGAAACATTGATGAGAAGTTATTTTGAAATCCAGCCATTGACCACGGAGAAGTTGTTTAAATTCTCAACATCTTTCCCATACAAATGTATAGTGCCTATACAAATGAATACGGAAGCAAACTTGACCTTGCCGTAAAAAGGTCAAACGTCAATGCACGGCCATTATTTCAACAACTTGAGTAGACCTCCCGTTCCTGCTGTTTTATGCAAGGATTGAGCCCCAAGGCTTCATCGTTTCTGGAAAAGAAGATTTTAAAGCTTTTTACTATATATGGGCATGGCGGTCACCTTGGTCAACGGACCGCAACCATTTTAGCAATCTTTTGTTCCCCCAACCAAAGGAGGCTTCATGTGAAATTTGGGCAAAATTGGCTCAGCGGTTTCAGAGGAAAGGTCATTTGAAAATGTTAACAGATAGACGCACGGACGCACAGACGCACGGACGGACGACGGACATAAAGTAATCACTATAGCTCATGCTGAGCATAGCTCAGGTGAACTAAAAAAGCAAATTAATCACTATGATAAACAAAGAAGAGTACTCATGGCAATTCTACTGTGTGCCAGAGTAAAACCAAAGCTAGCCATGAATATCTTCTCACTATAATGTGTGCTACCACACGTTTCCCAGATGCCATTCAACTTAGAAATATTAAAACTGAGAACATTGTTAAGAGTAAATTTTTTCACATTTGTAGACTTCCCAAAGCCTGTTCAGTCGGATCAGGGCTCAAATTTCATGTCTGGAATTTTTTCAGCTGGTCATGCATGTGTTGGGCATTACTCAATACAAATCGTCACCTTACTATCATAAAAGTCCAGGTGCCTCGAATGATTTCATCAGACACTGAAATATATGATCAGATCATACGGCTTTGACACTGAAAAAGATTGGGATGAAGGCATTCATTTGTTGTTGTTTGCCGTTAGAGAACCTGTTCAAGAATCTCTTGGTTTCAGCCCATTTGAGCTGGTGTTTGGCTATATTGTGCGTGGACTTTTTAAATTTTGAAGGAGAAATTTCTCTCGAATGATGACAGTTCTCTGAACTTACTTCAGTATGTATTAAATTTGAAAGATCGACTGTCTAAAGCTTGTGAATCTCAAGTCAAAAACTGTTATTCAAAGGATTTGTTTTAAATATTCTTATGGAATAGCTCTGAGGGACAAAGTGAACTAAAATCTTGAAAGGTACTGTTTACTTACAATCTTTTGTTTTGAATTTTGTCTTATTTTTTGTTAATAAATATTGTTAATGATTTAAAGCTTGTTGCTGGTTTCACTTTCATATCTTTCTCGTTACGCCTGGCTCGTAACATAGAACAGTATTATCTAGATTTCTCTGCGTGACACGTCGGCTAGGGTTCAGTGTTTCGTTGCCCAAGAGCACCCTTTATATACAAGCATTAGCCAGATCTTAACGATACTGGGAAATATTTACAATTTTAGATTTTATAATCAAATTTCAACAGAGAACTCCAGACCACGAACATCAGGTTGCATTTACTCAAAAGAGTGTATAAGAAAATGAATAAAATATTTTCTAGCAGAATACTTTGTATATATGCAGGAGTTATGTGCGGTTGAATTTGATTAGTTATTGTTGTGGTAGCAGAAAAGTATAAATACAATACACACCAGACAAGTGACCCTTTCCATAGCTGTCTGAGTATTGTTACAATCCCTTCCTCTAAAAGATATGACAACGTCGAGAATTGAGAGAAAGATAATCTGAAAATAGAACAAACCGGGCTTTACTACGAAAATCTGAAATATAGAATAAAACATTTAACATAATAATCTGAGAAAAATGCCGTATTGCTGCTTATCTAGCAGTTTGTAGACAAATCAGCAGGTTGTAAAATAGAAATAGTTACTTTGACATTCGAATACCGCTTAAGCCGGTGCTAGGGGACGTATGCCGCTTCGCAAACTACATAGCTGTATATGAAGAGACTTAATAAAACCGTGTCGTCGATTTTCATTCTTTTATATCTTCTTTGTTTCACAAGGCAGCTTGCCAGATTTTCATTGTTCAAAACTTAAGTGAATGTCATAATACCCATTAGTCGTAAACATTTGAATCAACAAGAACTAACATACCACAGGTCGACAATCTTTTTCCTGTTGCTACCAACCTAATAATTACCTAACAAATAGTTCCCCGCTAATGCAGATAACGCATAATTTTGCATTCAAACATAGTAGCCGTATACACTCTGATGTTTATTAATAGCGAATAAATAAACAAAATCAAAGAAAGCTTCAAACTTTTAAAGAAAGATTTTAGTCATATTTTATCCTCTATCGGCGGATGAATATGAATGCCCCAGTAAAATGACCTAAATCCACAGCCCGAGCCGTGGTCCTACTAAACACGGAAAAGGAGCTTTTCTACCGATGAGTGGCTGTCGTGTACCGAAAAGGACATTAATTTCAGTGTAAATCAGTTCTAGAGGCTTATAAAATTTCAGACAACCTCCCAATCAGCATTATCAATGCTTTGATTTCCCTATATATAATGTCAGCTTTAAACTGACTTTTGATGAACTATCAATGATCGATTTTTTGTTGGTTTAGTTTATAAACTCAGGAAAATTCTTGGTAATCCCAATTTTTTCGAACAATTTAAAAAGAATTTTAATCGACATAAAGGATGCGACAATTAGATTTTAATATCCGGACTTTCCATACTCTTTTCTTTCCACCTGCAGCTACCTACACATTTTATACATAAGCAAAAACTAAGCTCTTCCAAAAAAGCTCTTTCACAACAAGGTGATCACAATGCTCAAAAGGATCTATTAAACATAACCCTAGGACAACAGATATGATAACACATGAAACAGCCCCACAACGAGCTGCTACAAGGCTAGACAAAGAACAAAGAACACATGAAACATCGCCTTACAACGGGGACTCGTGGCAATCACCTCCGACACTGACAACTAGAGCTAAAGAAAACCACTAGAAAACCTTATTTGCTATGATATTGGGAATTTAGCTTACAAAGCGCAAAAGCTAAGTATAAGGGACGGTATACCTAAGGGTATATATTGTACAGATGTACTTGTTTGACGTCATTCTATATTTTCTAAGCAGTAAAGTAGATGTCCAGGAAGAGCGACAAGCACAGAGCATAACCTACAAATGGCACAAGCAATATTAAACAAACTAAAACATATGTTGTACAACAACGAAAAACAAAGCGACGTCTGACCTAGGTCTGCACTGTTTGCAAATGTCTCTTTTCTGGAAAGTTAGCCATAAATACATCACGAAAACATGCCTATATAATTTTGAGCCCCTTAAACCCCACTTTTATATAGTAAAACTGGGGTTTACAGGGGTATACATGATTTTTCTTATTTCTGCTCAAAAACATAGATTGCGGGTACTCGTTAGAACCGCCTCGCCGAAGCGGTTCTAACGAGTATCCACAATCTGTGTTTTGAGCAGAAATGTGAAAAATATCAGAGTTTTTTTATCTGAAAATTTTTAGTTTTTGGAGGTGAAAGTTTCTCTATATTTGAATGGGCGTGTTTTTGTGATGATGTTAACAGGAAGAGCTACACGCACAGAACATAGTCTAACAATAACCACGAGGAAGATTAAACATACTAATATATACGTTACAAACCAACGAAAAGCAAAGCTAAAGCTGCCATTTAGGCAACACAGTTTAGGCACATTCACAGGTACGTATTCTGATTGTCATTGGTCGGCTATACTCTGCGTTTGTGGCGCTTATTGGACTTCTGTTGTTTTAGAATCGATGTCTTCCAATTTTAGGATAGGTAGGAAAGGTAGGAAAGGAGTTCCACTGTCCAAGAATGTAGGGTAATTAACCCAGTTAACCCGCGTGAATTCTTCTAGCAAAAACTGTGGAAAGGTCTATTCTAAGTTAAGAGCTGTCTGCTTTATTTCATTATTTTTAAAACGTACTGTTTTGGATGCAACCAGAGTAAACCCAGATCAGACGCCTAGTTCTGCCGCGTCGGATATGGGTCTACAGTGTATGCCTATGTCCCTTTTATGGGTCATCAATGGGTTATTTGTAGGCTTACGTACAAAGCATCCAACCAGGAACGCGCTGGAATAATAGTGAGCACCGGTCCTTGTCGTGTCGCCATGGTAGGATCGCCCTATTCCTCCCAATACAAGCAATAGTAGCCCGAGAGCGAACTGCACCAGTCCTAGGATCCGAAAAATAAATGCAGCTCTGTTTCTTTTCTTCTCTAGAAATAAAAACAAGCAGAAAATATACAACTACAGTTATTGTAACAATCATTGTAATTTGTTACCATGCTAAGCAAGTGATATTTGGTGGTTTATTGACAAGGACGATCCAGTTCAATCGACCAGCTGGGTCAGCGTGTGTACATTATAAAGACCTGAAATCAACTCAACGAGAGTAGTTAAAAATAATCAATCAAATTTTTCCTACTGAACTTCAGTTGAATAAAGCTAATATTACTGATACCGATGACCCATTCTTAGATTTGTATTATTGATTTAAAACGGTTTTGTTTCGTCCAAATTTTATGACAAACGGTATGATTTTGACTTTGACATTGTTAATTTTCCTTTTTTTTTTTTTTTTTTTTTGATGGCGACGTGCCTCTTCTTATGGTGTATGCATTCATTAACATATTCGGTTTTGTAAGTGGGTCTGGTCATTTGGCTGATTTCAATGCTCGTAACAAAACGGTGAATGGCAAACTTCTCCAACATGGATATCGGTATCATAAACTTCGGCGAGCGTTTCTACGTTTTATTGTCGGCACTACGAACTAAGTTATAAATACCATACCAGACTAAAAACATTACTAGGAATTTTATTGTGACTTAGTGTTTAAGTTTATAAACATTGTAGATTAACCTGAATTTTCTGATCACATAGTGCAAACGAAATGGATATAATATTGATGTCATAAAACAGACTGCGCGTTTGGCTGTTGACCACTTTGCTGACCTCTTTAATTGCACGCCGGTGGGTCGGGTTTAGATTCTATGATGACCCCAACTTAAAAAACGATCTCTTTAGATGGTTTGAGCCGGAAGTTTTTTATGTCTGTTCTCGGTCCATTGGGGTCCAACTCGGGTTTGCTTTTGCTCCACTATTCCATTTGTTTGACACCCCAGGGATCTCCAGGTGTCTCGCCATGTTATTACTGTTGAGTTCTCATCTTTGCTTCATTATAGGCTCCCAGTAAGCATTCTGTATAAGTCTATAGCGGGCCGTTATCGGCCCGTCAGGGTAGCTGACGGGCCGATAACGGCCCGCTATAGATTTATAAAGAATGCTAGCTGGGCTTATCAAGTCCATCCATGCGTGGTTTTTAACCATATAATTGATAGCTTTGCTGCCATATTTAATGGAACGGCGGTGGGTCAGTGTTCAGATTAAATGATGACTGCCACCTCGATCTGTTTCAGATGATCGATGCTTGACTAGCAATGTTGTGATCGAGCTCATTGTTGTCCTGTTTGTGGTTTGTTTGTGTTCTAGCGTCAGATCGCCATTGACGTTTTGCTTTGTTTCATCACAGCGTTCTTGGTTATATGTGTTTTATTGTGATGTTTCACAGATGAGGTACAGGACACCAATGCAGACTGAACATGTATCTGCAATTTGGAACTGCATTAGAAGTAAGAGCGCAAGTAAAACTTGTTTACGCTCCCGGTAGGTTTCCTACTGACCGTTCCAAGGCGTTTGTTCTCTCCATATTTGTTCCTCGTCTATCCTTCCTTCTCGTCGGGGTTGGGGAGGGCGTAGTCGGAGGGTCGCGTTGAATGTGGCATTAATTTTTTCTCTGGATTATTTGTTGCCTGTAATGGTTCATAGTTGATTGAGGACCTACACGCGGACCGAACAAATGAATGCCTTTGTATCTCAATGTAAGCTTAGAGCGAGGGCTGGGATCCCGTAACGCTAGCTTAAGCCCCAAGTAATTTATTATGACCGTTTCAAGGCGGTGCTGTCTTTGTGGTACGTTTTGTGAAATGTTCTATAATGTTTCACTTACACATGTTTTTTTTTTCTTTTAGCAATTAAGTAAGTTAGTTAAAGATATATTCAGTCAAGTATGGGTAGCTGAGTAGCCGTCTTTTTGGGAAAATGCTGCCAACTCTGCTTGCCGTCTGTTCTGTTTGTAGTTTTTTAATTGTATTTGTCTGTTTTCCCTTTGATGTTGAGCATTTGATGTGGATTTGATTGTATCAGTTGCTGAATTATCATTTACTTTGATAAACTATATGACAAGGATGATGCTTTTTACAAAGCGGTGTTTCTCATAAAAAGCTATATTCACCGTGCTTTTCGGTCATACAGATCCTGAGTTCACTTATTTACTTTATAAAGGAATAAGCGGCTGCTATCAAAGACATATTTTAAATAACAATCTGCAATCCATTGTCAGTAATATCTGGAAATCCATTCAAGGACTTAATGCAAAGGTGGAATATACACACCATTAATCAGTCTTTCATCATAGTGTTTCTGATTATGTGTGTGTCACTCTGACGTTTCACAGATGATATTGATATTCACACCGATACATTTGTACTTTGGAGCTGCAGCAGGATTTAGGGTGAGGATTTGTGCGCGAAAAATGGTTTGATCCCCTGTTGTTTTTCTACTGACCGTTGCAAGGCGTACCTCTGTTGCAGTTATTCTTTGTTTGTGTGTCTGTGGCTTCGTATGTGGTGTTTGTTTTGAGCTGATTTGTTCCTTATCGTTCCTTCTTTTGGTACCCCGAGAAGGTTGTGCTTAACAATAGTGGTATTTTCTTGGTTAGCTTTAGTTATTTTTTTAATTACTTGTTCCTCATCTCTTCTTCTTTTGGTGCCTCGTGAAGGCTGTGCTTCGTGATTGTAGCATTTCCTGGATATTTCTTAAAGCTTGGATAAGAGAATTGCCACCTTTTTTAGAAATGGTTGCGACCTCTGCTTGCCATCTGTTCTTTTAGTGGCTGTTTTATTGTATCTATCTGTCTTTCCCTTTGTTGAGAACTTTATGTGGGCCTGATTTTATCAGTTCCTGAGTTCCCTAATTTACTTTGATAAACCCAGTGGCAAGGTTATTGTTTTCTTTCTTTTCATCACGAAAACATGCCTATATTATTTTGACCCCCTTAAACCCCACTTTTATATAGTAAAACTGGGGTTCACAGGGGTATAAATTATTTTTCTTATTTCTGCTCAAAACATAGATTGTGTGTACTCGTTAGAACCGCCTCGTCGAGGCGGTTCTAACGAGTACCCACAATCTATGTTTGTGCAGAAACATGAAAAATATCAGAATTTTTTATCTGAAATTTTTCATTTTTTGGTGGTAAAATATTCAATATTGTTGTATAGGCGCGTTTTTGTTATGTTTTTTTTTTTTTCTTTTTTTTATGAGGTGGTTCTACTCATACGAGGTTATACTCAGCATGCTTTTTGGCCATATATTGATTCAGAAATCAATCATATTTGACATTTTATAAAAGTCTATAAATCAATATGGGTATCAAATGTATTGAATGGCAAAACTATATTTAAAGATAAACATGTTATTTCTTTTATATCTGCTGCCTTCTTGAATACAAACAATTCTCATTGTTTGCTTTATGTATAACAAACATAATTGTAACACAATATTCAATTTAAATTCAGTTCAGTTTTATAACTCGAACCTACAATCGAGCATGCCACGAAGTGAAGCTTACCGTACCTAACTAAAACTTACATTGACAAAAGATTGAGTAAGTATGAAGCAGAAGATAAATAGGTTTCCTTTGCTGCGGTCCTTACAAAGCCTTATCAAAGATCGTATAAAGCATGTTTTATTGTGATTTTTAGGCACTTCTAAATTAACTTCTTGCCTCGCCGCCATTTAAATGCATGTAATTAAATACGGTGTAAAACAGTAATTCATCAAGTAAAAACCTATCTTAATCATTTAAACGTAGTGAGGTTTTGGTTAAACATGGATCTAGATATTTGCAGCGTTTAGTTTGTCTACATATGATTTTTCAATACTGTCCAACCTTGCTTTTCAACCTTATTTAGTTAAACATTTGGCGCAACTCAACCACCTTATTTACCTTAACCCTTTCATCCCCGAGTTTCTGAAGTAAACTCTTACATCTTTGTATTTGGACAGGTCCACTGATGCAAATAGGGGTTATAGTTTAAAATCCAAAATCAGAATGGTAAACAGAGTAGATCCTGATGAGGCGGCTCGTTATGAGCCATCTCATCTGGATCTACAGTTTGCACAGACATCTGTTATTGTTTGGATATGTCCACTGATGCAAATAATACTTTCGGTCAAAAATCCAAAAACAGAATGCCAAACTATTTAGATCCTGATAATAAACGTAAGAATTATTGCCTTTGAAAACAAAGAACACACTACAGATCAGAAAATGGGAGTCTCGGTTTTATTGAGACTCTTCATAAGCAGTAATGAAATTTGCAACTGCTTCCGCCCTCTAGCGTATACATGAGCAGAACTCGATTTTCAAAGATACCACAAGACGGTTCGTCACGAGCCATCTGATCTGTATGTACACTGTTTGTACTGGTTTCTGTTTTGGTCACCCTGGCGGAAAGGCTTAATATACTTGTCCGGAACTTTCAGTCAGTTCATATTGCCTCCTACTTATGTGGTTAAAAGCTGCTAGAGTAGTGACAAACCGTGCAGACGTTGATCAGAAATATAAGTGAAGATACCGGGGAAAGGCCACAATCACAAAGCACAACCTTCCCAAGGCAACAAAAGAACAAGAGGTGAGGAACAATTTAGGACAGAACAAAACAACATATGAAGCCTTTGACGCACAAACTCACAAGAGCTGTAACAGAGGAACCCTTTGGAACAATCAATAGGAAAGCTATTAGGGGAATAAATAGTAGGGTTGGGGGCTTAAACCAGTTTAATTCGCGCGACTCATCGCCCTGAATTCTGATGTAGCTCTAAATTGCTAACATATGTTTGATCGGCTTAAGGGTCCTTTACCTCATTTGTGAAACATCACAGTGAAACACATAATCAAAACCACTATGATAAAACAAAGCACAGGACTCAATGGCCATCTGAAGTAAGAACACAAAAAACCCACAAACAGGACCACGATGAGCCCGACCACTGTCAGTTTCAATCAGGCGCCGACCATCTGCAATAGACAGAGGAGGGATCTGTCATTTAGTCTGAGGACAGACCCACAGTCGCGCATTCTGTAGCGTCTTAACCCTTAAACTGCCAATCACAACAATTGTCGTCTGCTTTGTCATCTGCTTGTGATTTTAAAAGTCATTTTTGCAAACAGTGTGGACCCAGATCAGACTGCTCCTTTAGGAGCAGTCTGATCTGGGTCCACACTGTTTGCCTGTATGCAAAACTAGGTTTGAAAAGTTTGCAAGAATATTCAGCAGACGACATTTTCAGATGCAGGTTTTCTTGGCACTTTAAGGGTTAATTGAATCTACTCTTTTTGCTCAGACTTGTCTGTCGAATACTTAAGGTAAATACAGTTAATTACACTGATACGTTCCTAAATACGGGTCGTAGGTTTATAACTGATGTATCAGAAGAATTAATCTGCTATTGATTTATAGACAAACTATATTGAGTTACGTCAATTGTCGTCAAATTTAATGTGTGCTAAGTGCAATATTCTCGATGAATTTAAAACTCGTGTTTTCTTTTTTTTTTTTTTTTTTTTTCAAGGTACAAACAATTCTTTCAAAACAAAAAAATAATTCATGCACGGTCTTAAAAGCCCCCCCCCCCCCGCCCCCCCCCCCCCCCACCCTTCCCCCTGAATTTGAAAAGTGATTTACTATTAGTCTATGCATATTTTAGCAAAGCATCTAATTACGCTACAAACGGATAACAGACTGCTTGCACGTGTAGTATCATATTTTGACCTCATGTTTCTCTTCCTGCACATAATATATCTTCTAAAAAGGCATTATGAAAACACGCCTATTCAAATATATAGAAAATTTCACCTCCAAAAACTGAAAAATTTCTGATAAAAACTCCGATAGTTTCTCATATTTCTGCTCAAAAACATAGATTTTGGGTATTCGTTAGAACCGCCTCGCCGGCGGTTCTAACAAGTACCCACAATCTATGTTTTGAGCAGAAATAAGGAAAATAATGTATACCCCGGTAAACCCCGGTTTTACTATATAATAGTGGGGTTTAAGGGGGTCAATATTATATAGGTATGTTTTCGTGATGTAAAAAGGGGTCTATAATTTGCTTTCATGTAGGATTACAAACTGCACAATCCTTGACCTGCACAGACACACACCTCATACGGGTTAAATATTTTAGGGCGATATATACCAGATCTATATCTTTTGTTATAATAGCGCGTACATCTGATTATATTTCGCGGGTATACAATGTCCGATCTGGGTCTACATAGGTCGCATACATATAATGTCGATTTTCGTTTTATGTAGAAGAGAGGATTCTCTTATGATCGTCAGTTTATAGTTAGCTTAACGAGCTCGTTAGTGGTCAAAATGTTAACTGTTCTAGTAATTACAATACCATATTCACAGGTATTTTTTGCTGAAAAAATGTGCGTAGCGTTTGCAAATGCAAAAGCTACTCACATTTTTTCCAGCAAAATATTAGCATATGACATATTTAATGATCAAAGTTTTAACGATACGTTCACTAACGCCATCGTTAGTTTTGAACAACTTGGCCCTGATTGCTAACATTTAGTTAATAAATTTATCTAAAACAATAAAATAGACGGATACAGAAGAAAGCGGTTACCTGCATCCATTCGGTGTAATTACATATCATTTACTATAGATCAATTTTAATGGTCAATTACAGCATAATCCTCTGACTGTTACTATCAGTACATGTCTTTCAGCAGACAGCCTATGTTCTGTCATATGTGAACGTCAGCCTCTCAGCAGAGTCTAATAAGAATCTTACTTGCCCATTATTGAGACTCTATTATTGAGCACACCATAGGTTCCGCACTAGAACACAAACAGGACGCTAATTCCAAGATCAGATCAAGAATCTATGCACTCTTCTCTGTGTTTTTCCTGTTAAACTAAAGAAAGCACGTGCCTTTAGAATTTGCATAAAGATCCATGAAACCTCTAAACAGACTTCACAGATACACATCCTAAATCTGTACCAGTCTTTGCTTATACCAAGCGTAAATATTGCCTTCAGTGTTCACATACAATACTCATAAAATTTCAATGTTCTGTCTCACATTTATGATATCTTGCTTCATATTAATCACAACCACATAACATATCAAAACCTTCAAACAATCAAAATAACTGACCTACGACAAAATACTCCTGTATATCGAATATTGCAGATTTTAATAATAAACAATATACAATAGATCAGTTAAGAAATCATAGGTGTAAAATACAATGCACCTCTTATACAGATCTTATACAGAATCAGCCCAAAGTTAAGTTTTGTAAAACTAAATAAAATACATTATTATATCATGCAGAATTTGCAGCATTTGTTAGAATCCCCCTTCCCACCAATCAGTAAGCAATATAGTATAAATGTTGAGGAAGACATTACGAAAACAAGCCTATTCAAATATACTGAAATTTTTACCACCAAAAAATGAAAATTTTCAGATGAAAAATTCTGATAATTTTCATATTTCTGCTCAAAATATAGATTGTAGGTACTCGTTAGAACCGCCTCGCCGAGGCGGTTCTAACGAGTACCCACAATCTATGTTTTTGAGCAGAAATAAGAAAAATAATGTATACCCCTGTAAACCCCAGTTTTACTATATAAAAGTGGGGTTGAAGGGGGTCAAAATTATATAGGCAACTTTTCGTGATGCAAAACACTGCCTTCGAACATGCGCAAAATACGTAGATTCAGATCACCCTGCGCATGCGCAAAGTATCATCCAGGCCTTTGCTCTCCATTCATACATTTTGTGATAGCCAATGATTCTGTTAGTGGACAGCGAAGGCCCTTATCAGTCTGCGAGGATGCGCAGGCTTATCTCAGCTTCATAGTCCGCACATGCCCGAAGACACGTTATTGCATCGCGCAGCCCATATAGAAGCAAAATTCAGTTCCATAAAACTGTATTTTGTCATATTGGCTTAATTTCTTCGAACAAAATAAAAACGGCTGCAAATTTCCTATTAATGTTTTTATTCAGATATGAACTAAAATGCAAAAATATTAAATATATTATATATTACCCATTTTTCGTCCTCTGTTGTAGCCGACAGACTGCTAAAAGTTAAACGTCTGACATTGTTTAAATGTATCTCGATGTACGATCAAAATTACATTCACAAAATATTCCCTATTAACCCGAAGTATTCGGACAATAGGGCTTCAGCAAACAGTGTAGACCTAGATCAGACGCCGCAGAACGCGGTGACTGATCATGGACTACACAGTTTGCCACTCATTTAGCAAATGTTTAGATTCATAAACAGGTAGTAAAATGGAGTTGGTTCAAGTTTTGTGACAAGTATGGTAAGGAGTTAAGCGTATCGATTTTTTACATTAAATACGGCAATTATCTACTTATTTACTATAGCCTATCTCAATTCAGTAAGAACCTGTCAAACGAACAAATGGTTCGCTCACCAAACATTATTAATGAATGTTTACGAACATATAAGAAAGGCGATATCTTTGTCACTAAATTCACTAGGCAATGTCTTAAAGCTGACTTATACGAACGTAAAATATGTTGGCTTGCAAAATGCAAATACAAAATGCAATAGATGCATGTGAATATTTTAATTAGCTAAGATTATAACGTTATTTAATGGGTGTTTTCATATTGGCCCTGTTACAAGTCCGATAGCAGTCGTATTGGCCTGAGGATTGCTGAACCCCCCAATACAGCCATCCGAAGATTAAAACGACTGGTTGAGGATCTATAACAGGGCCAATATGAAAACATCCATTTCATGACATTTTTATGAATCAACTTTTTATTTTCAACTTTTAAAGTATTGCAAGTCAATAAAACTTCGTTTTGAGTAGTTTTGTTCTTGTTACTTGCTTCACCATGCAGTTAGTTAATTACTGACTTTTTTTAACAAAAAATATTTCTTTGTTTCAATGGATAATCAGAACTGCTGTCTGTAAATGTAGCTCCAACAGCTGCACGTTTCTTGGTGTACTCTTAGCAACAAACAAAAGAAGTATGACTGTGTTTAAAGTCTCATCGCCTGGTTAATACCGTAAAATATTGGCCCGGTTAATGCCATAAAATACTGGCCCTCCTGAACCCCTCGGTTTTTACCCCCTAAATCCTTTTCATCACGAAAACATGCCAATATAATTTTGACCCCCTGAAACCCCACTTTTATATAGTAAAACTGGGGTTTACAGGGGTATACATTATTTTTCTTATTTCTCATCAAAACATAGATTATGGGTACTCGTTAGAACTGCCTCGTCGAGGCGGTTCTAACGAGTACCCACAATCTATGTTTTGAGCAGAAATTTGAAAAATATCAGAGATTTTTATCTGATAATTTTCAGTTTTTGGAGGTGAAATTTTCTATATATTTGAATAGGCGTGTTTTCGTAATGTATAGTTTATTATTATAGTCTCATCATGGTTAACATACATTAACATATGTACAGATAAACAAAATTGCTATTTAAAAGATTAACCATGCCATTCTATAAAGAATTATAAGAGATTATCACCGCATTTTCTAACCTTAGTATTAGCCCTCGCATAAAGCCTGGGCCAAAACCATGTAGAAATCATGCCAAACATTGCATGGATATGATGCAGGCTGCCGGCACAAATTAGAACAATAATTACTTTGTTGATTAATAATTAGTAATATTGTCAGCAAGAACCTACACAAGAGTTCGCATAATCACAAAAGATTGTTTAAGTCTTTAGCAGAAAACCTGGGCTTTTCTTCGTTATCACATTCTTCGTTAACTGTTATGGTTTGGTTGTTGTTTTATTTAGTTATTTTGTCAAGTGATTTAGCTTTTTCAATGCCAGTTTTTATTTTTTATCAATTCTTCCGGATAATTCTGCGTTTCAAACAGGAACTTAATGTTGCAGTTGTTTATTTAAAACATCTTCATAATATTGTATGAATCCATCTAACTTTGTTTTAGTATGCTTTCGGTGACATAATTGAAATTCAAAGCTCATTTTTCAGTCTGTAGCTTAGTAAAAGATTTCAGATTCTAGTTTGCCGTTTTCGTGTATGATTACGGAGTTGACATTATTGTTCTTATTTCTGCTCAAAAACATAGGTTGTGGCTACTCGTTAAAACCGCCTCGGCGAGGCGGTTCTAACGAGTACCCACAATTCATGTTTGAGCAGAAAAATGAAAAATATCCGAATTTTTATCTGAAAATTTTCATTTTTTGGTGGTAAAATTTTCAGTATATTTGAATAGGCTTGTTTTCGTAATGTTTTCGTTTCAGAACAGTAACTTGAGGAGTAAATCTCAACGGATTTTCACCCAGCTTAATATATGCATTGATAACGTGAAGATCTGGTTTGGGAATGCTATTGGGTACATTTCATAAATGTTTGACAAAGTTATCTCCCCATGACACAATAATGGCGGGTTATTATCGTTTCACTTTTTTATTTAATATAAATTTAATTAATCAACCGCAAAATATTTAGAAATTTTCGTTAGCTATTTCATTCGGAGACTGTTCAATTCAGTATTCGATAGCCTCTATACCCATTTGGGATATTGGAGTATACCGACTCTACATCAAACAATGTTAAATTTGTATTTTCGCGAGGATTTCCCGTACACATAACTGAAAATGTCTGTAGCATCTTGAAGAAAGCTTGAAGCACCTGAGAATATGACCGAAACATATCTCTGCTCAAATTTAATTTCAATACCATATTTAAGCCTAACTGTTAGCACAGATTGCCATAACATCACGAAAACATACCTATATAATTTTGACCCCCTTAAACCCCACTTTTATATAGTAAAACTGGGGTTTACAGGGGTATACATTATTTTTCTTATTTCTGTTCAAAACATAGATTGTGGCTACTCGTTAGAACCGCCTCGGCGAGGCGGTTCTAACGAGTACCCACAATCTATGTTTTGTGCAGAAATATGAAAAAATATCTCAGTTTTTTATCTGAAAAGTTTCAGTTTTTGGAGATAAAATTTTCTATATATTTGAATAGGTGTGTTTTCGTTATGGCGTAAACCAACAATATACTGCTCTTCAACCAATTCCATAAAATACAATTTCATTCGGGGTTGTCATGTTTGCATTTCAGCCAACATACTGTAAGAAAGTCCCCAGGGAAATTAAGCAGACATTCATTTTAGGTTTATTATGATAAGGAACTTAGAGTAAACGGAGTCGGGTAGGGTACTGGTAAGTGCAGACTGATCTGAGAATCAGCTGTCTGCGTATGACATAGGCTATTTATCTTGATACATGGACTATAGCAATTAATATTTTTACAATACAAATAAACTTCTCGGGTCGATGGTAAAAAATAAAGAACGTTATCTACTGAAACGAGATACAAATATAAAACCTTGTACTAAACTTCACACATTACGAAAACACGCCTATACAAATCTATAGAAAATTTTCACATAAAAAACTCTGATATTTTTCATATTTCTGCTCAAAACATAGATTGTGGGTACTCGTTAGAACCGCCTCGGCGAGGCGGTTCTAAAGAGTACCCACAATCTATGTTTTGAGCAGAAAAAAAGAAAAATTATGTATACCCCCTGTAAACCCCAGTTTTACTATATAAAAGTGGGGTTTAAGGGGGTCAAAATTATATGGGTATGTTTTCGTGATGAGTCGTCTCGTCGGTCAGTGAGCAGTGTTTAACCCTTGTCATGCTGAATAAATTAAGATCCACACCCACTTCTAATTTCCAGCCAATCAGATTACTTGATCCGGTTTTTAATAGAAATTCACATATTTAATGTCAAGCAGTGCAGATCCAGATCAGTTGGCTTCTTCAGAAGCCAGCTGATCTGGATCTACACTGTTTGATAAAACAGGGCATGTCGTGTTCAGCAAGAGAAGGATTAATAATACACCACCTGTCTCCTTTTAATGTTTACTACTCTCTGGCCAGATTCAGCAGACGACCAACTGATTACATTTCCTTATTTTTCCTAGAAAATAGGCTCTGTCATTTTATGCAAATTGTCTCCAAAGGACTATTTGCCCGAAATGTCAGATCTTATTTTACCTCGAAAAACTATTTCAAAAAATCGTCTGCTGATTTTTTTCTTCCAAAGTATGCTAAGAGTCTCACGTGCGACTAAATACAGCTTCGAGGTCCTTCCTCATCCTCCATATTATTCACATTTAGCCCCCTCGGACTTCTATCTGTTTCCAAATCTGAAAATTGTTTCCAAATCTGAAAACTAACCTTCGTGGTAGGAATTTTGGAACTAATGAAGGCATCATACAGTTATAGATGCTGTTGGTGAGTACTTGGGGCATCAGGAAGAAGGCTTCCATTTAGAAATGATAAGCAAACTGGAACAGCGTTGGAGAAAGTGCATCGAGGCAAAGGGAGATTTTATTGAGAAATAGAGGCACAATGTCTGCTCTTGTTCATTCTTAAAGTAGAGGGGCAGAGATTTTTTATCGTGCCTCATACTTTTATTAACATCACGAAAACACACCTATATAATTTTGACCCCCTTAAACCCCATTTTTATTTAGTAAAACTGGGGATTACAGGGGTAAACATTATTTTTCTTATTTCTGCTCAAAACATAGATTGTGGGTATTCGTTAGAACCGCCTCGGCGAGGCGGTTCTAACGAGTGTCCACAATTTATGTTTTGAGCAGAAATATGAAAAATATCAGAGTTTTTTATCTGAAAATTTTCAGTTTTTGGAGGTAAAATTTTCTATGTATTTGAATAGGCATGTTTTCGTAATGATAAGGGAAATGGATACACTGCCTAAACTATTTTTGAAACCTTGTCAAAAGCTGTTTTTAGCGTAGCCCCTTTAAAGCAGGGCATTAACAAGCAGAAAAAAAAACAGGAAGTGACAAAAGTTGTGTCCCTTGTAAAAATAAGTGCATATACCCAGGAAATGATTACGAAGCACAGCCTTCCCAAGGTCACCTTTACCTTTGTATTGTCCGTATTGCACGTTTCTTCTGGTCCCTGATGAATTATAGAAACAAAAGGAATTATAGAAAAATGGTTTCAGAATCAAATGATACAGTGAACTCTAGGTACAACGCCAGCATTTCTTCCAAAAGGTATTTCCATTAAAATGGATTTGCTTTTGTAAAGAATCCTTAATGGACAGAATGACATGTAAGAAAGACCTTGTTATGTTCTTATTTCCTCATAGACCATATGTTTTGGATATTTGTTAGAATCGCCTCATTGAGGCGATTCTAACAAATATCCAAAACATGTGGCTTGAAGTTTTAATACAATATTCTTGCATAATTTCTTATCAACTGTCATCTCTTAAGCGAAGGTTTCGTGATTTCATTATAACGAATTTGTCGTTGTATCGAGTGTGGTAGACTGGCTCCAGTCGTTTCTGCAATTTTTTTTTTTTCTTTTTTTTTTTTTTTTTTTTTTTCTTTTTTTTTGGTCATTCTATATCACTTCCTGTAGCTGTATTTGTCTCTCTAATCCCATTTCACTGTTTGGATCTTTTCCACTAAGGGACATAACTTATCAAATCATTATAAGCTGTACTAGATTATATACCTTTGAAAAGAAAAAGAGAAAACGATAGAAAAGATAGAGTCTGGAGACAGACTACGAGTGTCGGTATAAGGAGGGTTTACTGTACGGTACAATATATCGACGAACAGAGAGCCCCGGGGCCATTACGAAAACAAACCTATTCAAATATACTGAAAATTTTACCACCAAAAAAAAAAAAAAAAAAAAAAATTTCAGATAAAAAATCTGATATTTTTCTTATTTCTGCTCAAAAGCACAGATTGTGGGTACTCGTAAGAACCGCCTCAGCGAGGCGGTTCTAACGAGTACCCACAATCTATGTTTTGAGCATAAATAAGAAAATTAATGTATACCCCTGTAAACCCCTGTTTTACTATATAAAAGTGGGGTTTAAGGGGGTCAACATTATATAGGTATGTTTTCGTGATGCTCAGAGCAGCTGGGCCTTCGCTTTAATAGCAAATTTCTCGAGTTGAGCTCACGTCACTCAGGTATCGTCTGCTAATTTTGTCTTCAGCGTACTAAGAATTAACATTAAGGAGATTTAAGGCTCTGCATGCTTGTTAAAAAATTTCAGCAGAAGACATTTTGAAATATTTTTCTCACTTTTTCCAGGAAACATGACATATCATGCAAATTGTCTGAAACGTATAAATCCTGTTTTCTGGAGAAAAATAAAAAAAAAATCATCAATTTGTCGTCTGCTGAATTAGCCCAGTGAGTGGTAAAGATTAATACGCTGGTACGTTTTCCGCACAATTCACCCCAGCGGGCACATGACGTTATACAACGTCGGCTCAACGTCGATGCAACGTCATGTGCATGACGTTCATACAACGTCGGCTCAACGTTGATGCAACGTCATGACGTTTGCATCGACGTTGAGGCGACGTTTTATTAACGTCATGTGCCTGCTGGGACAAGGGAGACAACTGTTGTGACTTCCTGTTTTTTTTCTTATACTTCGCTACCTTCTAACGAGGAGTCTACTCGAAAAAGAAAGTATTTTCTCTTAGGAACACGGTCTTACCTTTTATGCTAAACTCAATTTTTAGAAGGAACGAGAAAACATATTGACATAGTTGCCTCCCATGAACGTGTATATTTTACCCTTGGCATATTCAATTACAGTCGTTGTCCTGCTTAACTGATTTTCTAAACTAATTGTTAATCTAATCAGTCGGTTAAAACTTATATACAATGTTACAAATACATATTGCCAAGGTCAATTTTTATATTTGTTCCATGTAGGAAGGGTTTCAAATATATTTCATTCTACTATAATTGTTTTAGAACCTTGATAAAGTATGGCTCTTTTAAGATTTGAGCTATCTGCGTATTTTTCCTGATACCCAAATATCTTGAAAAGAATTGTGTGATAAACATGTTCCGTTCTGCGATATGGATAAATCACAAACCTCGTCTGGCATTACGGGAAACAAAACTTTATTACATGGTATGTTACCGTTTCCTTTTCTTTCTGTTTAAATACTCGTTCACATTTAAACATTCGGTTAACCGTCGTCACTGTTACCTTAAAGATATAAATGCAGTTACCCAGGAAAGTCCTATCACAAAAACATGCCTATATAACTTTGACCCCCTTAAACCTCATTTATATATAGTAAAACTGCGGTTTACAGAGGTATTCATTATTTTTCTTATTTCTGCTCAAAAACATAGATTGTGGGTACTGGTTAGAACTGCCTCGGCGAGGCGGTTCTAACGAGTATCCACAATCTATGTTTTGAACAAATTTATGAAAAATTTCAGAACTTTTTATCTGAATTTTTTTTCATTTTTTCGTGGTAAAATTTTCAGTATATTTGAATAAGCGTGTTTTCGTAATGGAGGTACTAAAAGAGGACGAGATGGGAAACAAACAATGACAAGACGGCACAGCTGCAATAACCAACGAACAATCAAAGTCAAGCAGCAACAGAAGAACCGTCTTAAACAACTGGGTGTTTGCGTGCGGGAAAGGAGGGGGTGGGGTTCAAACTATAGTCCGATTCAGGGCCGCAATTTACACAAACTATAGGTACTGTGACTACATATAAAATAATTATTTTCTGTATTTTGACTATTATTATGCTAATCAACTATTTCCAAGTAATTGAATAACGCGAGCGTTTTCGTATGACGTCATCAGCGTAAGACTTACGCAACGTCATTCAAAAATAACAAAATGGCATCCAACAATAATCTAACATTAACAGGAAGTGCAAAGTTGTAAAAAGCCATTTGAAAATAGTTTGGCGATTTTCTGACTGTTGCGAGGAAAAAAGGGCGAGGTTTCACGCGGATAAAACTGGTAAAAGCCCCTTCCCCTCCCCACCACATTTTTTTTCTGCCGAACTTTGCAAAGCAGTTCCTCTGTTGCAATTCTCATATGAATCTCATAAGCGCACAATATTTTTTACACTTATATTTTTTGCACAGTTCATTTCACAATCAAATCTCAATTGAGATTGAGATTTGATTGTGAAATAAACTGTGCAAAAAATATGATTCTAATATGACCATTGCTCCTAATCTTTTGTGCTTTTAGAATCTCGGTAAGACGATGTTTCGTGACTGTGTGACTGTAGCATTTCCTGGATATATTCAGTTGATTTCCCATTACGAAAACATGCCTATTCAAACATATAGAAAATTTCACTTCCGAAAACGGAAAATTTTCAGATAAAAATCTCTGATATTTTTTTCATATTTCTGCTCAAAACATATATTGCGGGTACTCGTTAGAACCGCCTCGGTGAGGCGGTTCTAACGGGTACCCACAATCTATGTTTTTGAGCAGAAATAAGAAACATAACGTATACCCCCATAAACCCCAGTTTTACTATATAAAAGTGGGGTTTAATGGGGTCAATATCATATAGGCATGTTTTCGTGATGCATTGTTGTGCAGTTAAAGAGGGAATCAAAGTTATCATCTATAATTAGTCGGAAGTCGTTTGTTTGATTTGGGCTTAACGTCGCTTTCAACCTTTTTCAGTCATATCGCGACGGTGTCTGGATGTGGCAGGGAGCTTAATGCTCACTTTTAGAGTGCTGCCTCACTGAAATATCACGCCCCAGACACTTTGACATGATATTCCACCCAGTCACATTATACTGACACTGAGCTGACCAGTTCTAGCTCTACTTTCTTAATGCTGAGCGCCAAGCGAAAGAGCAGCTAGTACCATTTTTAAAGTTTTTGGTATGACCCGGCCGGGGATCGAACCCGCAACCTCCCGGTCACAAAGCGGACGCTCTACCACTGAGCCACTGTGCCGGTGTCGAAAGTCGTTATAAAAGCAAACCAATAGGAAAAGTGACTGATAGAATTATGATCATTGAGCTCATATGGATTATTCTGAAAACAGAATGTCAATCGAGGAGGTGTGAATAGTGTCTTCACTTATATTTCCATATGCCGTTTTTAAATTGTTTATCTCCCTTCTCCTTCTTTTTCTTGTTCTTCTTCTTCTTACTCTCCACCTCTTTCTTCTTCTTCTTCTTCTTCTTCTTCTCCACCTCCTTCTTCTCCGCCTCCATCTTCTTCTTCTTCTTCTCCTCCTCCTCCTCCTTCTTCTTCTTCTTCTTTTTCCTTCTCCTCCTCCTCCTCCTTCTTCTTCTTCTTCTTCTATGTTGCTTCGGGAAGGTTGTAAATCATGACATGACATTTTATATATTTCATTTATATTTTGGTAAAATCTTTTTCTATGTATAACTTAATTATTGTACCTCGTATACCTTTGTTCAGGGTAAAAGACCGCATGCATTTTGACAATATGCGTCTCTGGCATACTACCTCACAAACAAGATGGATTTATTATTCATAAGAGCAATATGTCCCTAGACTTGATAATGCACTCCCTATCGTTTCCAAAGAGCGGAAGAAAATCATTGCAAATCATTTCATTTTAAAGTAGACTCGTTGTCAGAGAAGAAGGGTAGGGGGAGAAACAATGTTGAGAGAGTAGTCTCCCATGAAAGTGTATCCATTATTCTTATATTATTGTTTAAAGTATGACCCTCAAGCGAAGAGGCTTCTCTTAGACATATGCGGACAGTGGAGCCTCCCAGTGGGCACATGACGTTTATACAACTTCGGCTCAACGTCGATGCAACGTCATGACGTGCATGATTAAAGGCTCATCAGGTATTTTACCTCTGATGCATCGTACAGTATTCAGTGACCTTGAAAGCGCGAGTGAACTATCGCAGCAGGCACATGACGTTTATACAACTTCGGCTCAACGTCGATGCAACGTCATGACGTTACATCGACGTTTAGGCGGCGTTGTATTAACGTCATGTGCGATAGTTCAGCCGGAACACTCGCGTTTTCAAGGTCACTGAATACTGTACGATGCATCAGAGGTAAAATACCTGATAAGCCTGTAATCATGCACACTCAAGATTCAGATGTTCAAAAACAAGGTTTGTCTGACGCAGATTTATTCATATCATGCAGCGTGAACATCACGAAAACCTGCCTATATAATATTGACCCCCTTAAACCCCACTTTTATATAATAAAACTGGGGTTTACAGGGGTATACATTATTTTCCTTATTTCTGCCCAAAAACATAGATTGTGGGTACTCGTTAGAACCACCTCGTCGGGGCGGTTCTAACATGTACCCACAATCTATGTTTTGACCAGAAGTATGAGAAATATCCGAATTTTTTATCTGAAATTTTTCATTTTTTAGTGGTTAAAATGTTCAGTATATTTGAATAGGCGTGTTTTCGTAAGGAAAATGATGTGAAGGCATATTGCTTTCTACTTTGTGTGTTCGTTCACCCGTTCTTCACACGTTTTGGTCTCATAACTGATGAAGGGTGTATGCAAGTGTATTGATATTTCATTGATTTCAAATGGAAAATTAGCAGATCCCTATTTGTTTCTTTTCCAGCTGACCTATAGTAATAGTTATGTCCCTTTTTAGAAAAAAAAAATAATAAAAAACTAAAAAAACAACAAAAAAACGAAACAAATCTTTTGTGTATAAGAGATATCAGAAAGTGTTTGAGCTAGGGTTTTGATATTTAGCAGACGTACTGAGGCTTAGAAGTTAATAATATTAATATTTTTGAAAAACAAAATATGGCTAATGTTATGACATTTATGCCCTGTTTTTCAACTTTTGGCATTTAACGTCCCTTGTACTCGTATAGTCGTCTCATCACGAAAGCATGCCTATATAATTTTGACCCCTTAAATCCCATACAGGGGTTCACATGGGTATGTATTATTTTTCTTATTTCTGCTAAAACATGGATCGTGGGTATCTTAGAACCACCTCGTCGAGTACCCATAATCTATGCTTTGAGCAGAAATATAAAAAAAATATCAGAATTTTCATTTTTTGGTGGTAAAATTTTCAATATATTTGAATAGGCGTGTTTTCGTAATGTTGAGGCGTTTTGTCATCATATGGGCCGCGCATTGCAAAGACGTGTCTTCGGTCATATGCAGACATCGATGGCTCTATCTATCCGCGCAGTCTGATCAGGGCCTTCACTGCCCGCTAGCAGAATCATTGGATAGTACAGAATGTATGAATGGAGACAAAAGCTTTGCACTTGTGCAGGATGATCTGAAGCCACGCATTTTATGTACGCTTTTTCGATTAATGCTGTCCAGTTATGTTATTTGTTTCCCTTTTCATTATTACCAGTTCTGTTATATATATATATATATATATATATATATATATATATATATATATATATATATATATATATATATATATATATATATATATATATATATATATATATATATATATATATATATATATATATATATATATATATATATATATATTTCATTTTTTTATTTACAGAAGTGAATGACTGGGAAAAATTGGTGTCCGCTAGTGGAATAATCGGTCTGGTGCTTGTTATTTATTTAGTCATCTGGTTTCCACTTGGTGTCGCTTTTGATAGGGACAATGTAGCAGCAATTCTATGTCCTTCTGTGATGACAGCTATTTTCGTAAGTTTTATATATGGGACGCGCCATGCGAAAAAATCCTTCGAGCGTGCGCAAAAGGTGCAGATTCACGACATCCTGCACATGCGCAAGGCCTCATCTAGACCTCAGCTCTTCATTGGTGCATTCTGTAGTAGCCAATGATTCTGGCAGAGGACGGCGAATGCCCTGATCAGACTGCGCAGATGCGTAGGCTGATCTTGGCCTTCGATGTCCGCATATGCCCGAAGACATTTTTTTCGCATGGTGTGGCCCCTACGAAGGTAATATTAAGTTACAAGCAACAGTTTCACCGTCACGAATGAGGACGAGGTTTTACTGCGCTTTTAAAACGTGGCAGAATGGCAATATAAGTAGTAAAACGTAAAGAAAACGTATTATATACGGCTATATATGGCTACAAACGTGATTCTGCTACATTTTTTTTTTTTGAAATTTTTAAAACATACGCGGCATTTCGATATACCATCACAAAAACATGCCTGTACAATTTTGACCGCATTAAACCCCACTTTTATATAGTAAAACTGGGGTTTACAGGGGTATACATTATTTTTCTTATTTCTGCTCAAAATCATAGATTGTAGGTACTCGTTAGAACCGCCTCGCTGAGGCGGTTTTAACGAGTACTCACAATCTATATTTTGAGAAGAAATAAGAAAAATATCAAAAGTTTTTATCTGAAAATTTTCCTTTTTTGGTTGTAAAATTTTCAATATATTTGAATGTTTGTTTGCGTAAAGCATTGGGTATACCTAGCGAAAAGTAGTAAAACGCACTCAAACGTAGACGAAATGTATTCAATACGAACAAAAACGTAATCTGGAGGTCCTCCACTTATTACTACGCATTATAACATTTCTATTCATGAACAAACTCAATCTAGAAAGGTGCTTATGATATCTCTGAGGAGGAAGAGTACAAGCCTTAGATGTTTCAGAAGCCTCTGAAAATCATTAAATACAAAATGTATAATGACTTGAAAATAATTTCATACAGTTGTTTCATACGTTTTTATTATTAATTTTTAAACGTTTTGGCAGCTAGCATGGCCATGTTTTATTACACGGATATGTAACATTTAATGATAAAATACGAGCTAGCGCATGACAAAACCAACAAAATAGCATGTGCGCCAAGCGAAAACTCAGATCAGCCTGGACATCCGTCTAGTCTGGTCAGTCTTTGCTTGGGGCTCAGTGGGTAGCTAAGGACCCAAGGTTTCTTCATGAGGACAGCGAAGACTCTGATCAGACTGGGCGGATGCCCAGGCTGATCTGTCTTCGTTGGGCGCACATGTCATTTCTTGGTTTTGTCATGCGGTGATTCATATAAGTGACGATACCCAGAAAAAATCCACAATCACAAAGTAGGAGCGCAGCCTTTCCGAGGCACCATAAAATGAAATGCAGAGGAACACATTATGACCAAAAAAAAAAACGCCACATATGAACACAACACAGACAAACAAGCAAAGGTGAATGCTACTGGAGAACCGCCTTGCAAAGGTCAATGGAAAAATTACTTAAGGTCTTAATCCAGTTTTGCTTGCACTAAATCTCACCCGTAAATCTGATAGAGTTCCCAATTACAAATAATTATGTGTTCGGTCCGGATAGGGGTCTTCGGCCCTCATCTGTGAAACATCACACTGAAACACATATAATCACAAGAACTGTGATGAAACACAGCAAAAGACTCAACAACAATCTGAAGCCTGAACACAAGTAACCCCATACAGGACCACAATAGCTCCGGCCATAGACATTGATAGTCAAACTATAAATAGTTCAGAAATCAGCATTGCTACTACTAGTACTTAGTACTACTACTTACACTAGTACTGCTAGTAATACTAGTGTAGCATAGTTTAAGATAAACGAGAGGATCATGCTGGTCCTTAACGCTCACCTGTGCTGAAAAGTAGATAAAGGTAACTCAATATCTACAACATTCATTAATCTTGATGGCATAATTCTCAATATAATCATTCATACTCTATAAAAAATTTGGTGTACGTTAACCTCGAAACGCTGTATTATCTCATGGTCTAACTGTCCACCAAGTTTCAACCCCATCATATATGTAAGGTTAAGGAACATCTGATCAAAACTGAAGGAGTTGTGCCGATGACAAGGTCGAAAATAGGCGTTTTTAGTAATCAGGTGAACGTGACTCTAAAATAAATAATTTGGTTTGGACAGTTTTTTTTTAATTTATCCAAGACATCATCCATGACTACCTTATCTGCAAGTCTCGGGATGATCCGATCAAAACTGATTGAGTTATGCTGATGATAAAGTCAAATATAGGTTTGTTTTTTGTTCTTTTTTTAACTATCAAGGGGTCATAAGTCAAAGATCAATAATCCAATTTGGCCCTGTTTCAAACTCATCAGAGATTCCAGCCATGTTCACCTTATTTGCAAACTCTAGATAGATCCGATCACAGACGAAGGAGTTATGCTGATGACGAAGTCAGGGGCTTTTTTCAGCAATCAGTGGACGTAACTTTAAGATCAATGATCCGATCTGGTCAGGTTTTGAATTCATCCGAGATTCCATCCATGTCTCCCTTATCTGCAAGTTTCAGGAAGATCTGATCAAAACTGAATGAGTTATTCTGACAAAATCAGACAGAGCTTTTTTAGCAATCAATGGGACGTAATTCTAAACTGAATGAGTCAATCTGGCCAGTTTTCAAACTTGCCCGAGATTTTATCTATTTCAATCTTAGCTGCAAGTTTCAGGAAGTTCTGATCAAAACCGAATGAGGTATGGTAATGACAAAGTCTATCAGAGGATTTTGTAACAATCAGGGAAGTGAAACTCTTAGATTAAGTATCCAACCTAGCAAAAATTTGAACTTGTCCGAGATTTTATCCATGTCCCCCTTAATTGCAAGTTTTATAAGATCTGATTAAAACTGAATGAGGTATGCTGATGACAGTCAAACAGAGGCTTTTTCAGTAATTAATGGGACGTAACTCTAAGATTAATGATCCAATCTGGCCAGTTTTCAAACTTGTTTCAGTTTTCATCCATGTCCATCTCATCTGCAAGTGTCAGGAACAGTCGATAAAAACTGAAAGAGTTACGCTGATGACAAAGCCAAACAGAGGCTTTCTCAGCAATCAATGGAACGTAACTCTAATATTAATGATCCGATCTGGCCAGTTTTTATAACTTGTCCGAGATTTTATCCATGTCCTCCTTATCTGCAAGTTTTAAAAACATCCAATTAAAATTGAATGTATTAAGCTGATGACAAAGACAAATAGAAGTTTTTTCAGCAATCTATGGGACGTAACTCTAAGATTAATCATTCAATCTGACCGGTTTTTAAACTTGTTGGAGATTTCATCTATATCCATCTGATCTGCTAGTTTCAGGAACATCCGATCTAAACCGAAAATTTTATGGTGATGACAAACTTTTTCCCTTTGTAAGTCTATGGAACCGTGTGGTTGGTATAGCAACCAAGGTTTTCACTGGATTTTCATGGAAAGCTTATGCTTATTTCCCACCAGAGGCATGCTACAGATGAGACCTATAACTGGTCAAAGGTGCTGACAGACGACGGACGGAGTTACGGACGACGGACGGACGTACCACTATCCTATAAGCTCCTAGGTGAGCTAAAAAACTAGGAGACATACATTTCTGTGTTCTTCACAAAATATATGTTGTGGACAGTCACCATTAGTATTACCCCACATATACAGTTTTAAAGAAACAAGATATGTTTTCCGCATATCCCGCAGCTAGAACCATGATGTATTATTGCTACTGTTATCATTATTGACTAAAACTATCGTCTCTTGATATCTTTACTTATAAAATACTGGTCTGATTCCCTTTATTGGTCCATATTCAGTTTACAATGCATACAGTATTATACTATAACATACGTACAAACATTGACAAACTATCATACATGGAGTATTTCAACCAAAACGCCGATACATTGGCCGCGTCAAAAGAAAAAAATGCCTTCTAACATGCGCAAAAAGCGCAGATTCAGATCATCCTGCGCATGCGGAAAGTATCTGCCTGGCATTCAGTAGTATCCAATTATTCTATTAGCGGACAGCGAACGCCTTGATCAGACTGTGCGGATGTGCAGGCTAATCCGGAACTTCGCTGTCCACATATACCCAAAGGCACATTATTGCATGGCGTGGCTCATAAAATCCTGGGCCCAGTTGTTCAAAGCATTGTTAGCTTAAAGAGCTCGTTAGTGGTCAAAATGTTACCTGTTTTAGTATGTACAATATCTAATTCACGGGTATTTTTGCTGAAAAAATGTGAGTAGCTTTTGCAAATGCAAAAGCTACTCACAACTTTTCAGCAAAAATATTAGCGTATATGCCATATTTAATGATCAAAGTTTTAACGATACGTTAACTTACGACATCGTTAGTTTTGAACAACTGGGCCCTGAATTGTTTATCTAATATTTTTGTATTTATTGTTTTAGGAAGCGATACTTTTCCTTTCATCTTACCAAGCCTACACTGAAGAGTCTACACAAATAAAGGTACAAACATTTAATCAAGTAATTCAGTTTGATCTGAAATGTAGAAAAGCATCGCTTTAAAAGAAATAGTTCGACAGTGCTTAGGTTGTATTGAAAAGGCAGCTAGAGGTAATATGGGGCTAGTAACATCAGACAGCCACTCCATGTAACGAGTGATATAAAATAATATATAACATGTAGTCGTCTTGTTTGAACCACGCATTTGTGCAGTCTGATTACAAAGCGCACAGCTTGGTCTTCGCTACTTCAAGTGTCACATAATATGCGCAAGCAGCTAAACACTAGTTAGACTGTATAGAATCGCAGGTAGAGTTTGGTCTACGTCGTTTCTTTGACATCTGTTTGAAGGATGCATTTTGTTCTAGCAAAGCATATAGAGATAACCAGGAAAGGCCAAATCACGCAACACAGCCATACCAAAATACCAGATAGGAATAAAAGAACATATATAACTGCAATAAAAAAAACAACAGAATCGAAAACAGAACAAACAATCGACGGAAATCTGCATCAGACGTGACGCCTTTGAACCGCGAACCGCAAAACAGAAGTTAAAAAGACATTTTAAGATCCACCTGCTAAAGTGCTACTGTTTTATAATATACATGTACAATCACTGTTCGGAACCCTTAGCCTCAGTTTAAAAACAGAATATAGAGATATCCTGGAAAGGTCTCAAACACGGACAACATTCTGCTCTAGGCCTCGTTTAAGGGTTAAGATACATTAAAAACAACATAAAACACCAAATCGTCGAAAATAGAACAGACAACTGAAAAGGCAAACGAGCGAATGAACGAACGAATGAACGAACGAATGAGGAGGCACTGCAACAGAAAAGCATGAATATACGTTGCAGAAACATTTCATACCAGGGGCTACACTTTTTGGGATACATCCAGCATTTTGCCACATCAACACCAAGTAATGTGGATTCTTCAAGACTCGTTAGAACCGCTTCTCTAACGAATAACCACAATCTATGTTTTGAACAGAAATATGAAAAATATTGGAATTTTTATCTGAAAACCTTCAGTTTTTGGTATGAAATTTTCAGTGTACCTGAATAGGCGTGTTTCCGTAATGATAAGAACTGCATCACAGGAACCGCCTTGGAATGGTCAGTAGGGAAAGTACTTGGGGGCTTAAACCAGTTGTAATCGCGCGAAACCTTACTGTTAATTCTTATGCTACGAATTAAAAATATATGTTCGGTCTACATAGAAGTCCTCTACCTCATATGTAAAAAAAATCACAGTGAAACACATATAACCAGGGCGCAGTGTCGATCTGAAGCCAGATCACAAGAAAACCACAAACAGGACAATGATGTGCCCGACCAAAAACATTGATAGTCGAAAGCCAATTATTTGAAACAGATTGATGAGGGAGCCGTCATTTAGTCTGAAGACCGACCCACCGTCGTGCAATCAAAGAGGGAAGCAAAGTTATCAACCATAATTGGGTTAACAACCATGCGTGCAGTTTGCCCATTATCAATGTTGTACCCTATCCTGTTGTAGCGGGTATCAAATTTTTTTAACTGCACCGAAACATCAGTTTTGTTAACAATCTTTTTTAATGAATTTATAGACCCAGTCGCCAAAGAACTCAGACTCGGCAGAACCACCCCACCCCCACCCCCATCCCCCCTCCCACCTCCCACCTCCACATCCCCGATTTTTAAAGTCACCAGCTTCAATAGATGTTAAAGACAGTAAAAAGTAACAGGTTGTCTTTGGAAAAATAAAAACATATGTTTTTATTTTTCCAAAGACAACCTGTTACTTTTTACTGTCTTAAGTAACAGGTTGTCTTTGGAAAAATAAAAACATATGTTTTTATTTTTCCAAAGACAACCTATTACTTTTTACTGTCTTTAACAAGAACGAAGATCAGAGACTGAGCTCAATGGTCCCAAAGGGAATAAACTCTGCACTGTTGTGAAGTACGAGGATATCATCACGAAAATACGCCTATATAATTTTGACCCTCCTTAAACCCACTTTTGTATTGTAAATCTGAGGTTTACAGGGGTATGCATTAATTTTCTTATTTCTGCTCGAAAACATAGATTGTGGGTACTGGTTAGAATCGCCTTGTCAAGGCGGTTCTAACGAATACCCACAATCTGTGTTTTGAGCAGACACATGAAAAAATATCAGAATTTTTCATCTGAAGATTTTCATTTTTTGGAGGTGAATTTTTTCAGTATATTTGAATAGGCATGTTTTTGTACTGCGTTTTACATCCGCCGAAAGGCATTTAATTCCCGATGCAGTGAAGTTAAAACCAAAATCTAAAAGATTGCGATTGAAAACAGAGAATAGACAAAAGATCGAAAACCGGAGATTCGATTTTATTATACTTTTATTATATACTTTGAAAATGTTTGGCGAAGGTGGGGTGGAGGAGGGGACGTATGCAGTCATGCACACTACATAGCTGTATATGAAGAGACCATACACAACTATGTAGTGTGCAAGACTGCATACGTCCCCTCCTCCACCCCACCTTCGCCGAACATTTTCAGAGTAACCAGAATGGGCGCAATGATCCCAAAGGAAATAAAAAATTAATCTACAATATGGTGAATTCGTGGAGACAAACGTCTCCACGAATTTACCATATTGTAGATTAAATTAAACGCCGCCACGAAATAAAACATTTTAAAGATTGCCTTTGAAACAAACAGCACAGGAAGATAGAAACTGGAGACTCGGTTTTATTAAGTCTCTTCATATACAACAATGTAGTTTGTGAGGCTACATACGTCCCCTAGTATAGGCTTGAGCGCGTTTCAGTTTTCAAAGTAACCAGTATGGGCTCAATGATCCAAAAGGAAATAAAATATAATCTGTACTATTCCGTTTCAATCCAGCCTTATCATCAGTAACTATACTGTTTGCTTCGGACCATAGTGCTGAAAGAGTTAAACGTCTTTTTTTTTGTTTTTCTTTTTTTTTAATTTCAGGCTCGTCACATAGAATTTTTTCAACGATGGACCATTGCTTCTGGTGTTTCTTGTACGATAGCAGCTGTTATCATGATAGTATGGATATCACAATATAGATTCTTAGCAATAATGTCATTCATAGGAGTAGGTTTGTCTGCAACAAAGAATGTTGTCGGTACTTTTATCTTTTTGATATCGATGTGTATTGGAAAACTAAATACAGCTGTTAAATGATGCTAAATTTACAAATATTTAAGCTACTTCCTGTTCACTTGTAAACGTTAGGTATTGCAGTGTACCAAAAGAAAACTCTGAACGGTTGCCTTTAGAACAAAGAGCACACAAGAGAACGGAATTCCATTACGAAAACAAGCCTATTCAAATATACTGAAAATTTTACCACCAAAAAAATGTAAATTTTCAAATAAAAAAGTCTGATATTTATCATATTTCTGCTCAAAACATAGATTGTGGGTACTCGTTAGAACCGCCTTGGCGAGGCGGTTCTAACGAGTACCCACAATCTATGTTTTTAAGCAGGAATAAGAAAACTAATGTATACCCCTGTAAACCGCAGTTTTTCTATATAAAAGTGGGGTTTAAAGGGGTCAACATTATATGGGCATGTTTTCGTGATGCGGAGACTGGGTCTTATTAAGTCTCTTTATACACAACTCTTTAATACATTCCTTTTAATCCTAATAGATTTAATTTCTTCTTAAAAACTAGAAACCCACTTTTATAGATTTTCACAAATATTCATGCATGCTCTTAGTTTTGTGCTTTTATTGTGCATGTGCTTCTGTATTTAGTATTTCTCTGTTAGTTGTTGTACATTATTCTTATATTGTGATATACTATGCATGTTATATAGTCGGTAGAAAAAGCTTTAAGCTTGTGTTAAGCTGTTGTACAAACCAAACCGACTTTAAATAAACTTGATTTGACTTGAACAATGCAGTTTACAAAGCCCTAACATCGGCTTAAGTGTTATTCGATTTGCAAAGTAGCCAGAATGATCCCAAAATAAGACTATATTCTGCATTATAATGGAGCTAACTACCGAAGCACTGCTCTTAATCAGATACATTTGTATATGTTTGTGTCTAGCATTTATAAAAACAGAAACAAGGGAAGAAGAGAAAAAAAAAAAAAAAAAAAAAAAAAAACAAATAAGAAAAGAAAGATAGCGGGCTCCGAGGTTATAAAACCTTTTTCATGCTCAACTCAGCTGAGCATGAAATTTGTCCTGTTAATAAATCTCAAACTATTGTTGGAATTGTCTATTTATTAGAAGAGAAAATTTCATGCTCAGTTAAGTTGAGCACGAAAAAAGTTGCAGAACTAGGGGCCAGGAGTACATAAGGCAACATATATAGATCGAAATACGGCAGTAAGGAACATTATACTTCTCTAGACTGTTGACGTAAACATTTTGGAGACTAGATGTAGGAGAATGACAAAAGTCTTAGTATTTAGTAACCGTTTTGTACGTCAAGAATTGCCATTCAACTTTGTAGATAGATAAGGCTTGACACATTACACATCGTGTCCCTATATCTTAGATTAGAGGGAACTAAATATAACCATTGTGACTTCCTGTTTGCTTTCTTGCACATTAACACATTTAAGCCTGGCGTCCCATAAAAGAGACATTGGCAAACAGTGTAGACCCAGTTCTGTGGCATCTGATCAGGGTCGACACTGTTTGCATAAAGTACAGGATTTTCTGTAAACCATGATAATAATAAAAACTAACCAGACACCCATTTTACTTGAAATGGACCGGTCCAAAGAGTTAAGGTAGAAGAATCCAATCAGCATAAATGGGTTAATACTCTTCTGAAAAGTGGTCCAATAGAAAGTATCCGCTTCCAAATAGTTTCCGTTTAGAATAGATTCCTTTAAGGAGAGAGGTAATAGTACGGGTTCCAGTACAAAAATTTTGCTAACCCTAGGATCGGAAAGATATACGCTTTATTTCGATATAGGAAGTAAGTCTTGACATGTCTGTATATAAAATAACCGTATAGCAGATATGCATACATATGCTTTTGCGAACACTTGCACGTTTCTATGGAGGCCCAGTTGATTTTAACAAATATTATTTTAAGTCTACAAAACCTTGAGTATTCATGTTAAAATCATAAAAATGAAAGTAAAATGCTCAAAACAGAAAGCAGAATGTTTATTCTCTCATGCGCATATGCAAACATGAAGACTTGAGTGACAGTGCGGCTGTTTTCCGCATTCAAGAGAGAGTACCTTGTTGCCTGTCTAACATCAATTTTTAAAGTTCGCATGCAAACTGCATTTCAAATAAAACTTCTACCGTTTTCTATAGCATTTATCCTTTCGACGGCGTTAGCGTATTTATGCGTAATTGCTGTCCAACACTTTTTGAACGACCTCACGCAAGATTAATACAAGCAATCTTTCAGTTGCTGTGTCATTTAATACGGTAGTATGCGGGGAAATAATAGTATGAACATGAGCTCTCTAGCAAGTAAAGAAAGGGTGCGAAAGGCTTCCGAAGTAATAAAAAAATGGTAATATTTTCGAACCAAAAATATTCGGTTTACCGTTGTACCTTTGCAATGCAGACCCGTCAATATCAATCAAGCGCGGCTCAAATGGCCCAGCATACGAAATGGGCAAGAAAAGGCAAAAGAAAAGGGAGAGAAAGAGAGAGAGAAAGGAGGAAAAAATGCGGGATCAAATCACACACACAAAAAAAAATCTCCATGCGCATACATTTTCCCACCACCGTGACCCCTGTGCCATGACATTTCGTGAGTGTAAAAAATTGGCAGTGCTTGATTGTAAAGAATAACATACTACGCGTTTCAGTATTCATTAGATTTTCAGTCGAGTGCAGAGAAACAAACCGAGACATTCTGATGTCATCACAGAGGTCATTGCACCTAAAAAGTGTTAGAAACAAACATCAAAAGGTTTTATACTGCGGTCTTGCCGATTGCGCAATTCCGATTATTGACATACGATATCTGAGTTATCCCGCAATTCCGATTATTGACATACGATATCTGAGTTATCTCGCATGCGATTGGTTTCGATTCAGTAGGCGGAGACAATTAAACCAGTAAATGATCTGTGATTGGCTTGCCCTCTTATCTGGCCGGCCTCGGTGGCTCAGTTGGATGCGCCGTCCGACTGGAGACCAGGAAGTCGGGGGTTCAACCCCCGCCGAGGTCGGCAACATTCTTTCGTGGAGATTGATCATGAAATATTTTCTACGGTCATTCTCTCCCTTCCGCTGATTCAAGAAGGGCAGTTGTCAGTTTCTGGCGAAAGAATGTGCACAATACTGGTTAACCGCTGAGAGGATTAAGCCTGCCCAGTAAACGTGTGGCTAGGTAAACTGACCGAGCTCGACATGACCCCATTGGGTTGACTGGGCCGTAAAACCTCAACACAAACAAAACAGCTGTTGTGAAATACTGGTGGACTTTGTGCATCTTACACAAATTACTCGCGACCCGATAGGCTGCGCAGGCTACTCAAAATAATAAAACTGCTAACATTGTGCGTAAAGAATGCCCGTCCTTGTAAGTATGCACTATAAATAAAACAAGAATTCCGCGGAAGGCGTCATCGCACCTGCTGGGGCAAAAGTCACAGGAGCCACAATCAGAACGTGGTTATTAAATAAGTTTATTTCATTCTTAGCAGTGCTTACTTGGAAAACTGGGTTGAAAAAAATGTAGACAAAGTGCCTAGTGGGGCACGTATATTCCAGGCCAGTCCCATTCCCTCTAATGGCTATATCTTCAGCACTGACTTTTCGTATCATACAGCCCAATGATAATGGAACGTTGACGTAAAATGTGTAAAAGTCACTGGAGCATGAAATATAGGTCAAGGTCACGGGTCAAGGTACCTGCTAATTCAGTACATCAAGGAGAAGCACAATGCAGGGTATGGTGGTTGTAGGCCTTATAGTTGAGGAGTTATCAAACATTAACGTAAAATGTGTCAAATATAGGTCAAGGTCACCGGGTCAAGGTACCTGCCAAGCCAGTGCAATGAGGTGAAGCACTATGCAAGGTTTATTGGTTGTAGGTCTTATATTTGAGGAGATACCGAACATCAACATAAAATGTGTCAGTCACTGGAGTGCACAATATAGGTCAAGGTCACCAGGTCAAGGTACCTGCCGAGTCAGTACATCGAGAAGAAGTGCTATATAAGGTTTGGTGGTTGAAGGCCTTACAGTTGAGGACATATGGAAGGCTGACGTAAAAGGTGTAAAAGTTAATGGAGCGCGAAATATAGGTCAAGGTCACCCAGTGAAGGTACCTGCGGAGTCCGTACATTGAGGAGAAGCACTATGCAAGGTTTGATGGTTGTAGGCCTTACAGTTGAGGAGATATTGAACGTTGACGTAAAATGTGTAAAAGGCACTGGAGCGCAAAATATAGGTCAGGGTCACCGGGTCAAGATACCTGCCGAGTCAGTACATCTAGGAGAAGCACTATGCAAGGTTTGGTGGCTAGAGGTCTTACACTTGAGGAGATCTGGAACATTGACGTAAATTATGTCAAAGTCACTGCAGCCAAAATATAGGTCAAGGTCACCAGGTGAAGGTATCTGCCAAGTCAGTACATTGAGAAGAAGCACTTTGCAAGGTTTGATGGTTGTAGGCCTTATAGTCGAGGAAATATCGAACGTCGACGCAAAATATATCAAAGTCACTGGAGCGCAAAATATAGGTCAAGGTCACCGGGTCAAGGTATATGCCAAGTCAGTACATCTAGGAGAAGCACTATGCAAGGTTTGGTAGTTGTACGCCTTATAGTTGAGAAGATCTGGAACGTCAACGTAAATTGTGTCAAAGTCAATGGAGCGCAAAATATAGGTCAAGGTCACTGGGTCAACATACCTGCCAAGTCAGGAGGTCAGGGAGATGTGTCATGCAAGGTATGATGGTTGTTGTAGAATTGTAGTTGATTAGAATACTAACTTCGACGTAAATGTCGAACTTCGACATAACAGAACTGTTAACAGACAGACGGACGGATGAATGGACAGACGAATGGAAAAGCGGGCACCTATGTCGCAAAGTCGGGAGGCCAGGGAGATGTTTCATAAAAGGTTTGGTGGTTGTTTAGTTTTGTAGTTGATTAGAATACGAACTTTGACATAAATGTCGAACTCCGACATAACAGAACTGTTAACAGACGGACAGACGAACAGACAGACGAATGGAAAAGTGGGCACCTATGTCGCAAGGTTTGATGGTTGTTTAGTCTTGTAGTTGATTAAAATACTAACTTTGACATAAATGTCGAACTTCGACATAAATGTTGACAGACGGACGGACGAATGGACAGACATACGGAAAAGCGGACGCCTATGTCGCAAAGTCAGGAGGTCAGGGAGATGTTTCATGCAAGGTTTGATGGTTGTTTAGTCTTGTAGTTGATTAGAATACTAACTTTGACATAAATGTCGAACGTCGACATAAATGTTGACAGACAGACGGACGGACTGTCGGACGGACGGACGGACGGAAAATCGGACGCCTATATCGCACCCTGCTACAAGCAGGTGCGATAATAAACCCTTATCGGACCGCGCAGACTTGTCTGGATCAGCAATTTTCGCGTTTGCAATAAGGTACGCTTTTTACTACTTGGAAAACTCGGTGGACTCGTGAACCGTAAAATAGTTACTTACTTCTTGGGCAAGATACGATGACCTAGACCAGCCTGCGCATAAAAATGTTTTTTGGTCCTGTTAACGCTGGTAAGCAAACTGTAGGTCCTGATTGGAATAAGCGGATGCGACAGCCTGCTGCCTTATCATAGTTTTGAGCTAAATTTTTGTAATTGGTAAGGTATCTTTTTAGATTTCATGTTGAATGACCGCCTTCCGTTATGCAAACGACTAGTTTGATGCTTTTTGTTGACGGTTTCTGATCAAAGTATGCGGCAATGATATTGAAACGCGTAGTATCTACTTTCGTTTTCAAAAAGCTGTGTTTGATCAGTTGCATATGTTGGATTCCAGAGGTAAATTTCTAACCCTACCCTCATTTTGGCTGCATTTTTCAAAACCCTCAGCCGTTCTAGAGAACTGAGAAACCTGACAATAAACACTTTTGACAGTGTTTCTCTATTGAAGTAAACAGTTTACCTTTAACCTTTACCACTCTCTGGGCTAAATCAGCAAATGTCAGATGATAATATTTTTCTTACTCTTCCAAGAAAACAGGTTTTCAAATTTTATTCAAATCTATTTTCTGGGAAAAATAAGAAAATATAAACGTCGTCTGTTGAAATTTTTACCCAGACATTACGAAAACACTCCTATTCAAATATATTGAAAACTTCATCTCCAAAAACTGAAAATTTTTAGATAAAAAAAAAACTCTGATATTTTTCATATTTCTGCTCAAACATAGATTGTGAGTACTCGTTAGAACCGCCTCGTTTTAGAGCAAAAATAAGAAAACTAATATATACCCCTTAAACCACAGTTTTACTATATAAAAGTGGGGTTTAAGGGGATCAAAATTAAATAGGCATGTTTTCGTGATGGCTAAGCGTTAAACACGTGTAACAGAATTATTATTTTATTGTAAATTTCTTTTGCAGTATCATTTTTCATAAATAATTTAACCCTTGTCATGCTGAATAAATTAAGATGCCAAACCCACTTTGAATTTTCAGCCAATCAGATTACTTGATCCAGTTTGCTGATACATATTCACATACTAAATGAAAAACAGTGCAGATCCAGAAGCCAACTGATCTGGATCTACACTGTTTGCAAATGCGGGATATATCCGGGTTCAGCAGGACAAGGTTAATCAATATGTAAATATCGAGAGCAGGGGCGGATCCAGGAGGATTTCGGGGGCGTGGGGGTGTCGATTTAATCATCCGTATTTACTCTATGTATTCGGACTGACAAGCTGAGTAGACAGGCTGAGGAAACAGTCAAGATCAGACGCCGCAGAACGGGGCTTCTAATCAGGTTCTACACTGTTTGCCACTCACCCAGTAAACAATCGACCCAAAAACTCAGTAAATTCCTAACTTGAAGCTTATGCAACACGTTGCACTCTAACGAAAAACAAAAGCTTAAAAGTTGCCCACGAAAATAGGAGACTCGGTTTTTATCGTCTCTCCTGCCCACGAAAATAGGAGACTCGGTTTTTATCGTCTCTCCATGTATAGCATTGTAGTTTGTGAGGCTGCATACGCCACTTAACATTAATACTTCATTATTTCTGTAGGAAAATAAACTTATCTGTACGATTGCTTGCATGTATATACAGTTGACTCTCGCTATCTCGAACTCGCTTATCTCGAATAACCGCTTATCTCGAAGTGAAAATCTGTTCCCTGCCTAAACATGAAAATATAACAACATGTAAAAAATATTGTGGAAAAGAGGAGAAATTGCTCCTAAGAAGCAATTTCTCCTCTTTTCCACAATATTTTCAATATATCACTCTTGAAGAGTCCAATTACACATATATTTTGTTAAATGTGGTTTATCGAACTAGTTTTTCCTCAATTCTGCAAATCTGATATGTCGAAGTTCGGATATCTCGAAGCATTTCAGAGAGTCTCTTGGAATTCAAGATAACGAGTGTTGACTGTATCTTATGATGAGGAATAAACACACTGGATCTCCTTTACAACCATAGGGTATTGATTATTTAGAAATTATGTAGTTCTTATTGTTTATAAGTATAAAATTGGGTCGCGCCTTGCGAAACCGTGTCTTCGGGCATTTGCGGACAGCGAAGGCCCAGATCAGCAAACGCATCCGCGCAATCTGATTAGCCTTCACTGTCCGCTAACAGAATCATTAGATACTACAGAAGGTGTGCATAGAAATCAAATGAGCTAATGATACTTTGCGCATGTGCAGGATGAGCTATACCTATGCATTTTTTTTTTTTTTTTTTTTTTTTTTTTTTGCTGTTTGAAGGCACTTTTTCGCTTGACGCGGCCCAATTTATTGAAAAAGTGTTTATCCATAAGTGGAATGAATGTTTGCCTTTAAGAGATGCTCAGTGTACATTACGAAAACACGCCTCTTCAAATATATTGAAAATTTCACCACCAAAAACAGACGGATAAAAAGTCTGATATTTTTCACATTTCTGCTGAAAACATAGATTGTTGGTACTCGTTAGAACCGCCTCGCCGAGGAGGTTCTAGCGAGTACCCACAATCTATGTTTTTTAGCAGAAATAAGAAAATAATATATAGCCCCGTGACCCCAGTTTTACTGTATAAAAGTGGGGTTTAAGTGGGTCAAAATTATATAGGCATGTCTTCGTGATGACATAAGGTGCACCGTAAAAAATGTGCATCTAATGAAGCGTCAGATCCGCCTGAGCATCCGAGCATGCTGATTAGACTCTTCACTTAGACTAATGAGAGCAAATATACAAGTGAAGCTACCCAGAAAATGCCATGGAGACGAAGCACAGCTTTTTGGGAGCACCAAAGAAGAAAAGTTAACCCATGTATGCCGAATGGACTCTTCTACCTGATTTTTTGGACCAGTTCATTTCCGGTTTAAGGGGTTTCTGGTCAGTTTTTATTATTATCACGTTTTTAGCTCACCTGAGCACGAAGTGCTCATGGTGAGCTATTGTGGTCAGTCAATGTCCATCGTCCGTCGTGCGTCGTCCGTCGTGCGTCGTGCGGCGTCAACAATTGCTTTAAAAGCCTACTCCTCCTACACCCTGGGCCAATTGACTCGATACTTGGTAGGAAGCATCAGGGTGACCTGTAGATCAAAAATAGCTAAAATCGTGCCGATCGGAAATCCAAGATGGTTGCCATGGCCGCCATCTTGAAAATCTATTTTTCGCTTCTTCTCCTGAACCGAAAGGCCAATTGCCTCCAAACTTGCTAGGAAGCATCGGGGTGACTTGTAGATCAAAAATAGCGAAATTCATGCCGATTGGAAATCCATGATGGCCGCCATGGCAGCCCTCTTGAAAATTTCTTTTTTGCTTCTTTTCCTGAACCGTAAGGCCAATTGACTCCAAACTTGCTAGGAAGCATTTGGGTGACTTGTAGATCAAAAATAGCTAAAATCATGCCTATCGGAAATCCAAGATGGCCGCCATGGCAACCATCTTGAAAATCTATTTTTCGCTTCTTCTCCTGAACCCAAAAGCCAATTGACTCCAAACATGGTAGGAAGCATAGGGATGACTTGTAGATCAAAAATAGCTAAATTGTTACGATCGGAAATCCAAGATGGCTGCCATGGCAGCCATCTTGAAAATCTATTTTTTGCTTCTTCTCCTGAACCGAAAGGCCAATTGACTCCAAACTTGCTAGGAAGCATAGGTGTGACAAGTATCACATCAAAAATAGCCAAAATTGTGCTGATCATAAATCTAAGATGGCCGCCATGGCGGCCATCTTGAAAATCTATTTTTCGCTTCTTCTCCTAACCCTAAATGCCAATTGACTCGAAACTTGGCAGGAAGCATCGGGGTGACTTGTAAATCAAAAGTAGCTAAAATCGTTCTAATCGGAAATCCAAGATGGCCGCCATGGTCGCCATCTTAAAAATCTATTTTTCTCTTCTTCTCCTGAGCCGAAAGGCCTTTTGACTCCAAACTTTGTAGGACGCATCAGGGTAACGTGTAGATCAAAAGTAGCTAAAATCATGCTGATTGGAAATCCAAGATGGCCGCCATGGTGGCCATCTTGAAAATCTTTTTTTCGCTTCTTCTCCTAAACCCGAATGCCAATTGACTTGAAACTTGGTAGGAAGCATCGGGGTGACTTATAGATTGAAACTGGCTAAAATCGTTCCGATTGGAAATCCAAGATGGCCGCCATGGCAGCCATCTTGAAAATCTGTTTTTCACTTCTTCTCCTGAACCAAAAAGGCGTATTGACTTTAAACTAGGTAGGAAGCATCAGGGTGACCTGTAGATCAAAAATAGCTAAAATTATCCCTATCAGAAATCCAAGATGGCCGCCATGACAGCCATCCTGAAAATCTATTTTTCGATTCTTCTCCTGAACTGAAAAGCCATTTGATTCGAAACTTGGTAGGAAGCATTTGGGTGACTTGTAGATCTAAAATAGCTTAAATTGTTTGATCGGAAATCCAAGATAGCCAAGTTCATTGAAAGTATCGAGGTGACTTGTAGATCAACAGTTGCTAAAATCATTCTGATTGGAAATCTAAGATGGCTGCCATCTTGTTTATGTTTATTATATTTCCCTGCTACTGTGCTGTTTACATGTATAAAATCATAATTCTTCAGAAACCAATTAGCCAATTGCCTCCAAATTTCACATCGATCCTACTGTTGAAATGTGATTGAGAGTTTGTTCAAATGATCAAGCTTCATTGACTGTCATGCCATATATAATATTCTTCTCCAAAATTAAGAACTGCTTAAATGATGATCTTTTCATTAGCTGCGATGACAGGACTGGAAAAATGTTGCATAACATCTGCATATCTGCAGTGGCTATGTCACTCAGGTGAGCGACCCGTGGCCCGTGGGCCTCTTGTATTGAAATACCTGTAATTAATACAGTGTAGACCCTGATCAGACGCCGCGTTCTACGGCGTCTGATCTGGGTCTACGCTGTTTGCCAATGTCCCATTTATGGGACGCAAAGCACAAATGGGTTAAAATATATATACACGTAGAGATGATAAGAAATAATTACAAAACAAACGGAATAGATGATCCCACCACAGAAGAACTGCAACAGAGTTACAGTCTTGGAATGACCAGCAGAAAAAAAAAAAAAAAAAAAACACTCGTGCGAGGGGGAGGGGTGGAGGCGGGGGCTAAAAAGGAATATTTTTTTGTTAATTGTCTGTTCTATCCATATTATCTATATACCATCTAGTGTGACTAGTGGGACGGTTTTGAGTCGGTAAGTAATTGGAGACGGATCTCAAATGATTGCCTGAGTACGTATGTCTACGTTTCTCAGGAGTCGTTTGCTCTTTCTTGACCTTATTGCTGAGACTGCTTGATCTCTCGCTAAACCAATGTGGATCATAAAAATCGTATTCGTCTGTGTCCAAACCGATGTTTTGACTCTTGACACCACCAACAGAAGACATCATCGGTTTTGCGCCTGAAAAGAAAAACACACATATTAGGGAGTATTCTTATGCATTATGAAACATCCAAATAAATGAAATGGTTATCTCGCAGAGCTAAGCGAAGTTCCGTTTTCACGTTTTCGCCATTCTCTTGGGACAAATAAGTCTCCAGTTTTCGTAGTTTTTGCTTGTTTTATATTATGCAGGCAAGAATCGACGTTAATTTGACACTATTTGTACGGTGCTGACCTTGAAAATGAGATTAAGTTACCACAATCTTAACAGCTCTAAATCTCGTCTCAGTGCTGTATGCTTGCAATATTTCTGAAAATATAGCAACGATTTCAAGAGATATCGTGCACACAGGCCACTGCGTGAATTTGACACTAACTGTCCAGTACTGACCTTGAAAACGACCTTGAATCTCACTAAAATCAAACAACTCAAAAGCTTTTCCCAACAATGTATCCCTGTTAGGTGGATACAAATCCTTCATCTAATTCAAGACATGTCGTGCATACAAGAAACTACGTAAATTAGATACCATATATGCTGACCATGAAAATAAAAGCAAAATCTAATCAACTCTAAAGTTTGCCCCATTCATGTGTTTCAAGAAATACGATGAAAATCCACCGGCCATTTCAAGTCATATCATCGTGCACACAAGAAACTGATGCCGAGCCGAAATGAACTCCTATGCCGAAACCAATAACTCCCTTTTCCAACTCTGGGTCAGAGGATTTAACCTAGTCCTGCTGAACCCAGGTATACCCTGATTTTTGCAAATAGTGTAGATCCAGATCAGTTGGCTTCTAAGAAGCCAATTGATCTGGATCTGCACTGTCTACCATTAAGTATGTGAATTAATATCAACAATCTGGATCAAGTGATCTGAATGGCTAAAAAATGGAATTGGGCGTGGCATCTTAATTTATTCAGCAGGACAAGGATTAATTAATACCGCCTTGGAATAGCCAAAAGTAAAATCATTGAGGTTTAAATCTTGGTTTTTGACTATCTTGTTTTTAAATCATTTCCAATACAGTTCATTTTACACATAATTGTATTACTGTGAAGAGGTTCCATGACTCATTAACTGATCATCATAAAAACCATATACCGTATTCGGCATAATTACCGTACTGTGCGCTTAGGTTTTTTTTTTTTTTTTTTTTTTTTCTTCAAAATTACTGGGAAATACTTCTGCTTGTGGTAAAGTATGTGTGTACCTACTAATGGTACACTTTAAAAACAATCAGTTAATGACTTATTTCATGATGTTCATGCGATATTGGTTTCTGCTTTTCTTAAAAAAAAACATATGTTGTGGTACCCGTTTGAATTGCCTCGACTTGTCGAAGCAATTCAAATGAGTACCCACAACATGTTCTTTCATAAACCACAGATAAACGTATACGGGCTGTAACCGGAAGACTAAGAAATTTCTTACTGTGATGGTTTCATCATATAAGAGTTGAATGGACACCAAACGGCATCACCAAACGGCATTTCATTGAAAACAGAAAACTTTCCAGATGCACCGACAGAAGAAGAGATGGAAAAAGAAGTAGGTATTGCAAAAGACTGACCCTTAAGACAAGACCCTCTGTGCAAGTTGTAATTACTGCCGTGTAACGGTCATTAGAAACATCGACTTGGCGTTTGTTGGCTGAAATTTAGAACAATTTTGAGAACTTTCTGCAAAAACAAACTGAACAAAATGAGACTTTTACCATCTTTGATGGTGCTGTTGTCTTTGGCTCGGTTAGAAAAATTCAATATATCAGGTTTTGTAACTGGGATCTGTTTGTCAATGGTTCCTTGTTCAGCCATAGTATAACCTTTGTTAATCGCGTCTATAATGGGCTGAAAAAAAAAGAAACAAAAAAGGCTAAAGCTTTTCAGAACACATATACACGAATAAAGTACAGTCAACTCTCGTTATCTCGAATTCCAAGGGACATTCTGAAATGCTTCGAGATATCCATACTTCGACATATCAGATTTGCAGAATTGAGGAAAAATTAATTCAGTTAACCACATTTAACAAAATATATATGTAATTGGACTCTTCAAGTTAGAGATATATTGAAAATATTGTGGAAAAGAGGAGAAATTGCTCCTTGAAAATATTGTGGAAAAGAGGAGAAATTGCTCCTTAGGAGCATTTTCTCCTCTTTTCCACAATATTTTTTACATGTTGTTATATTTTCATGTTTAGGCAGGGAACAGATTTTCACTTCGAGATAAGCGGTTATTCGAGATAAGCGAGTTCGAGATAGCGAGAGTCAACTGTAAATGCGTACATCTAGACCATGTTTGTAAACAGAAGCTAGAAATATGATAAACATTTTTTTCTACATGTGTAGCACCGCAAGATGACTTTTTAGTCGAAGTCTGATAAGATCATATGTGACCTAAGCCTGTCAGCCTCTGTATGGAAGAATGTTCTTGCCTTGAAGCGATGATAAACCTCATTAAAAGATTATTTTTGACAAATACTTTGATACAACTTTCATTGTGTGCATTTTAAATCATCTTTACTATATGATCTACAAGTTCATGCCAAAGTCAAGTTTTGAAAATCAAAGAAAACCTCCTCTGTTTAGAACAACAATTTGATAGAATTAATGATGTACCTGGCCCGCAGGTGCTTTCGTAAAAAAGAAAAGGCACACCAAACCACCGCAAACAACCCCGAAATACCCCAAACACCACTTAATTTACCGTTTCACACCACTTACTTTATCTATTTTTCACTCTAAATTGCCTTTGTTCATTTATTATCTCAAGTGAAAAAAAAAAAAAAAAAAACTTGAACGAAACACGAAACATAAAGTAATGCCCAAGAAACATCTGAGCAGCAAAGTTCTAGATCAACATGTGCATCGGCGCAGTCTGATCAAAATATTTAGATCTTTACAGTAGAAAAAAGATTTTTCTCTTACCTCAAGTTTTTTTTACATGAAATAAGAGAGCGCGTATGGGAGGGCGTCCAAGAAAACATATGACCACCAAAGTTCTAGATCAGCATGTGCATGTGCATCCGGACATTTTGAGCAGGATCTTTGCAATAGTAATAACAAGAGGACCATGATGGTCCTATATCGCTCACCTGAGCAAACAGATTTGCATATTTAATGTTGAAGTTTCAGCCAAGTTCACTGCTCTAGGATTTATGTATAAATTTTATAACCATGACGAATCATAACAGCTTGAACAAACTTGGTAGAGGGTAACCAAAGGAACATTCCTGCCAAGTTAAACTGAAATCGGTTCAGTGGTTTCTGACAAGAAGATTTTTAAAAGTTTTCTATTTAGATATAGAGGGAAAATAAGCCCCACCCCCTAGCAGGCATGTTTTTTGACAAATCAGGATTGCTTGAACATTCTTGGCAGAGGGTCGTTAAAGCATTATTAAAATTGGTCAGGAGGTATTTGACAAGAAGCATTTTAAAGATTTCTATACAGATATATACCGAAAATAAGCCCCGCCCCCTGGAGGCCATGCTTTTTGACGTATCATGAAGGCTTGAACCATCCTGGTAGAGGGTCACAAAAGCAAAATTCATGCCAAGCTACATTGAGCTCGGTCCAAGGGTTTCTTACGAGAAGATTTTTAAAGTTTTTTATATAGAAATATAGGGAAAAATAAGCCCCGCCCCTAGCGGCATGGTTTTCTGATGATCATGACAGCTTGAACAACCTTGGTAGAGGGTCACCAAAGAAACACTTCTGCCAAGTTATATTGAAATCAGTCCATTGGTTTCTGACAAGAAGAATTTTTAGTTTTCTATATAGATATATAGGGAAAATAAACCACTAGCAGCCATGTTTTTTGACAAATCATGATTACTTGAACAATCTTTGTAAAGGGTCACCAAGGAAACATTTTTGCTAAGTTGTAATGAAATCGGTCCTGTGGTTTCTGAAAAGAAGACTTTAAAAGTTTTTCTATATAGATATATAGGGAAAATAAGCCCCGCCCCCTGGCGGCCCTGTTTTTTTGATGAATCATGATGGATTGCATAACCTTGATAGAGGGTTACATAAGAAAAATTTCTGCAATTTTAAATTGAAATCAGTCCAGTGGTTTCTGACAACAAGATCATTAAAGTTTTCTATGTAGATATACGGGGAAAATAAGCCCCGCCCCCTACCAGCCATGTTTTTTGACAAATCATGATGGCTTGAACAATCTTGGTAAAGGGTCACCAAGGAAACATATCTGCCAAGTTATATTCAAAATCGATCCAGTGGTTTCTGACAAGAAGATTTTTTCAAGTTTTCTATATAGATATATATAGGGAAAATAAGCCCCGCCCCTACCAGCCATGTTTTTTGACAAATCATGACGGCTTGAACAACCTTGGTAAAGGGTCACCAAGGAAACATTTCTGCCAAGGTATATTGAAATCGGTCCAGAGGTTTCTGTCAAGAAGATTTTTTCAAATTTTCTATAGAGATATATAGGGAAAATAAGCTCCACCCTCTAGCGGCCATGTTTTTGACAAATCATGATTACTTGAACAATCTTGGTAGAGAGTCACCAAGGAAACATTTTTGCCAAATTATAATGAAATCGGTCCAGTGGTTTCTGACAAGAAGATTTTTCAAGTTTTTCTATATAGATATATAGGGAAAATAAGCCCCGCTCCCTGGCGGCCATGACGAATCCAAATGACTTGAACGATCTTGGTAGAGGATCATCAAAGGAAACATTTCTGCCACATTATATTGCAATCGTTCCAGTGGTTTCTGACAAGAAGATCTTTTAAGTTTTCTATATAATATAGGGAAAATAAGCCCCCCCCCCGCCCCTCCCCCCCTCCCTGGCGGTTATGTTTTTTTACGAATCCAAATGGCTTGAACAATCGTGGTAGAGGATCACCAAAGGAACATTTCTGCAAAATTATACTGAAATCGGTCCAGTGGTTTCTAACAAGAAGATTTTTAAAGTTTTCTATATAGATATATAGGGAAAATAAGCCCCGCCCCCTGGCGGCCATGTTTTTTGACGAATCCAAATGGCTTGAACAATCTTGGTAGAGGATCACCAAAGGAACATTTCTGCAAAATTATATGGAAATCGGTCCAGTGGTTTCTGACAAGAAGATTTTTAAAGTTTTCTATACAGATATATAGTGAAAATAAGCCTCGCCCCCTGGCGCCCATGTTTTTTGACGAATCCAAATGACTTGAACAATCTTGGTAGAGGATCACCAAAGAAACATTACTGCAAAATTATATGGAAATCGGTCCAATGGTTTCTGACAAGAATATTTTTAAAGTTTTCTATATAGATATATAGGGAAAATAAGCCCCGCCCCCTGGCGGCCATGTTTTTTGACGAATCCAAATGACTTGAACGATCTTGGTAGAGGATCATCAAAGGAAACATTTCTGCCACATTATATTGCAATCGTTCCAGTGGTTTCTGACAAGAAGATCTTTTAAGTTTTCTATATAATATAGGGAAAATAAGCCCCGCCCCCTGGCAGCCATGTTTTTTGACGAATCCAGATGGCTTGAATAATCTTGGTAGAGGATCACCAAAGGAACAATTTTGCAAAATTATATTGAAATCGGTCAAGCGGTTTTGGACGAGCAGAATTTTTAAGTTTTTAATTAAAAAATCTATTTTTAGCTCCTGTGACCTAGATATCCAATGAACCGGAACCATTTGAACAACTTTGAAAAAGGACCAACCAAGAATCATTCTTGTGAAGTTTGGTCAAATTCCCACCAGTGGTTTAGGAGGAGATGTTGTTTAAAGATTGTGGACGGACGAACATCCGGACGACGACGACGACGACGACAACGACGACGACGACGACGGACGGTGAGTGATCACAATAGCTCACCATGAGCCTTCAGGTGAGCAAAAAACAAAAACGTAATGCCGTTTTATCTTCCACTGGACCTGCATGTGACTTTTTTTTTTTTTTTTTTTAAACACATGCACTCGAATGCACGAAAGATGGCATGAGCGAACAAAGAAACAAACAAATAAATGAAAGAAATGATGAATAAACATTTTGCCCTGTTATATCATATCCAAAGAAGCCGAACCATTATAGAAATTCATATCTTACCTGCTATTGCACAAACAAGACAATCATTAGGTAAGGTGCCTTTAATCATCAGAAGCTATGTGGAAATACCTTCCTTTTTATATAATGTATGAAGATGATTAATCATATAATATTTGACCATATGTGATTTTCAACTGTTTGATTTGTGACTAGAGAAGTTTAAAATGTGTTTTGGGGTATGGTTTAGATGGATTTAGTGTAGTTTGGGGTGTTTAAGGGGTGTTTCAGTGGACACAGAAAGATTAAATCATGTGTCTATTTGCCGAACCTAGCGGGAAATCATATGGGACAAAATTATAACGGACTTTTAGTTAAAGTTATCTATGTCAGAAGATTAAATAATATTTTGTTTGCTTTCTTTAATTACGTTTTGGACACTAATTCAGAGAAAAGAAATTTTTGAAACTTGCAACTGTACAAAGTGACAAGGCCTTTTTGTGGACACCGGGAAAAATAAGGTCTTCATACCCACGCCTTAGAACAGTCTTAAAAGTATTGAACCAGTGACATAATGTTCACGTGAACAGACACGCACCCCAAAAGAAAAGGTGAAATCAGGCAACCAAGGAATTTAAGGATTGCGACAGTCGTTCCATAGATTTAAATTGTGGTATGTCAAAATGACTACGAGAAGCTATTGGGCATAGAAAGGCGCGTACGGCAGTGAAATTAGATATCAACTTCGTATCCAGCGTTACATAGAGTATTGTGTGACTTTGACAAGAAAACTGTCAAAATAGAAGGGAAGGCAATGATCAGGAATCGATAGAATTATCCCACACCTCCCATCAGAGACATCCAAGGGAAAGAAACACAAGCACGAAATTACTAGATCCTAATGGAAACATCACTAGCAGAAAGCCAAACGGACATTTACTTTCCCACAAAGTGGCCAAATGGCTATCCAAAACAAAAAGATGTAAGCGACACACACAATCAAAGACGAACTATAACAAAAATAAACCATGACAGAAGAACCGCCTTGGAACGGTCAGTGAAAAGTATTTCACTGTGGGGCTTAAATCGATTTTACGTGGCCACAATCCTCGCCCTTATTTTTGCCGCGGTTTAGACACATAACAAAGTTTCGATGTAAAGTGGGATTATTATGCGGCAGACTGCATGCCTAGTTGTCAACCCAATCATTGTTGATGGCCATGCTTCACTCTTTAATTGCACGACGGCGGTTCGGGCCTCAGACTCAATGACGGCCTCTTTGTAAAACTTTAACCAGTGGGTTGGGGCTTGACGATATGTCTTTGGCTTGGCCCGCCGTGGTTCAACTATTGGTTTTCATTTACTCTGGCATACAGTAGAATTAGCCATGAGTACTCGTCTTTGTTTATTATAGTGATTAATTTGATTTTTATGTTTTCGCTTTGATGCATTGACTGAGTTGGGAGCCTTTATGCGAACCGAATTTTTATTTATTTCTGTATTTAGAGTAGCATCGGGACCCAGGGTGAAGTTAGCTAGCTGTAAAAGTGCTTTAACCCCCCACCCTCCCACTCCCCCTCGGTGGTTTGCTCTTCCGACCGTTCTAAGGCGGTGGTCCCGGTGTTAGTCTTACTTTTTGTTACTTTGTGGTTTATTCTACGAGGCGATTTGTTGTATGTCATTCCGTGTGTCATTTTGTTCTTGTGTTTTTTTAGTCCTTTTAGTATTGCGATTACCTCGCTTGGGGAAGAGAGAGCTAATCTTAGTGCTTTTCGTACGTTTGTTCGGTTTGTGCTTGTTTAGATTTGTTGGTTTCCTCTTCCTCTTGAGGTCTGGGATGGGCTGCGGTTTGTGATTGTGGCACTCCCTGGACTTTTCTCTTACCTTTTTTTCATTTTAAGAATCTCTGTTATTATACTGGAAAAATGCCAACCAACAATTATCTGCTATTCTTCGTCAAGTATCTTCTTTTTTGAAGATGCTTCTTGTTTAATTCTGTTTTTTATTTCTTTGTGTGCGTGTGTGTTTGTGTTGTCCTTATGTGTTCATCATCTCTCATTCCATTGGTGCCTCGTGAGGACTGTGCTTCATGACTGTGGCATTTCCTGGGTATCTTCACTTATATGTTTTACTTACACGTGCCATTCACTGGCAGTTTTATGTCAAATTCTGTTGAGTCATGTACTGTTTACGTTTCAGCTATATCACTGGTAATTTAGTAGTAACAGTCACATTTTAAAGTGACACTAGAGTCTTTCGCTGTCCGCATGAAGAAATCTTTAGTTACCCACTAAGCACACTGCCAAGACTCTGATAAGACTGAGTGGATGCCCAGTAGAAGATTGCGGCTTTACAGAGTGTGTTCTATTTCACTTTGTTATGTGAATAAAGGCGATAGAAAAATATGAGCCACAACATCAGAAAACTTACCTTCGTACATGTGCGCCCAGCATATTATCCCATTTTCTCCTAGCGTCCTATAAAAGGGACACAAGTAAACAGTTTCAAACCAGATCAGACGCCACAGAACGTGCCGTCTAGTCAGATTCTACACTATTTGCATTAAATTCAGGAGTTTCTATGATACATGACAATAAAAAAAAACTGACTAAGCACCCCTTATATAGATAACGTTCTGATCCGAAGAGTGAAGGTAGAAGTCGATTCGGCATAACTGGGTTGCTCAGATCAGCATGCGTTTTAGCAGTTTTACTGGATAGCTAATGATAAAAACTTTCTTCATACTGATAACGAAGACTCTGATTAGACAGTGTGGATGTGCAGGCTTATCTTATCCCTCATGAAAACATGATCTGAGTGCTTTTCGTACATTTATTCGATTTGTGCGTTTGGATTTGTCGGTTTCCTCTTCTTCTTGGTGTCTGGGAAGGTTTGCGGTTTGTGATTGTGGCACTCCCTGGACTTTTCTCTTACCTTTTTTATGCCTATATAATGCTGACCCCTTCAAACCCTACTTTAATATAGTAAACCTGGGGTTTACAGGGGTATACATTATTTTGTCTTTTCTGCTCAAAAACATAGGTTGTGTGTACTCGTTAGAACCGCCTCGTAACGTGTACCCACAATGTATGTTTTGAGCAGAAATATGAAAACGATCAAAAATTTTATCTGAAAATTTTCATTTTTTGGTAGTAAAATTTTCAGTATATTTGAGGCTTGTTTTCGTAATGCTTTACTGGGCGCACATGTCCAAAGGTATGTTTTCTGACATTGCGGCTCATATATGCGTTCATGTACCTGTTTACGTTCTGCTGGAAGGGAAATATATGAAAGCTGTAGGCTTCGATCAGCATTACTGACTTCCTGCGCATCTATATCGAGAACTTGTATTTTGGGCGTCAGGATTTCTTCAATATTGTTCAGATCTCGACTGGTCTGTTCAGTTGCTACTGTTACATGTTTCTGAAATTTTATATCATTGTCTAATTCAGAACCTGTATCCGTTTGTGGGTTTGTCTCTGGTGACCCCTCTAACTTAAATTTCCTGAGTTCAAGATTTAACTGTTCTACTTCACACGCAAGTGTTTTGTTAATTTCTTCGCATTTTCTGCGTTGATTTCTTACTTCTTGTATCGTATTACTCAGCGTATTAATTTCGATATTACAACGTTTCAGATCTATCTCCAGGCTACAATTGTGCTCTTCCAGGCACTGAAGTCTTTTGATAGTATTTTCTCTGTCAGATATGAGCTGCTGCACATTCCTTTCGAGAGCTGCCTTCAGATTCTTTATCTCAGTAAGATGCTTATCGGAGTCTAATTTTGCGGCTTTTAAGTTTCGAATTTCCGCCTCAAGACATACAGTTTTTTCTTTGTATTTTTCAAGTTCATTATAAGTTTCGATTTGTAGAGTTTTCATTTCTTTCACCTTGTGTTCTAAGTTTTCTTTTGCTTCCTTATATGTACTTAAGCGTTCTAGTTCAGCTTCAAAAAAATAATTTTTGTACACTAAAATTTCATTTCTTTCTTTAACAGTGTGTAGCTTTTGCTCCAGTGATTCATACTTTTGAATTTCTGTTTTATTTTGAAGCATTTTTATTTCATGTTCAAAAGCTTGGATTATCTCCCTGCAGCTTTGTAGTTCTTGCTCCATTTCATGTAAAGATTTATCTGATGAAAGAGTCGTCAGTTTTTCTTGCGAAATGGTATCTTCATGTTTCAGCTCCGTGTTTTTTGCAGACAGATCTTTTACTTGCTTGCACTCTTCGGTAAATGGTTTGCCAACTTCATTATGAATGCGTTTGTTCAGTTTGTCGATTTCCACTTCAAGGTCTTTGTTACGTTTTTGCAGTTCGTAAGGTTTTGTTGTATCTAAAAGGAACCGTGCCTCTTCTAATTGTGCAGAGAGGTCTTTTATATGCTCTTCCAATCGTTCATTGTATTGTTGCATTGTATAATATTTGGCGTCCATGCCTGTTTTCAAGTCCAAACCGCTGTTTATGTCTAAGTATTGTTTAATTTGCTCGACTTCTTGAACGAGGACGTCATGTCTGTGTTTTACTTGTGTTAATTCCGAGTTAGTTTTGCCTAGAGCTTCCTCTACATTCTTCAAACGAATATCCATTTTTCTATATAGTTCCTTATCTTTCTTCATAAGCTGTTTCACTAATACAAGCTCGGTACACAACTGCAATGATACAGAATACTAATTAAGCATAACACACACACACACACACACACACACACACACACACACACACACACACACACACACCTATGATCATGTCTTGAACGTAATTCGTTTTCTTGACCCTTAAGCAATTGACGCACTTAATGTATTCTTCGCTTTTCAAGCCAGTCTTTGTAGATTTATTTTACTATTGTTATGCTGCGCTTTCAGGATATTTTTTATTTACTAGCGTGCGCAAACTTCCACAGCGATCACATCATAAAAGGAAATGACCACAATGTAATTTTAGCCATTACAATAAATAATAAACGTCAAAAAGATTGCCTTTGGAAACAAGAATAAACTACGATCAGAAAATGGGAGTCTCGGTTTGAGACTCTTCATAAGCAGTATACATGAGCAAAACTCCATTTTCAAATATACCACAATGGTCCCAATGATCCCGAAGGAAATGAAATATAATCTGCACTATGGTTATGTACGGGGAGACATTCCACCGCCGCACTAACACCAGCTGCAGTGTATTAAAACAAAAAGATTGCCTTTGGAAACAAAGAATACACTACGGATCAGAAAATGGGAGTCTCGGCTTTACTGAAACTCTTCATAAGCAGTAATAAAGTTTGCAACACTAGCGCATACATGAGCAAAACTTCATTTTCAAATATACCAAAATGGGCCCAATGATCCCACAGGAAATGAAATATAACCTGTATTATGGTGATGTAAGGGGACACGTTCTACCGCCGCCACACGATACTAACACTAGCCGCAGTGTAGTTAAATAAACGCCAAAAAGATTGCCTTTGGAAATAAAGAACACACTAGGGACCAGAAAACGGAAATCTCGGTTTAATTGAGATTCTTCATAAGCAGTAATGAAGTTTGCAACACTGCTTACGTCCTCTAGCGTATACATGAGCAGAACTCCATTTTCAAATATACCACAATGAAAATTTCCCATTAAATTTTTTTAACCAATTACCGTAGTAAATATTTCGGTTTTCTTGCGGATAAATGACACTTCGTAATTTTGTGCCTAGGAACGATTCTAAACTGTGGTACTCTTTCTTAAACATCCAACAGTGTGTCCGCTAATATAAGATACTTTTGTGCAGTCCACGATGTGTTGCCTGTCACTGTTTCTACCCACCACGATACAAGCTGTTGCCATTCCTGTCCATACACTCCTCTTTACACCCGCAACCTTGTGTCACACACATAACAGTCTGAATGGTGGTGGGGTTCTTTGGTAATATATAAAAAAATAGCATACTCAGTTTGACTAAATATGATTATGAGATGCAATTGCACATCTTGTACAAGCCCTAGCAACGCCTTAAGCTAATACAATCTATGAAAGATAATCTTTGAAACAAAGAACACAGCTCTTCAAATGACAGTTATATAGTTTACAGGACTACAGGCGCCCCATAGCACCGGCTTGTAGAAATTGTTTCTCAGAAAATACAATGAAAAATACACTATGATAAAGACATGCTATGGCTGCTACAAGGCACTTCACATCAGCTGTAGTGATGTCAACTAAACGCTATATAGCCTTGGAAACAAAGAACATAGATCAGAAAGGGATCTCGGTTTATAAGAGATTCTTCATATGACAAAATTGTAGTTTACAGAGTGCCGGCTTATGCGAAGCTCGATTTTTAAAAAATATGAGTGACGATATCAAAGAAATGCCAGAATCACAAAGCACAACTTCTCGTGGCACCAAATGAAGGAGAGATGAGTAACAAACAATGGCAAAACAAACGCCATGCACAAAAAGAGAAAAACTGCAATTGAGGAACCGCCTTGGAACGGTCGGTAGGAAAACTGTTGGGTGCTTAATTTAGTTTTACTAGTGCGAAGTTTCATTCTAAATTCTGATGCAACTCCAATTATAAGTTCGGTCCGCACTAAGTCATTTACATCATCTGTGAAATCTCATAATCAAAACCACTGTGAGGAAACAGGGCAAAGGACTCAGTGGCGCTCTGAAGTCAGAACACAAGAAAACCACAAACAGAACCACCACGATTGGCCCGATCACAGATATTGATAACCATGTGCCAACCATCTGAAACAAATTGAGGAAGCCGTCATTTAGTCTGAGGACCGACCCACCATTGTGCAAATAAAAAGGAAAGCAAATATACCAGAATGTGTTCTATTTTTACATACTCTGTTTTAATATTTAACTGGCACACTCGGTTTCACCCTCAATTGTTTTTTTACATATTCCACAATGTGTATTTTAAGACTGGTAAGCTGAATGCTTTAGATCAAGGTAAACAACGTGGTAGAAGTGTTTCTTTACCTCCTCAATTTGTTTTTCCTTGTCTCTTATTTTACCCTCCAGTTCACATAGCCTTTGTTCTCTTTCTGCTTTTTCTACCTTTAGCACATTTCCAAACTGTTTGATTTGGTTATCCATACTAGCCTTTATTTCGTCATGATTTGTTTTCAAAACATTTACTTTTTCTTGTAAAATATATGTTTCTTTCTCCAAATTGTTCATTTTCTCCTTTAAAACTGTGAATTCAGCAGTCTTCGAAATACAAAAGCCTGCGTTTTGCACCTGAAATAAACAAACCATAATTATTTTGTTCTTTGCTTTAGGAAAGACAGTTCTGACACAATAACAGACCTAGATCAAACTGGATTTACACTTCTTGTCATTATGTCACAGCAATTAGACACATCATCTGACAGTTAAATAAAGCTAGTTTATAAATTAAGGAAATTATTGGACAGTCCATTGATACATTAATTAAAAGAAATCATTATCCGTTATAAAATGATAGGACATCACCTGATATGTGACAGACCTACGTGTTTAATTTCTAACCCAGTCATGGTCGTCTGCTGTGCTTTCTTTTTTAATTGTACAAGCTAGTACATGTAAGTCGGATATCAGTCTTTAGGGTGGTGTCTGCCTAAACCTTACATTCGAGGGTTCATTCCCAATGTTATGTCTTTGTTCTGTCCCTCTATGATTCAGTTTTCCTTAGCTCTGGCTGTCAGTGTCTGAAGTGTTTGCGAAGATTTCATACATATCCCTGCTTTATCACAGAGATTTCATTTGATTTACATCTTTTATTATTATGCTTCACTAACTGCGTTCGGGAGATTTAATGCGAACACAACAACTCATTTGTATTTTGTTACAACATTTGAACCTATGGTGAAGATTTGGTACCATGTAAAATCGGTTCAACCCGTCAGTAGCTTTTACTACTGACTGCACTGAGGCGGTGATTTTCGCATTGTTTAATCTTTATGGGGTCTTGTGGTGCTTGCTTTGGTGTTATTTGTTTGGTGTTGTTTGTTTATTTTTTGTTTTTGTTGGTGTAGATTATATTTCATCACGAAAACATACCTATATAATTTTGACCCCCTTAAACCCCACTTTTATATAGTAAAACTGGGGTTTACAGGGGTATACTTTATCTTCCCTATTTTTGCTCAAAAACATAGATTGTGGGTACTCGTTAGAACCGCCTCGCCGAGGCGGTTCTAACGAGTACCCACAATCTATGTTTTGAGCAGAAATATGAAAAATATTAGTTTTTATCTAAAAATTTTCAGTTTTTGGAGGTGAAATTTTCTATATATTTGTATAAGCGTGTTTACGTAATGTTCTGGTGCTTTGTGAGTAGTGCCGCCCTATACTACTTTTGTGATTAATCCCTATTTTTCGGGAATGAAGTCTGGTCTAGATACCTTGACACTGTGAGTGTTTTGTGAATGTGCTCATTGATCTTAAGAGTCATGCCGCTTAGAATCTATTTTATACCAATATATCAAACCACTAGAGTACTGAATGACTGTAAACAAAGGATAACAGATGTTAACAGCGGCAATTTAAAACGTCAAAATTATGGTTAAAACAGTGGTAATTTTAAGATAGCAGTCACATTTGTGTTTCTCATGTATTCATGGAATATACGAGTGACACCTCCGTATTGTCTCGATAAAACTCATTTAATAAGATGTCACACAACACTCTCAATCTAGAGAAATTAGATACATATACAAATAAGTACCAGTCAACTCTAATCCAGCTGCAGGATGCGAATGCTGAGAGAACGGGTATTTGTGAATAATTATCCTCCGTTTATTATTATTATTATTATTATTATTGTGTTTGTAGTTGTTGTTATTGTTGATGATGATGATGTTGTTGTTATTATTATTTTTATTTTCGTTTATAAAAAGCGACATATTTTCGAAGAGAAAACCAGCTTTACTTGATGTGGATCTGATTGATTTCTGAGTTCACTTATTAGCTGACCTAAGCCTTTAGTTCATAGGTCAGTCCGCCCGCGCGCCCGTCGTCGTCCTTCAGTCCGTATGTCGTCCACACTCTTCAAACGTTTTCTCCTCAGAAACAACCGGGCCAACCAAAGACAAATTTGGTAGGTGGAACGAACGTCTATTCACGGCGTCTGGGAAACATGACAAAGATTGCCGCCACTACCAAATAGGGTAAAAAAGGGCTCTGCGTCTTGTTATTCATCATTGAGGACATAAGCCAAATAAAGTATGAAAAAATTATAACCTTTGGTAAACCTTGGCTTTTTCTCCGGAAAGATCAAATCTGTTTACATAGATTCCTATATAGGCAAAACTTTAAAAAATCTTCTAGTCTGAAACTAGAAGATGCAGGCCTTTGATATTTGGTACACTGCTATACCTTGTAGACTTCTACCAATAGTATTCAAATTATAGCCCTTGGGTCAAAATGGCACCGCCCCAGGGGTCACTTGTTTTTACATACACTCATATAGTGAAAATTTTTCAAACGTCTTCTACTCTGAAACCACTGGGCTAATCAATGCCAATGAAGCCTCAACGGGTAGGGGGAACGAAAGTTTTTTCGCCGCATCTGGGTAATATGACCAAGATGGCCGCCACGCCCATATACGGTAAAAAACTATCAAAATATCTCCGGAATCGGGGCTTGGTATGCAGCATTGGGAACATAGGCCAATAAAGTATGAACAAGTGATGACTTTTGGTTAACCTTGACTTTTTTACGGAAATGATAAACATTTTTACACAGACTCCTACAGGCAAAACTTTAAAAATCTTCTTGTCTGAAACTAGAAGGCCCAGCTCTTTGATATTTGGTATGTAGCTTGAAGACCTCTACCAAAATTGTTAAAAGTTATAGCCGTGGTTTCAAAACTTCTTGCCTCGCCCCAGGGGTCAGTTGTTTTACATATATACATATAGGGAAAAACTAAAAATTTTCTACTTTGAAACTTAACAGCCCAGGCTTTTTATATTTGGTTAGTAATTTCATCTAGTAAACCTTTATCAAGATTGTTTGAATTATAGCCACAGGATGAAAAATGGCCCCGCCCCGGGGTCGTTTGTTTTACACAGACACATATAGGACAACACTTAACAAATCTTCTTGTCCGAAACTAGAAAATCAAGGCCTTTGATATTTGGTATATAGCTTCATTTTGTAGGCCTGTACCAAAATTGTTTACATTATATCCATGGGGTAAGAAACTGTCCTACCCTATCGGTCACTTGTTTTACACAGTCTCATATAAGGAAAACTTTAAAAGGATTCTTTTCTAAAAACTAGAAGGCCCAGATCTTTGATGTTTTGTATTAGCTTCAGCTAAAGGACCTTTACCAAGAGTATTCGAATTATGGGGTCAAAATGGTTTTGCACCGGAGGTCGCTTACCTTACACAGACATGTGGGCCTATATCAAAATTTAAACAGGGTCCCGCCCAAGGGGTCACTTTTTTACATAGACTCACGTGGGGAAAAACTTTAAAAATCTCTTTGTGTTAAACAAGAAGGCACATGACTTCTTGTCCAAAACTGGAAGCCGAGGCCTTAGCTATTTGGTATAGCCTAGTAATATTTTACTGATCGTTCCAAGGCGGTGCTTCTGCATTGGTTTACTATTTCTGTCATTGTGTGTCTTTGCATGTACGCCCTAGTGAACTTTTTATTTTGAATAGCCGTTTGGCCAATGCTTGGGAAAGAAACTGTCCTTTTGGCTTTCTGCTTGTAGTGTTTTGATTGTGGTGCCGTTGCTTTAAGTGCGTCCGTCTTTCCCTTTGGTGTCTTGGTCGGAAGATGTTAGGTAATTGTATCGATTCCTGATCATTGCCTTCCTTCTGCTTTGATATTTTTATGTCACTTTATCAAAGCCATATTTTATATGAAGTTTCTGTTTTGACAAATTAATTCAAACTAAAATTCAAGTTACGGAAGAAGACAGAGACCAAAGTTGTTTTTTTTTTTTTTTTTTTTTTTTTTTTTTTTAACTGTACCGACTACCATATTCATATATTTCATTCTTTAAAATTGTTACCGTAAGTTTGCTCTGAACAGATACTTTCAGGTGAGCTATAGGACCATTGGTCCTCTGGCTGAATTTACAATCGACTCCTTAGTTTTCTCTGTTTATATGTAATTTATTGTAAAAACTGTTGTTTTGTTTATGCAATTGTTTATTCTTTAGCCCTTCTACTTCCTGTGCCTCGAGGAGGCTGTTCTTTGAGACTATTGCTTTTCCTGAGAAACATCATTTATATTGGAGCCGGGGCACAGCATTTCTACAAGATTGCATATGCGACCAGAGAAGACTCAGATCAGCCAAGTCTGATAAGAGTTTTCGCTGTGCGTTCTAAGGATAGCTAAGACTTGACTCACTATTCATGGGGCAAGCGAAGACTATGATCAGAAATATGTCACGGCTCATTTCATATACTGTCCTCCTTGTTGGTATCCTTACATTTAACAGTAAGAGAGGCTTCTTCTTGCAGCCGATTTTACCTCTTTTATAATTGCTGCGGCGTCTTGTGCCTCTTTCATCTGACAAAGAAATAAAGGGTCTTCTAAAAGATCTATCATAGCGGCTGTATACATCTGAAAATCGGAACAACACATCTTCATCGTCGCTGAATGCATAACGAAATTCCGGCCTTCTCTGACCTAAAAGAACCATGATTTTCTTAGAATATAAACAGACACAAACGTTAGTGTGGTTTTGGATATACTTGAGCCGTAACGTATGAAAATGTACATTTGGATATGTGTGCCCATCGAATATTCAGGCCAGCTAGCACATTGCGCAGTCTGATCAGAATCTTGCTTATGTGGGTTTCTTATAGCAACGAATGCAAACGTTCTTCTTGCGGACAATGAAGACTCTGATCAGGCTGCACAGATTCGTAAGCTGATTTGATTCTTCATTGGACGCATATTTCAGAAGGTACATTTTGTTGCTCATTTAATTTGTTTCGGATTTGATCGAAACAAACGACAAGTGTATCATGAATATTTGTACGGACCAGTAAATAACTGCAAATGAGAAACTTTTCTGCCAGTAATAAAAAAAAAAACAAAAAAAAAAAAAAAAAAAAAAAAAAAAAAAAAACAGAAAATACAAACTACTCTATAGTGAAGTATTCTGCTTATGATGAAACGACTGACACATCTAAGTGAATGTTTGAGCAAACACTGCGAAGATTCAACCCTGATTAAGGACACTTTTTGATATGCGTGTTATATCAACAGGTATCAGACAGCAAATGCAAGGAATCCACGCTGATGAGTGCGAAAAAAGTATATATTTTCCTTTCATTGCATGGAAAAAATCGTTACTTATGTCATCAAACGTCACTATTCAGACGTGTCTAACGTCTATAATTTTACACCGTCTAACAAAATCATCGTTGTGTTGAAACAGCTTCTAGAACAAATGGCCATTCAGAACAATGAACATACTCACAAAACGAAAAACAGCTGAAGTGTCAAGTTTTCTGGACATCCTAATTTTGGCTAATTAGGCCTCGTCAGTGACCTTCATGTAAATTTTCAAAACCTCGGAATGGGCTTATTTATCATAAAGAACCAGAAGGAAAATATAAACTACAATCAAATCTGTGTTAAGCAAGTACCTACGGTAAAGTCATACAATGGATGCTTAAGACAGGTGTTTGCTTAATACAGGTAAATGTACACTTATTTTCCCTTTATGGGACCTGAAAAACTGGCCTTTAAATACAGGCTACTGCTAAATACATGTGGTTATTAAGACAGGTTTAACTGTACACAATTGTAAAGTACGGAAAGTATGTTTTACGGCCGCCACACGGCCTTAACTTCAGTTGTCGTGAAGATAAAAAGATTCTACAAAGAATTAAAGTATTGTATTTTTGTTTGCATTGTTACTCGTACTGTGTTTGAAAACATAACAGAAAGCTAACTACAAACTTAATATCACGCTACACAAAACCCTTTTGGTGACGAGGCCTTTAATTACAATTTGTAACTGGTAAATACAACTGAAACTGACCAACACCCCATGAGAGACCATATAAATGAAAAAATCCAGAAGATGCAACAATCATGACATACAGCCTTTCTGAGGCATATAAATAAAATCTATAAAGGTTGTTTTTGGAAACAAAGAACCGATAAAAGAAAGAAAATCAGACTTTCGGTTAAATTGATGCTCTTCATATGATAGTAATGTGCAGGCTAGCTCTGGCTTACGTTGAACCAGAGTTTACTCTGGCATACAGTAGAATTAGCCATGAGTACTCGTCTTTGTTTATTATAGTGATTAATTTGATTTTTATGTTTTCGCTTTGATACATTGATTGAGTTGGGAGCCTTTATGCGAACCGAATTTTTATGTGTTTCTGTATTAAGAGTAGCATCGGGACCCAGAGTGAAGTTAGCTAGCAGTAAACCCCATGGTGCTTTAAACCCCACGGTGGTTTGCTCTACTGACCGTTCTAAGGCGGTGGTCCCGGTGTTAGTCTTACTCGTTGTTGCTTTGTGGTTTATTCTACGAGGCGATTTGTTGTATGTCGTTCCGTGTGTCATTTTGTTCTTGTGTTTTTCGGTCCTTTTAGTATTGCGATTACCTCGCTTGGGGAAGAGAGAGCTAATCTTAGTGCTTTTCGTACGTTTGTTCGGTTTGTGCTTGTTTGGATATGTCGGTTTCTTCTTTCTCTTGGGGTCTGGGAAGAGCTGCGGTTTGTGATTGTGGCACTCCCTGGACTTTTCTCTTACCTTTTTTTTTTCTTTGTTACCAGAATGCACTCAATGCGTATATTTTATCACAACACTTTAGTTCGAGCACATAACGCTCAATATTATTGACTTCTCGTCTTACTTGACGTACTCACTGTCTATAAAACATGTAGTTAATTACTGTGAGATAGCAAATAAAACATATATTGTAAAACTAGGAGAAGTTGTGCCCACAAGGTACCTATTCTAATAGCAATCTGATCTGAAAAAAAGTAAGTCGAGAAAGTGGAAAAAGTTAATAGGAAGTAACGGAAGGATAAGCCTAAGCACATGCATATCTTCAGACCATGACTAAAACACCTGCAAAGTTTAAAAAAAAAATCGGTTAATAACTGTTAGAGGAGTTGCGTCCACAAGCTACCCATCTCATTGTGTCTACGGACGGACGGAATCTCGGATGGACGAGCCCATTTTAATAGTCCCCTACGACTAACGTCGGTGGACAAATAGCACAGGAGATGTCCAAGCGGAGCCACAACCACAGACTAAACCCTACCAATGATACCTAGAAGAAAAGCAAGCAAACGACGTCAGACAGTACACGCCAGAAAATCAAAGCAATCACCTCCCTGTTCCTTATCAAAGTGAACACAACGCAGGACAGAATCCATCACAAATAACAATATGACAATGAACAATACAAAACGTAAAAAGAAAAAACCTGCAGGAAGCAGCCACAAGACCACACGAAGATCAAACAACACCAGATTCACTGCCTTGGAAAGACATTAGTAAACTTCCCGGATGGGGGGAAATAGACTTTTTGGTACTAAGCCTTCATCCTAGGTCCAAATACAGTCGACTCTCGTTATCTCGAATTCCAAGGGACTCACTGAAACACTTCGAGATATCCGTACCTCGACATATCAGAGTTGAGAGAGTGAGTAAAACAATAAATTGAACAACCACATTTAACAAATGAATATGTAATTTGACTCCTGAAGTTAGAAATATATATATATAATAATGTGGAAAAGAGGAGATGCTCCTTAGGAGCAATTTCTCCTCTTTTCCACATTATTTTGTTACCTGTTGTCATAGTTTCATGTTAAAACAGGGACCAGATTTTCACTTCGAGATAAGCGGTAATTCGAAATAAGCGAGTTCGAGATAACGAGGTTCGACTGTATTGTATAAAATAACCAAATGATTGTTCGGCTCGCATACAGGCTCCTTAAATCAATCAGTAAAACATCAGAGAAAAAGTGTAAATCAAATTAAATCACTGTGAAGAATCAAGGATTATGGCTTGCGGCAATCACCTCAGACAATGGCAACCAGAGATAAACCACTAGTTGAGCCACGGGCCGAACGATCTATTTTGTGAATTAAAGTTCTGGTGAGGGTCATTCTAGAAATGATTTTAATAATGGAATAAATTTTAACTACCAAACTTCTAAAGCACTAAAACAGGGGTATCGGTACCATTAACTACGTTAGACATTTTCTCTGTTTCTAGGCTGTTCGGAAATCCTTTGTTATAACTTGGGAACAAGATGAGTCAAAGCAGAAGGCTGAAAGGTGTGTGCGTGCGTGCGTTTAGCCAGTATAATAAACAAACGTGTGTTTATGCGAGCGATATATATTGCATATTTGGATTATTACCTTAGAAATATTTTGAGTATTCTGAATGTCAGTTCGTGGCACTATGCAATGATCTATGAAATTGATTAAGCCACTCAGATCGGTATCTGCTGGTGTCTTCTGAAAGGACTTCTGACCCGGGTTCATATAAACCTTCATCATTTCCCAGGCTTCGACAGGCCATAACTGAACCTCAGAATTCTTCCAATTAGTCTGATTTAATTTAAAGTGTGAACTCTGAAAATTAACTAGCTCATCCACATAAACTTCGCAGTCTCCGCAGCAGCCTGTCGTCCATTTACTTCTTCTTTTGTTGAAAAATATATTTGCATTGCTACACATTTTGTTGATAGAACTATTATTATTCAGAGCTGTTTTCACGAACCCATGGATCTTTTTACTTCTTTCATCGGCAAATATCTCCAGACCATTTTTTACATAACCAAGGCAAATACCGGCTTTTACCCAAAATTTGTATTCGGAGTCTTCTAGGCGCTGTTCGAGCGTTGCCATCCTGACTGATATATCAATGCTAAATACTGCTGCGAGGCATCTACAAAAATAAAAGACAACGACTTTACCATTTCCTCGCAGTATATTCTGTATATTCTGTATACTGTAGAGGTTTTGAATTCTCCAAGGGATATTAAAGGCATACACATTACAGAGAAGGTACCTCTGTATATTAAAAAAAGGTTTACTCTAGGGAAAAACTTGCTCTCCTTTGCACGCTATTCTTTCCTTTTAGAGAAACCCATTTTCATAGAAGCTTTATCCCTTGTAGAAAATGTCGGAAAACTGTGTGTTTTCCGTACAAGTATTAGCTTTCACTAAAAAGCTTGGTCTACGCTTATCATACATTGTGGGCTTAGCATAGACCAAGCTTAATGCTTGGCTATAATAACGTTGAGTAGTCCATGGAAAGAAGAACTTGACCATTCCATGACCTTTCATAAAGAGCCTTCGGAGCAATGATGAATTCTTTGATTGTCTACATCCATGGGTGTAAACAATGAATGTGTTTGGAACTCATTTGTCATGTTTATCTTATTACGTATACTTTTTTTTTTTTTTTTTGTAAAATGCATACATCAAGCATTCGTTTCTTTGGTAAATTCTTGTCAGGAGAATGGATACTCTGAAATCAAAGTAGGCAACTTGGTCATTACGAAAACACACCTATTCAAATATATTGAAAATTTTACAACCAAAAAAGGAAAATGTTCAGATAAAAAAAATCTGATATTTTCATATTTCTGCACAAAACATACATTGTGGGTATTCATTAGAACCACCTCGGTGAGGCGGTTCTAACGAGTACCCACAATATATGTTTTAGCAAAATAAGAAAAATAATATATACCCCTGTAAACCTCAGTTTTACTGCATTAGAATTGGGGTTTAAGGGTGTCAAAATTATATAGGCGTGTTTTCGCGATGTGGAAATCGTTGATCCTCCCTTATTTAAAGCGATTTGATGTACAGGAAGATGAATAGAAAGGCACAAAAGATGTCTCCTTTAAAAACATGGTGAAAAATCTACCAAGTGCTTGAAATTCCTCTAAATATGCTTGACGTCTGAGTTTCATTAGTAATGTTTTATTTGGCTGGATACAAATACCCAGCGGGCACACAACATTGAAGCAACGTCGATTCAACGTTGATGCAACGTGCTGCAACATTTAATCGACGTTTTTTCGATGCAATATACCTGCTAGGTACTTTCTGGCGAAAATATGTGCACAAGTACTCGTTAACCGATAGAGGACTAAGTCTGCCCAGGAAAAGTGTGATTAGGTATCCTGACCCGCTTGGCATGACTTTTTTTGGTTGACTGGGCCGTAAAACCTTAACTGAAAAAGACAAAAGCACATTTCATACTCACAGTTTGAAAGAGAGAATACTTTGATTTGACAAAAATGTCTTCTGATTCAAAGAGAGACCACTCAGACATAATGTGTTTCTGTTCTGGAATATGAATCCTTTTATAAAGAGTCTACTCCTACTGAATAAAAATTCTTCACTTTGTCCCCTTTCAGAAGATATGTTTTATGGTCGGAACTTTCTCCCTTGTTTAATGGTCGGAATTATCTCCCTTGGAGATGTAGCCATTCAACTAAATGTGCAGAAAAAACAAATTATAGATACGTCCACATCTTATTCCAATCTTAGTAATCTCCAAATGAAACAAACAAAGTGACCCGGCGGGCACATCACATTTATACCACGTTGCAATAGCATCGATACAACGTCATGAAGTTATAATGACGTTGATGCAACGTTGTCTCAACATTGCGATCCGCCCGCTGGGGAGTCACATGATACAATTTATAAACCCGTACTGTCTGATCAGGAACTTTGCTATAATATTATGTCGTTATCATTACAAAAATACGCCTATTCAAATATATAGAAAATTTCACCTCCAAAAACTGATTTTTTTTTTCAGATAAAAAAACTCTGATATTTTTCATATTTCTGCTCAAAACATAGATTGTGGGTACTCGTTAGAACCGCCTCTGTCTCTGTGAGGCGGTTCTAACGAGTACCCACAATCTATGTTTTTGGGCAGAAATAAGAAAAATATTGTATACCTGTAAACACAGTTTTACTGTTACAAAAGTGGGATTTAAGGGGGTCAAAATTATGTAGGCATGTTTTCCTGATGATTCTATAGTACCCATTAATATTGTAAGAGGACAGCAATGGCCCTGATCGGACTGGGTTTTCCAGCATGTTAAGCGTTAAATTCACCATCATGGTCACCTGTCTTCATCACGAAAACATACCTATATAATTTTGACCCCCTTAACCCCACTTTTATAAAGTAAAACTGTGGTTTACAGGAGTATACATTAAGTTTCTTATTTCTGCTCAAAAACATATATTGCGGGTACTCGTTAGAACCGCTGCGTCGAGGCGGTTCTAACTAGTACCAACAATCTATGATTTGAGCAGAAGTATGAAAAATATCAGAGTTTTTTATCTGAAAATTTTCAGTTTTTGGAGGTGAAATTTTCTATATATTTGAATAGGCGTGTTTTCGTAATGTGAACGAAAGAAATAAGCTAACAAAAAGAAATAAACAAACTAAGAATTTATCTACCCACCTTTGTGTAGGGTCCAGTAAAATGAACTAAAGTGTGTGTGTGTGTGTGTGTGTGTGTGTGTGTGTGTGTGTGTGTGTGTGTGTGTGTGTGTGTTGTGTTTTTTTAGTTTTTTTTTTTTTTTTTACTTTTTTCCTTTTTTTCCTGTTGTTATTGTAGTATGTGTTGCTAGTACTAGTAGTTGTTGTAGTTGTTATTGTTGTTTGTGTATTTTAGTAGACTGATTGCCTTTTTCGACCAGACAACGAAACCAAAACTGCTTCAATGGGAAATAACTTCACGTAAGCATTTAAAATCAATCCTCCCATCAAGGTTAGTAAACATCCGTAATTCAATGAATTAGGCTCGTAAATGAGGGTATTATTTCCTTATCATGTCCTTTTTTGGAATGAAATAGTGTCCAATATTTTTCTTCGAAGACTTGTTTTACATGGAAAACAGCAAGTAAACATAAAAAGTCGACGTGTTTTTTCCTGTTTATTTAATCGTTGCAACTCTAAATTTAGCAGACGATAATAAGTGTTGTTCTATTTTTCCACGAAAATGAAAATAGGGTTTGACATTTCATGCAAACTGTCTCCTAAGGAAACAATGTGCATGAAATTAGAAAGCCTAATTTTTAGTAAAAATAAGAAAACTATTCTAAAATGTCGCCTGCTGAAATTTTACAAAATAAAACTATTTATTTACTTTAGCGTGGGTGCGTAAAACAAGTGGGTGATGTCTTGGGCTTTAAAGTTTCAAATGCATCGGGCCAGCTGTGATGTACCAGCATTAACACTGAACACGTGAAAAATACTGACAGTGCACTGTCCTAGTAAGCATTCTTTATAAATCTATAGCGGGCCGTTATCGGCCCGTCAGGGTAGCTGACGGCCGATAACGGTCCGCTGTAGATTTATAAAGAATGCTAGCTGGGGTGATTATTATTTATTTTTCCACAAATTTGTACTTTAAAGACTGATTCAGTCTCCCTCAATTTCTACAAGGCAATGTTGGCATAAGCATTTGGTGTTTAATTAGTTAGTTTTCGCTTTATACGTAATACTTAACTGTACGTATGCCAAAATGAAAATTACGTAGGTCACTTCATAGCTCCAGATAAAAGGGGCTAATCATACCTTAGTTTTCTTATTTCTCCATGAAAACATATGTTGTGGATATTCATTAGAAGCGCTTCATCGAGGCGCTTCTAATGACTTCCCATAAGTATGGTTTTCTGGAGAAATAAGAAAAAATATCAGTATGTTTTGGTTTAAAAAAATGCCTTATCTGGAGCTATGCCACTTGATAAATAATGGCGCAGTGAAATGTTTAAAATAAACTATCCCGATCCATATATGCGTATAAATTTTAAAGTTAATGACACAAAATATTCAATATTTTAAATAAGATGAAGAAATAAACAATTTACCTTTCAATCATCAAATCGGCGTTATGACTGATAAAACAACAATAACAACACGCATATGCACATAATGCACACATATATTTACTTCCGGATATGACCTCCAACTTTAATACTCTCTGGGCGAATTCAGCAGACAATAAATTGATCACATTTTTCTCATTTTTCCTATATATGGGCTTTGACATGTCATGCTAATGGCCTCCTAAGGAGACACTATAAATGACATGTCAAAGCCTATTTTCTGGATTTAATAAGAAAAATATTTCAAAATATCATCTGCTGAAATGTTTACCAAGAGTTCTTATCGATATAATAAACAATCTTATACTCTACGGTGGCTATTATATGTCATATAAAATTCCAAATTTTCTGCATTAACGGTTAAATATTCAGCAGACTACAAATTGAAATATTTTTTCTTATTTTTTTTCCCCAGGAAAATGGGCAAATCTCTCCACTGGACACAATTTGCATGAAGTGTCAAATCCTGTTTTCTGGGAAAAATAAGAAAAATATCATCTATTTGTCGTCTGCTGAATTTGGTTTGATAGTAGTAAAGGTTAATGCTCATTCGGAAATACTAATGATGAAAATTTGGTAGAGAAAAACATCAGTGAGTCTGTGAAGAAAGACGCATACTTTTGACTAAGATATTTACTAAACTTTACAGACCCACAAAACCCATTGAATCAAGGAACTGATACATCTGTTCAGGTTACTTCTTAACCCTCGTCCTGCTGAACCCGGATATACCCTGCCTTTGCAAACAGTGTAGATCCAGATCAGCTGGCTTCTGAAGAAGCCAACTGATCTGAATCTGCAATGTTTGCCATTACGTATGTAAATTTAAAGCATCAATCTGGATCAAGTAATCTGATTGGCTAGAAATTAGCAGTGGGCGTGGCATCTTAATTTATTCAGCAGGACAAGGGTTAATAAAACATAGCAGAGAAGCTGTCCAGGAATAACCACAAAAATACTGATCATAGTCTACAAATGACACCAATAGGAAGAGCAAACAATAAGCTTCCAGTATCATATGAATAACAGATGACAACGTTACGAAAACACGCTTATATAATGTTGACCCCCTTCAACCCCACTATTATATAGTAAAACTGGGGTTTACAGGGGTATACATTGTTTTTCTTATTTTGCTAAAAACATGGATTGTGGTACTCGTTAGAACCGCCTCGCTGAGGCGGTTCCAACGAGTACCCACAATCTATGTTTTGAGCAGGAATATGAAAAATATCAGAATATTTTTATGTGAAAATTTTCCTTTTTGGGTTGTAAAATTTTCAATATATTTGAATAGGCGTGTTTTCGTAATGAAATTAACAGGCAATAAGTGATTGCTATTTTCTTATTTTCCCAAACAGTGAGACTTAACATTTCATGCTAATAATCACCTAAACACAAGACGTAACATTTTATGCTAATCGTTACTCTAGGAGACGACTAAGTCTTATTTTCTAAAGAAAAAAAAAATAAAAACACCAATAAATCTAATACACTGTTACTTGAAATGAGCTTATAAAGGATTAAAGCCAAAACATTACGAAAACACGCCTATTCAAATATACTGAAAATTTTACCACCAAAAAATGAAAATTTTCAGATAAAAAAATTCTGATATTTTTCCTATTTCTGCTCAAAATATAGATTGTGGGTACTTGTTAGAACCGCCTCGACAAGGCCGCTATGATAAACCTGTAAGAAAACGTTTGATTGCAAATTTTATGACACCATTTTGAATGACACATTTTAAATTTAATCAGTCTACTTTCAGGTGTTCGAGCTTATGATTTTTTTTTTTTTTTTTTTTTTTTTGTTGTTTTTTTTCTGTAAATCGGGCGTTCGAGCTTATGTTGTTGTTGTTGTTGTTTTATATATATAACATATATATATATATATATATAAAGTGTTCGTATAGAACACTGTATTAAACCTTTGTTGACGAATTATAGTCGGTAACAATGTATAAAGACCAAACGTAATAATTGACTTAATTTCCGCAAGCAAAATGTTCATCAACATTCCGTAAAATACACGCCGTTTTACAAAACGCGACAAGATAAATATCTTGAACAATTAGTGCTAATTTATATTAAGACATCAACTGTATAGATTAATTTATCGCGAGTTGGACGTATTTTACCTGTCAGTATGTATATTATATACCTTGAGTACTATACGCTTAATAGAACACAGTAGCTTGGTAAAATACAAAAACCAGTATCATGCGAAATGCTTGCATTTGTCCAAAATGCAATAGTTTCGAATTGCTATACAGCGGTTTTAGATGAACCAATAACCAACTTTTATAACGAGCTTAAGCGACCTGCGAAGCAGGTGGCGAAACTTAAGTTCGTGCTATAGGTATCGTGAGTCTCTCACATACTATGCAGAAGAGTTCGCATGCGGCGCTTGACTGGTTTCCCATATCTACAGCGGAGTGTATCGGCTTAATGTTGAACCCGAAAACCAACGCTAATAAGGCCGGAGCCATTGGCCTGGTTTCCGAAAAATATGATGATCAGATACGTTCCGTGGTAAACATGGAAAGCCAGTCAGCCGCCGCAAGCGACCTCATTGGCTGTAAAGAATCGTATAGCCAATGAAATAGAAGGATACATTTTTATGTCATTGACTCGGATGACTGCAATGACTGATCTGCGTTTTAGCCGCCATTTTTAATCTGAGATTTCTCTCGCATTAAACAACATTTTTGTGTATTTAAGGGTAAATACTGAAATATCGCTGTAGAAAATGGATTAAATTCCTACAGCACATAACATGAATTATGCATAGGGAAGAATTTACTACTAATTTCAGAATCCATTAGCCTTTTAATTATTACACTTTATCTGAAAGAAAGCCCCTTGTACTGACAGGTGATGATTTGTTTGTGTTAAATGAGACACAACTTGTCTTTTTTTTTTTTTTTTTTTTGTCAAGAAAGAACTGATTTTTGAGTTTGAATGACAAGTTTATCAAATAACTGAGTGATGCTCATTTTAATTTCCTTTTTTGAGGTCATGTTTTGAATTGTGAAACTGCTTCTGACTATGTCACACCTGGAATAATTATTTACATCTTTTCAGTGATATGAAGAGTTGGTTTTGACAACAGGCTGTCAAATTTTAAAATGTTGCAAGATGTTGAAAGTCTAACCAATTCTGAAATGAGTAGTATCGCTGACAACACGATAAAGGTAGCAACTTTCGTCTGTACACACGTGCTGCACAATGATTTGCTTGTCAAATTGTGTCGTAGTTCGTGTTATTGACAACCATCATAAGCATCCGTAGAGTTAATACCTAGAAACCGAGATACATTGTACGGCATAACTGATAGCAGTAAGGACGCCGTGGAGAGTACTACGCCCCAACCCCAAGTCCAAAAGTCAAGGCAGACCAATCGACACGGACACCGCCATTTTGTAAACACCTGTCAAATTAGTGGTGTTTTTAGGACATGCTTCCATTGTACTCTGAAGGCATCAAATTTGGATATGACAGATGGCAGATTTTAGGTGATTCAGACTGGGTAATATAGCTTTATTTAGTATCAAATCAACCTCTTTTCACTTGCCTCACTTTTCCTTTTTAAATATGTAAAAAAAGTAAAGTAGAGCGATGTTTCCTGGGAAACTCTGGTTAAATTGATGTACGCATAATATTCGATGTTGTGCACTTTGTCTCGGACCTACATTACGAAAACATACCTATCCAAGTATACTGAAAATTTTACCACTAAAAAAAAAAGAAAATTTTCACATAAAAAATTCTGATATTTTTCATAGTTCTGCTCAAAACATAGATTGTGGGTACTCGTTAGAACCGCCTCGGCGAGGCGGTTCTAACGAGTACCCACAATCTAGGTTTTTGAGCAGAAATAAGAAATATAATGTATACCTCTGTAAACCCCAGTTTTCCTGTATAAAAGTGGGGTTTAAGAGGATCAAAACTATAATGGCGTGTTTTCGTGATGTTTAAACAGGTTTTGTCTGGTCCGCAACTTTGCATACCTGGTGAAAAAAAAATGCACAAAATGCTTAAGCTCGTTTCATAGGTAACACCTATTTATTTCATATTATATATAAAAACTCAACTGTATATCTTTCCGATTGAGGGCTTATGGTTTTTTCTTGTTTTTTCTTGTTTTTTTTTTTTTGTTTGTTTTTGTTTTTTTTATGTTTTTTGCAAGATACAGGAACTGAGAAGTCCTATTATCATTCAAACAAGAAATGTTCTAAACTTGCAACAAATGTGCAAAGTGACAAGGCATTTATGTTGACATCAACAAAAATGCCTGGTCGACGCACCCAAGCCATAGAGCATTCATAAAATGTTGAACCCGTGGCAAGTCAGAATGTTCAGATGAATAGACACGAACCCCAAAAGAAAGGATGAATTTAAGCGTCCTAGGAATTTAAGGATTACGGCAGTCATTCTATAGATTTATATTGTGGTATGTCTAAATAACGACAAAGAAGCTATCGTGCAAAGAAAGACGCGAACGGCGCAAAAATTAGATATCAACCCCGTATCCAGCGTTATATAGAGTGAAGTATGACTTTGACAAGGAAACTGTCAAAACTTTGGGTGTAAAGCGAAATTTGTTATACAAACCTCTAATATGATATTGGGAAAAATGCCAAATATTATCTGTTATTACTCGTCGATTATCTTCTTTTTGAAGCTATTTCTTTTTCCATGATTTTGGTTTTGCCGGAACTACTTTTTCCGTATCCGAGAATACTGCACAACTTACCAGTGTAACTGCTCCTACTGACACCAGAGGAAGGACTTAAATTCTTGAGTGACATTTTGTTTTTGTTTTTTGTATTACTATGTCAGTTTAAAATATAAACAAGGATATGTTTCATTATTCAAAAGAAAAAAACAAACAAACAATAAAGGTATATAATAAACATAGTATTAAATCGTGCTTCTTGGATAAAAAAAATATATGTCACTCACGGATGGTGGTAATTCGATAAACAACACGTCCTGTGAACTGTTGTTTTTTGGGTTTTTTATGTTATTACCGCCATCATTTAATAATCTGAAGTATACTCTGATTCATTGTTGGTATGAGCCATAACATGAGAACTTGAAACCTTGTCTCATATCCGGCGAATGAAGACTTAGATAAACCTGCCCATCGGCGTAGTCTGATTAAGGCCGGTCGACGATCTGTAATTCAGTAGACACTAAAGAATATCCCAAGAAACAGAGAAATGACAGACGAGACTGCACAGAAAAGGCTGTTCTCGTGACAAAAGAGCAGTTTTTACACCTTGCGACCAAATTGATAATTTTTCACCCAAGGCTGACCCTCTTGAGTAAAACAATTCAATGGCTGTTTATCATACGTGACTGAAGTCAAATATGATAGCCGGTGCACAGCATTTCTTCAAATATCCTATGTGTGCCCAGCAAAGACTCAAATCATCATGTGCAGCCACGCAGTCTGACCAGTCTTCCCTGTCCGCCTTTGAAAAAGCGTTGGATTCATAGCTACTCACAGAATGCTCTGTATAGACTCTGATCAAACTGCGCGAATCTGCAGGCAAATCAGGCTTCGCTGGATGTACGTGCAAACTTGTAGAAAATGTTTTTGCCCCAGCTCATAAAGTAAAATTCGAACACGGAAAGACAGTAACTATCGAATAGGCGTTTCGTTTGTGTGGACTATCAACTGTTACGTGTGCGCGTGCATGCATGTGCGCGCGTGTGTGTACTTTAATGTCTGTTTCAACATTTTTGGCCAAATCACGACAGTGTATGGATGTGAGATGTTGCACAATGTTCCTTACAAAATTTCCACCCAGTCTCGTTATACCGATACAGGGCGCATCAGTTCCGAAGGGTGTTCACGTCTAAACAATATACTTTTAAGATCAAATCACGACGGTGTGGGAATGTGAGGTTGCACAACGTTCGTTGTTAAGGAACTGCATCCAGTAGATGATATAAAATTCCCTTCTAGTAATGTTATACTGACACGGTGTTCCCAGCTAGCATTCTACATAAATCTACATCGGGCCGTCATCGGCCCGTCAGCTACCCTGACGGGCCGATGACGGCCCGATATAGATTTACGTAGAATGCTGACTGGGTTATTCGATTCTGATTTCTAGCTCTTAACGTCGAGCACTAAGGGAAAGAAACGGCCAATACCATATGGATTTCCTTTGTTATGATTGGAACTAACCTGCGACTTGCCGCATGTAAAGTAGGCCTTTTACCAGCTAAGCTAATAAACGTACTGCATTTACATTAAGTACTGGGACAGACAGTCCTACGCAAACATAACCTAGATCAGACGCCGAAGGTTCTACGTATAAGGCTTTGTTTTTTAAAAAGAAAATGTTTATTTAACAATATACAAAATCTCCCTCTTTCAAATCCTATAACAACTTAGGATGAACGGAAACACTTGGTAGATTTTTCACCATTTTGACTAGGGAGACAATTTTGATGATTTCTTTTTTTTTTTTTTTTTTTTTTTTTTTTTCTGTACATCATTCCCTTCTGAAAGGGATCTTCTCTAAAAGGAAAGAATTTGCTCCCAGGGGAGCAAATTCTTTCCTTTTAGAGTAGACCCCTTTTTCGAATGGAGGTTAAATGCTTTTGACACATACCCTTCCCCCCCCCCCCACTCCCCCTCGCCCCCCTCCTAAAATGTCTCAATTTCCCTTCAAACAGCCTTACCCCTTACCACATTTAAATTTTGAACAAGTCAATCTGACCGCTAGGCGAGGAATCATAGAATGACTGATATTATGGCAAACAGTGTTAGATCTGTGTGTGGAGAAATTTAGTATGAGCCAGTGTGCTTCGACCATTTTGTACAAATGTTTATGAGTAACGTTACATGCAATGACGTTAAGTGATTCACGTTTCCTAGTTTTGTTCTGTCTTTCGATGCGTATTTACTGACCATGATGTGGCATGGGATTTCCATGTTTAGTATTTGAATTTCAGTATTCTTTGCCACAAAACATACATCTGTTTCTATTCCTACACTGGTATGTGGCTGCCTATTTCTGTCATCAAGTATCTTTTTCGCCTAGAACAATGCGATGTGGCAGATATCGGCCACCATATTAGCATTGAAAAAAAGCAGTACAAAATAAGTTGAAATAGCCGTATAACCCCTATGACACCGCTCCCTCCTTCACTCACCACTCTTAACACACACACACACTCTTATGTTCCACCGTGCCAAACTTATTTTACGCTGTTATAACCCATTAGTGCCTAGTGTCCCATAAAATGACATCGGCAAACAGTGTAGACCCAAATCAGACGCCATATAAGGCGGCATCTGAACGTGATCTACACACTTCCACTAGATTAAATTCAGAATACTCTATCAAAAAGAAATCAGTAAAACAAAATAAACCAGACACCCCTTAAATTGGAAATGGACCAGTCCAAGGAGGGCGGTAGAAAAGTCCACTGTCCGTTAACTGGTTAATCTCAGAGGTCACCCTCTACTTGGTGTTACTTGCTTTGCTTTGTCGCCTTGCTGAATAAATTAAGATGCCACGCCCACTTCTAATTTCCAGCCAATCAGATTACTTGATCCGGGTGTTTGATAGAAATCAATATATTTAATGACAAATAGTGCAGATCCAGATCAGTTGGCTTCTTCAGAAGCCATCTGATCTGGATCTACACTGTTTGCTAAGACAGGGCAGGTCGTGTTTATCAAGAGAAGGGTAAATTTAATTTTCCTGTACTGTATTCATTTTAAATATTCGTATTTATTTCTTCCTTACCATACCATACCTCTATTTAAGGAACTTTTTACAGCTGAAATGTATTGATATTTTCCCTATTAGTCCAAGAAAACTTATATGGTGGTACTCATTAGAAGCGCCTCGCCGCGGTGAGGCGCTGTTAATGAGTGCCCACAACATACGTTTTCATCGCCGCGGCTAGGCGCTTCTAATGAATATCCACTACATACGTTTTCATGTAGAAATAAGAAAAATACTATCGGGAGCTATGCTATATTTATCTTAGAATATGAACAAGTCTATTTTACAATCTGTGATATGTCTATATATTGCTGGCTGAGTGGAAAACACAGTAGACCAAGAACAGACACCACGTTCAGAGGCGTACGGATAGATTCTATACTGTGTGCTCAGGTACTGAGCGTACATTATCAATAAACGTCGGCTGAGTGCAAGCTGGGCTCGATTACAGCCTACAAGCTGCCTCGTTACTGTTTCGAGTTATTTTACAGGAATCTTTTTGTATCTTAACACCTGTATATACCCTGCGTTTGCAAACAGTGTAGCTCCAGATCAGTTGGCTTTAAAAAGGCGACCGCAGCACACCATCTAACTGAAGGCGATTTCGCTGACAGCCATCTGCAGCAAGGTGATGGAGCACATCCTTCATAGCAAGATTATGCAGCACCTCGATTCCCACAACAGCCTTTCCGACCAGCAACACGGCTTTCGCAAGAAACGGTCATGTGAAAGTCAACTTATCCAGACAACCCAAGACTTGGCGTCCAGCTTAGAAAAGGAAGAACAGATCGACGCAGTCCTACTGGACCCGCAAAGCGTTTGATAAGGTTCCCTATCAGCGCCTCTTGCTGAAGCTCCACCATGGCATAGGAAGTTCTCTACTCTCATGGATAGAGAGCGTTCTCACCGGCAGGAGTCAGAAGGTTCTTGTTGAAGGGAAGTCCTCCTCCTCAGTGCCAGTAGTCTCAGGACTTCCACAGGACACCATCTTCTGTTCCTCCTATATATCAACGACCTCCCAGACAGAGTTGCCTCTACTACCAGGCTCTTCGCTGATGACAGTCTCCTCTACCGGAAGATAAAAGTGAGGAAGACAAGCGCACCCTACAGGAAGACCTTCGGCAATTAGGGGAAGGAAAAAGGGATTGGCAGTTGTCCTTTAACCGAACCAAGTGTGTGGTCATCAGAATCTGCAAGAGGAGGAACCAGTTAACTTGCTTCTCCTACATAAATGGCCATCAACTCGCCACCGTCAAGTCTGGGAATACCTTGGCGTCACACTGACAGACACCTTCTCCTGGAACGCTCAGGACACCAAGGCCAACAACACTCTGTCATTCCTCCAAAGGGCAGACCATGGTCTGGTAGCTCTGTGCATTGGTGTGCCTCTGGCAGAGGCACACCAATGCACAGAGCTACCAGACCATGGTTCGCCCAGTACTGGAGTACGCATCAACAGCCTGGGATCTTTACACCCAAACCAATATAAACAAGTTGGAAACTGTCCAGCGCCGTGCTGCGAGGTTCTTGACAGGGGATTACCACACAACAAGCAGTGTATCAGAAATGATCACCGATCTCGGATGGGAAACCCCGCTATAAAGACGCACACAGGCAAAACTAGTCATGGTGTACAGGAACACCCACAGCCTTATTGACATCCAAGTCAACAGCTTCTTCACCCAGCCGCTCTCAACACAAGAGATCACTCAATGCGCTTCCTGGTTCCCTACTGAAGGATCGTTGCTTACCGGTGCTCATTCTTTCCATCGGGGATACGTCTTTGGAACCAGCTGACGGAGTCCATCGTCACAGCGCCAACCTTGGAGACCTTCAAGGGAGGGCTGGCCGGTCACTTTAAGCCAGCGAGGAATGTTTTTATTCGTTTATAATCGTTTTAAACGCGCGCCAGACAAACTTTGTAAATAGCTACAGTGTGACGATGCTCCAGAGTGGGCCCTGCACTTATCGGAAGAAGAAGAAGATCTGGATAAGCACTGTTTGTCGTTATGTATGTCAATTTGTTTCAACAACCTGGATCAAGTAATATGATTGCTGAACATTAGAAGTGGGCGTGGCGTCTTAATTTATTCAGCATTGCAAGGGTTAACTCATTACCATACTGTCCTAAAATTTAAACAAGTCCATTTTACCACCAGTTGGTGTGCCTAAAATCTGCTGGCTGAGTGACAAATAGTGCAGACTCTGATCAGACGCCGTATTCTACGGCGTCTGATCTGGTTCTACACTGTTTACGAAGGCGTGTCTGTCCCAATACTAAGGTAAAATCTGGTAGACCGCTATGGGTTGACATTATGAAAACATGCCTATTCAAATATATTGAAAATTACACCACCAAAATATGAAAATTTTCAGATAAAAAACTTCTGATATTTTTCATATTTCTCTTCAAAACATAGATTGTGGGTATTCGTTAGAACCGCCTCGTCGAGGCGGTTCTAACGAGTACCCACAATCTCTATTTTGAGCAATAATAAGAAAAATAATGTATACCCCTGTAAACCCCAGTTTTACTATATAAAAGTGGGGTTTAAGGGAGGGTCAAAATTATATAGGCATGTTTTCGTGATGTCAGACTGCTGGGATGTTGCTCCTATATATATTGAACGCACAGTTCTCTAACGTTATATTTCGCTGCATTCTGCATTACATCTTCATAAGATGGCAGATTGTTTGAAACTTCTGGAAATCCAAGGGAATGGTAATCTGGTGGTCCATCTGCAATGGCACCCTCATTGTCTGCGCCTGTAGCTGAACAGTCAGACCTTCTTGAAGACAATACGTCGAACCAAAATCTGCCAGGCGACTGCAATAGAATGGATAATCGGGCTTAAACTTGAATAGATAGCCAAATCAATGATGCAGCTGAATACAATTGGGAGATTTCCGCCATTTTGATATGGAAGATAACTTTTGTGACTTCCTGTTTGCTTTCCTGTACACCAATCCCTTTCTGAAAAAGGGTGTATGCGAAAAGGAAAGGATTTGCTCCCAATTTCTTTTCTTCTAGTGTAGACCTCTTTTCAGAAGGGAGGAAAACGTTTTTTGACACAGTTGCCTTCCCTGGAAATTTATTCAGTCTTCTTACAAACGAAAGGCAGAAAGTCAAGGAAACCAAATAGTTTGGGTAAAATATGGTACTTCCTGTGGAAATTCAATAAATTTAGATAATTAAGGAATTTTCAGGCAATGTAAATCATAGAAGTCATAATACAATTTCAGCAAATTTTTGAAGATATGTATATACCGCATTGATCCTAAATACTTTGACAAAACTGTATGAACATATAGTGTAGACTCGGACCAAACAGTTCCTAAGGGGCAACAGTCTGATCAACGTTCACATTGCCTTTGTGGAATGTCACCTGATACTGTATTCATTCTATGTGTTTGGACAGACAGGCCTCAGCAAAATTAGCAAACAGTGTAGACTCTGATCAGACGCCACATGTTGCGGCGTCTGATCAGGGGCTACACTGTTTGCCACCCATCGAGCAGTTTTTAGACACATTGACAAGTAGTGAATGGACTTGTTGGGATTTGAGGATAAGCATGGTTCTATAAAACTATTTGAATACGAGATTCTCCTACTTCCAAAATAAAAGAAAATATTTTGAAACTTTTTGCCAGCTGATATTTTAATGTTGTGTGATGAATTAGAAAAAAAAATAATACCTGTGCAACGTAATCATTTATACGTCTACATGTTTTATTCCTGAGACAACACACACAAATAATTCCTCCCAGAATCACAGGCACAAACACTGTTATCATAATGACTAATATAACTGAAGTACTCCCTTTGGCAGCTTCTGCTTCTTCTTGTCTTCCACATTGTTGAGAATGTTCTTCACAAGAACTGTGATTTTTACAGCTTTGATTGTATTTGACACAGCCACCATTCACACATCTTACTTCATCTGATAAACACAAATACAAGAAATAGGAAACATTACGCAAAAACGCCTATTCAAATATATTGAAAATTTTCAGATAAAAAATTTGAAGTTTTTCATGCTTCTGATCAAAACATAGATTGTGGGTACTCGCCGAACCGATTCTAACGAATACCCACAAACTATGTGTTTGAGGAGAAATAAGAAAAAAATGTATACCCCTATAAACCCCAGTTTTACTATCTCAAAGTGGGGTATTAGGGGATAATATCATATAGGTATGTTTTCGTGATGTCAGAGAAACTATGTACAATTTTTTATTTATTTATTATTTATTTATTTATTTATTTATTTACGAATACAAGAGATGGGTAATAAAAGGTGAGCTACCATTAAGTAAACGTTTCGATTTCTCTAGGTTGTGATGGCCATCAATTTCCTTATTTAAGATTTGGTATCCGGCCAATTATTTTTCGCTTTTGATGGTACAAATCTGACATGAAATTCTGGAGAGAAAATAATTAACGCACACCAACTGGAGTAACAAAAAGCTGATAAAAATATTTGACATCGCGTACTACGTGGCACGACAGAAAAATCGCGTAGTATTCTATCGGAAAATTCTGAAAATAGCTGCTTGCCCTAGTTATATGTACCGCTCAAAGCAGTACACATCACGAAAACATAGCAGTATAATTTTGACCCCCTTAAACCCCACTTTTATATAGTAAAACTGGGGTTTACAGGGGTATACATTATTTTTCTTTTTTCTGCTAAAATCATAGATTGTGGCTACTTGTTAGAACCGCCTCACCCAGGCGGTTCTAACGAGTACCCACGATCTATGTTTTGAGCGGAAATATGAAAAAATATCAGAGATTTTTATCTGAAAATTTTTAGTTTTTGGAGGTAAAATTTTTCTGTATATGTTTAATAGGCGTGTTTTCGTAATGAGTACAATAAGCCGGATTTCGTTAATATAGCTACTTATGGAACCACTAGTTCAAGCAAACATTTTTTCAACGGCTTCCCGGATGAAGGAAAACTGGTACATAATCAATGACAAACTAAACGTCACATCGACAGTAACTCATTACGAAAACACGCCTATTCAAACATATAGAAAATTTTACCACCAAAAACCTCAAAATTTTCAGATAAAAAAAATCTGATATTTTTCATATATCTGCGCAAAGCTGAAATTGTGGGTACTCGTTACAGCTGCCTCGGTGAGGCTGTTTTAACGAATAACTACAACTTATGTTTTCGAGTAAAATTAAGAAACAAATGTATACCCCTGTAAATCCCAGTTTTACTATATAAAAGTGGGATTTAAGAGGATCAAAATTATAGAGGCGTGTTTTAGTGATGTGACGTACGAAAAAGGAAGACAGGCAGCTTAGGAACCGCCTTTGAACGATCACTGTATAATGGTTAAAACCTTTACATGTTTAAAGGGCTGTAACTGTCAGGGCCCAGTTGTTCAAAGCATCGTTAACTTTACGGGCCCGTTAGTGGTCAAGATGTTAACTGTTCTAGTATGTACAATATCTAATTCTCAGTTATTTTTGCTGAAAAACTTGAGTAGCTTTTTCAAATGCGAAAGCTACTCAAATTTTTTCAACAAAATATTAGCGTATATGCCATATCTAATGATCAAAGTTTTAATGATACGTTAACTAACAACGTTGTTAGTTTCAAACAACTGAGCTCAGATGTTTTTTGTTGTTGTTGTTGTTTTTGGTGTGTGTTTGCGTGTGTGTGTGTGTGTTTAGTTTTTCACTTATTTTCATTCCCTATTGAAAATTGTTCTCTTCTAAATGGGTATCATTTGCCCATGCAAATAAAATACGACTAAATGATAATTTATGATTAAAATAGATTGTATTTACACTTTAGGTATGAAACACTGCTTTCATCCATGTAATTTAAAAGACCACTTGCAATGACAAGACTATATATAAACACTGACATGTACAATTCAAGTTTACATAATGATTTAACCCCGTTATTAGAGAAATTTGACCTCTCAAAAGTTCATGCTACTCATAAAGTCTCGGTGACTCAAGTTCTTATCAACAGCACTTCAGTCATGACGAGTCGATCGCAATGACGTGGTGATAAATAATATAGAACATGTACACATCACGAAAACATGCCTATATAATTCTGACCCCCTTAAACCCCACTTTTATATAGTAAAACTGGGGTTTACAGGGGTATACATTATTTTTCTTATTTCTGCTCAAAAACATAGATTGTGGGTACTCGTTAGAACCGCCTCACCGAGGCGGTTCTAACGAGTACCGACAATCTGTGTTTTGAGCAGAAATATGAAAAATATCAGAGATTTTTATCTGAGAATTTTCAGTTTTTGGAGGTGAAATTTTCTATATATTTGAATAGGCATGTTTTCGTAATGAGAAATAGCCACAACACAGCCTAACAGCGACACCAAGCGAAAGAGTAAACAAACTACGACAGGCTGTACACAAGCTGAATACGAAAACACGCTTATTCAAATATATTGAAAATTTCACCACCAAAAACTTATAGTAATCAGATAAAATTCCTGACATTTTTCTTATCTCTGCTCAAAGCATTGATTGTGGTACTCGTTAGAACCGCCTCGGCAAGGCGGTTCTAATGAGTACTCATAATATATGCTTTGAGCAGAAATAAGAAAAATAATGTAAACCCCAGATTTACTGTTAAAAGTGGGGTATAAGGGGGTCAAAATTATATAGGTATGTTTTCGTGATGGCTAAGACCAAGGAAAAGCCAAGTAACCATTCCTCCCCCCCCCCCCGCCCCGCCCCGCCCCGGCCCACCCCGCGCCCAACAAGATGAGTCTTAAGCGAATCCACTAAACACAACAATAAGAACAATAAGACAACGAGCATGACAAAATCATGACACAAAAAAACAACAAACAGCCGCACTGCCACACACACACACACACACACACACACACACATACACACACACACACAAAACAAAGACCAGATCCACCGGTTAAACCATGAAGCCAGAAAGCTATGTGCAAAAGGAAACTCGTATAATTCGGTCTGCACTAAGCTAGGTTTGAAACTCTGTAACAGCATTCAGGCTTCATCACATTTCAGATCTATTTAATATCTCCCACGATACGGACGTATTAAGGGAGCATTCATTTACTTTCAGGGAGATAATTTTTTATCGAATGACCAGACAAATTATTGCACTCTTTCCTCGATCCATATCCGCCTGAATCTAATAGCTCTGTTTTCGTTTTGCTAATAGGGAAATGAATCAGACAATTGACAAAATGAGGAAGGTTCGGTTATAAAGCACCTTAAAGCAGATTTACTCAGTGCACATATTGACAGAAGTAACAAACCCCATCATGAAAACATGCCTATACAATTTTGACCCCCTTAAACCCCACTTTTATATAGTAAAACTGGGGTTTACAGGGGTATACATTATTTTTGTTATTTTTGCTCAAAAAAATAGATTGTGGGTACTCGTTAGAACCGCCTCGACGAGGCGGTTCTAACGAGTACCCACAATCTTTGTATTGAGCCGAAATATGAAAAATATCAGATTTTTTTATCTGAAAAATTGTTATTTTTTGGTGGTAAAATTTTCAGTGTATTTGAATAGGCGTGTTTTCGTAATGCATCGAAATTGAGTGTAAAAACTACGGAGGTCTGAAAATATTTCAACACATTCGCCTTATAATGTAGACCCCTGCATTGTAACTGTCAGTTTATTTACCTTTATCAAACAGTGTCACATTTACGATGACAGAGTCTTCACTCGAGCTGTTGTTGAAGAAATACTTCATAAATAAGATGTTGTCACTTGTGAATAATTCTTCGGCATTTTGGAATCGTCGTTCATCAGGCGAGTCGAAGCAAAATGTTCTGCCAGGACTGGCTGTAAATAGTTGCAAGATGAAATCGTCCTTAAATGTCCATTGAAAGTAATACTGACTGTATGCTGCGCGGTGTTAACTTTTATTTATTTTTTTTTCTTTTTTTTTTTTTTTTTTTTAAGAAAAAAGTGGTCCACTGATTAGAATGAAATAGCCATTGGTTAAAACACTATTTTACCAATATAAACTGAAAAACATGTACAAAGTTTGAGACCTAGAAATAACAAAAGTGACCCAGAAGAAGAAAGTCTGATGGCTTTCGTTTTACTGTATCCTGTATACTACAATAAGAATGGAGATATCAAGAATGTGGTCTGTAAGGCCACTCATATTAATAATGCATTAAGTGAGAGTAAAAAGGTCAGAAAATATAAGGAGATCACAAGGAAACGGAACAGAAACAGCCATTGAACGCATGATTCGGCAAATGCTGTAGAAACGGTTTCCTTAAAAGGCATGTCAAGAGAGAGCTAATCTTAGTGCTTTTCGTAAGTTTGTTCGATTTGTGCTTGCTTGGATTTGTCGGTTTCCTCTTCTTCTTTGGGTCTGGGAACGGATGCGGTTTGTGACTGTGGCACTGCCTGGACTTTTCTCTTACCTTTTTTTATTACGTATATACCTGGTTTGTGGGAAGATGAGAACATTATATACTGGGATACTTGGAACATATATATATATATATATATATATATATATATATATATATATATATATATATATATATATATATATATATATATATATATATATATATACTGAAAGGAAAAAGAAACGCAGGGTAGAGTTTTTTCCTTCTTATTTTAACCATTTTTACGGTGTATACTATAGCCATACACTTTTACAGATTGTCCTGTGCATGTGAACCGCGGGTATACGAGTCTTTGGTCGATGTGCTATCTACCCAGTGTGTGAAATCATTCAACCGTGCACTACACAGTGCATTGCACGGACAATACGGAAAGCCAAAATTTCGTGCAAAACAAGCATGTTTAAACCTTCAACACAAGATTTATTCACACCATTTGGTACACTTCAACGATACACAACGCTCTTCGATTCTTTTACCGATTTTTCTTTTCATTTTTACGCTACTTTGAACTTTTTTTCAATCATGGTACGATTGACTGATGTTCAGAGGGGTAGGGCAATTGCGTTGCTGATGCAGGGTCAGAGGCAACAGCAAGTTGCCAATCATTTTGGGGTTAACGTCTCAACAATTGAACGTCTTGTTAGACGTTTAAGGGAGACAGGGCATTTAGCAGACCGACCGCGGTCTGGGCGTCCACGCGTGACGTCGCGACGTCAAGACAGGACAATCTGTCTGGCACATTTGCGGAATCGTCATCTCACTGCTACCGAAACTGTCCTTAATACAGTAGGTACGCATAATCGACAAATTTCTCCGAAGACTGTTGGAAGTCGATTGCGTGAGATTGGTCTTCGAGCTCGTCATCCATACGTTGGTCTGCCTCTGACCCAGGCACGTAGGTTGCGTCGTATGGCGTGGTTGACGGCGCATGCGTCCAGGCTATTTCCGATGAGGCAGTGGAGACGAGTTCTTTTTACGGACGAGTCTAGGTTCACTCTCTATCGCGCAGATGGTCGACGTCGTGTGTACCGACGTCGCGGAGAACGCTTTGCCGACGCCTGTGTTGTCGAACGGGATCGGTTTGGGGGTGGCTCCGTTATGGTCTGGGGAGGCATTGCTCACGGGATAAAATCACAGTTGATTATTGTTGCGGGCAATATGACCGCAGTAAGATATAGGGATAAGATCTTGCGTCCTGTTGCAGTCCCGCTTGTGCAACAACGTAATCTGATTCTGCAGCAGGACAATGCCCGACCACATGTTGCCCGAGTTTGTCAGGATTTCCTGGCAAACAATAACATCGCACCACGAGCATGGCTACCGTACAGTCCAGATTTGACCCCAATAGAGCACATGTGGGATGAGCTGGACAGAAGAGTTAGGAAGCGCCGAAATCCCCCCGCAACTCTCGCACAACTAAGGAATGCGTTGATCGATGAATGGAATAACATCCCGATGCGAACTGTCAATGTTTTGGTTAACTCTATCCAAAGGAGAATTAGTGCAGCAACGGCAGCAAGAGGGGGGCACACCCGATATTGATTTTTAGTTTGATTTTGATTTCAAGATTTGTGGACTTCAATGAACTTCAATAACTCGAGACTTGTTGATCACAAACCAATGAAATTTGGAACTTTTGTTCCATACATGTACCGTTTTGTAATCATAGTAAAATATTGAACAAACTTTTTCAAACTTGAATGAAATTTAGGAATAAAATTTACCCTGCGTTTCTTTTTTATTTCAGTATATATATATATATATATATATATATATATATATATATATATATATATATATATATATATATATATATATATATATATATATATATATATATTTATATAGTGTTGCGTTTCTTTTTGGGGTTAGTATATTTGAGGATACCAAGCGATTGGAGTTGAAATTTGTGTTTAACCAGTGAGGAAAATGACGTGTGTACTATACCATGATTCAAAGGTTGGCGATACAATTCAAGGCGACGACTACAGTTTATTCCTGGACCTTTGACTTGAAACGAAACAGCAGTGATAGCAATATGTTTGTTTCCAGCTGTTAAGGTTAGATTGCAGCAAGCATTCCTGGGTATAGATACTTCATGCTGGTAGAGTGATTCCATTTGGACTCCATTATTGACGTACAGATCTATTACCCTGTCGCAGTAATCATAAATTTCATCTGCAAATAAAAGACATGATATACTTAGTAGATTTGTGGTCATTTATTATAAAACACTTTTTGTAAAAGAACTGATTATCACAAGGTGGTTCCTCTCTGACAGTTCTTTGTTTATGCGTCGGTAGTTTCATTTGCAGCATTTTTGTTTCTTTTGTTGTTGTTGTCGGTTGTGGTGGTGATGTGTGTGTGTGTGTGTGTGTGTGTGTGTGTGTGTGTGTGTGTGTTTCTGTGTGTCTTTGTGTGATCTTTGTTCCGTTTAACATCCTTTCGTGCTGGGAAAGGCTGTGCTTTGTGATTGTGGTACTGTTGAACTTCGTTATCTCGAACTCGCTTATTTCGAATTACCGCTTATCTCGAAGTGAAAATCTGGTCCCTACTTTAACATGAAACTATGACAACAAGTAACAAAATAATGTAGAAAAGAGGAGAAATTGCTCCTCAGGAGCAATTTCTCCTCTTTTCCACATTATTTTATATATATTTATTTAACTTCAGGAGTCAAATTACATATTCATTTGTTAAATGTGGTTCAATTTATTGTTTTTCTCACTCTCTCAACTCTGATATGTCGAGGTACGGATATCTCGAAGTGTTTCAGTGAATCCCTTGGAATTCGAGATAACGAGAGTCGACTATATTTCCAAATAACAAACATAAGCTTGGTCCGCATAGGGGTCCTCTCCCTCATCAGTAAAACATTACAGTAAATTACATACATGATTAAATATAGGAAGGGCTCAATGACGATCTGAGGCCAAAACACAACAAAACCACAGAAAGGACCACGATCGGTATTTCTTATATAATGACATGGTTATTTTGCTTCACAACATGCTATAAAGACTACATAGTAATTGAAACATTTAGGTTCCTACCATCGCCCTTAATCCTGATTTAGTTTCAGCCACCTATAATTAACCCGGCCCCGAGGTTATAATTTTTTTTCATGTTCAACTCAGCTGACTGGTCCTGCTAATAAATCTTAAATCACTCAAATTTGCAAATTCTTTCTTGCTAAACATAGATGAGCATGAAAATTTCACCGCTAATAAATATAAAAATGCCAACTATTGTTGTAAATGGCGCCCCTGTTTGGAACAGTGAAAGTGTACAATCAACGATGGAAGAGTCCATGTCAGAGGGTAAGAGTAGTAAAGTGACAATTACAGTCGACTCTCGTTATCTCGAATTCCAATGGACTCATTGAAAATTTTCATGTTTTGGCGGTAAAATTTTCAGTATATTTGAATAGGCATGTTTTCGTAATGCAGACACTTTACACCCTGGGTTATCCAAAATGAGCACAGTGAAGATTCTGATCAGATTGCGCGAAAGAGCAGACTGATCTGATTTTTTGTTAAGCGCACACGTACGTCTGAATGTACGTTTCTTGACGTTGCGACTCAAATGTTTAGAAGGCGAAGACCTGTTTGAATATCCATACAACCAGGTTGAATACTGCTGACCGTTTCCAATTCGATAATCTGTTATAGTCCCCCTTTGTTTGTTCGTTCTCTCGTACTAGTTTTGACGAAGTGCTGTCTGTCCTTTCATGTGATTGAACACTTTTCTAACGCCTTAAGAAGGCTGTTTTATGTGGATATGAACTTTCTCAATATTCATTTTAAGGTGAATGGCTACACTTGGTAGATATTGCGTCATTTTTGTCAAGGGAGACAACTTTTATCGTACTGATTGTTTTTTGGTACATGAATTCCCTTCTTGAAATGGGTCAACTATAAAAGGGAAGAATGTTCTCCCAAATAAATTCATTCCTGTCAGAGGAGCAAAAACTATTTTGACAACTCATCCCCCTTAAAATCGTATCATTTCTTCTTAAATATACCGATGCAAAGTAATACAGGGTATCATTTTGCGTTATACGATAGGTTTTTAGCAATGTGTTAAAAGTTATATACATATATCAAACGTATTCAACTATATTGGCCGCGTCAAGAGAAAACGTGTCTTCGAGCATGCGCAAAATGCACATATTCAGATTATCCTGGTCAGATAAAGTATCGTCCAACCTTTACCCTCCATTTATACATTCTGTAGTATCCTATGATTCTGATAGCAGACCATTACGCAAACACGCCTATTCAAATATATAGAAAATTACACCCCAAAAAATTAGAAATTTTCAAAAAAAGTCTGGTCAGAGTATTTATTGTCCGTTTGAAGAAATGTTATATCCTTGGCTATCCAAAATGCGCCGAGTGAAGATTCTGACCAGATGACTGCGCGAATGTGGAGGCTGATCTTAATCTTTGCTGGGCGTACATATCCGAAGATACGTTCTCTCGCGTTGCTCAAATCATCTGTGCGAAATAAGCAGAAGCACAGAAGGTACGTTTCGAAGGTTGCAGCCCTAATTATTATCACCAGTTGACTATATTACTTACATGTATATAAAGTTCTTGGATCCCCTGAAAATACAACACGAAGTAAGCACGACAAAATGATTATTAACATGACTGTAATTTGAACTAGATTACTATTGACGTCACACTGTTTTGGTACACTTAAAATAATCCTATCTAAAAATAGAGTGTACGGAGTAGATGTTGTATACAGTGTAAGATAAAAGAAAACAGCATTGTTTTATTTGTTTCAGGCCACACAAGGTTCCTGCAGGAGATGAATGATTATATAGGAAAGTATTCGGCTGGGAGGAGTCCTACAAAGATGCGGTCGGTCACTTCAATTTGTGACCCTGAATTAGAGGAGTTTTTGTTTTTGCATGTCACATGGCGGGCAATGTCATGTGTTTTGGAAATGGTGCAGAGAACATAAAAATCCAAGGATCTGTTGCTGATTCAAGTAGCTATCATATCGAACCAAAATCTGAATCTGATTAGGGACTATAGAACTGTAGCGGGAGAGATACCTTTTAAGTCTTAGAATTGTAGCCTGTGGCAAAATTAATAGGGTCTGTAACCTATATAGATTACACACCGCTATTTATTTCTCCATAAGTTACAATGCTATGATGTAGCCTATGAAGACATTATATATAAGCCATTGACCTCAGAAGGGGTCCGAGTTCAGCCAAAGCAATTTGTGTGTTTAGAAGGAGTTACTTGTCTTGCATTGATGGACTGATAAAGAAAGGTACTTTTTTATCAATAAATGTCGGAAGTGAAAATAGATGCGTTTTTGCGCTTTTTTAAATTATCTTACGAGACTGTTCTAGATGTCTATATGTTAGAATCATTTCAATGAGAAGGTTATATTGAGTATCTTGAACATTACAAATATAGAAGTGAAAAAACAAAAACTTATTATATTTGATTTTTTCTCTAGGATTACCGTATTTACCCTAAATATTTGGACAGGTAACCTCTTACCGTGCTTATTCTAAATTCTGAATACATTATTGTCGAGGTTTGCCGAGGTCAGATTCTAAATTAAATGCAACTGCAAAAATTGCCAACACTTGAACCATAAGGAATATTTTGATACAAATTTGCATACACATTGATATTGGCAAGCCCCCGCCCAAGATATTGACAAATGCAACTTGTCATCGGTCGTGGCTTGCCAAGACCCATTTTCCGAAAAGGTGAAACTGGTAATATCTCTTGAAACGGGCGGAAGTGTTTACAGTCTGTCATACAACGCCATGGATTTGAACAAAATTTGTTCAGCCAGCTGCTTTGGCTTATCATTTTATTAATCTTTATCAAAACAACTCTCTATAGAATAGCTGACAATGTTTCCACTGTCTCTCTCAAACACTTCAAATGTAACATAAACATTGTATATACTGCCCAGACAGAAAGTTCTAAAACCAAAATCTCTCTGTTTTGGAATTAAAAACTTACCATTAGTTATCAGTTATATCAATTGGTATAAATGATCTTCTCCATTTGAAATGTACTTATAAACTATAACCTGTCTTCACCAAGAATTTTACTCGAGGAACCAATTGCTAGGTAATACAGATACAGTTAAAAAATCTATCACATGGAGCAGTCAGTTTTCAGAAAATTTTTTGGAAGTTGGGGATATATTCTTGAGTATTTACTGAAATTTTGCATACACTTTGATATTGACATGATCTACCCCAAGCGATTCCCAGATGCCATTTGTCATTGGACGAGGTTTTGATTCTCTCTTTGACCGCGTTGAACGTTTTGATAAAACCGGCATAATCATTGATATTTACAAGCTCTCGCCCAATATATTACCTAAGTCATCGGTCGAGTCTTTGCTGAGGTCATAATTGTGAACCAGTGAAATTGGCCCTATCGCTTGAAATGTGCAGAATACGTTGATGAAATTTTGCATACACATTCATTTGACATAATCTAGCCCAAGAGATGCAAATGCTTTTGTCATTGGCTGAGGTTTTGCTGAAGTCCAGATTGGAGAAAGGTTGTACTTATCTATGTTCAGATTTCTGAAGATGAAAACACTATTGTCACAAAAGTCTTCTTCATATAATCAGCTTTAGTCTGAGGGTGAAAGAAAAGCTAAACAGGCTTTACACGGATCCAACAAATATATGCTTTACCACCATGGAAGCTGAGGGCGAGGGCTGGGATCCCGCAGTTCATAACTGACCGTTCCAAAGCGGTACTTCTATTGCGATACTTTTTGTTAATTGTTATACAGTGTTTCACTTTCTAATAGTATTTCACTATCTTATTTTTTTTAACAATGATGTGTGTTGATTATATACGAAGTTAAGTTTGGTAAACAGAGTTCCCACCTCCAACTCCGCTTCCAATCTGTTCATTTTGTGGCTGCTTTATTGTATTTGTCTGTCTTTCCCTTTAGTTTTGGGGGCTTGGTGTGGATCTGATTTTATCAGTTCCTGAGTTCTCGTATTTACCTTAAACTATTATATTGGTGACCTAAGCTTCACAAAAATCCATATAAAGCTTGTTTTATTGCTAATTCAAGTTCAGTTCATGAACAACTACGGAATTTTCTAAATTAATTATGTCTTAATGTGCGCTTTTGGATGTACATGTATGTACCCACGGCATTTTTTTTACCATTTTCCATAATAAGCTATACATGTTTGGTACTCTGTTTTCATTTTAAAACATATTTGTTATTTATTTTTATTTTTTATTATTTTTTTTTATTTATTTTTTATTTATTTTTTTTTATTTTTATTTTTTATTTATTTATTTATTTTTTTTTTTTTTTTTTCGTTTACTATCTGAAAACAAACTAAGATTTACGCCAAGAAGACTCATTTATGTTAATGGAGCAGTTTGCTAGGACACAATATACTTTATTCTATCAAAAGTTACGAGTATTATCAATTGAACCGGTGTTTTTCCTTATTAAACTACTTGAACAACTACTATCATTATACTTGCTCAGGTCCAAAGACGCGGATTCCTCAATATAGTTTAGAGAATCAATCGGTAACAATAGTCGTTTTTATGTAAATTTAGCTGACTTATATACGAACCTCGGTATAAAATAAGCTATATTTAATCATAATAAAGATGACACGTGTGAGTAAGTTTAATTATACATTATTATAATCAACTGAAAATCATGTTATTACATATTGTGAGACAGTTTACATAAGGTTTGCAATAAATGTATTTTGGTCTGTTAAAAACTCATATGAAGTTTCGTTGAAACTTAAGGCCAAATGTTTGCTGGCATCTAATTTGTCAACATAAGATATTTTCAACTCTTTGTACCACTTTACCATATAAAGTAACTAAATATTAACTTACTTTATGAATGAAAAATGTCTAACAGGGAACAGTGTCTTTATTTAGCTTGCAATGATAGAAATATTTATTTTACGTCTTCTTTACGTCTTACGTCTTTAATTTATGTTATGTTATGAAAGAGACGTAAAATTGATAAAAGCACTCAACATCCCCTCCCCCCCCCACCCCTAAACACACACACACCGCACTCCCCTCCCCCCCCCCCCTGCCCCACCCGCCAATATTTTACTGACCGTTCAAAGGCGGTGCTTCTGCCGTGGTTTACTGATAATAGATAATCTCTTTTGAAATCTTTAGGCCAGTTGTGGAATCTTTGAAAATGGAGTTCTGCTCATGTATACGCTAGAAGGCTTAAGCAGTGTTGCAAACTTCATTACTGCTTATGAAGAGTCTCAATATCATTGAGACTCCCATTTTCTTATTTGTAGTGTGTTCTTTGTTTCCAGATGCAATCTTTTCGACGTTTATTTTACTACACAGCAGCCGGTATTAGTGCCAGACGGCGGCGGTAGAACATCTCCCTGTACTTTACCATAATGCAGATTATATTTCATTTCCTGTGGGATCATTTGGCCCCCTTGTGGAATCTTTGAAAATGGAGTTCTGCTCATGTATACGCTAGAGGGCGTAAGTAGTGTTTCGTAAAACCGAGATTCCCAATTTCTTATCCGTAGTGTGTTCTTTGTTTCCAAAGGCACTCTTTTTGGCGTTTATTTTACTACACTGTAGCTGGTATTAGTGCCGTGTGGCGGCGGTAGAACGTCTCCCCGAACTTTACCGTAGTGCAGATTATATTTCATTTCCATTAGAATTTTTTGGGCCTATTGTGGAATCTTTGAAAATGGAGTTCTGCCCATGTATACGCTAGAGGGTGTAATCAGTGTTGCAAACTTCATTACTGCTTATGAAGAGTCTCAATAAAACCGAGACTCCCATTTTCTTATATGTGTGTTCTTTGTTTCCAAACGCAATCTTTTTGACGTTTAGTTTATTAACATTGTATGTCTTTGCATGTATGTTCTAGTGTATTTCCTTTTTTATTTTGGATAGCCTTTTGGCCATTTTTTGGGAAATAAACTAGCCTTTTGGCTTTCTGCTTGCAGTGTTTTGATTGTACTTTCGTTGCTTTAGTGCGTCTTTCTTTCCCTTTTATGTTTTGGAACGCAAGGTGTTAGGTAATGGTATTGATTCCTTATCATTCCCTTCCTTTCTATATTCATTTTGTTCCTTTTCAAAGGTACAGAAGCAGATGTTATTGAAGTGTTCGACTCTACTTCCCGATATTTAGATGAAAATTTGAACATTGACAATATTTATCTTAATCAAATGGTTGAAATATTTATCCAAAAGAACTTCAGGGCCCAGTTGTTCAAAGCTAACGATGTCGTTAGTTAACGATTCGTTAAAATTTACATCAAGTGATACGCAAATATGCTGAATTTTTTTGCTGAAAATAATGTGAGTAGCTTTTGCATTGCAAAAGGCTTTAAGCTACTCATATTTTTTCAGCAAAAATATCAGAATATTGTATATTGAATCTGCTAAAACAGTTAACGAAATGACCCTTAACGAGCTCGTTAAGCTAACGATGCTTTGAACAACTGGGCCTAGATAAATAAAGCCAATACCATTGATACCGAAGCCCTCTTCCTTGACTTTATTGCCACCAATAAATAATGACACATTTTCGTCTAAAATTTGACATAAAATCGGTGCTTTTAATTTTGAACTTCTTAATTGTCGTTGCTTAGATGGTGACGAACCACGGACTATTCCTATTGGATTTATATTTCACAAATTATTCGTTTTGCCAGTGTTCGTAGTCACGTTGATGGCTTTAACGAACATGATAGAATTTTAAAGGCCCACATTGACCATAAATTAAGACCCTGAGTTTCTCCTGTAGTATGGCTATTTAACCTGTCAGAAATGATTATAATTGGCCCCAAGTGACTGATAACATCAGCAGCTTATCAGCTCTGAATTATTTGGTTTATTATCAGGTTTACCTAAGAGGTATTACCTCAACCAGGGTCAGTGTGTAATGTAGCTAAAACAGACACACACACACACACACACACACACACACAAACTCAATGAAGTGCTAGATCAGACAGCACATTTAGGCAACCTGATACTTGCATTCACACTTCTTATGTGTGTATTTGCGTTATATGTACGAGCGTATATGTTTAGCTGCAGAAAATAGGGTATCTCAGTTTACTCTCGCAATTTCACATCTGTATGCTGAAGTGCTTTACTGATCAATGTCCTTTTCTCCTGTATTTAATAAATGAAAGAACATAATTATACTACTCAAAGTTTGCTAAGCACCAAAAGTTTGATGCGTTATTTGAAAAATTGTTTCTAACATTTTTGTGAGATTTCCTTTTGATATGAAGCTACTAAAAACACACATTTTCTGTGTTGTCATAATCAAGGGTTAAAAGCAACATTAAACCCATAACAACCTCTGAAATACCAACCAGAATCATCAAAGATAAGATCAAACTATAACATATCCAAATTTCAACTCTTTATCCCAGCCAAAACTAAGATGATGAATCCATCATCTTTTGGTGCTTAGCAAACTTTGAGTATATATATGACCCGAAGAAATGCAGACAAACTTTACTCAAAGCATCACGAAAACACGCCTATATAATTTTGACCCCCTTCAACCCCACTTTTATATAGTAAAACTGGGGTTTACAGGGGTATACATTAGTTTTCTTATTTCTGCTCAAAAACATAGATTGTGGGTACTTGTTAGAACCGTCTCGCCAAGGCGGTTCTAACGAATACCCACAATCTATGATTTCAACAGAAAAATGAAAAATATCTGATTTTTTTTATAAAAAAAAAATCCTTTTTTCAGTTGTAAAATTTTCAATATATTTGAATAGGCGTGTTCCCGTAATGATATTTGTTTTGAAATTATGAGAACAAACTATATGTGACGTCTAAAGGAAACTTTGAAAACTTTTAAAACTATATGCACATAATTTACACGTAAAATAATTTAGTATTATGGGAAATCTGTAAAAAAATGTAATTTATATACATGAAGTTTTATTGTATTTTTAACAGATAGTGTATATAATAATGTATTTATGTACAAAATTATACGAGACACAAAGCACGCAAAGGGCCCTTATGCCACATGCGAGTAACCAATGTCTAATGAAGGCCATCTCTGCCTGCTGACAGAATCAGTGGATACTGCAGAATATACTAACAGAAAGGGCCCTGATTAGACTGTGCAAGCTGAGCCGGACCTCCTCTGCTCTCATACGGCATAAGGATCCTGTTTGTATACTGATTATTACAAGAAGGTTTTACCACTGTGACAACTGAATTAGTACAACCATAATTTATATCCTTTGTATTTGGCCCACTCTTTACCACACTTATCCTAAAATGTGAACAACTCCATTTTACTACCTATTGATGTGTCTAAAACTGCTGAATAAGTGGCAGTCAGTGTGGACTAACTAACAGTGTAGAACCTGAGCCTACATCACAGATTGTGCATCTGAACTGGGTCTACCTTGTATACTCAAGCCTGTTTGTCTCAACACTTAGACATATGTAAATACAGTATTCCAAAACAAATATTGTTCAAAATGCCTTGATCATTCAGTGTCACTAGCTTCATCATAATGATGATCATCGCCTTCATCACTGTCATTATTTTCCAGTGGGTTAATGTTTATACCTGGAATGTCTTCACCGTCCTCCACAACTCGGAGAAGCATGCCAAATGTCATGCACAAAGGTCTATGTCTTCTTTTTATATGCCTTTTTACCTAGATTTCGCCTGCTGTGATGCACTTGTATTAAATTTCGCCTTGACGTATATGGTCTATCAACATGTTCATTCTAGTTTAACACAGCTAAATTCATTCTCATTGAATAGGTCATGTCCTTATAATGTAGGGGGTGGTCGGGTGGTGCGAAGGTGTCGTGTAGCTTACATCACCGGGGCATCCAACTGATATTGGCACAGTTGGGCAAGACCTGCTACCCTTGTAGCAGGTAAGGGTAGAGGGGGAATGTTTTTATTTCTTCTGTTTCTTCACTTTCATTCCTGTTCCCCTTTCTTCCCTGTCCTTCTCTTCCTTGTCCTCTACTATCTATTCTATCTCTTTTCTCCCTTTTTCTGGGAGACGACACAAAATGACCCACAAGGGTTGACGTGTCGTTAAACCCCAACTCAATCAATCAATCTGAAGGAATATCAAGCAGGAATTATTAAAACTTTCTATATAATACGTATCTTTTGGCAAAACATAATCATTGGCATATTTATACAAAGTGAGAGAATGAAGATAATCTGTAAGCAGCCGTATAGCAACCGGATCCCTCAAAATTGTGAAGTCAGGCACATAATTTTCCCCTTTACATCCATCATCAGCGGCACAATTATCATGAACTTTTTGAAAATGTAGTACACTATTGTCTATCAATTATCTGAGGGTATCAGGATTGCCGGTACAATTGTCCATAGCATAATACATATGATTCCGGATTCTTGACTCTTTGTCTGCTAGCTCTGGGTGCCACGTCCGGCCCATATTTCTCCTGGCACCTGATGATATCTTTTTAAGCCCTTGTGTGAGGGGTTTTGTGGCATGCCAGTGCTCATTACAGTTTTTTGTATTATTCTTTGTCTGAATTACCTTGTTTACAGACAAGTTCCTATCATGAGAATGTATATTCACCTTCACGCCTTTGGCCTCAAAATCCTCATACATTTGATTGCATCCAATTGTTTCATGTTTTTGCGTGCAGCGCTCCTGCTGTTTTGTGATATGTTGCTTGTTGATGACCTTGTGTGTGTGTTGGTCTAAAGCAATGTGGTCTGTATGATAACTATTTTTTCTGCAGTGATGGCGTGCATCTGTCATTATTGTTATTCCATTTTCTTTCTTGTCTTTTGAAATATGGCATTCCTCAAACAAAGCGAACTGAACAGATTCCTTTGCCAAAACTTCAATTATTGCTGTAAAAGTAATTGCCACTTTGTTTCTAAAATGTCCACTCAGCTGTCCTTAGTCTGCGAATTCACTTAATTTCTCATACTGTACTTGTGTGATTCCCGAACAAAGGTAGGCTGACATCATTTTATAGTTCACATTATGATGGTTCCCTAACTTACTTGATGATTCCCATTTTAAATGATGACCATTGTGACACACCCATTTGGCTTCAAGAACATGACCAGTGTAATCCAGTGAAGCAGGCTGCAAGTTACAGTTACAGTTTCTCTGATGTGTACAGATATTCTGAACAAGATCTAATAGAACTTTGTTCTCACAAATAAAATAATTATGTTTACTATTTCCTAGCACATAATCAAATGTTTTCGCACTTTTGACTTCTGTAGTGATTGTGTCATCTTGTTTATTATCCACTGCACTGTTGAAAAGGTGCTCAAACACATCATTTGTGGATTTCAGAGTATTTTGTTTTTTGAATGATTCAAGGTTATTTTCAAATTGTATCTTTTCAGCTTCACTTGCAAAGTTCAACTCAAACTGTTTTCTGGCTTTTGAATAGTTGTACTCCTTAAAAGAACCATCATTTAATCTTTTTCTTTTTTTTTATTCCATGAAATCCTGAAGAATTCACAACATTAGTTATATTCTTCAGACCCATTGTCAAGAGGATTTTGTGAACATAAAGATTTACAGTATATATAAGCAACTTTGAAAATCTAGCAGTTAGCAATACAGCAACTGTCAAACTTATACAAGCTGTCAGAATTCAAATTCAAACTTTGTACTCACACACACTGCTGCTTGCTGATTGGTTAACCAAGCATTCTGCTTATCAGTGTTTACCATCTTATTTCTAAGGCAAATGTGTGTAGTTTTGTCTAAACTGCATTAGCTTGATACACAGTCATTATGGCGACTTCAAGCATAACACTAGAAGTTACAGAAGAACAGAAAGAGACGATAAAGGCACTTTTTGCTCATTACAACTGGGACTATATTGAAACACAGCCAAGAAAAACTGCAGGTAAATGATATTTCTTTTATTTCCTATATCTAGTACTTATAATCAGCAAACTCATCATGAGCTGTGAAACATCACTTTTTATATTACATGCATTTTCTTTCAATATTTAGGCATTTGGGCGCAAAAATTAACTTTTATTTAAGTTATGTTTCTATGATCATTACCAGCCCATGTCTTACGGGTCTTTCCTAATAGTGAGTACCAGCTCCAGGCATAAAGAAAATTTTATACTTCTCAACCATTTACGCGTCTGTATAGTTTTAACTGAATGCAAATGTGCTGTGTCACTTGAAAATGCGCTCTTGGGGCTTACGCTGACAGCGAACACTCAGATCAACATGTGCTCCAAGCCTTCACTATATACTTACAGAATCGTTTTAGACTGAAAATTATATTGACAAATATCAAATCTCTGATCAGACAATGTCAATGAGCAGGCTGATATGGGCACTTGCGGCTCACATTTATCCTGAAGACCCTTTATTCACATAGCACAGCTCCAATGTAACAGTATGGTTTTTACTCCTTTTTTTCAGCAGCAAATGAAGATTTGACATTGAGTTCAGTCGAAGAGTCTTATGGGGCACAAAAGGATCAGGGCAAGGAAGAAGACCAAGAGGCTGTATATCAAATGCAACTTCAAGGGGAAGAATGTGGTCACTGCTTTCAGTTGACATGCATAACTCAGCGTGGCTTTTCATGGGTTGGTAATGGGCAGCCATCATGTGATGAAAATAGTGCTATAAGACGAGCAAAATTTTCACATTATTGGAAAGTAATATCAAATTTAGGAGGATGGAATGATCCACGTTATTTACATGTCAAGCTCGAACGCGCAAATGGAGGAGAATAGGCAATTCTACATCGGAGAGAAGTCATGCCACTGTGTGTATTACATCAGCTGAGAACATTATACCCAAATCCAAAGGATAAGCCATATATGGATCATAAATGGGAATAAGATATTATATATATACCGTAATAACCTTAAGTATTGAGACATATATGCCCATGCAAACAATGTAGACCCAGATCATATGCCACAGAGCACGGCATCTAATCAGGGTTTACACTATACATACCGCAATATTTTAGACACAGCAAAAGGTAATAGAATGGATTATTTCAAATTTTAACACAAGTATGGTAAGTAGATAAAGTGCCCCAATACTTAGGGTAAATACCGTGTATACATTTTGTTCGATCACCTGGCACGAGGTAATCTGAGCCTCGTCAGACAAGCATAAGTGAAATGTACAGATTGGGGTCATCCTGCTCTTTCGCACAATGTCAACAGTGTGTTCACTGTATGTATACTGATATATTCTGCACTGTCAATGATTTTACATGCAAATATTGAAGGCCTAAATCAACTGTGCAGATGTGGAGGCTGATCTGGGCCTGCACTATCTGTATATGCTCAAAGATACAATTTTGCTTGGCATGGGCCAGTGCTAGTGAACACTTGGGGAAGATTCTATTTGCGTTCTATAACAGATACCTTTTTTGTTTTACAGCAGCTACCTCTGTTTACAATATAAGCATTACACACTGTATGAAATCCTGAAACTGCATGCTGAACTGATTCATATGTTTGAGCCAACAAGTCTTGTGCAAATAATGATGGTCACTTAAGGAGGAATATATAGTCATTACAATAAAGCAAATTCTTCTATTATTGTGTTCCTCTTTCTCATATCAAAATATATTACACTATAGTTAAAATATGATAGGGGGGATGCCTGAAACAGTGTTTAGTCATTCTAAGATGGTCATGTACTGAACTGAAGCCAGTGGCCAGTCAGCTGGAAATACCAGACTGGCCACATGCTGTAATAATGGTTTCTCAATGAAGTATTTATCACCCTCCCAAGTAATTAGCCAATCACTGAAAAGTTCTCCAGGACTACCAATCTAGGCCTTTAACAGCAAAAGTTCTTTAACAGGGTTATCGGTATCATAAACTACGTTTAGCCTTTTTTCTAAATTTTACGGCGACATTACGATTCAATTTCTAAATATGCTGGGCCCAGTTGTTCGAAACTAACGATGTCGTTAATTAACATATCGTTAAAACTTCGATAATTAAATATTGCATATATGCTTATATTTTTGCTGAAAAAAAAATTTGTAGCTTTTGCACATTTACAGCAAAAATACCTGTGAATTAGATATTGTACTTACTAAAACAGTTAACATTTTGACCACTAACGAGCTCGTTAAGCTAACGACGCTTTGTACAACTGGGCCCTGGTGACTTGAAAACCCTTCTGCGACAAAGACAATCGGAAATTGAATCTAATGGTGAATTGGTTTATAAATTGAAAAAGTAATGGCTCTAAATAAGACAGAAAAATACTTCTAAATACAAACCGACTGGCTATAGATGTATGTTATACGTCAGACCGTATAAGTCGAACTGCCTGATTCCGCCTGTCGTTGGTCAGTCTCTCCTTGTTCTGACTGGAGGTCTTCTTTTGCTCTGATGTCAGCTTGTTGTTAAGTCCTCGTCTTTGATTAATGGTAATGTTGGTTTACGCATAATTGTTTTTATTGTGTGATTTACCGTCATGATTCACTGTTGGTCTGCGGGTCATATCATTATTATAGTTTTATGGATGATGTTGCTTCAGAATTTACAGCGGGGGTTGAATATTCAACTACTTTGGACTAAAACCCTAGTGGTCTAAGTACGGACCGTCCCAGAGCGGTTATTCCGACCGTTGAAGTTTATCATACGGTCGTCGGTTTTGTGTAACTCGTATGCGCATTGTTTTGTCTGTGATTTCGTCTTGCCTTCTCTTTCTTCTTTTTGGTGCTTAGCTTGACTAAGTAGGAAGCCTTTATGCGAAACGAAATATCATGTATTTCTGTATTTAGAGTAACATCAGGACCCAGGATAAAGTTTGCCGGCTGTATAAGTGTTTTAACTTCCCCTCCACCCACCCCGCCCCCGCCCCGACTGACCAGTCTAAGGCCCATTTTGCTTTCTGTTTTACTATTTTAGATCAAGAGTAGCATCGGGACCCAGGGTGAAGTTAGTAAGCTGTAAAAGTGCTTCAAACCCCCTGTAGTGTATTACACTGACCGCTCTAAAGCAGTGATCCCGGTGTTGGCCGTACTCTTTGTTGCTTTGTGGTTTATTCTGCAGGCGATTTGTTTCAAGTCTAGCCTTGTGTTATTTTGTTTTTGTGTTTTGAGTGCTTTAAGCATTGCCATTGCCTCGCTTGGGGAAGAGGGAGCTAATCATAGTACTTTTAGTACCTTTGTTCGATTTGCGCTCGTTTGGTTTTGTCTCTCTTCCTCTTAATGTCTAGGAAGGACTGAGGCTTGTTGCTTTGTGGTTTATTCTACGAGGCGATTTGTCGTATGTCTTTCCGTGTGTCATTTAGTTCTTGTGTTTTTCAGTCCTTTTAGTATTGCGATTACCTCGCTTGGGGAAGAAAGAGCTAATCTTAGTGCTTTTCGTACGTTTGTTCGGTTTTTGCTTGTTTAGATTTGTCGGTTTCCTCTTCCTCTTGAGGTCTGTGAAGGGCTGCGGTTTGTGATTGTGGCACTCCCTGGACTTTTCTCTTACCTTTTTTGTGATTGTGCGCTCCCTGGATTTTTCTCTTGTCTTGCTTAAAGCTACTTCGCACTCGATTTTGGACTGGGATATGATAAAAAAAAATCGTCTAAATATACTACTACAAGGACATTCGTCTTACTGCTTGGGTAAGGCAGTGAAAAACGCCTTGACAAACGGGCTCCGAGGCAAAGTTTTGTGTCAAGCATGTATACGGTTTGACCGCAAAATTGCCATTTGAGACCCGTAATCTCTTGGGTTTGCTGACATATACTGACTGACTTATAAGCGCTCCTGAGATCTCCTTTTGCCAAATAGCAGCCTTGTGAAATGCGTGCTGCCGCATCATCGACAGTGGAGAACTTCTGTTTCCATTCTGTGGAGCAATAAACATTTACTACATTCCCAACAGATCTAGAACAGTCATGTATATGTGGAACACCACCATCAGGTTTGGGGGAATTATCATTATTTTTTATTTATTTCTTGTTCCCAAGCAGACAACTGAAGGCCCGAAGAAGGCTGGACCTTGACCTCTAGTTTTTTTAGTCATATGTGTCATGACGGTGTGTGTCTTACTACACCCGGGTACAATGCACTCATGTCTGTAGAAGCAGTTAGGGTGGGTGCAACCTTTTAAGGAATTAAAATTTCGACACACTGGATTTTCTCGATCGGGCCTTTCTTTGTTCCCCATCGGTTTCTGTCCCCCTGGTTTCTTTAAGTTCTGGCCGCCATGCGAGGCCGGTTTATCGCGGGCCTGAAGGCACAACGTGTGTAGGTGCTGGACGTCTGTCCCCCACCTAAACCCTTTAGTGGCATAATGTTTACGATATTCCTATCATACAGGCTGACAGAGGGCAGACTGAAGCGCTGGACCAACTGGTACACCTTAGTGGTATATGAAAGATAGTCGAGCATTGATGGGCCACTCAATTTGTTATCGCTCACTAGTTTATACAGTATAGCAAGATTTGCAATTGACCACTGGCTAAAGGTCAGATTTTCCAGTTTTGGCTTGTTTGGCCCCAATTTAACTATTATTTGCTGGTCACCTTGCCCTCCTCCCCACTCCCCCGCCCCCCTCTCCAAATGGACACCTCCTCCTCAATTGAGCACTGCATGAGAATAAAATCACAGATTTCATAAAAAATTGCAAACCAAATTGCCAGTATTTGTGGGTCGTATCAAGAAAGCTGAGGTTGGGACCAATGGGTGTGTCATTATGGGAGTTTCTACCACTGGACTTGAAGACTGAATGCCACGAAGAGGCTGTTGTTCTGCCAACATGCTGTTGATGATGGCGGTGTCGTACAAGTCGGGTATTTAGTGTTGAGAAGTAAGCCATGCGGTCTCGTTGATTCCGATGAGGATTGCTGACATGACTGACCGGCATCTTGCCGATGGTTCTCTGGCTGGTGAGCAGAGTGATCAGCCGTTGAAATCCCTGGCCTAGATTTTGACTGCGACTGGCTTTTCAGCACTTTATAAGATGATTTATCAATTGATGTTGGTCAGGGGGGTATTTCTGGTTTGGTTCAGCCAGAGTTAGTGCGTACAAGCTGGTGAACTCTTGTCGAATTATTTTATCTGCGCATTGTTGGACCACTTTGTTTTGGATTAAAAACTGTATTGTTAGTCCCTCGTCTGATAACTGAGGGGTTTCTTCTACACTCTGATCAGTTGCCATTTTAGAAAGTCCTAGCAAAGCTTCAAAATAATTGATCATTTAGTGATACCGATTTGATACTTTTGCTTTAATTATCAAAGTTTTAACGATACGTTAATTAACAGCATGTTACCGGTTCAATTTCGGAACAAAAAAGCACTCATCTTCTCTGCAGAATGTAGAACAGTCCAATAAGCGAAACATGAGAACCTCTGGTACCGTTGGTGCTTCTATTAAGTAGCTGAATAGTGTTTTCCTCATTTGAATTTAGCACATACCATTTAGGGATACCGAAGACTCGTGTGTGTGGGAGTGGGGGCCGGGTAACTTCCTATATATGGCATAGTATGGATGTGCGTGCCGAATGGCCCCTTTTTCAGGCTCCTTTTTTCAGCAAAAAGTATGATTGGCCCCATTTTTCTGGATTTGTATATGAAAGGCTCCACTTTTCTGATGTATCCGTCTACATGCACCTATTTTTTGTTCAGAGATTTTTCGAGGCTACTTGTTTTCTTGATATTCAGTGAATAGACTGCTATATTTGTCTATCTACCAGCAATAAATGGGTACAAAAAATCAAAGGGCAGTATATGAATGAGTCAACATATCAGACGATCTAGTATATGAATGGGTCCGTTTTTTCAGAGGCCAGGTAAATGATTGGGGTAGGGTTCAAAATACTGGCTCGAACATCCGTACCACAATTACCTCCCCCCACCCCCGCCCCCAAGTTACCCTCCCCCCATCCCCAAGGCTGAAGATCGCCAGAACAATGTCTGCTCTGTTTGCAAGTTTGAACACAGTTTTATGATTAATTTGTTGATACTACGGTATTTCAAATAATATGTGCAAAATGATTTCCAGAGATACTGATCACGTATTGGATGCCTTAGTTCTCTCCGTGAGTCCCGTTAATTGCCACATATTACCAAACATAAATTCTAGAAATTCAACAATTTAATATGTCTGCTGTCGTTTACTGCTTCTTTTCTGAAGTCGTCTCTCAAATTCGAAACTAGCCCTTATGCCATGCATAGAAAAACAATCACGCTGCTGATTGGTGGACCCTAATTAAACTTGCACCTGATTATATAAATTTATTACTATTCTTATGAATATATATATATATATATATATATATATATATATATATATATATATATATATATAATATATATATATATATATATATATATATATATATATATCAAAAGATTCCAAAATTCCAAAGACATCACCGACAAAAAGTTGCAGGGAGCAGGTTCCGATTCAGAAAGTCCTGGTCCTTGGTACCGGCTTTTAATCAGATATCTCGTTTGCATCGAAACTAACATGGCTGACACGAGTAAAGAAGTCATCACTTGATGTTTAAATTTAGATTAAAGAATAATTAAATAAACTTTTAGTGTATTTAAACACGTGACAGACAGCGAAAAAGTTCCTTCGGATGAGTGGATGTATTCAGATACTCACATAAACATTGATCATGATCAGTGATATTCATGAAAGTGACGCATATTAGACTTATAACCAACATAGATTTATAATTCAGCAAAATGATAGTGTCATTATGGAATTATTTCAGTACTGCAGCTGCCTCTATGTGCCTCGGTGCCTTGTTAGCGTTAAAAATCCGCACAACAACAATATTTCAGTACATTTTAATGCCCATGTGTCTTGCTGCAAGTACGGACTACTCTATCTTTGTGAGGATTGTAGTAGCCTTTAAATGCAAATGAGGTCGCGTGCGTATTTACTGGTGGAATTGAGCGGTAGTCTGGTTATACAAAAAATGAATAGATTCGTATATACATGTAAATTTCGTCGTTTTTTCTATGATGTAGATTTGGCCTACCGTTGGTTTACCACTCGTAATTCTTCGACAAATAGGCGTTTGACTTTCGTACAGCTGATTCCCAATTGATGCTCAGTAAGCGATTTTATGCCTTTTTAGGACTTTTGTTTAATTTGAAGTGTTATGTTAACGTTTTCAAGTAGCTTTGAATGAGTTTTTATTTTGATTAAGTGTCTCCTCATATTTGTGAGTTGCAAAAGTACTTTAAGAAGGAAACAGCTTACAGCGCGCGCAGTTCATTAAAACATGCTAAGAGTGTACTTATTGATTTCTCGATTATCCGTGTAATATTCTCGATTATTTCGAACAGTGCATTTTTTCTGATTTTGAATGCTTTCCAAAAGTAGAAAAGTCACAATGAAGAGTTGCATTCTTCACCTATTTGCTGCCTTTCTCGCAGTACCAGTGCACTGTATACCAGCATCGGAGCCTGTTTGTTCCAGGTTTGACTACGAGGAAAAGTTACTCTACAAAACTATCAGACTTGAAAACACAGTGGAGGGTTTGGCAAACCGTGTAAAACATATAATGGAAACATTGAAACAATCTGAGGAGAAACCAGGTATGTATGTATGTATGTATGTATGTATGTATGTATGTGATTTTCATATCGTAAGCATGTTCTCTCTATGCACTTATCCCTTCTGTCTCTTTCTGACTCTGTCACAACCTGTGAAACGAATGATCTAGTCATGATTCATTAATACACATAAACTCCTTTAAAATCAGTTGTATGTAGGGGTATATTAACGCTTTAGCATACCTCTCTTTGAAATCGCCGGCAGATCTTTTGTTTGGTTAGCCATCCACTATTTGTCCAGAAAAGCTTTTGCAAGTATGGGCACCCACAGGATGTACAGTTTTATTTAATGTGTAAGTACAGTGGCATCACTATTCGTTCGTCTGTCCTTACTGACAGTGACCAATCCTAATCAACTGTGTGAAGTATCATTATTTGTGTGTTCTATGATGGCTGATGAGACCAATCTTAGCTCAAACTGCCAGTTGCAGATAGAACAAGAGAGGTCTGAGGAAGAAGGCTCTGTTTGTGATGCCGTAGCTCTGGCTTTCCGCTATGCACGTTTCTGTTCGGCTTCGCTGATTCGTTTTGCTTCTTATTCAGCAGCACCCCTTCTTATGAGACCTCACCATTTTGTTCGATCCTATACAACCTGTTCCCTGCTCCCACGACTATTGGTATGTTGAAGTCTTTAAGGGCGGCTTTGAGGGTGTCCTTGTATTGCTTCTTCTGACCACCATGGGAGCGTTTTCCAACTTGTAGTTCTCCGTAGAGGATTTTCTTTGGCAAATGTTCATCAGGCATTCTGGTAACATCGCCTGTCCATCTTAACTGTCGCAATTTTAGAAGAGTATGTACACTCTGCATCCCTGCCCTTTTCAGGACTTCTGTGTCTGGAATCCTGTCTTGCCACTTGATCTTTAGAAATTTTCTTGTATGGAAGTGGTTCAGTCTTTTTGCATGTCGTTGGTAAACTGTCCAAGTTTCGCATGCGTATAATAGTGTTGGCAGCACAACCGGTCTGTATACTTTCAGCTTTGTGTCAAGTCTGATTCCACTTCGATCCCAAAAACTTCCACAAAGCCTCACAGTTATATAATAAAAGTAAAAAAAGAATTGACTTTGGAAACAAAGAACACATAAAATCATGAAAATCGGAGACTCAGTTTGATTGTCTCTTCGTATGCAACACTGTAGTTTGCAAGGCTGCATACGCACCCTAAGCCGTTTTGGGGAAAACTAGTTTAAGGAAGTGACAGGCTTGCAAAAAGCCTTGCTTTCAGCATAAGGTATCCGTGGATCTCATACTATGTACTGACCATATTCTTACTATCAAAGTGTGCTTTGAGCATATCAGGAAGACAATGGTCTTTCAATCATAATGTGGAGGCTTATCTCCATCCCCTCTGACGTCGTTGTGATTAAATTGTTTACATGCTCAACCTAGCTGAGCATAAAACTTATCATGCTGATAAAACTTAAAATACCAACAACCAATTTTTTTTTTCATACCTTATTAAGCAGAGTACGATATTTATCCTGCTAGTAAATATTAAAATGTCAACAACTGTTGTAATATTTATTAGCAGTTTAACTTTAACGTTCCGCTGAGTTGAGCTTGACCTCGGTCCTAGGATTCGTGGGTATCAAACTGTTTCATGCTGAACTCAGCTGAGTATGAAATTAATTATGGAACTAAATATAAATGCCAACAATCATTGGCATTTAAATATATGTTCGCAGGAGAAATGTCATGTTCAGCTTATGTTAGCAGTATTTGTTTTGAATTGTTGATATATTCTTTTCTGTTAGTAGAACAAATTTCGTACTCAGCTGAGTTGAGCATGAAAACAATGTTTTATAACCTCCGGGTCAGAAGATAGGTTTTTGGATGACTCAGAACAATTGTTAAACATAAGAATCTTTATCGAGTCAGGACTCTCACGCAGTTTAACCTGTGCATCACCACAGTCTGATTATCTGCCTGCATTACATCTATGGATCCAAGCTACACACATAGAGAACAACGAGGAATCAGACCATTTGTTTCTGACGAGTAGACCTTTTTAGGGTTTTGCTGTTCGTATATACAGTCGACTCTCGTTATCTCGAACTCGCTTATCTCGAATAACCGCTTATCTCGAAGTGAAAATCTGGTCCCTGTTTTAACACAGAGATCTACCAACAGGCAACAAAATATTGTGGAAAAGAGGAGAAATTGCTCCTTAGGAGCAATTTCTCCTCTTTTCCACAATATTTTCAATATATCTAACTTATGAGGTCAAATAACATATTCATTCTGTTAAAGGTGGTTGTTCGATTAATTGTTTTCCTCAGTTCCGCAAATCTGATATGTCGAAGTACGGATATCTCGAAGTGTTTCATAGAGTCCCTTGGAGTTCGAGATAACGAGAGTCGACTGTATAATAGAGCAGTGCATTCCCACCAATAGTTACAGAGGCGGAAAGACCCTGTTATGACGGCGTTATTTAACATGTTACCAAGTATCCTTTTCTCGGCTGGAAAACAAAACTTCTGTGATGGACAGGAAAGTCCTGTGCACTCAAAAGAAAAATATATAGTGTCAGAACATTATTCTAAATAATGTTTTACACAAAAACTGTAGAAAAAATTTAAGTTAAAGGATTGGGTTTTTTGTCACACATTCTTTTTGCATGGCACGATACAGGGATTCGGTTTTCCGTCCGTTTGTCCGTCCGTCCGTTCGTCCGTCAATCCGCCAACATTTGCGTCAACATTCACTTCGACCCTAATGTTCAAGTTCATTTCCCAATAACTATAAAGGATAAAGTATTGACACCTGGCATAAGCTTGCACTTAGGAATCACAACTCAGACAGCAATATCCATATTTGACCTTGACCTGTATTTCTTGGTTTCCCGACTTTGTGAATTTGCGTAATCCTAACTTTGACCCCAGAGTTTGAGTTCATTTCTCAAAGACTACAAAGGCTATAGTAATGATACGTGGTATAGACTACCACTTAGGGATGACAACTTAGACAGCAGTATCCATAGTTGACCTCGACCAATATATAACGGTTCACTTTGTAAATTTGACTCAACCCTTATGACCCCAATGTTCAAGTTCATTTTTCAAAAACTACAAAGGCTACAGTAATGACACTTGATGTAGACTTGCACTTAGGCATAACAACTCAGACAGCAGTATCGATATTTGAACTCGTCCTTTATTTCACAGCACACCAACTTTGTAAATTTGCATCGACTGAAGCTTTTAAGATTTTGCTCCCTTGCAGATGCGACATTGCCTTCGGCAAATTTATTGTCTTATGATGCAGTCCACACTTATATATTTTTCAGTCCATCAAAATAAGACGTGTCCTTCTGTCTACAAATACAGTAAACATATGGACCTTTGCTGGAAATGGCAAAAAGGAGAAAAAATGAATTATTTTGATGCGGAGGAAAGGTGTTCTGAAGACGGTGCACACCTGATGATTTTAAACACTACGAAAATCATATATTTTATGCAGGAATGGCTTCGTGCAGGTATGTATGAATATAAGAATTCGTTTTATAGTAATAATGACACAGTAAAGCGCTACCGTGGTCAAACGGTTAATAATAGTGATCTTTCTTCGCTGTGAGTTCACGTGAAAATCAGGCTGACATTATTGAGGCTTTCAATTCAACTTCAAGATTCCTTGATGATTTATTAAATATTGACAATATTTACTTTGACCAAAAGGTGGACCGCATATACCCTACAGAACTCCAATTAAATAGAGCAAATTCTTCCGATACCGAGGCACCTTTTTTTGGATTTGAATCTATGTATATTTAATGGTACAGTTTCCACCAAAATTCCCCCCTCCCCCTGCGTACCTCATATGGGGTATACATATCTCAACTGATTAGATTCGCCAGAACGTCTTCAAATCTTAGTGACTTTAATTACCGTAATAAAGCCCTTACTGCCAAACTTCTTAGGCAGGGCTATCGTTATTTTAAACTTCGTAAGGCGTTTTCAAACTTTTATCGCAGACACAGTGCCTTGGTAGGAAAAATTTAGCGTCAATCTGAAAACACTTCTGCAACAAGGTATATCGGAACCAGAATTTTACGGTGACTTAGTGTAAAGATATAGAAAAACTGTAGGAAAATCTTTTTCGGAGCAATTCAGAAAACTTATTAATCGTTATAAAAGAATTGGTTGTAGCCTGGATATTATGCGGCAGACTGCATGCCTAATTGTCAACCCAGTCATTGTTGATAACTATGCTTCACTCTTTAATTGCACGACGGCGGTTCGGGCCTCAGTCTCAATGATGGCCTCTTCGTAAAACTTTAACCAATGGGTTGGGGCTTGACGAGATGTCTTTGGCTTGGCCCGCTGTGGTTCAACTATTGGTTTACATTGACTCTGGCATACAAAAGCCATGAGTACTTGTCTTTGTTTATTATAGTGATCAATTTGATTTTTATGTTTTTGCTTTCATGCATTGACTGAGTTGAGAGCCTTTATGCAAACCGAATATTTATCTATTTCTGTATTAAGAGTAGCATTGGGACCAAGGGTTGTTGGCTAGCTGTAAAAGTGCTTTAACCCCCCCCCCCCCACCACCACCACCCTCCCCCCACCCCCACCCCCACCCCACCGGTGGTTTACTCTACTGACCGTTCTAGGGCGGTGGTCCCGGTGTTACTCTTACTCTTTTTTGCTTTATGGTTTATTCTACGAGGCGATATGTTTATGTCTTACCTTGTGTCATTTTGTTCTTGTGATGTTAGTCCTTTTAGCATTGCAATTACCTCGCTTGGGGAAGAGAAAGCTAATCTTAGTGTTTTTCGTACGTTTGTTCGATTTGTGCTTGTTTGGATTTGTCGGTTTCCTCTTCCTCTTGGTGTCTGGAAAGGGCTGCGGTTTGTGATTGTGACACTCCCTGGACTTTTCTCTTACCTTCTTTTTCGAAGCAGGCACAGACCGTATGTCAGTAGAGCAGTTATGAACACTAGATCCTGCCCCCTGTGTGTTCGAATCTGGCTTAGATCATATGTGAATCGAGAGGCTGAGAACTCTAGGTCCTGACTCCCTGTGAGTTCGAATCTGGCTCAGACCGTATGGGAGTCGACAGGCTGAGAACTCTAGATCCTGACTCCCTGTGAGTTCGAATCAGGCACAGACCGTATGTATCGAGAGGCTGATAGCTCTAGATTCTGTCTCCCTGTGAATTCGAATGACTCAGACCGTATGTGCGTCGAGTTGTTAAGAACACCAGATTCTGCCTCCCTGTGAGTTCGAACCTTGCTCAGATCATATGTGAGGCGAGCCATTTTCTTTTGCGTATGGAAGATTAACCCCGGGCACTCATGTTTTTCATCTACCAGACTAGCTTGAAAATATCTTTAAAGGGATATAAAACCCAAACTCAAACAGACAGGAACCGTAATATTTTTAAAGAACGATTATTTATTTGGGAATCTATTATATTAATTACGTGTTTTCATAAAACTATCAATTCCAGCATACCATCATTAACTGGCCCAGAGGTAATAAAACTTTATTCATGCCCCACTCAGCTGAGCATGGAATTTGTCCTGCTTATAAAAAATGAAATAACAACAATTAGAACTTCATCAAGCTCAAACCGGCAGAGCATGGTATTTGTCCTGCTAATGAATATTAAAATGTCTTTCAGACTTATTAAATAGACAAACTTCATGGTCAGCTGAGTTGAGCATAAAAAGTTTTGTGACCTCAGACAGTAATGCGTGTGTTATGAAGTGATTGTAAAAAAAGTGCCATCTCCAGCAAAAACAAATGAAAGTATTAATAGAGGCGTTGTTATGTATTTATGGTGAGTTAAACTCCGCGATAGAGGAGACGTATATTTTGAGGTGCCCAGAAAACCCCATCCCGACAAGGAATTTTGAAGGCCTATCCTGTCTTAAAGAGCAGTATTTCCTGCATTTATTAACAGTAGTTTGCACCCTGGCGATCGGGTTTAATCCTGTAGCAGGGGATTATATACGTAATTTCTGAAAAGTTACACAGATTAAAGGGTGTTTTCCACATTTGATGCATTTTGCATTTAAATGATATATATTTATGATGAAAACGTTAAGGAAAGAAAACTAGCTTTTTCTTTTCTGAGGTAATTGTAATGTAATTAACGACAAAAATATACTGGTTTATAGGGAATCTACATTAACTCCATTATATATATGGTTTAGAAATTGGGTTCTAAATGGTGTCTGTGATATTAAGCCTTATATGAACTGGAGGGACGGGGCATGCCCCCGGGGGACGAAGGATCGGTGCCACTGAATGCGTCTTATCATAAGGAACCATAATAATAAGGCTTAGGGGTGCGGGGTGGCGGGGTTCTGAACAGTTTCTGAGATATTAAGCTCTATATGAACTGGAAGGGCATGGGTTCGGTATACCCCAGGATGTCTTATCTTGTCATAGGGAACAATAACATATATGGTTTAGAAGCGGGGATCTGCACGGTATATATTAGGCCTTTTATGAAGTGCATAGTAGGGGAATCGGGGGTTCTCTGGTCGGTGCGTCTTATCATAAGGAACTACGAAAAAGGTAAGAGAAAAGTCAAGGGAGTGCCACAATCACAAACCGCAGCCCTTCCCAGACCCTTAGAGGAAGAGGAAACCGACAAATCTAAACAGAGGAAACCGACAAATCTAAACAAGCACAAACCGAACAAACGTACGAAAAGCACTAAGATTAGCTCTCTCTTCCCCAAGCGAGGTAATCGCAATACTAAAAGGACTGAAAAACACAAGAACAAAATGACACACGGAAAGACATACAACAAATCGCCTCGTAGAATAAACCACAAAGCAACAAAGAGTAAGACTAACACCGGGACCACCGCCTTAGAACGGTCGGTAGAGCAAACCACCGGGGGGTTTAAAGCACTTTTACAGCGAGCTAACTTCACCCTAGGTCCCGATGCTACTCTTAATACAGAAATACATAAAAATTCGGTTTGCATAAAGGCTCCCAACTCAGTCAATGCGTCAAAGCGAAAACATATAAAATCAAATTAATCACTATAATAAACAAAGACGAGCACTTATGGCTAATTCTACTGTATGCCAGACTAAATGAAAACCAATAGTTGAACCACGGCGGGCCAAGCCAAAGACATATCGTCAAGCCCCAACCCACTGGTTAAACTTTTACGAAGAGGCCGTCATTGAGTCTGAGGCCCGAACCGCCGTCGTGCAATTAAAGAGTGAAGCATAGCCATCAACAATGATTGGGTTGACATCTAGGCATGCAGTCTGCCGCATAATATCCAGGCTATAGCCAATTCTTTTATAACGGTTAATAAGTTTTCTGAATTGCTCCGAAAAGTTAAATTTACCTACAATTTTTCTAAATCTGTACACTAAGTCCACTAAGTCACCGTAAAATTCTGGTTCCGATATACCTTGTTGCAGAAGTGTTTTCAGACTGACGCTATATTTTTCTAACAAGGCACTGTGTCTGCGATAAAATTTCGAAAACGCCTTACGAAGTTTAAAATAACGATAGCCCTGCCTAAGAAGTTTGGCAGTAAGGGCTTTATACGGTAGTTAAAGTCATTAAGATTTGAAGAAGCTCTGGCGAATCTTATAAGTTGAGATATGTATACCCCATGCCGGAGACATCGCAATCCAGAAAAGGGAAATTGACTATATCAAAATCAAAATCGTCCCATTTATCATAAATTTTGGTGAAAACTGTACCATTAGATATACATAGATTCAAATCCAAAAAAGGTGCCTAGGTATCGGAAGAATTTGCTGTATTTAATTGGAGTTCTGTAGGGTATATCCGGTCCACCATTTGGTCAAAGTAAATATTGTCAATATTTAATAAATCATCAAGGTATCTTAAAGTTGAACTGAAAGCCTCAATAATGTCAGCCTGATTTTCACGTGAGAGAGACTTCATAAAATCTCTCTAATAACAAAAAAGAAACAAATCTACAACAAGAGGAGCACAATTAGTTCCCATCGGAATACCAATAGTTTGTCTATACAGTTTAGTTCCAAATCTAATAAAAATATTATCCAAAAGATAAACAAGGGCATCACAGACTTTTTGACACGACCATAAACTATGATTATTGTATATATTATAATTGAAAAAAGCACCTTCTTTGTTGCAAGCCAAATATTGGGTATTCTCCCGAACAAACGTTCGGTTAATTAAATCAATAAGTTTATCTTTTATAAGATGATGAGGTAACGTAGTATACAGTGTAGAAAAGTCATATGTAGACAATTTAGAAGCCTGAAAGTCTAGCTTTTGTGCAAACTGACCTGCGGATACGCAAACTGAGCTTATATCGACATGCGCATTTTGATAGGCCTGGCTCTTTGTAAACTGCTGTAGCGTCCATTAGTTTAAGTTAGACTTGATCATTGTTAATTAGATTAGTAGAAGAAATAGATTTATACAAGTACTGTTTTCACTTTTCAACTCACCTGAGGCATTGGCTCACTGCTGAACTTATGGTATTTGGCTTCGTTGTCGTCGTCTGCTGTCTGTAGCCTGACGTCCGTCAACATTTCAAAACATATCTTCTGAAATCTTTGGGCCGAAGTCAAGTTTTATGTGGAGTCTTCCCCATCAGGAGGAACGAAAGATTGTTCAAATGGTCAAGTTTACATGACCAAGATAGCTGGTATGACCAAATAGAATAGAAACCCTCCAAAAATCTTCTTCTTGGAATTTGTGAGCCAATTGCCTTGAAACTTGGTTCGGAGTAATTCAGAAAACTTATTAACCGTTATAAAAGAATTGGCTATAGCCTGGCTATTATGCGGTAGACTGCATGCCTATTTGTCAGCCCAATCATTGTTGATGGCTATGCTTCACTCTTTAATTGCACGACGGCGGTTCGGGCCTCAGACTCAATGACGGCGTAAAACTTTAACCAGTGGGTTGGGGATTGACGAATGTCTTTGGCTTGGCCCGCCGTGGTTCAACTATTGGTTTTCATTTACTCTGGCATACAGTAGAATTAGCCATGAGTACTCGTCTTTGTTTATTATAGTGATAAATTTGATTTTTATGTTTTCACTTTGATGCATTGACTTAAATGGGAGCCTTTATGCGAACCGAATTTTATGTGTTTCTGTATTAAGAGTAGCATCGGGACCGATGGTGAAGTTAGCTAGCTGTAAAAGTGCTTTAAATCCCCCCGGTGGTTTGCTCTACCGACCGTTCTAAGGCGGTGGTCCCGGTGTTAGTCTTACTCTTTGTTGCTTTGTGGTTTATTCTACGAGGCGATTTGTTGTTGTCTTTCCGTGTGTCATTTTGTTCTTGTCTTTTTCAGTCCTTTTAGTATTGCGATTACCTCGCTTGGAGAAGAGAGAACTAATCTTAGTGCTTTTCGTACGTTTGTTCGGTTTGTGCTTGTTTAGAGTTGTCGGTTTCCTCTTCCTCTTGTGGTCTGGGAAGGGCTGCGGTTTGTGATTGTGGCACTCCCTGGACTTTTCTCTTACCTTTTATGCTTCTTTCTTGAAAAATATCAGTCGAATCCTGTAAGCAAGATAGCTCATAAACTATTTGGGCCATTATATTAAAACTTAAGATGCTGAATGGAATGATGTGTAAATAACTTGATTAACTTTAAAAACAAATCCGATTTTTTTTTGTGCTATTGCCACTTGAAAAGTTTAGCATTTTAACCTTGTAAGAACGATATCTCAAAAATTGTTCAAGCTTTTGCCTTGGATTTGACAGGCGGATACAGGATGATAAGTAAATAACCTCATTAACATCTCAAAACAAATCAAAATTTATCTTATGGCAGTTTGTTAATTTTAATTTTGCCATTTTTTTCCTTTTAAGCAAGATATCATTGAACCCTGAAGCTATTTATTGAAACTTGATGGGCTTATAGGAGTGATAAGTAGCTGACTTGATTACTTTCTAAAAACAAAAACTGATTTTTTCTTGTTATGGCTCTTTAAAATTTCAGCATTTTAACTTTGTAAGCAAGATATCCCGAAATGTACCTAGCATAACTTTTGAACCGTGCATGTTAGGTTTATGAAATTTCATATATGGATATTTTTCATGAAAATATTGTTGTCCCATATTTTTTATCACGATTCTTGGTTTCTTTATGTCCGTTTGAAAGGAACATGCAATGATATCTTGTAAGCAAGATATCTCAAAAACTATTAAGCAACTATGTTGAAATTTTATATGCTGATAGGGGATGATGAGAAGATGACCAGACTAAATTTTGAAAAAAATAAAATCCAAAAATATTTTTATGAGAAATGCTCTTCTGAAAATTTTGGCATTTTAACATTGTAAGCAAGATATTTCGAAAAGTGTTTAAGCTATTGCCTTGAAACTTGACAGGCTGATAGGGAATGATTAGTACATGACCTGATTATCTTTTTAAAACTTTATAGTTTTACCTGAGATACGGGGTAAAAAAAAGGGTAAGAAAAAGGTCCAGGGAGTGCCACAATCACAAACCGTAGCCCTTCCCAGACCCCAATAGGAAGAGGATACCGACAAATCCAAACAAGCACAAACCGAACAAACGTACGAAAAGCACTAAGATTAGATCTCTCTTCCCCAAGCGAGGTAATCGCAGTACTAAAAGGACTGAAAAACACAAGAACAAAATGACACATGGAAAGACATACAACAAATCGCCTCGTAGAATAAACCACAAAGCAACAAATAGTAAGACCAACACCGGGACCACCGCCTTAGAACGGTCAGCAGAGCAAACCACCGGGGGGTTTAAAGACTTTTACAGCTAGCTAACTTCACCCTGGGTCCCGATGCTACTCTTAATACAGAAAGTTTGGCATTTTAACCTTGTAAGCAAGATATCTCAAAAACTATTGAAATAATTGCCTTTGAACTTGATAGGCTGTCAGGTGATGATGAGTAGATAACCTGACAAACTCTTTTGCAAATTTCTGATTTTTTTCTTGAGTTATGTCCCTTTGAAAATTTTCAAGCACGATATCTCAAAAACTGCTTCAGCTAATGCCATCAAACTTAATAGGCTGATGGGGGATGATGAGTAGACATGATTAGCTTTTGAAAGAAAAAAACAAAACAAAAAAAAAACGAATTTTTTTAATTATGGCCCTTTAAAAATTTCGGTATTTTAACCTTGTAAGCAAGATATAACAACAACTATTTAGGCTTTTGCCTTGAAACATGATAAGATCTGATAAACTTTTGAAAACCTTCCGCACTTTTTTTTTCTTTCGTGATATTCTGAATATCTCGGTGTTTTGGTGTTAGTTTTATGCTGAAAAAAAATAATAATATTAAAAACATTTTGGAAGTTTAACGTTTTTTGTTTGTTTTTTTTTTTGTTTTTGTGTGTGTGTGTGTGTGTGTGTGTGTGTGTGTGTGTGTGTGTGTGTGTGTGTGTGTGTGTGTGTGTGTGTTGTAGCACAGAAAAAAGGCTCAGACAGGAACCCCTAATAATTACATGTCTGCACACTTTGCATATCCGCGCTTCTGCAGTTTATGCTTAATTTTCCTGGATCATTAAAAGTGACTTATTCAGTAGAAACAACGAATAAAGTACACTGTCTCAACTGTGAAAAGAGCACAGCTGATGTTGGAAGCTCGAATCCCAGCTCGGCAACATAACTTTCGTGGAGATTGATCATGTAATCAGTGCTACGGTAATTCTCCTTCTTCCGCTGATTCAAGGAGGGAAATTTTCAGTAACTGGCGAAAAAATATGCTCTAACACTGGTTAATCGCTTAGAGGACTAAGCCTGCCCAGGAAAAGTACGAGTAGATTAACTCTAACAACTTCAACGTCGAAGCCATAATACATGAACTTAAAAAGAATCCCACAAGATCTAGATTAAAATGCACAAAAGATTATTTTCTCCATGTCTGATTTATTTGTTTTGCTATGTGTTTTTTGCTTGCGCGTGCGCGCGCAAGCCATTTAAAATAGAAAACTCGTTCCGGTATTAGTTTGTATTATTAGCTCACCTGTCTCGCAGTTAAAAGATGAGCTTTTGTGATCACATTTTGGCCGTCGTCCTTGGTCCGTCGTGCGTCCTTCCGTCCGTCCGTGCGTGCGTCCGTAAACAATTTCTTCAAACGTCATCTCCTCCTAAAACACTGATTAGATTTTTAACAAACTTCGCAGGAATAATTCTTGGTTGGTCCTCTTTCAAATGTGTTCAAATAGTTTCGGTCTATTGCATATCTAGGTCACAGGAGCTAAAAATAGATTTTAAACTGAAAACTTTAAAAATTTTCTTGTCAGAAACCAATGAACCAATTTCAATATGATTTTGCAGACATGTTACTTTGGTGACCCTCTACCAAGATTGTTCAAGCCATTGTGATTCGTCCAAAAACATGGCCGCAAGGGGCGGGGCTTATTTTCCCTGTATTTCTATATTAAAAATCTTCTTGTCAGAAATCACAGGTCCAATTTTAATATAGCTTGGCAGAAATATTTCCTTGGTGATCCTCTACTAAGATTGTTCAAGCCGTCATGATTCGTTAAGCCGCTAGGGGGCGGAGCTTATTTTCCCTATATATCTATATAGAAAAAGTTAAAAATCTTCTTGTCAGAAACCATTGGACCGATTTCAATATATCATGAAAGGACCGTTCCTTTTGTAACCCTCTACCAAGATTGCTCAAGCTGTCATGATTTGCCAAAATATGACCGCCTGGGGTGGGCCTTATTTTGCCTATATATCTATAGAGAAAACTGTAAAAATATCTTCTTGTCAGAAACACTGGACCGATTTCAATATAACCGCAGAAATGTTTCCTAATTGACCGTCTAACAAGATTGTTCAACCGTTATGGTTCATCAAAAAACATGGCCGCTAGGGGGGGCGGGGCTTAATTTCCCTATATATCTATTTCGAAAACTTTAAAAATCTTCTCGTAAGAAAACGTTTGACCGAATTCAATATAACTTTACAGAAATATTTCTTTGGTAACCCTCTACCAAGATTGTTCAAGCGTTGGTAATTCGTAAAAACATAATAATAATAACGTTTACATACAAAATTGCTCCCTGTTTTTGTATTATACTGTACAGTTTACCTATGTCATATCTCCTAAATATTGAAACCAGTATGCATAAGTACACAGTGTAGACACAGATTAGACTGCTCTTGAAGCAAATTTTAGGCTTTATACTATTTGCCATTCATTTTGTGTTATTTATACAAAATCTGTGAGTTTTAGTTTTTTGGATAGCCACATCAGTGGTGGAGGATACCCCAAACCTATCCGTAATACTATAACAGTAACAATATGACCCGCTGGTTGATAACAAAATTTAGAATCTTCACAATCTTAAGAATCAGGGACACTAGCTTCAGTATCAAGATCAGAAACTAATTTAAGGATAGGTTTGTTATATTTGTAACAGATAATAGAAGATTCCGTGTTTTCGAAATATGAAGGAATAGATGATATGACATTATTATCTTGAAATATACTAGGTAAATCTATGCATTCAAACCTTAATTATTCCCGGTTTAAAGTAGTTCATATAATTATTCAAATAAACACAAAATTTCTAATATCATAGTTCCATTAAATCTCAATTTGTGTGTCTATAGCTTTCCTTTTGTTCGTATGTCTTTCCTTCACTATCAGTCACGTGGGCACAGACACTATCACTACCTGACGAACTGTACATGCTAGATTTCTATACCCATTTACGCTATGGTTGAAGAAAATGCTTTACTTTTTTGCCAACCGTCCATCCGTCAGCACCTTTTTCGCTTGAGTTTTAACATATATTTACAGAATTTCTTCAAACTGTCCATACATACTGCAGCTGAGGATGACAGTTAGTTTTTGGCAAACAAGTTTTCCCTTGCAATTCTTTTACTGAATATCTGAAGCAAACTACATACTATTATAGACTATTTACCATGAGCTAAGAGCAACTACTCTAGCTACCGTATTCGCCCTAATAAAAGACCCGGGCACTTATTACAGCTCCACAAATCAAATACAAGCGCAGTACGACTAAGATGTCAAATAAACAGCTAGTTTGACATATTAAAACTGACACGGCAAAATAGTGTATATTGATTAAATATGTCTCAAGAATATTGTAACCTAAAATGACTTACATGCTACTCTAGCATTTATCAAACTAGACAGAAAACAGCATTGTTGCCTATTTTGGCCGCAGGGTTATATTTAATTCCAAAACTAATGAGGGGCGCTTACAGGGGCAGGATGCTTATTAGGACAAATACTGTATTCGTAGTAACCAAACCTTGACGTACCTGAAAAAATATTTTTGATTAACAGCTTCTTTACCATTTGGACATTGTAAGCAGAAATAACTGTTTTTGTCCTATTTGTTAACCTTACCTGGCCTAGTATTTCTTAAAATGGTATCAGCCACCCTACAGTGGCGAGGTATCGTTCAGTATCTGAGACAGAGAGCTTTCATTGCAATTTCATACTTGAATTGCTTATGAATAAGAATTACCCATCATTTTTACATTTGTTTGGGACCAGACCTTCCATTGCAGAGTTATCATCTTTGCGGGCTTAGACTTTTTAGTATAGAAAGTTTGTAGGCAAGAAGAGTACTTCCTGGGCAAGACCTTTGCAATTTATTTGGATGTAGACCTCATTTGCTTTCCTAGGAATGGGCAGACAGAATTCACTTAAAGACTAAGCAATTCATTCCTTTTAAAAAGAAACTTTGTTTTCTTTCAAATTCACATTGCTTTGAAGCAATTGTTTTAATAATGAAGAAGACGGAGTCTGTGAATAACAAGTACGTTATCTTACAACCCCTATGACTCCCGCCTATATACCCGTTGAGTGTACTGAAAGGATGTTTGAAGCTATTTATGGCCAGCGGCTTCTTTATGTCTGGATTAGGCTGTCAGTTCTGACTGCGAAGCCATTTTTCATTCTTGGTATGTTTGTCGTTCAGTGAAATGATGAAAATAACCGCATTGCTAAATTGCTGTTTTCGCGGATCTGTATTGTTTTATCTAATTACTCCTAAAAGCTCAATGACCACTTCTTGTGAGCTGCTATTGGTTTTTTACTCTGGCATACAGTAGAAGTAGCCATGAGTACTCGTCTTTGTTTATTATAGTGATTAATTTGATTTTAATGTTTTCGCTTTGATGCATTGACTTAGTTGGGAGCCTTTATGCGATCCGAATTTTCATGTATTTTTGTATTAAGAGTAGCATCGGGACCCAGGGTGAAGTTAGCTAGCTGTAAAAGTGCTTTAAATCCCCGCGGTAGTTGTTTCTACTGACCGTTCTAAGGCGGTGGTCCTGGTGTTGTTCTTACTCATTGTAGCTCTTTCTGTTTGTTCTGTATGTGTCGTGATGCTAGCATTGTGGTCACCGTCTTCAATAGCTGCCCACTTTGCTTTCTGTTTTACTAGTTGTTTTGTGATGCTACCATTTTGGTCACCTTCAACAGCTGCCCATTTTGCTTTCTGTTTTACTTGTTGTGATTAAGAATAGTATCGGGACCCAGCGTGAAGTTAACTAGCTGTAAAAGTGCTTTAAACCCCCCGGATGTTTGCTCTACCGACCGTTCTAAGGCGGTGGTCCCGGTGTTGGTCTTACTCTTTGTTGCTTTGTGGTTTATTCTACGAGGCGATTTGCTGTATGTCTTTCCGTGTGTCATTTTGTTGTTGTGTTTTTCAGTCCTTTTAGTATTGCGATTACCTCGCTTGGGGAAGAGAGCTAATACTAGTGCTTTTCGTGCGTTTGTTTGGTTTGTGCTTGTTTAGATTTGTCGGTTTCCTCTTCCTCTTGGGGTTTGGGAAGGGCTGCGGTTTGTGATTGTGGCACTCCCTGGACTTTTCTCATACCTTTTTTGCTCTACCGACCGTTCTAAGGCGGTGGTCCCGGTGTTACTCCTTGTTGCTTTGTGGTTTATTCTACCAGGTGATTTATTGTATGTCTTTCCGTGTGTCATTTTGTTCTTGTGTTTTCCAGTCCTTTTAGTATTGCGATTGGGGTGGTCGGGAGTGGCAATGGTGTCGTGTATCTTACGTCACCGGGGCGTCCAACTGAAATTTGCTTACAGTTGGGCAAGGCCTGCTATCCTTGTAGCAGGTAAGGGTAGAGGGGGAATGTTTTTATTTCTTCTGTTTCTTCAATTTCATTCCTGTTCCTATTTCTTCCCTAATCGTCTCTTTCATCTGCTCTATTATCTCTTCTATCTCTTTTCTCCCTTTCTCTAGGAGACGACACAAAATGACCCACAAGGGTTGACGTGTCGTTAAACCCCAACACAATCAATAGTATTGCGATTACCTCGCTTAGGGAAGAGAGAGCCAATCTTAGTGCTTTTCGTACGTTTGTTCGGTTTGTTTAGATTTGTCGGTTTTCTCTTCCTCTTGGGGTCTGGGAAGGGCTGCGGTTTGTAATTGTGGCACTCCCTGGACTTTTCTCTTACTTTTTTCTGCATACTTTGCTTTTCGTTATGTCGTGATGTAGTTACAATATGTATGCATCATTGTTTGTTTGCTTTCTTCCTGGTACCATTGATAAATGCAGGCTATGATCTTAATTACTATTTTGTTAACTTACATTGTAACAGGGTCAGGATGAAATCACTTTAAAGTTCTTTGCATTTTTTCAGCCGGTGCTGACCATGTTTTTGTGGGCGCAGCTGATATAACAGAAGAAGGAACCTTTCAGTGGAACAATGGAGACACTGTACAGCAAATTCTTTAGAGTTCTGGTGAGCCTAATGGAGGCAGGCTCGAACAATGTGCAATAATGCACCACAACACAGGCTTCAAACTAGTTGACATCTCGTGTTCTGCAAAATTTGAATTTTTATGTCAGATGACACTGTGACATACCAAATCAATATCATATGAGCTACGATGCGAGAAAACCTTTTTGTATCACATCAGTCTGAGCAGAGCCTTCACTGTCCGTATGAGGCTTTTATGGACCTTATGAATTAATAATCTATGTATCTGTATCTTCAGTTGTCGGACAATCTGGAAGACATTTTCTTGTGATGCGGCTCATATCAGAGTAATGCAAGCGAAATGTATGTATTTGATTTGAATTTGATTTGAGTTGTTTACTTATCTTAAACCTAACAAAAGCCGTGAAAGAGGCAATATTCTGTTCGCCTACCTTTTTCCGTCTCTTTACAGTACTATATAGTCTAATACACTTGCGAATATAATACACGTCTGATTGAATAACGTCAAAAATTGCGATATTTGATTCTGTCGAAACTGTGTAACGCCGCTTTTCTCTGGCTGAGTTTTGGATTAACGTACTAAACAGCAATGCCTTGTTGATAAAAGTTGTAAACATCAAAAGATAAAAAATGTAAACTGCATTAGAATGGGGATAACTGAATTGAAAATTGTCGTTTAGGGACGTAATTCGTCAGTTTTATTATCGCAAAATCCGTTTAACGGTTCCGCTGGTGCGTCGCCGTAAAACAAAATTTCCTACTACAAAACTAACGATTGACCGCCCCAAATGACAAGTTTTATGACGGTGTTTGTTTACGCTTAGTGTTTTCCTCGTGTCTTTTACCTTCATATATCACTGTGGTGACAGGTGATTGCCATGCAGATCATAATATTATTTTTATCGTATGCATGAAATTACATCAGAATTTAGGGTAAAAACTGAACGTTCGTAAACTCTGGCGTTAACCCCTAGTAGACTTTGTACTGACTGTTCTAAGGTGGTTGTTCCGTTGCAGTTGCTCATATGGTTGTCGGTTTTGTATTGTTAATATGCACGTTGTTTTGTGGTTTTGTTTGAGTTTGTGTGTTGTCTTGTCTTTCTCCTCTTTTGGCGGCTTTGCATGATTGTTATGTTGATTGTGGTCTTTCCTGAGTAATAGTATTAAACATTTCCCAAAACAGTTATTCTCTAATTCATTGATATCGCGCACGAAAAATGATCCTCAAATGAGCCGCACGAGAAACCTATCTTCGTTGTTGTCAGACAAGTAAAGATACAAATCAGATTGTTCGTCTGTATAGGCTTACAGGCGCTACATATATATAGCCTAGGATCCATAAAAGCCTCATATCGACACAGAAGGATCCGACCATATTGCGTGAATGCTATTTTCGACAAAGCGTATGTTCTTTCTGCGACCACTTGAAAGAACTCTAGCAAGTAGCTTTGAAAACGGGCCTTCACAATGTCACTAAAAACTACCAATTTTAAAGCAATATTAATGAAAGTTTTCGCTTCAGAAGATAAACTCTATCTCTATTTCGTCTACAATTATGTTTTTGGAAACAGATTTGTAAATATTTTTCGAAAAAAACCTTTATTGTGATTGTGGCTCTAGACTTTTCTTTTGACCTCTTTTTACAGCTTACCAGGGCCCCTGAGTTTGCTATCTTATTCAACAACATTCTTATATTCTTAGGCCGACACAAGTACATCAAAGAAACATGTTGGTAACCAGCATCGGCGGCTGATTTTTACCCATTGAATATAAGTAACGCAAATTCGACAGAAACAAAATAACGGATACGTACAATTTCACTTCTTCTGCCTTATCGTTGCCATAGCAATAAAACTACTGAATATATATATATATATATATATATATATATATATATATATATATATATATATATATATATATATATATATATATAATAAGCATGATACAAATTTTTCATTTTTGCCGCCATACAGCCTATGGTTTTATTTTTATTTTTTTTATTTTTTTATTTATTTGTTTATTTTTTTATCTTTTTTTTTTGCCATTTACTAAGCAAACATTTGATGTTTTTTTTTTTTTTGTTTTTTTTTTTGTTGTTGTTTTTTATGTGGTTTATTAACAAAAACGCATATGTGCGTTTACTAAATGTGTTAGTAATGACCACGTCGAATATTTCTTTCTGCGTCGAGTCATTATACCACGGTATGTTGGAAACATGTTGTAGGGAAGATATGTATAAAGTTAGGAAACAAATACATCACGAAAACATACCTATATAATTTTGTCCCCCTTACACCCCACTTTTATATAGTAAAACTGGGGTATACAGGGGTATACATTATTTTTTATTTCTGCTTAACAACAAAGATTGATCATGAAATATTTTCTACGGTCATTCTCTCCCTTCCGCTGATTCAAGAAGGGCAGTTGTCAGTTTCTGGCGAAAGAATGTGCACAATACTGGTTAACCGCTTAGAGGACAAAGCCTGCCCAGTAAACGTGTGGTTAGGTAAACTGACCGCGCTCGACATGACCCCATTGGGTTGACTGGGCCGTAAAACCTCAACACAAACAAACAAACAACAAAGATTGTGGGCAGTCGTTAGAACCGCCTCGCCGAGGCGGTTCTGACGAGTACCCACAATCTATGTTTTGAGCAGAAATATGAAAAATATCAGAATTTTATTATCTTAACATTTTCATGTTTTGGTGGTAGAATTTTCAGTATATTTCAGTAGGTATGTTTTCGTAATGATAAGTCGATCAGTAGAAAGTAGTAAAACAGGGTTACTCAGGAAAGGCCACAATCAGACATCATAGCCATCCCAAGCCATTGGAATAACCGCCTTGGGACGACTTAGGAGTTAAAATAGATAAATCGATCAGTATAGGTGAAAACTCTGTTTTCGAAAAATATTTTGTCAACAAAAATATCTTAGCATATGACATCTGCAATTACCGAGAAATCAATGCACTGTGCCAAATAACTTTCTTGAGTTGGTGCCTTGTTAAATGAAATAGTCAATTAAACATTACTGAGAAGAAATTATTTAGCATCATTTGCAATAATTCTTCACGACTTGATGTTTATTAATATACTCAACAAAATAATTTAAGGGTCACTTGGTGCAATTTTCGACATATGCAAATTTTGACCGAGTCTATGGGCAAAACACAGAAGGTATTGAAATATTGTTGATTGTTTCTTAAAGTGGAACCCAAAAAGGGGTTGAAAAAAAATGAAAAAAAAAATTCTAAAATTTGTAAATAATACTATTTTTACCCAAAAATAGATAATTGACATTTGAACATAATAAGACATGTCTTGACTTCAGACTGTGAATAAATCATATTGAAAGCTTTAGTTTCAATGAAGGAAAACTCACATTTACCTGCAGGTATCCTCTATAGATTATTCACGGTCTATGGGGAATCATCAAGGCGATTTCAGCCTCTTAAAGGGTTGACCTCTTTTTTGGCCAAGTTTGTGTGTCTTTTATCCCTAAGAAAGTGAAATTTGCAATATTGTATTTTGGGTAAATCATTGTTTTGACTAAAAATATAAAATTTCAGATACTCTTGAAAAAGAAGAAAAAAAATGTGGTTAAAAGTCATTTTTCAGAAATTCCCATTTTCCTTAGAATCTTCTAGGCTGACAATGTTCGCGCCATTAACAGTTTGGTAGCTGAACGTATTGCTAAGTGTAGAGTTTATTGAAATGACCTTGTAAATAGTAGAATTGTCCACAGAATAACTTTCAAAAAACTGACAGTTTGCATTTGAATGTTAATCAAAGGAAAACTGAAACTGGTGACCCTTTGATAATTGTGTTGAGTAAATAATGCATGCGTTTGTTGTTGTCTTTTTGTCACCGAGCTGGAAGTTAACAACTTCAGCACTGAGTATCCCTGCATACTGTTACAGCAGCAAAAGTAATATTACTGCCAGTAACAATATTATTACTGTCTGAATAAAAAGAAATATCTATGTTGACGTCTTCCCCGCATACAAAGTATAAGGGGTAATATTTTCACCATGTCGGCCCGTTTGTCCATTAAAATTTCATTGCTACATAAAATCTTGAAAAAAGTATTAATGAATTTTGATGAAAATTTATATACACTGTCGTTATTTGCTTTTTTTTTTTTTTTTTTTTTTTTTTTTTTTTTGCTTTCGATTGCTGCAAGTTTTATGAGCGTAACAACTTATGGTTTTCATCCGTCTCTCCGTTACACTCATTTCTGCTCGATAACTTAATTAAGAATTATTGTTTCTAATGAAATTTTGTCCTTGGCTTGATATCGACAAGTTCCCGTTTGAGCTAGTAGAACGCCATTTTGGATTAGTTACAACACGTACTTACATCAGTTTTTCTATAACACTTTTTTCGGCTCGACAATGTGAAAACAATGCACAAAATTTTATGAAAGCTGCATACGCTTTAGTATTGACTACTTCTTGATTGAAATTGTAGCCTGCTATTTTGCTACATGTTTTCTTAGAGTTGTGACCTTTGCTTACCAGCCGTCTGTAACACTTTTATTTCTGCTCGATTATTTAAAAAGAGACCATATGAATTTCCATTCATTTTGTTTGTTTATACTTTGGCTATAATAAAAGTCTTACTTGGGATCGTAGCAGGCCTTTTTGTGACATGTCTTGTTTACACGCAGTCGGCCTGTAATATTTTCCTATCAGCTCGATAATTCTATTAAAGAATTCATGGCTTTAGATGCAAGTTTATTAAAACTTTGGTACTTGCAAGTACAACGAATAATAATTTGCGGATTAACAGGGAAGCTTGTATGCGATTTGGTATTGGCGTCCTTACATGTGACTGCAGTAGGCCATTATGTGAAAGTAGAATTTAAAATTGTGAATATGCTTTGGTAGGTGTCGCTTGGCATTGTACAACGACATATTGTGATAAGTTTACGTGAGGCCGTGTTAGAGAGCTTTTTTTTTCAATGGGCTACATTGTCGTACACAATTCCCGCTCATTTTGCATTCATATTTTACTTTTTGCTTTTTGCAGTCACATTAACCCGGAAAAGTGAATATAGAAAAACTGGTTGTATAGTAGGATGTTCTGGGTATAATCTATATTTATTCTGAACTTCCCAAAGCCACACACACACACACACACACAAACACACACACACACACACACACACACACACACACACACACACACACACATATATATATATATATATATATATATATATATATATATATATATATATATATATATATATATATATATATATATATATATATATATATACAAACTTCAACAAAGAATTCCGGCCCAGGATCATTACTGATGCAAGTACTTCAGAAAAAAAAGTGTATAGGGAGGAATATGAAATACCACTAGGCTGAGTTAGATTCGAACCCACGCTGGTTATGACGGCAGCGCCTAGCTATTCAGAATCAGGAGACATAACCACTGCACCACTTCGCTTGTTAAAAACAAGTTTCATGGAACAATATCATACTTGGTTATTCTGAATGACCCGTCGGATAGGGTATATTTTTGGTGTGCTAACGCACTCATTATATACAAGGAACTCTCTGCACAGGATACCGAAGCTTGGAAATGTTATTATTATTTTTTTTATTATTATTATTTACTTTTTTCTGAAGTACTTGCATCAGTAATGATCCTGGACCGGAATTCTTTGTTGAAGTTTGTGTAAATCTTTATTTATAAAACTATTTCCAAGCTTCGGTATCATAAAAATCAAATCATCAATATGATAAACAAAGACGAGTACTCATAGCGATTTCTACTGTGTGACAGAGTAAATGAAACCAATAGTTGAACCACGGTTGGCCAAGCCAACGACAAATCATCAGGCCCCGACCCACTGGTTAAAGTTTTACGAAGAGGCCGTCATTGATTCTGAGGCCCGAACCGCCGTCGTGCAATTAAAGAGTGAAGCATAGCCATCAACTGGGTTGATAACTAGGTATGCAGTCTACAAGTCTATTCAACTGATATTCTATTACAATGGTAAAGTCTGTATGATCATTTAAAATGGATCATTTTGTCAATAAAATCTCAATCAGAAACTATCAAACTACAGTAGTGCTAAGACTAAAGGTTACACCTATTGCACTTGGTGTTCACTAAGTTTAGACATGGAACAGACGTCAAAATGAACTACAAGTTAACTCCCAAGTGCATAATTGTTCACTAGGGAGTGAACACCAAATGCACTAGGGTCTGTTTTGTGTAGGTAATCATAGATTTGTCAGGCAATAGTGCACTTACTTGTCTTATTGAGTAGTTTTGAAAGGACAGTTTTATGATATTTTTATCAAATAACTGTAATGGTTGTATTTCATTTGTAATTTTTTATTATTCTGCTCATGATTAGGGACTTAAAATGGCAAATCATATTCATGTTCTTATTATTATAAATATTAATATACTCTATATTATATAATAGCATAAATAATAGGACGTTGGCCTTTTAAAAGTGTGCTTTTGCATCAGACAGAACGTTACATTGCACACTATTCTGTCGTTCCATAAGACTATGGGACACGCTTCTGCATAAAGAGTAAATAACGCCATTTCAACAAGTAAAATTGTCAGAAAGTGACCATATTTGACTCAATAAGCTGAGACTTCTAGTGAACTCTGTTTAGATCATCATACAACAGGTAAACAGGAAGGCCCATAAATGTTTTTTGATGCTGACCAACAGCTTTTCTGTTTTCTGAAGCCAGACCAAAACTGCAGACCTAAAAAAATTTATCCTTCCGCACTGAGTTTTTTCCTGTTTAATCTAAAAAAGGGTAAGAGAAAAGTCCAGGGAGTGCCACAATCACAAACCGCAGCCCTCCCAAACCCCAAGAGGAAGAGGAAACCGACAAATTCAAACAAGCACAAATCGAACAAACGTACGAAAAACAAACGTAAATTTGATTTATGGCTTGGGTACCATGACTACAACTACGTTTGAAGGGTTAAATGTTGAAAACAAGATGTTAGGGTTTTCAGTAAATATGTATTCGAAATTAAAAGCAAGCAAAATATAAATAAAAAGTGAACAGATTTTTTTTTTTTTTTTCATTTTTTATATGAGACGTGTGTTGTTAGATCGCGTATGATTTAGCGTATGATTTTGTTCATCTACGGTGTCTGACAAAATAGGGTGAAATATAGTGCGTGAAAAGCTGTCTTTTATTGTCGAAGATCGGTGTTGTGTGTGTGTGTGTGTGTGTGTGTGTGTGTGTGTGTGTGTGTGTCTAAATGTCTGATTTAATTTATACAATAACATTTTACGTAAAACTGTAACACTGTAACAGGTGAAAAATAAAATCATCGAAAACGTCATCGAAAAAATATGCCACGAATCACTTGACCAGATTGTTTTAAACACTTTTGAGCAATGGATGTGACACTATGTCAAATCGAAGTACTAGGGCAAAATTAATTCATAAAACTGTCGAGGAGCACACAAATATTCAATTTACAACACTACAACGCAGAGGCGATATCTGTCAATGGGAAACGACCCGATTTGATTAAAAGGTAAGCTTAAACGCCTCATTCACAGTGTTTAATAAGCGAACAGAAACAGGAAATGTTGCGTCGGCGGCACGAATATTTCTTTAAAAACTCAGGCAAATACAACAGTAAATTGTAATTTATTTTGGCAAGATTCATTCTTAGAACATATCAAATAAAGAGCGGACGATTTTATCTCTTCCAAATACGTAATTCTGCAGTGGGTATTAGAGACATTTACGGTGCTGATTGCGTCCAAGTGTTTCGTCCCAACCTCGTTTTTGAAATATGTACCGTGTCCGAGCCAGGAATGTATCACAACAGTCTAGCTAAGAGCATAAAAATATGTCAGCAGTATTATTGGTTACAAAAGCACAGTCTTCGGACTGGTAATATTCCAAAAATCTTAATAGTGCTTGGGGAAACGATGCAAGTCCTGTTCAAACTTGCCTTTCATGAGCAGGCTGAATAGTGACCTTAATCAAGTGTGTTTGCAGAATGTTCTTTTCTTTAAAGATGTACGATGTTGTCTTATGATACTGCGCACCAAAGCGTTTTCTGGGTGTTTGCAAAAAGGAACAAACTACCCACAAATGCAAAACATATCTTATGACGAATATTACACTGACAATAAAAAAAAAAAAAAAAAAAAAAAAAAAAAAAAAAAAAAAAAAAAAAACAAATGCAAACTTCTGAGATTTCTACGATAAAGTCATTTACCACCATGTTTCTTCAACAGGTCAAATGTCTTACAATCGTGCGCTATTGATAATAGGGGTAATGTCACTGTAACTAAAATGGGACCATTCAAACAGTAAGCGTAAATATTTCTTTCCCTGTCTGAAATAAAGTGTAAGAAAAAACACAAAAATTTTAATCGGGTGAGTGTCTTGTTTGGATATGTTTGGGTTGGCCTTATGAATAATTAATTTACAGTGACGTACTATGTCAGCATGGTCAAAAAACACATTAAGCATTTATGTACCACTTTATTTGTGAAACTATTTTCAAAGCCTTTCTGACGGTCTGGATGTAAACAGGGCAGGTTTGATGTTATTTTGCACTACAACTGACTGTCAAACAGCGGAGGGGTTTCCCAAAATACGAAACCAGGAGTTGCGCAAGATCATAAGATCCGTAAGATCGTAAAGCCCTCGACTGTACTTCTCTTTACGATCTTAGAGATGGAGCACTGTGTTGAGGTGGTAGAAAAGGTAAGAGAAAAGTCCAGGGAGTGCCACAATCACAAACCGCAGCCCTTCCCAGACCCCAAGATGAAGAGGAAACCGACAAATCTAAACAAGACAAACCGAACAAACGTACGAAAAGCACTAAGATTAGCTCTCTCTTCCCCAAACGAGGTAATCGCAATACTAAAAGGACTGAAAAACACAAGAACAAAATGACACACGGAAAGACAAACAACAAATCGCCTCGTAGAATAAACCACAAAGCAACAAAGAGTAAGACTAACACCGGGACCACCGCCTTAGAACGGTCGGTAGAGCAAACCACCGGGGGGTTTAAAGCACTTGCCACAGATTCAAGATCGAGAGCTACATGTAGCAAGTTGGCGGGTTCGATCCCAGCTAGCACCAGGTATTGTGTCCATGAGCAAGATGCTTTTTCCACTACTTCTAAAGTATGCTGGTTTCTACCCATGAAAGACCGCATGTAATACTAATAAGATGAGGATATCGCAGTATATACCACATCTTTCCTAAATATTGGACAGGCCTACTTGAGCAAACAATGTAGACCCACATCAAACGCCGCATAATGCAGCATCTGATCAGGGTTATGCGGTGTCCGATCAGGGTCTACACTGTTTTCCACTTAATTCAGCAGTACTTTAGATATATAAACGGGTAGTAAAAAGGACATGCTCAAAATTTAGGACAGTACGGTAAGGAGTACAGGTTTCCCAATATTTTGGATACAAAATGGAAATACGGTAAAAAAGAAAACTGCAGGAGGTGAATATGGAGTTCAGGGGCTGGAAAACTCCATCTGGTAGGATCTGCCGAGGTGTAGAGGATCTCTCCTTGATAAATCAAATTGATCGCCATTTGATGTCCTGTCTGTATTTCCTAGATGCTGTGTTGCAAAACCTGAAACATTTTATCTGTTCACCCGGCAGTGGTTGAACGCAGTGAAAGTGAAATTAGCGATAAAGGTACAGTCTTCCACATGTGCTGTTCTATGCATCTATTTACAAATCGTACATCTTTCCGAAAATCATGTTTGCTTGGTGCATAACAAAGAATTCATTTTTTCCGACAGAAGTAAATTTGAAAACATTTGTCAAGATTTAATGCAAACACACTTGCAGTAAGTACCTAGACACAATAAGTTTTATTTTAGTCATGTTTTTCTTATCAAATATTTTCACTTTTTCCCATAGTAAATTGAATGCAAATTATGCAGAAATCTGAAGGGTAAGTAACTTTGAGGCAGATTTTCAACAAGGTCTGTTTGTTATTATTTCTGAAATATTCACAATATTGTTGTGAAACATCATTCAAGCAAGTTTAGCGAGAAATAGTATTTTTTTTCCTGAACAAAAAACCATATTCACAAATTACTATAGAAAGTGCATAGGTCAGACCAAATTTTGGCCGTACATTTTATTTTAGGGTATATATTTGCTAACAAAACACAGAAACAGAAACAAACAAATGAATTCTGATAAGGCCAAATAAAACAATATGTGTGTTTCACGTTACATTGAATTTTACAAAAGGGACGGTAGGTGGAAATATTTTTTAAGCATGGTCAAGTAACATGAAACACACACTTTTTTTTATTTTTGGTCTAAGATATGGCCAATCAAAACAAAACGCCATATCTTTCCGAGGTGATGTCGAAAGGACAGCAGCTATTTTAGGCCATTTTTATATGGCATTTTGTTTCCAATGAAACTTAGTTTGTTCTGCTTTTTCGCTTTTTTCTTATTTACAAACTGCAATGCACCATCGTAGACATTTTAGGCAGGTGCACCTGTCAATAGTTTGAGACTTAAAGGACAAAAGCAAAGCATTAAAATAAGGAAATAGAGTATAATAGTAGTAGCCAATGAAACATTATTGGTTAAAATAGTTAAGATGTGTTTAAAAACAGGTTAAACACCTGTAACTCAGAGATATAGGTCCATTAACTGCTGTAGTCATCACGAAAACATACCTATATAATTTTGACCCCCTTAATTCCCACTTTAATATAGTAAAACTGGGGTTTACAGGGGTATACATTTCTTATTTCTGCTCAAAAACATGGATTGTGGGTACTCGTTAGAACCGCATCGCCGGGCGGTTCTAATGAGTACCCACAATCTATGTTTTGAGCAGAAATATGAAAAATATCAGGCATTTTTTATCTGAAAATTGTCAGTTTTTAGTTGTGAAAATTTCTATATATTTGAATAGGCTTGTTTTCGTAATGATGTCATTTTCAAGGCTTGGCTGACATACAGCAGATTCAGGAAGGCATTCCACTTGACAATAACCAATGGGAAAAATAATTATAATAACCCGGAGATGCATACAGCAGTGTTGCCGCTGATGATCAATTATAATCGGTCATCGGTCACATTTGCCTCTTGTGACTGATGATCAAAAAGTATTGTTATAGTCGACTTATCAGAACATTTGTTTAGAAACATTTTTTTCACACTTTTTATCTTTATACTTTTTATTTTTATAAGCAACTCGTAAAACTGAAATACTAAGCTGTCTATTTGAGTCATCAGCTCACCTGAGCTATGCTCCCTTTTGTCTGTCGTCCATTGATCTGTCCGTTAACACATTCAAGCAACAACTACAAAGCCATTGAAGCGATTTGTCCCTAATTAGGTAAAATGTTGCATAGGTAGGGGACTTTAAAAATGGCTAAACTTATGCTTGTCTGTATCTTGATTTGGTTGCCATTCAACAGAAAGCTCCCACAGACTTGTAATTGGAAAATGGCTTGCATTTTCTCCATAACCAGTGAAGTGATGTGAACCATATTTGGTAGTTACCTGGGTTTCAGTAAGAGGCAGAGGGGAAGGTGAGTTTCCCCTTCTACTGAGGCAATTACCCCCTGCTACTTTTTGCACAGGTTTTACCATAATACTACTAAATACCGTATAGGGGTTTACAAACTATGTAGACCCAGATCAGACGCCGTAGAATGCGATGTCTAATGGGGGTCTACATTATTTGCCATACATATAGCAATATTTTAGACACATTAGAGGTAGTAGAATGGACTGCTTTAAAATTTACGACACGTTTGGTAAGGAGTTAAGGTATCCAATTACTAATGGTAAATACAGTGTATACAGAACATACAGAACCACCCGCCTAATTTGCCTTTAAGCACCGGGTGTCAACAGAGTTAGTGAATCCTCAGCCTGAGTTACAATCATTGATGATTTTCCACCCAGTTAATGTGTTTTATGACCAATGACCATATTGTTTGGTTGCCATGTCAACATTAAATTTAAAACAAAAGGATCTTTAATGACACTTCCTTCAATCAACATAGCTAAAATTATTGTGATTCGCCTCTTGGTTTGATTGCCATGGCAACAGAAAGCTCACATAGACTTATAATGGATAAATGGTTAAATTACAGTTTCTCCATAACTAGAGAAGTGAAGTGAGCCATATTTGGCTGTTATGATTATTTGATGATTGTCTACCCAGTATAGGTATTTTTGACGACGAATAAGACCAATGGCCATTTTGTTTGGTTGCCATGGCAAGTAGAAAAATTGTAAAGCACCAGCAGGCAAAGAAGGCCCTCCCCAGCTAGCATTCTACGTAAATCTATATCGGGCCGTCATCGGCCCGGCAGCTACCCTGACGGGCCGATGACGGCCCGATATAGATTTACGTAGAATGCTGACTGGGTCATAACTACCAGCAGGGAAAAACTTTGTTGCACACCATTGGGGAAAGAAGATCCTGTTGCGCACCAGCAGGGTAAGAAGGCCCTGTAGAGCTTGTCTCATCTGGCCTTGATGTACATATATAGGGACATAGGATGTGTAGCAGGGGTGGGAGTAGCAAAATACAATTGAAATACATCTTCTCCCATCATCAATTTTTACTTGTTCAATGAAGATGAGAGACTGCCTGTGTTCTGCCAAAGGTAAAAGGATGATTAAAAGAATGCCCTTGAGAGCAATGAACACACAGAGACAAAAATTACTGAAGTGTCTAAAACTTACAAGACATGATTGAAGAACTAAAACTTTGAGTTACAGTCAAAATTTTAATCTGCGAGGGTTATCTTCTCCTGCCTGTGCTGTATACATGTATAAAATTATGATATTGTTAAACAACTTCTCTTCTGAAATCATTTGACCAATATTCACCAAATTTCATGTCGATCCTACTGTTGAAACGGGATTGAGAGTTTATTCAAATAGTTATGCTCCACTGACTGTCATGCCGATAAATAGTACAAAAATAATAAAAATACAAGAAAAAGCACACATTCTTCTTCTGTTTCAAAACCAGGAACTGTCAAAAATGATGATCCTTTCATTAGTTAAAATGACAGGCTCGGAAATATGTTTCTTAACATCTGCATATCTACAGTGGTTATTTCATTCAGGTGAGTAAGCTGTTGCCCGTGTGCCTCTGGTTTTTTGATTGTGGTCAATACAGATGAAGAAATTCAATAGAACAGTCTGAAATAAGGCACTTTTTTATTCAACAGCAAAGACACTAAATAATTCAATTTGAAAACATATGCTGTGGGTACTCATTAGAAGTGCCTCGGCTAAGTGATTCTTATGAGTATCCATAACATATATGCTTTCTTGGAGACATAAGAAATGTATTGTCTGGATACCCTTCTTATCGGCCTGGAGCTATGTATATAAGTACATGTACCTGAAAAAGGGCTAATTTAAGAATGAATATATATTCTACAAGTCGATTATTTGTTGATTTTTATCACACCGTTTTCGATGCAGTAAGGGCACTTTTGACAGAGAATTTCTTATACATGAATACATTTTTGGCATGTGCCTCACTAGAACAGTTATCATAACCAGGTTGTTTCTCCTTTAAACTTCTTAAATTCTGTACTCCGGTGTCCTCAGTATATTTCTGACATGTTTACCTGGCCCGTACGTACCGGAAGTGCGAGCTGGTGAACCCGTTTCCTTTTCAGAGAAAAATATTTCAAAATCTTGCAGTTTTATCAAAAGTTGATTTAACACCCACCATTGATATCAAATTTTGTTTTCCTTGGAAACGTACGTCCTTTTCTAATTTGCAGCCTGTTTCATGGAAGATTAGATATGAGAGTCTTCAAATGTCAGGTGACATCTGGCCTTTTATTATACATGTAACTATGAGAAAAAAAAAACATTTGTATTTTACAACTAACAAATAGAATAAAATGTTTGATGTAAGGTAGTAATAACAAACGGTTCGCAAATTACTTCTAGGTAAAGTGCTGTCACGAGCAATTTAGGCTAGAGACAACGGGCTGTTTGGTTGCTGACAACCTGTCTCTTGCCTAAATGGCTACAAACAGTCTGTTGTCTGTAGTCATTTTGACTACAGACAACGACTACAGACAGCTACTTGGAATTAGTTATTACTTAATTTTTTTGCAGATGTTACACTGTGCTGAAGAGAGATGTAAAGATAAGGAGGAGACAGAAGGTTGGGGGGAATGGTACAGGCAATGACTTCATTCAGTTTGACCCTCAATCATTAAAAGAAAGACAAGCTATAATGCCTAAAGAAGACAGAAACACATTTCTGCATCATTGCAACTTCATATTGATGAATGTGGGTGTATAATATCCTAGACTTTTAATAAGAGGACCTCATTATATAGTGGTAACCAGAGGAATATTATAGAATCAAGATGCCAGCTTTACCAGAAGTGTGAAGCTCCGGTGTGTGGCTCATCCTGTACCATAAGAAGAGGATGGGGGTACACAGCAGTCAGTGTGGAATGGCTTTCAGCTCGATTTTACCCTGTTACCCTGTTAGAACGTCAAACTGCAAATATGTCGCCTGTGTTACATCTAAAAGCATTTTTGGACTTCTAAATTGCCTTCTGTGGGTAAATGAACCCAATGGCTTCCCTTGCAACAGGATATGGAAAATATCATTAGCAATATTGGACTACAAAAACAAATTTCCGAGTAGAACTGTGACAGAGACAGGACTTTGGATTATTTTAACTTTCCGTTAACTTGGATGTAGCCCTGATGCTTCGGTGACAGACAAAAATTGAGAAGATGGTTTGGTAGAAATTAAGTAGCAATAAATGCTTAGAAGTGCAGCTCCAGCATTTGCTAATGAACAGTTACGTGTAAATAAGAAAGAGATGAACGATTTCTAATGTTCAGTTTACGAAAACGGATTTTTAAGGCTAAAATGGCAACATAGATATTATTATTAGGTCCAAATAAGGTTAGCAGTGTGTGAAAGAAGCTATTGTGACTTTGTAGTATGGCCAAAACAAGGGATTTTTTGGAAGGTATTACATATTTTGGAAATACACAGCCCCTTAGCTTGTCAGTTTTCATTAAGAATACTTGATACAAGTGTAATGTTTTATGCTATTTCCTAGAGACCTCTCTCCACTCAATCTGAAAATGTGATTCAAATTCAATCAGCGGTTTGTGAAATTCTCTAAAATAGACAAGTAGTACTTCTTGATCAAAGGATGCCAAGCAATGAAAAGGTTCAGCTAGAGAGGAGTATGGGGTTTATTAATGAACACTTTTCTCCATTTCCTAGTCAAACGTATCATGGGTACTCACATAAATCACCTTGCTAGGGAAGTTTTAATGAGTATCCACGACATGTTTTTGTGGAGTTAAAATCATTTAATAATATTTGGTAATTCTACCATTGTAAGTAGTTGCGGTCATGGTACCAAAGCCGTAATTCAAAATCATAAATCCATAAACGAATGACGAATCAGAATGTTCAGACCAACAGACATGGACATGATGTGTAACGCACACATCACATCTTCTTTATCTCGTTTTGTGAGTAATAGTCTTTGATATTTTATGCCAGTTGTCATTTGCATCGATTGTCAAAACCCATTTTCTTGGAGAACAAGAAAAATATTGCCAAATTGTCATCTGCTGTATACTAGCCCAGATAGTGGTTAAGCTTAAACAAAACTACATACAGAAACACGAGATTATTGAACAAGCGTATATATTATATTAAAATGATTTTTCTTAGGAAAGAGCTTTCCAGATAATGAGTAATTTTATTTCTAAACATAGGTAGTAGCCTGAATACTATGTAAGTATAGCGGCTCATGCCATAGCTCTAGCTAAGGCATTCTTTCAACCGAAGAGTACTGATATTTTTTCTTATTATACGCAGCCACACATTAGTTGGGGTATTATGGTATCACGTTGGTTGTCTTTGTGTATGTAGTCTATGTGTCTGTATGTACCTCGTTTTTTTTTTTTTTTTTTTTTTTTTTTTTTTTTTTTTTTTGTTGTTGTTGTTGTTGTAATTTTTTTTTTTTTTTTTTATGTTTGTTTCCAGGACGATAACTTGAGTAACTGAAAATGGATTTTCACCAAACTTGAGAGCAATGAACACACAGAGACAAAAATATCTGACAAATATATTTTCAATTCAGTGGTCTATTTACAATTTTCGCAACACAGCGTATTCGATACAATTTTGACATAGAGTGTTGACTTTTCATGGTCAGTTAATCCTTTTGTTGACGCTGGGAAATGGCGGTTTTGCGAAAAGAGAGGACTCAAATGGCGTCACGGCTTCCTGGTCACGTGACCAAACATTGCTGTTTGTGTAAACAGGAAGCCGACAGGTAAATCGTACTTAGGTTAGAAAATGGGAATAGAATTTCTCGACTGATGTAACAAATGACAATTTTAAAGTTACGTGTTCTATCCATTAATTGAAGAAAAAAACATATAGATTAAACTCTTTTTTCATTTCATCTTCAATAACCTTTGTATAGAGTTACCACGCCCATATCGTAGCTCGCAATTTCTGGTCGTCAACGGTAACAGATTTTACTGTTTACCAAACAGTCAGAATGTAAATGTTTAATAGCAACAGCCACATAACATTATACTTGTTTCAAATACTTAATTGGCTTTTTTATATGTAAAGAGAAATGAAAAGGACCCATTTCATTAAACGTCTCTTTTGTCATTCAGATTTTAGCAACGATTGTTTGTACCTTTAACCAATAAACTAAAAAACAAGAAACCGATAAAATTTAAAGGCAGAGCATATTCATAAGACTTGGACGGTAAGAAAACCAAACTTGAGCTTATTCCAACAGGACAGGTAATTACTGATGGAACTGGAACGTACACATCAAATACCTATATTGTGAAAAGATATTACACTTTTCGTTATCTCATCTTGTGATGCAAAAGAAACTTATTTATTCTTTGTGTTTTATTCATCTTGTCGAGTGAGAAACAGGATTAAAGAAATATAAAGACAAAAGGATGAACCGAAAAAAAGATAAGAGAAAGGTCCAGGGAGTGCCACAATCACAAACCGCAGCCCTTCCCAGACACCAAGAGGAAGAGGAAACCAACAAAACCAAACACGCACAAATCGAACAAACGTACGAAAAGCACTAAGATTAGCTCTCTCTTCCCCCAAGCGAGGTAATCGCAATGCTAAAAGGACTGAAAAACATAAGAAAAAAAATAACACAAGGAAAGACATAAATCAAATCGCTTCGTAGAATAAACTACAAAGCAACAAAGAGTAAGACCAACACCGAGACCACCGCCTTAGAACGGTCAGTAGAGTAAACCACTGGGGGTGTGTGAGTGTGTGTGGGGGGTGGGGGGGGGAGGTTGGGGGAGGCTTGAAAGCACTTTTACAGCTAACCACCCTGGGTCCCGATGCTACTCGTAATACAGAAATACATAAAAATTCGGTTCGCATAAAGACTCCCAACTTAGTCAGTGCATCAAAGCGAAAACATAAAAATCAAATTAATCACTATAATAGACAAAGACAAGTACACATGGCTAATTTCATTGTATGCCAGAGTAAATGAAAACCAATAGTTGAACCACGGCGGGCCAAGGCAAAGACTAAAGGATGAACAAAATGCTAAGGATGAACAAAATGCTAAGGATGAACAAAATGCTAAGGATGAACAAAATGCTGCGTTTTTTGTGACTATGGGTTCTGAAGGCCAATAACCAGTGACATGTTTAAGACCGATTTTATTTAGAAAAAAAAGTACAATCCGATATCCAGTCAAACGTTTTAATCGCACAATAGCTTACCTAACCTCACTGGTGTTATTCGAATGCTCAGTGTTAATATGACGACAATTATTTCGAAATTAGGACAAACTTTCTTTGATAGTTTCATAATTTATCATGTAAAATTATCGCGACATAAAACATACCGCGAATTAAATATGTTACATGATCATGACTAAAACTATATCATGGTCATGACAAATTATCTTGATTTCGCGAGAAATATGTGACGAAATAACTTCATTTTATGACTTGTACAGACATAGAAGTTATCCCGAGTAAATATAAGAGGTGCATATACGCTTCCATATTCCAGGGCTTTAATAATACGACAGTTAAAAATGTAATTGTAACGCTATATAGCAAGAACATAAATCATTATCTCGATGGCAGGAATTTCATTTTATATGCCTTACTTTCAAGAGTTTTTTGGAGCTTTTTGTTTAAATGATGGCCCGTAAAAAGGTCATCGGGATATTACGCAAGTTAAATTATCGCGATATGTTTTCACGTCTAATAAGCTTGATAGGAGCAGGTTCTCTGGATGGCAAAAATAAAACTTTTCTCCAGTGCAATATAGAACTGTTTCTTATCTGCCTTCGTAAGCCAAGTTTGCATTTAATAATTCCACGAGTCATTTTTTTTTTGTTTTGTCATATACAGAATATATACAAATTTGACTATAGTAAGATTGATAGGCGGCTTCTGTACATAGTTCATGTTATGTCAGTACCTACAGGTCCATTTAGGTATGATGCGTTTATGTGTGCATGCTCAGTGGTCTCGAGTGTTTCCTTCTTGGATGACAAAATTATCTTATTACAGGAAAACTACTTAAGAAATGCCCATACCACTCAAGATGTCAAGATGTAAAAGGAAAACTCATGTCAGGTTTCTTACTTGAAACTGTTTCCATTCCTTTTAAATACATAGCTATCAGGAAGTCAACAGCTAGAATTTTACAGGAGTCACTTGTACAGCCTTTCCAATTTTACAGTCGTTATGGATAATAATATCATTTTACTGTTGCTTGCCGGGTTTCTTACAGGAACAGTCCATTGTAAGAGAGAGTCGGAGCCGGCTTGTTCCACGTTTGATTACGAGGAAAAGTTACTCGCCAAAAGTATCCGGCTGGAGAATACAGTGGAAGATTTGGCTAGCCGTCTAATAAAAGCTGAGAAAGCTTTGGAAGAATCTGAAGCTCTAAACAGTAAAATAACAGATATTGTGGCTAAACTAAATGCAACTGTAACAAAACTGACGGAATCTGAGGAAAATGCAGGTGAGTATGTGTGTATGAAGGAAGTGTGTGTGAATTCTTAAGCAGAGTAATGAGCTCTGAAGAGTGATCTAATCATTGCAAAGCTCTCTCTCTCTCTCTCTCTCTCTCTCTCTCTCTCTGAACCAGAAAATGGAAATGAAGGCAGAAAAAAACAGAACCCCATCTGCGACACAACCGACTTAATCGGAGGAGAAAGCTGAAATGTATGTATGTATGTATGTATAGAGAAACTTCGTATCTATACCACTGACAGCTCATGTACCATGCCTGAGTAGAACTCATTCCTGAGTCCCAAGGAGTCCGTTTATATACAATTTGACCTTCAGTGACTAGAACTACCTCTAGCTAGAACAAATCGCCATATGTTACGACACGCAAGAGGGCACGGTGCAGGCTGATTTCATTTTTACAATTATAGGGTACTTTTTCGTACCCATAAGTCTTTTTTTCCGCCCACACGTGTAAAAAGTGCGTAATTTAAATCTTACGATATTTTAAATCGGTTAAATCGTTTGCGAAGCGCTTAAAGTATGTATCACGAAATAAAGCGTATTGCATGGGTATAGTTTTACTATAAATAAACCCAACGAAAATGTTTCAATGTCTTTGAAATCATCTCGGTGAGTGGTATTTTATATTATTTTAATTAAATAGTAGAAATGCGCCTGAGACCGAAATGGAAACCTACAAATTAGTTTGATCCAATTCTGCATATGTTACCTGAGTTAAATGGCAATTCATTTTAATTGTAATTTATAGACATCACAGGACTATGTTTTGCTAATGTTTTATCATGTCTGTTTATCTGCCATATATATATTGGTTACTTAGTTTACTGCAGCCGCTGCTGATGAAGTGTATTTTGGTCAGTCTACCAAGCAGGATAGTGGTACTGTGTGTGTGTGTGTGTGTGTGTGTGTGTGTGTGTGTGTGTGTGTGTGTGTGTGTGTTAAAAAAAGTTTCATCTGATGTATTAGTTGAGGTTTTGATTTCAGGGAGATATGAACTGCTAAATGTTTTGTGTATCCCATCACCATCCCCAGCATCCACCTTGTATTTATAATTTATTTTCATCCTGCAACAGCTTTCTATGCTCATTTGTTTGTTGTTAACCTGATAACCTTAACTTTATTCACCCCAATCCATGCACAGGGTCAACGCTTTCCCCCAGACCAGTTTCAATACATGGGATTGACGCATTATCCCCCAGACCGCTTCTGCACCAGATCAATGTTTTCCCCCAGACTATCTTCAGTGCATGGGGTTGACACTTTATCCTCCAGACTATCTTCAGTTGGGGTTGACACTGTTTCACCCCACTAGACAAGGGGTTGACGCTGTTTCCCCCAGACACGAGGTTGATCCCTCAAACAGTCTTCAGTACATGGGGTTGAGGCTTTATCCCCCATAACATTTTGTGTATAGGGTCGACGCTTTAGGCCCTTTATAATAACCCCAGTCAGCTACCTGACGTATTTGTTGGTAAAAAACCTTACTTCGGGTAGACACATTCACACCTCGCCCCCTCCCCCTTCCCCCCCCCCCCCCCCCCCCCCAGCAGACACGGGGTTGACGCTGTTTCCCCCAGACACGAGGTTGACGCCGTATCCCTCAAACAGTCGTCAGTACATGGTGTTGACATCTTATCTACTTTATGCTGTCTATAAATTCAGGATTACCGAACAGGCTGCGCTAGGTTGTGCAGTCTGGTCAGAGTTTCCCCAGTTTTCGCGAGTTGTAGCTGCAGTCGAGAGTGTTGATCAGGCTGCGCAGGCCATGTGCAGCTGATCAGGGACTCTTTCTAGCAGGCGCAAAGTGCAGTTAGTAATAATGAGACCAGTACAGACTCGGACTTACCAATGCATTCAAAGCACAGCACCATAGGAAATCGCGCAGGTCAATAAACATTAGAAACCGCAGACAAACGCACGAACGTACAGGCATACAGTCATCCACAGACATATACAGTTATGTATTAGTGGATACAAACTAATGTACATAACGTTATTTACGACGAACTGGAGCCCGGCGTATCTATTTGCGGTTGTTTTTGTAAAATGTGTATGCATTTGAAGAACATCGGTTTTCTTCCAGTTTTATGGGGTTCTTAGTGGGGTCATATATAACTATTCACCCCAACTTTTTTATTATTATTTAAAATCACACTTTTGCAGCAGAGAACTGTGCTATTGGTAACATAGTGAAATAAAAAAGGGGATGTACTGTGTAGAATGAATGTAGCAATGTGGGTTTTGCTCATTTAAAAGAGAAATGAGCAATTTTCCCGTAGGAGTCCCAATTTGACCTGAAATGAGCTTGTTGCTGTCAATATTCGTACACGTTTGAATTTTTTCATTTCGTTTTTTTCGTCGTACTACGAAGAAGAAACAAAAGATATTTTCTTTGGTTACGATTGGAAATATGCATTCTCAAATCGAACGGATTATAAGCTGGTTTAATAATACAGTTCAATTTGATATTCAAGCATGGAAAGATTTGGGCCGAAAGAAACGTTATGAGTGGAGAAAAGAACGAAACGCTGCTACACAGATGATTTTGGATAAAGTATGTTCGGCCTAGGCTATGGATGGCGACATGTAATTATGTATGCGGGCTAGAAAATAGACGATCATAGTTGATTTTTTATTTTTATTTTTATTTTTTTAACATAGCTCTGATAACGTCTATAATGTTTTTATTGTTGAGTATTGCGATAATTAATATAATTACAACCTTTCATAAATTATACCATTTTTTCACTCTACTACGATCTATGGGGAGCTAAGTAATGCATGACAGATTAGTTTCCCGGCGTATTGATGCTTTGCATCAATGTTGTCTTGTAGTATAATTGATTAGAAAGTATTATTAGACGCAGACGAAATATCGTCTGCTGAAATTCTTATAAAATGAAGATTTGATGTTCAGATTCGCCGTCTGCTGAATAAGTGTACGACGTATGTAATTTTCTGTCAGCTGGGTTGTCTGCTGAAAAGAATCTGGGCACAGTTGGAGTTGATCCAATATTATTCTTCCTTAGATCATATTCCAGCATTTGTATTTATTGATAATTTCTGGTACAGCCAGAAAATAGGGACTGTCTTGATTATGATTAGAGTCTCGATACTTGGAATGTCATAGCCCTGATTGTTATACGAGCATAACGATTTAATAGGAAATGTGTTAATTAAAAGTTTGCATATGACGTTGGCGGACGCTCATTGTTGACGGCGCCGGTGCCGGCAATAGAGAAGTAGGTTACGGATGAGTCACGTCGACATCAGTGAAAGATCATGACGTCGAGGATTCAGTCGCGACGGCAATAACGTCGCTCATTCTACCCGATGACGTGTCGTCATTGTAGAAGAAAGTATAGAATTATAACAGCAAAAAAAGGTAAGGGAAAAGTCCAGGAAGTGCCACAATCACAAACCGTAGCCCTTCGCAGACACCAAGAGGAAGAGGAAACCGACAAATCCTAACAAGCACAAATCAAACAAACGTACGAAAAGCACTAAGATTAGCTCTCTCTTCCCCAAGTGAGGTAATCGCAATGTTAAAAGGACTGAAAAACACAAGAACAATATGACACAAGGTAAGACATAAAACAAATCGCCGCGTAGAATAAACCACAAAGCAACAAAGAGTAAACAAAAAGGTAAGAAAAAAGTCCAGGGAGTGCCACAATCACAAACCGCAGCCCTTCCCAGACACCAAGAGGAAGAGGAACCGACAAATCCAAACAAGCACAGACCGAAAAAACGCACGAAAAGCACTAAGATTAGCTCTCTCTTCCCCAAGCGAGGTAATCGCAATACTAGTAGGACTGAAAAATACAAGAACAAAATAACACACGGAAAGGCATACAACAAATCGCCTCGTAGAATAAACCGCAAGGCAACAAAGAGTAAGACTAACACCGGGACCACCGCCTTACTTCATCTTGTACACACCGGTTATCCTGGTGCGACTAACGCGACGGGCCGCAACTAACGCGACCCAATTTGTTTACCCGCCAAAAGGATCAAGTTCCGAGTAAGTAGATATTTTCCTTATTTGAAAGAAACTAGCCGGAGCAGGTATCTGTGATCGTTATCAGGAAAACAGAAGCATATTTTATTCATGTTTTCTCCAAATCCTGGCATCTGACATCGTCAGATAAAGAAATGCGGAGATATGAAAGCTTGAAAACAACACAGAAAGGTAGAATTTCTTGTTTCAGGACTCTGTATTTTATGAACAAATTATATAAACACGATATATTAGGTGTTTTTGGTAGCACTAGCGTACGAAGTAAATATGCTATTTGTAAAAACCTGTGAAACCTTATGGAAGTCAAATGATATGAATGTAATCTCAGGTACTGCCCTTCCAGATGGGCACAACAAACCAGGATCAAATTTTCTTCCTGCTACACGGAACACGGAGTGTGGGTACAACAAACGCCGATTTTAGAACACTGTATTTCAGCGGTTTCTTTCATTGTAAGCGCCATTATCCGGATTTACTCTTTCTTACCTGCACATATGAGTAGTGCTGCATAAAATGAAACTTAATCAATGCAGCACGACCAGTTTTGAATGCAACTGAAGTTCTCATCGAGACTCCATTGACGTTTTGGTAATGCATATTGGCATGTTGACTGACTGATCTAGCTTTAAAGAGGGTGTCAAATACTTCTCGATATGCATGCCATATGTAACTAGACCTGCATCCAGGAGGTGGGCTTAGAGGCCAGAGCCCCGCCAGTTTGACTCCATTTTGAATATAGTAATGTAACTGCAAACCTCTCGCCCCACTACTTACCCAGAAACCCACTAGATACAGGGTCTCTGGATCCGGACCTGTATCATTTTTTTTTCTAACAATACACACCCTCTGAATCAATCGGTGCGATAACCTTTGGGAAAGAGCACCTTTACCGGTGTACAGTTGTACCGCTCAACTATATGGAGTAACTATATAGAGTATCTCCGCCGTTGTTCTGTTTAACATATATAAAAGTAAGAATAAAAAGTTCAGGGAATGCCATAAGCAGAAACTGAGGCTAACCCAAGGCACACAGAGGAACAAAACCAAAAAGACATAGTAGAAACAAGCAGCATTATACGAATTAACAAACAAGCAAATAACTGTAGTGATCCCTTTCTTCCCCACAAGAGGTTATCAAATGCCATAAATGTAAACGAGAAAAAATATGTACCCCACACAAACTAACAGCCACATCACCCACAACGATGAGCAAGACGCAACGCAAACAAGCTCTACATAAGAACCACCGCCTTAGAACGGTGGATATCAAAAACCACCGGGGGCGGGGTCGGGGGAGGCGGCTTAATAACCCTTTAAGGCCGGCCAACCTTTATACTAGATTCAGGTATAGATCTGTTTTTATAATATCTGCAAATGAGGCTTCTTATCATTTCAAAAAAAGGTAAGAGAAAAGTCAAGGAAGTGCCACAATTACAAACCGCAGCCCTTCCCAGACCCCAAGAGGAAGAGGAAACCGACAAATCCAAACAAGCACAAATCGACAAAACGTACGAAAAGCACTAAGATTAGCTCTCTCTTCCCCAAGCGAGGTAATCGCAATACTAAAAGGACTGAAAAACATAAGAACAAAATGACACATGGAAAGACATACAACAAATCGCCTCGTAGAATAAATTACAAAGCAACAAAGAGTAAAAAAAAAGGTAAGAGAAAAGTTCAGGGAGTGCCACAATCACAAAGCGCAGCCCTTCCCAGACCCCAAGAGGAAGAGGAAACCGACAAATCTAACCAAGCACAAACCGAACAAACTGGGTCCCGATGCTACTCCTAATACAAAAACACATAAAAATTCGGTTCGCATAAAGGATCCCAACTCAGTCAATGCATCAAAGCGAAAACATAAAAATCAAATTAATCACTATAATAAACAAAGACGAGTACTTATGGCTAATTCTACTGTATGCCAGAGTAAATGAAAACCAGTAGTTGAACCACGGCGGGCCAAGCCAAAGACATATCGTCAAGCACCAACCCACTGGTTAAAATTTTACGAAGAGGTCGTCATTGGGTCTGAGGCCCGAACCGCCGTCGTGCAATTAAATAGTGAAGCATAGCCATCAACAATGATTGGGTTGACAACTAGGCATGCAGTCTGCCGCATAATATCCAGGCTATAGCCAATTCTTTTATAACGGTTAATAAGTTTTCTGAATTGCTCCGAAAAGTTAGATTTACCTACAATTTTTCTAAATCTGTACACTAAGTCACCGTAAAATTCTGGTTCCGATATTCCTTGTTGCAGAAGTGTTTTCAGACTGACGCTATATTTTTCTAACAAGGCACTGTGTCTGCGATAAAATTTCGAAAACGCCTTATAAGTTGAGATATGTATACCCCATATGAGGTATGCCAGGGGACATCGCCATCCAGAAAAGGGAAATTGACTATATCAAAATCAAAATCGTCCCTTTTATCATAAATTTTGGTGGAAACCGTACCATTAAAAATACATAGATTCAAATCCAAAAATGGTGCCTCGGTATCGGAAGAATTTGCTCTATTTAATTGGAGTTCCGTAGGGTATATCCGGTCCACCATTTGGTCAAAGTAAATATTGTCAATATTTAATAAATCATCAAGGTATCTTGAAGTTGAATTGAAAGCCTCAATAATGTCAGCCTGATTTTTACGTGAGAATGACTTCATGAAATCTCTCTCATAACAAAAAAGAAACAAATCTGCAACTAGAGGAGCACAATTAGTTCCCATCGGAATACCAATAGTTTGCCTATAAAGTTTAGTTCCAAATCTAATAAAAACATTATCAAAAGATAAACAAGGGCATCACAGACTTTTTCACACGACCATAAATTGTGATTATTCTATACATCAGAAGTGAAAAAAGTACATTCTTCGTTGCAGGCCAAATATTGGGTATTCTCCCGAATAAACGTTCGGTTAATTAAATCAATAAGTTTATCTTTTATAAGATGATGAGGTAACGTAGTATACAGTGTAGAAAAATCATATGTAGACAATTTAGAAGCCTGAAAGTTTTTAGATTTAAATTTATTGAGAACATCATTAGAATTTTTAATTGACCAAAAATAGTTAATTCCGTCCCTTTCGTAAAAACAGTATCATAGTAGCCAATCCAATGTTTTTTAACAGCAGTAAGGCATGAAGTTAGCAGTTTGGACAAAACAGTAGTCGTACATGAACTAGAATTAGCAATGAAACGTGCTTTATAAGGTCGTTTATGAAGTTTCGGTAACCAATATAACGTAGGAAGTCTGTCTTGCTTTTCTTTAATGCTCACTGCAAACTTAGCATTAATATCGATAGAATGAGTATTGACAATAGATCTTTCGTCAGTAGAAATCCGTTCATATGTTTTGGTACAACCAAGTTCTTGTATTAGAGTATTGATATAATAAAGTCGTCACACAACAACAACATTATTAGCAGTTTTATCAGCTGGAGCCAAAACATACTTCCTATGAAATTCTTGGATACCTTGTTTCAAATATCGAAAAGATAATTTAGGCTTAGGAGGGAGAAGATCAAGGTTATTAGAGTAAAATAACACACGTTCATCAATGATCTTAAAAATCTTTAATTTCCAGTTATTTAAAGCATTAGACTCAACATGCTCTCGTTTACACCAACGCGTACAATAATCATTTAAAGCACTGGCAATTGTTTCCCGACATTTATTGAAATCAATGTGGGTTGGGAATCTATATTTAGGTCCTTTTGAAATAACTGAACGGATTCGTGAATCAGTTATAATCTTCAAGTTACCAGTGACAATATGACCCGCTGGTTGATAACAAAATTTAGAATCTTTACAATCTCAAGAATCAGGGGAGCTAGTTTCAATATCTCAGATCAGATCAGATCAGAATCAGAAACTAATTTATTGAAATTAAGTATAGTATTACGGATAGGTTTGTTATATTTATGACAAATAATAGGAGATTCCGTGTTTTCGAAATATGAAGGTATAGCTGATATAACATTATTATCTCGAAATATGCTAGGTAAATCTATGAATTCAATACCTTTATTAATTAATGAAATTTTGATGAAGTGTCTAATGTGGTTAATTCAGAATCAATGTAAGGACGAAGAGCATGTTGAGTATAATATCTAGTAAGGAGAGCTGCTTCATACAAATCCTGCTTTCTATCATAAAATTTATTCGCTTCATCATCTAACTTACGTAATGAATAAACAGACAGTGAAGCTAGTTTAGAAAGCATTTGATGACGTCCAGAATTTAAGAGAATATTTAAATCAAAAAGAGATAAAACAGTTATATGTTTTCGTTTAAATTGCCATTTTTGCGCTTACCATGGGATCGTTTATTTCGTTTTTTAATATCTAAAAGGGAAAAAGCATCGAAATCCGGCATTTTAGAAATATTTCCTTCATGGTAAATATTATCATTAAATCCAAGTGGAAACGGGGTTTGTAAACGTTTAATCCGTTTAAGTTCAAGTTCATGTCTTATAATATTTTTTAATCTTTCGGTAGAATTGGACTTGTGTATAATTTTTTCAACAGGTTGAACCAAAACTTTACTAGATGATCATGAATGACCAGTACTCCGGAAATGTTGATAAAGAAACGTATCAATTTTCTTTGCTTTTTTTATTTTAAGCAAATGTTCCTTAAACCTTGTTTTAAGGGCCCGTTTGGTCTGTCCAACATACTGCATTCCTCAGCCTCCTTCGCTGCAAGTGAGAACATATATAACATCCTCTGAATTTCAGTCTAAGAATTGTTTACAACTGAATATTGTCTATGATTAACTGAATCAATACTAAAAGGACTGAAAAACACAAGAACAAAATAACACACGGAAAGACATACAACAAATCGCCTCGTAGAATAAACCACAAGGCAACAAAGAGTAAGACTAACACCGGGACCACCGCCTTAGAAAGGTCAGTAGAGCAAACCACCGGAGGTTTAAAGCACTTTTACCGCTAGCTAACTTCACCCTGGGTCCCGATACTACTCTTAATACAGAAACACATAAAAATTCGGTTCGCATAAAGGCTCCCAACTCAGTCAATGCATCAAAGCGAAAACATAAAAATCAAATTAATCACTATAATAAACAAAGACGAGTACTTATGGCTAATTCTACTGTGTCAGAGTAAATGAAAACCAATAGTTGAACCAAGGAGGGCCAAGCCAAAGACATATCGTCAAGCCCACTGGTTAAAGTTTTACGAAGAGACAGTCATAGAGTCTGAGGCCCGAACCGCTGTCGTGCAATTAAAGAGTGAAGGATAGCCATGAAAGTTCTAAGTCTGCGACCTTGACCGTAACGCCCCGGGACGGGAAATTCTCTTTGTAAAACTTTAAACCTATGCCTCCCCAGCGGGCAAACATAGTTGCAATAAGGTTATATAGACGTCATATCATGACGTCATTTCAAGGTTGTAGGAAGGTTGTAAATGAAAGTTTTTTAGGCGTAAAAATAGGACGTTGGTAGGACGTCATAATAGGACGTTGGTAGGACGTCATAACATGACGTTTCTAGGATGCCATAATATGACGTTGGTAGGACGTCATAAAATGACGTTGGTAGGACGTCATAAAATGACGTTGGTAGGACGTCACTTTATGACGTTATACCGACGTCATGATACAACGTTATTACAACGTCATAATATGACGGTATTACGACGTCATTTTATCCTGTAATTACAATGTCATTATATTTTAGGATTCTATTATGTCATCTAATGTTTCAAATTGTCCTAGGCTATATATCTGGCTGGTCCGTACTACTAGTGGCTCAAGATAAAAAAATAAGTAAAGTTTGGAATGTACGACTTTATTATTATTCAATCAAATGCCTCATACATAATTTTTTCATCATGATGACAAGCCTATGCTATGAACACCCATGAAAACCACATTTTATAAAGAGAACAGTGGGTTTTTAAGGAAGACATTTTTTCTTATTTCTGCTCCAAAAACACCGCCATTATCCGTGTCGCAGGCAGATAACTCTTTCAAACATTGACAAAATTTTCCCATTAGCAATGCCAAACCAGATCTCCTTCATATCAATGCCTGTACCAAGTTTGGTTAAAATCCCTTGACATTTACCCAAGTAATCGTCCGGAAACGAAAATATGGGCATGTCTCGGGCAGATAACTCCGTCAAAATTTGACGAAATTTGCCCAATAGCAATCCCAATCCAGATCTTTACAATATCAATGCACATACTAAGTTTGGTGAAAATCCACTGACGTTTATTCAAGTAATCATCCGTGAATGAAAATGTGGGCGTGTCTTGGGTAGATATAACTTCATCAAAACTTGCCCATTAGCAATACAAAACCAGATCTCCACAAGATCAGTGCACATACCAAGTTTGGTGAAAATCCATTGATGTTTACTCAAGTTATCATCCGGAAACGAAAACCAGATGAAAGGACATACGACTGACAGATAGACAGACACACGGACGTCCAACGTGAAACCATAATACCCCGTCACTATTGTGAGGCTGGGTATAAAAATGACGTAAATAAGACGTGATCACGTCAAATTATGACACTGATGTAACATAAAATATGATGATGAATTAGTGTCAAAATATGAGGGTTGAAAAAAGGCCACAATCGTACATTTATTTAACCCTTAAGATGCAAAAACAAACACATATTAATATGTCATCTATTAATGTTGCCTGCTGCTACTTCTTGCAAACGTTTTCAATTTTTTTTTGCATATATAGGCAAACAGTGTGGATCCTGATCAGACTGCTACAGTCTGATCTGAGTCCACACTGTTTACAAAATGACATTTATAGTAATCATCAGCCAACAAAGCAGACGGCAACTGTTGCGATAAAAATGAGCAAGACGAAGATTTATTTATTAAGATTTATTACTGAAGCACTTTTTGTCAAAACTTTGAATTTTCAAGTTTTTATTGTCAACGGTTACTCCAACTTGAACATTAGTCAAAACTTTCAACAAATGAAACAGTGTTGAACATCTGAGGAAAGCTGCAAACTATGCTGTTAAAGATTAATGCCAACCACTATCATGTTCAAGGCCGTGAACAGGAGAATGGTAGAAAAATCAACAGCAGAGAATACAGCCACAATATTAATAGAAGTGGTATTAGTAGTATATTGTCCATTTGACTGGCACTTCAATGTCCGTTTGAATAGAAAGTCTAGTATCTAACTGCAATCAGCACGTGACTTTTTAACTCGTTATAGAATCCAAAGGCCTGGATGTGAAAGATGGTTGCAAATATCAAACAGATACATGGAAACCTACAGCCCCGATCAGACTGCTCACAGGTGCAGATCCATGGCAACACAATGGCAAATAATTCAGACCCAGATCCATCTGTTCAGCATTGAACACCCAAATCCGGACCTGCATCACCTACCTTGACAAGCACTCATCCGAAAACCCAGGACCTTCCATCTAAAATTTCTATCCTCACATGTTACCATTATCTATGAACGGCACATCATACTGTCCTGGCTAGTAGATCAGCCTCCTGTTGACTAGAAAACCACATAACTCTCAAAGCAATCTTTTTTACTAACAGAAATAACAAAGGCAGTCCAGAACATCCAGATGCATCGAATTACCAAAAATAAATCAAAGCCCTGAAAAAATGGTCCTGAACGAGGACTTCGACTGTTTCGTTTAACCCTTAAGATGGCAATAACACCAATTGTCGACTGCTTTATTATTTGCTGGCTACATACTTTATAAGTCATAGTTAGTGTTGACTCTGATTAGGGTCCACACTGTTTACCTGTATGCAAACATATGTTTGAAAAGTTTGCAAGCAGACGACATAAACAGACACGACATTTTCAGATGCAGTTTTTATGGCATCCTAAGGGTTTTATTCCTGTACTCTTAAGTAAACAGTGTAGACCCTGATCAGAAGCTCTGTTCTGCAGCACTCTGACCTCAAAGCAATAAGAATAGTGTGCATTCTTTTTTTCTATAAATGATCAGTATCAGTGATAGTCAGCACAGAAGAGTTACCTGTGGTCCTTTGATAAACACTCGACCCAAAAAACAAAACAATGTCATCCACCAAATATCAGCTCAGTTAGACTGGTTCAAAAGGAGATGTCAAAAAAGTGTAAAAACAACCCAGACGGGGCACACAACGTTAAAATGACGTCGTATCAACGTCGATGTGACATGATCACGTCACACTGATGTTAATACGACGTCATTTTGATGTGGTGTGCACGCTGGGAACAGATGAACAGACGAGGGACAACAAGCCACTGTATTTATAAGATGACCTGGAGCTTTGCTAACTAGCACAAACAGTTCCACTTCAATGAATAAATGTACATCTGAGCTTCGGTGTCTTCCTCCACCTCCCTTTCTGCTTGGTGCGTATTTGAGAACATCTCCATCCAACTTTTCCATTTCACTGTCAGTTGCTTCCCATTTTTTCAACATACAAACTGTAAAAAAATTAAGTGTTAGTGCTAACAACATAGTAACACTCAAACAAGTCTTTAAAAATCTTAACCTGCCAATCACAGCATTTGCAATGTTTATCTCTTTTTATATATTTTTTTTTCTATTTTTCAGCGAAAATAAGGCTGACTTTACATATGAATCATCTGATAGGCAGACGATTAACATGTAATGGCAGACCTCACTTCCTCTGTAAATGATTTAAAAAGTGAAAGTGACATCTGCACTAAATGTAAAATGTACGTTACTCAATCAAAACTTTTAAACTATCAAAGTGTACTGTAGTATTTGAAAGTCGACTAAAGAAATTAAGTGATACTGTGCGCCTAACTTTCAGGTACATATGCACTACTGTTCGGTAACTTTGTGAATAGTACAAGTTCAACCATTTGATCCAGTTGCTAAAAGAGCCGGCTTCTATAGCAAGGCTGTAGAAGTGGTAATACCAACAAAAAATCCCTTATACGGATGAATGACCCTGAGTGTACATCAGAAATCTGTGACCCTTAAACACACGCTCAAATATGATGTAAGTTTCAAATCATGACCTTGAAAACTGTTTGACTTGCAGAGACTATGATTACCAAGGCATGGATTTAAAGAAAAAAAAAGCTCCACAAGCGGGACATTAAATTAGTAAGATCCCAGTGGGCACACAACGTTAAAATGACGTCGTATCAACGTCGATGCGACGTGATCACGTCGCATCGACGTTGATCCGACATCATCTTGATGTTATGTGCCTGCTGTGATGTAGCATATATATATACTGACTGTTATTAAGTCAGTGTTTGTGGACTGTAAATTCAAAACAATATACAACATAGTCTTACTTTAAACAAATGTCAGCTTGATAAGATGTTAACTGTAGGATGAATTAGCCAGAAACAAGAAAAGATACAGAAATTTTAAAGAAGCATATTTCTGCCAATATCTGGTGTACTGTAACCTCCAGACAGTATATTCACTGCTCCACATCATGTTGTAACTATTTACTAATTTTAACCATGATTAGATGAAAACTATATGAGGAGTTACCCGGCGATGAAAGTTTACAGAAACTTCCAAATTCTATTAATGCTGTTAATATTTGTTAGACTATAACCTTGAAACAATATGCGATTGTAACTATTTACAAAGTTTCAGCTTGCTAATGGATGTAAACTATACCAGGAGTTAGATGGAATCGGAAATTTTACAGAATTTTTTTACAGAATGATCACTCACTGCACTGCTCCACATTATGGTGTAACTATTTATTTATTTTTTATACACTTTCAAGTGGAGACAACTATATCAAAATTGTGTTAGCTTCCTTATTGAAAAGGGGTCTAATTTAAAAGTAAAGTATTTGCTGCTTTCAGAGTAGGCCTTTTTTCCAGATATGGATTGGTGAACAGGAACACAAATGGGCATATACATGTACACAAAGATGTCTTCTTGTCAAAACTGGTGGAGACTATTACAAGTGTCTCCATTCATTTTAATTTCAATGGGTTCTCACAAGATGGCACAGATTTTTCTTCTAATATTCACTTTCTGGGGACCTATATATTTTCGTATCTAACATTCAGCAAACTGGTTAAAAATTTCAGCAGACAACATTCAATGAGAAATATTTTCGTTTGATTTTTCCCAGAAATTAGCCTTTGACATTTCATGCAAGTTGTCTCCTTAGATGACACTTTGCATGAAATGTCAAAGAAGTTGTCTGTGAACATCAAGCTGTCAGCTGACTCTGCCCAGGGAGTGTTAATTAAAGGTCTGAGGACAAGAAAAAAAAAACACACAAAAAAAAAAAAAAAAAAAAAAAAAAAAAAACTTAAATATATTGTCAAATGCCTTGTTCTGATACCACTGTATTTTTTTTTCTTCTTTTTTTTTTTTCTTTTTTTTTTTTTTTTTTTTTTTTTTTTTTTTTTTTTTTTGCTTTGTTTTGATTTTTTTGTGAGGTTATGTTAAATATGCAAAAAAAAAAAAAATAAATAAATAAATATTAAAAATGTCTTTGCATTATGTTTTCATAGAAATATAGGCCGTCTTTGCATTTGCCCTTATTGAAGCTTTTTATTGTTTTAGTTTGATGTACCCACTTATTAATCATATTTTCTGTTCATGATTGTAATAAAGATTGTCAATAAAAATATAAATTTTATCAGTATAACTTCCGTTTTATTTTGATATGTACAACATTGAAACAAAGTCAATTTAACGTTGAACTGACGTTGTTTCAACGTTGTGTGTTCCCTGGGTATATAATCTTCAAAAACATATCAACGTCCATGCAGTTGCAGGTAAATATCCAAAATCCAAAATTTCGATTTGTTCTTGGGCCATTTTTCAATCTGACTGAGAACTGGATACTTTTAATTTTCCCAGTTCCTTTCAATTGTGGTCAAGTTACTAGTATTTTACCATTTTGGTTGAGTTATTGAACAAATGGCGAAGCATGATGTACATATATACCATTTAATTAACAGAGTGCGGCAAATTATTTTGGTCCCGGGCACATTATTTCTAAAACTGATGTACAAACTGTCAATTTTTTTCAATTTGAGAATTCCTTAGATTGACTGGTTAGCATATACCATAAAAATCACTTGTCATTGACCATTTTGGCGATCCTTGCAGAAATTTTGGACATGGTCATTAGCGCGAAAATTTGGCCCCGTTTTCTCTTGGCTGATATGGGCCTATTCGACTGCCTTTATTTCCTTAATAACAGGAAATATTTGAAAATCTGAAATGGATTTTAAAGAAGACTCTATAACTAGAATGTCTGCCAAAAATCATTATATTCCATTAAGGATAAAAGCTTTTCCTGGGGGATCAAACTTTTGCTACCGTTTTATGGTCCCGTCTTTTTCCACGGTCAAATGCAACTACCCGGGATTGATAAACTGATGGAGATAAAAAAAACAAAAACAAAAACAAAAAACAAACAAACTCATTTATCAGATTTTTTAAAAAAAAAAAAACCCTTGGTTTCTAAATCCCATGTTTAAATTAGGAGAAAGAAAAATCAAAAAGGAGATATCTGCAAACTGTACCTTTCTAGTATTCTTTTAATGTTAAATTGACTCCACCAACTTTGTACAGCATAGCTATCTGAAACCGAAAACATAAAGTAAACGAAAACATCTTGAAAATTATGACGCAGCAACAGCTGAGCACTTATGCAACTAGAAAGTTAGAAACTGATAGTGCCCCACCATTTACAAAGTAAAATGAAAATATTTTCCAAAGGAACAAAGCCATGGAAAGGACATCTATAGATAACTGTAAATTTATCTGCAGTCTTCGCGAAATCTTTCGAACAGATGCAGGACAGCTGTCAAACAGACTGAAAGTTTTTGGCTGGACAAAATAAATTTCTGCAGGACAGGAAGCTTGTCTGTTACCAAATTACTATCTCTTTTTGCCAGAAATCACAGGACATTTGTCAGACAAACTGAAATTTTCTGCAGGACAGAATGAAAATTTGCCAGTTTTGTCAGACAGTCCTGCAGTTTTCGTGAAAACTGATCTGTACTGAACATAAAGGTTAAACCTTTTTAAAGCAGTAAGAATGTGTTGATTGTGTTATGGTTCTTACACCTTGCACATCTTCAGACCAAAATGAGTAAATATATAAAAATATCCATGAAAATATCTCAGTTATGGCCTGGATATGGAATAATAGCAAAATTAATCAAAGGCCACATCAGCCTCACAGACCCCAGTTAAAAATTATACTAACCTTAATGAAAATATAGCAAAGGACATGAAGTTATGGAATGGACACAAAATGATTACCGCAATCAAAACGAATGCAATAACTTTGTAAAGGTACTTAGTGTTCTTTTGTTGTTGTTTTTTCTTTAGCTATGCGCACCTTCCGACCCTTGTGTTCATATTGTTTGGTGAAAAATATCTATATGAAAGGACTATGTAGGTTATAGGCCAGACATGGAATAAAAGTAACATAACTGTTAGTTACTCTTGTTGCAAACTGCATGCACACTTTCAAATTAGTCAGTGAGAGTACAGATGTACAAATTTAAATGAAAATATCTCACACCGTAACTTAGTTTACAAACTTTGATGAAGAATGTACACGCCAACAAGGACTACTGTCCTTTCGACATCTCTCGGAAAGACGTTTTTTGCTTGGCGTTTTATCTTAAATGAAAATATTTTGTTGTGATTGACTACATCTTATCAGAAACTATTTGTCTTTTCTGTTTCTGTGTTTTGTTCTCAAATATGTACCCTAAAATTAAATTTATCGCCAAAAATTGGTCTGACCTATGCGATTTCTATAGTAAAGTGATTTTTTGGAATTTTTGTCTTAGTAAATATTTTTTACTTTTCTTTGCTGAATTTGAATTATTGATGTTTCACAGCAATATTGTGAAAATTTCAGAAAAATTAAACATGCAGAACTTGTCGAAAGTCTGCCTCCAAGTTACCTACCCTACAAATTTCTGCATAATTTTCATTCCTTTTTACTATGGGAAAAAGTGAAAATATTGATTTTTTTAAAAACCACTGACTAGAATAAAACTTTTTGCACATAGGTAGTTACGACAAATGGTTTTGCATTAAATCATGACAAAAGTTTACAGATTTACTTCTTCTGTTTAAAGCATCGAGCAAAAAACGACTTTCTGAAAGATGTCGAAAGCACAGTAGCTATATCATACATGAACAACATGAAGTTAAGGGCGGGTGGTTAAAACAAGTACAATAACTCTATGGAGAAGTAAGTTAAGAGTTACCTCTCTTGTGCTTTGACTACCCCTCTTGACCTATCAAAAGATACCCAATGTTATTGACCTACCCATATGAAATGATAGAAGGATCTGACTCATAGCACCACTTTTTCTTTTGGTATAGTCCCAGGATCAATATCATTGGACAAAATTCAAATAATAATCTATATAATATTACACAGAGATAATGATATATGACAGTTATCATGAATTCTTAAAACACATATCAAGATCCCCGTATCAACACAATGAAAAATCTATGTAGTAATATCATATGTGTACAATTCTGAGTCAGCACATGATATTTATGCTGCAATGCCACAACCATTGATGCATTACATAGTCTATTACTGCAAAGGTATGATACATAGGGTGTGATACTGCGTATTTTCTAGTAGATGTATTTGAATGTCATGCCACATGTTACAGCTAGGACAGCTAGGATGCTTCGAAGGAGGCCTCTGAATTAATGTAAATTCCAACAAATGACATTCACCTACCTATAACAGAGACTGAAGGATCGATCCTAGGGCACCACCTTTTCTTCTGATATAGTCCCAGGATCCATATCATTTGGCAATAATGCATAGATGTATATTACTATTCCATTTGGACATCCATTGATAGCCCCAGATAAGAGGGTGTCCACATATTTTTCCTTATTCCTGCACAAAAACATGTGTTGTGGGTACTCATTAGAAGTGCCTCACAGAGGTGCCTATAATGAGTACATACAAAGTATGTTTTCATGCAGAACTAAGAAAAAGTATCAGTACCTTTCGGATGAAAAATGCGCCTTATCTGGAGTGATAAAGAGTCATGTAATTGGAAAATTATAGGCATAGCGAGTCCACAGGACGTAAAACAGACAATAAAGTATCGTAAATAAAAAAAATCACTGATTGTGGTCATAAACAAAATGCTGAAATAATCAATGGCTGTATAAATTAAATATTA